>JACAXG010000088.1:264779-974779 GCA_018881555.1 Amblyornis subalaris
CCTCTCCTCTCCTCTCCTCTCCTCTCCTCTCCTCTCCTCTCCTCTCCTTCTCTCTCCTCTCTCCTCCTCTCTCCTCTCCTTTCCATCCTCTCCCCTCCTCCTCTCCCCTCCTCAAGTCTCTGGAAAAGACTCAGCTAGAGAGATCACAAACTGAAACCTGCATTTTATAGCAGCAACGTCAGAGTTCAACATTCCAAGGATTTGGGAAAGATCCTAAAAACAAACATCCCAAACCCAGGAGGAAGTTCAGCATTAAATATAAGAGAAATCCAAACATGTTGAAGTATGGAAATCAAAATAACCTCGGCGTTGCCCTGCAGTGACCCCATGCCATAAGAATACATTTATGATTAGATAACAGTGGCGATTGGAGCCCTAGATAGGAATAAACCGAGTTTCGAAGACCTCCAGATTTACTGTGTCGTTGCCATGTTTTTCCCCTGTGTGCTGCCAGAGTAATAGTGAGTTCCTCAAAGGATCAACTCCAGRACAAATATCAACTCCTAAATTCCCCGCTTTAGCTGTAAATTTTCAGAAAACACCACTRCTTAAAGCTGTCATGTTGTTGCCTCTTTCCGTAAGAAGAGCAACGTGATGTTTTTGCAAGAAAACCAAAGAAGGGAGCTCACCATTTTCAGATTTGTTTAGAACAGGCCTCAATTCCTTGGCCAAAYCAGATTTCAATTGGCAAGTGGGTCTGCAGGTTTCTGGGCTGAGAGCAGGCAGAGCCATTGCATAAAGCCCATTTTGCTGGGATATAGGCAATAATGTCTGTCTGGCCAGAGAAGYGGATCAGTCTGTCAATGTGGCCTCAGAATCTGCTCCAGTCTTCTRACTTACTARAGAAAAGAYAGAGATGGTGTCCAAACACCATCCWTCAGGAATAATCATGAAAATATTGAAGTGTCTGGAGGAGGAGAATAGACAGTGGGCTTGCTTCAAGTCAGAGCCAGCTTGCAAAATCCTTACCCAGTGTCTTCAGGGTGTAGCTCTTCTCTGTGATTTATTTTTGGGGATGCTCTCTTCTTGGGCACACCGTAAACCACGGAGATGGCTTTCACTTCCCACAAGRAAGTCTGAATTCGGGGACCAATTGTGGATGTCTGGTGCAAAGACTTTCTTCAGACATGGTTGTCTGCAAACCAAGTGTGTTTGGCTTTTTTTTTTTTTTTAAGCCACTAAGGTTTATGAACACAAACCACCAGCGTGCCTAGAAGTCCTGTGTGCCTTTGAGCCCTTTCATGAGACACAAAACGCGTTCCTGCTCCCTCCAAGTGCCACAGGGGCGAGGGCAGCTTTACCCTTGTCAAAGGCCAGCAGGGATAAGCACTGAGCTCGGCTTTGCCCTCGATCCTTCCCTCCCGGTGTTGGCGCTGCCCCGGCTGAGCTCGGCAGCCTGGCTGTGGCTGATTGTGAGAAAGAGCAGAGCTCCCCCTTCCCCCTCTCCTCCCTGCGCTCTGGCAGAGAATGGAGCGTGGGAGGACCTCGCGGCGGATGCTCGGAGACTGCAGCACTCATCATGACGAGTCACTTACAAAAGATGTTAGTGATACTATCACCGATGCTTTATGTGGCTCTTTATAGTCGCGTCTGGGGTCTCTGAATGAGGTCCCATCGGCTCCGCGCGAGGGGCCAAACAAATCCCAGCAGGACCCGTGACTAATCAATAGTAAATATTAATAATGGCTAGCACACTGATAATAACAATAAATATTAGTGATAAGACAGCCTGCCTGAAAATGCTCCTGATAGAGGGAGGGGAGGAGGGAGCACAGAGGGCGATCTGCCTTGGGGCTGGGAACCAAGAGATGACTCATGCCACCAGGGCTTTGTCTACCAGGCCACACCACCCCAGGCCCTGGACCAAATGGCAATATCAAATTAAATAAGTCCCAGCTTTCCCAGCTCCATCCTGCCATCCTCTTCCTGGCCTGCCCAGCACAGCTGTTGGGTACCGCCTTGCTCAGGGACCAGCTGGTCTTCGGCTCTGGGGAAAGGAAGGSTCAGAATCTGGGAGGAAAGGGGGAAAAATTGAGAAAGAGTTTTTATATATCAGCAGACTCACAGCAACCTATGAACCACGACCATATCCAATAGAAAATGGAAGCAATCCGAGTTAAGTGTGAAATGCAGAAATGTTATTTCATAGCGATGACAGTGAAAAGGTTTGTTTGTTAGTGACTCACCACCAATGAAAAAGCGATYTATTGACCCCAATTCTTTAGAGATTGATTTCTGATAGGCAGGTGACATGTATTTAAAAGGTACCTCTCACAAAAACGAAAGTTTGCCTGGCATAGACAAAGGAAACCAGACAAAGGGAAGATGTGTATTTCAGTGAGTGTAAAAACCAAGGAAGATGGGAAAATCTGTGGAAATRCTGGCTAAATAAGGGAAAATCAGGGCATGGGCCCTCTCAACTGCAGGTTCTGCTGTGGGGTTACAAGCTAACACTTCCATTATGTTCTTCTTGTGTAAGGACAAGGGAAAGCATTTTCATTCATGAATGGTAATGTTTATGACATTTGTGGTCCAGTGATTTCCCTTTACGATCATCCTTCATATCTCTGGAAATCTCCTACAATTTCAGTCGTACTCCTGATATTATTTTCAGTTCTTTCTGTATAATTTCACTTCACCTGCTCTGATGGTTTTTTTTTCCAGTCTGTTAACCACCTGAAAAATGACAAAGCTTTGCCTAGAACTTTTGCAGYGGGACTATGAATACCATATTATAACACCTGAAAACACATGAACTGTTAGCCCAAAGCCATTCACTAGCATTTAGAGAAAAACCTCATGTTTAACTGTACCACCACATACCAACAAGATTTTAAGCCAAGGCTATAAAAAGCTCTTTTTTTGGTGTTCTTTTTAACAAAACACTTGGTGAAGAAAGCCTTTCTACCGAGGCTATACTYTGCTTTTTTGACAGCGCCCAATTCCCAGAGCCGACACGTTTCTGTGCTAGCTTGAAGGAGACCTATTACTTCAGTACTTTGGAAATATCCACAATAGCACACAGCTGTTTTCGCTGGAACTGACTTTCACAACACTGGAATGGCAGTTAAAACTGTACCAAAAAATCCTTGCACAGGATGTAATCAACCTCAAAGCTACAGAGAAACGTTGAGAAACTGCCTGCAAGTGCCAAGAAAAACAACAGTCGTTTACAACCAGCTCTTCCTAATGTCCAGTCGGCTCAACCCAAGTGAAACACGTTCCTCAAAATGAAAGTAGCAGGAGACCTGAGAAGAAAAAGCCCTTGACTTTTTTAAAATGAATTTTGCTAAACAGAAACACAGAGAGGCTCTGACACTGGAAAACACCACTGATCCTTCCTGCCCACTGAATCTCTATCATCACTCAGTCTGTAAATCCAAATTCTTGAGTGATAAACCCCGTGTTTTCCAACATTTTTCTCTTGCCTCCTTCAGACACTTGGAAAGTTCCCGTCCCTCCAGCGGCAAAGCTGTTACATGTCATGTTTCCTACCCAGAGAGCTTAACCATTATCCAGCTGTTGGAGCCATCCCACTGCCCCAGATTTACGGCTTTTCTCAGGATGTCAGCCCAATGGAATACCCAGGTGATCCCAAGAAATGCCTGAGTTGCTTTTCACTTACCCCAGCCGAGGCTCAGCAGTWGTGGGTAATGCAGAATGGAAAAAAGCCCTCATATGATAGTGTCTCTATATTTACCAGAAAGAAAGGAGCTGGGGTGCTTGTCCTTTAAGTGTCTCTAAAGATGGTTTGCATAGCTGGATCTCAGCTTATCTATGCTTTTCTGCTTTTGCTTCCATACATGGATCTGTTCCCAACAGTAACTCCAAGCTGTCGAAAAGAAGCTATCTGGCAGCTTTCAGCTTCATATGACACGTAAATGAGCGGGAATAAATAATTATATTATATTTTCTGCCATCTCTCTTTTTTTTTTTTTTTTAATTTGCACCTCAAAACACCTTTTCTTTTTTTCCTTCTCCCCAGATTAACATTTTGCTATTTTTTCCAAAGTAATCCCTAGGGGAAGGCAAACAGAAATGACCCAGGCAGATTTTTCTTCTCCCCTTCCCGCAGGCTCACATAATTTTATTCTCATAAATATCCTTTTTTTTTTTTTTTTTCCATTTGCCTTGCTTATAGGTCAGAGTTTTGCATGTTTGCTACTTGGAAGCATGTCAAAGCAATATACATCATGTCTGTAGCAAAGGAAGGTTAAAAGTCAAATTTTTGGAGAGAGAGAATACAGCTGAGCCACGTGACTGCTCCCAGATTAGCAGCAGTAGCAGGAGTAAGCATTCCTCTGATATTACAGTAGCCACCGTGGGACATGCCTGAAACGCTGAAGAGTTTGGAAGCTTCCTGCAGATGTATTTATGAATAAATCACTCCTTGCTCTCTTTCCTATTTTTCTAGGTACTTTCCTACTTCCTGGGTTCCAGTTTCAGAAAGGGCTGGTGAAGAAAAAATATGGGAAGGAGCCCTGTGGCACAGGTCAGGAAAGTGATCATATAATTACCCTTAACTCTGCCCTTTGTAATCTTCGTTGTGCAAATGGAAACGTTAAGGGCTCCAGTGAAAGGGGAAGACGAAACAGATATCTTTATTATTGTTTGTTATAGTGGCAGCTGGCAGTAAGAAAGATATCACTAATCAATTGCCTCATGCTGGGCTCCCGGGACGAAAGAAAACCRGGGAAAGGCAAATCCAGAAAGACTGGGATATCTAAGGCTGGATGGAGCTGTCCCTATTCAGGCCACTTGCGYGGCAAATGGCATCCTCAAACGGGGTGGCTTTGATTCATTGCAGGAGTTGGAAATTCCTTGTATATTCCCACACACCAGTGACCTTGACCCCTTGAGATTTTTCCTAAACATCTGTTGAACACGAGGCAGAAAAAAAGTTTTTTTAAGAGCTCACCAGCTCCACCTTTACAACTAATGATAAACTACATTATTTCATTTCTGTGCTCCAAATTGCCCAATTAGAACTGCTGCTCCAAATGGCATATTTGGCTCCTGCTGCCTGCTGTCTCAGAAATTGGAGGGGATATGTGTGGGGGTGTGTGTGCATAGATGGGGATCTGGGGAGATTTCCAGCACCTCCCCAGCATCCAGAACAGACAGCTTCCCTGGGAGCACATCCCAGCGTCCCAGAGCAAGCAGAAGGCCCATGGAAGCACGCAACAGGCAGCAAAAGAAATCTCTTGGAAAAGATGGGTAGGTATGAAAGAGACCCTCCAGTTTTCAGCCACACTGCGCGAATGATCCTCACCTGTTGTTTGGAGTGGCAGAAAGGAACAGGATGAGAAAAATTCCTTCTGGAAGTCTGTCCTGGAGTTTCTCCAGCCTTTCAAGAGCAGGAGGCAAGCTCATCCTAGGAGGGTGCTTGAATGGGAAAATATGCCACCATTACATGTTAGACGTGCCTGGTGACTCAGGAGGTCTGTGCTCTAATGCAAATGAGAACATGATTCAGCAAAGCATTTAAATTCCTGCTTAATTTTAAATATTGAATAATACTTTTGACTCCCCTGGGGTTATTCATGTGATTTTCATTCTATGCTTTACTAGGTTGCCCAGATATGGACATGAAGCTGCCATGAAGCAGCATGAAAAATAAACAAGATTTGGCCCTCACTTGTGAGTGTATTTGCGTTTCACAAATGTCTTGGCTTTCAGGTATTGCTCCTTAGGAGGTCTTAGGGCCCACAAAAATGAGCTAAGATAAGAAAGACTCAATTAATTGTGCGTGTGCTCCTTTCCGTGRGGGAAATGTTGAAAACCAAAGGTGTGCATGGTTTTCAAGGCCGAAGAGAAATCTCTGTGGCTTTGAGACTATCATGATACTGCTGCTCTCAGAATTCTGGTAGCTACAAGGACAAGGGAGTAGGCTGTTTTCTGGCTTTGATCTGCCTTTTGGCACAGTTKCTGTGTGTCACCCTCTAGATAGGTGACATCACCCTCTTTAAACTCTGCTCCCTCCTCCGAGCGGCCGAAGGGCTTCTCAGATTTTCCGTCGAGAGGTTTTTCCATTCTTGCCCGCTGGGAGAGGTGAAGTTTGTATCAGGGTGGTGATAAGGTGAAAGGCATTTTCCTAAAGCAAAAGAAAGAGCAGACAGTGATGTTGCCAAGCACCGAGTGGGCCACAGGGAGATGGAAATAAAGCACCTTTGACCTTCGTGCTCACTGACTCCTCTCCTCCTCCCCAAAACAAGCAGGACTGAGGGATAAAGTCCATCTTTGGTGGTGAGRTGTGGGGGACATCAGCAGCTCTGCCAGGCTTGGCACCAGCTGGGCTTGCAGAAGTGCTGGTGAATGCAGGGCTGGGGTCAGGACGGGTGTCTGTGCCAGGTGAGGGTGGGGGGGGCTTCATCTGCTGAAGCCTGGGSATCTCCCCAACACCTGGGTCCCCTCCAGAGCTGCACACCTTCCCAGGGAAAATCCTCCCCAGCCTCTCACGCAGCATTTAGGTGCTGATTCTCCAGGATTTTGCTCCAGGAGGTTGTGCTTTTTTGTGCTGCCTKTCCCCTGCCTGCCACCATCAATGCYGTAGCCACGGAACGAAGCAGGGCCTCGGTCTTCAGGAACACGAGCGCTCTTCCTCACACCATGCGCTGCAGTTTCAAGCCACCAAAGAGGTGTTGAAGTGTCTTTTATGAATATCAATGTGGATTTCGTAAGAGTGATTTAAATATAGCTGCCTGCTTTCCTGGGAGACCCTGTAGCTGTATTCTCACTGCAGCAAAAGCTGCACCATCTGCCCAGCATTCGCAGCCGCTTCCCAAAGACCGCCGGGGACTTGTCATCCTGCATTTGGCTTGTACAGGCTTCCAAAATGAAGGCTTTCTGKGGGGAAAGGATGGATGGGCAGGCTTCAACACATTCAGATGTGCAGCTCAGGTGCACTTATGTAGCATTGTGCACTGGGAAAGCTGGACACGGGTCTGAGCAACCTGATCTAATGTGGAAGCCAGCCCAGCTCTGAGCAGGGACTGGACCTCCAGAGGTCCCTCCCAACSTTAATTATCCTGTGGTTCAGTAAGAAATTCGGTTTAGGTTAAAACCATGTGGTAGAGGAATAGCAGGGAAATCTGAACTCCTGGGGGCACCTGCGACACTTTCTGTCTTCCTCTTGTTTTTTGTGACTCTCTGACAAGCTCTTTGAGTGTGGCTCAGCTCTCGTTCCACATCCATGGCTTGTCTCCAGTGTTGCTTGAACCTTACTGTGCTGCAAGTGAAAATCCACTACTTCCCCCTTTTTTTTTTTAAAGCAAAGTGATTAAAATGCAGTTGGGCCTGTGCCCAGGTAAAGCACAAGAAAGTCAGGCAGTCATTCTTTCCTTGTGTTAAGTATGTAGCTTTGCAAGCGAATAAGACTTTTTCTGTTTAGGGTAAGCAAATATGCCTTGAACCTGGGGAGTGTCCAATTCTTAGTGATTGTTTATTTCACCAAGGCATAAATTACTGTGCCTTCAGGACAAAGCTAATAGAAAAAATGCTAATTAGTGCTGGTCAAAAATTTTCCAGTGGAACATTTTTCTGTCAGAAACCCTCCTGATTAGTCAAAGTTGAAATGTTCCAGAAGAACATGTTGATTTTGCTGAGCCTCAAATACCACAGGGTCAGCTGAGGTGGGGGGGAGTGAAGAAAGAGGGAATCCATCAAAACCCTCTTGCTGATCCCCTGACAATTTATCTGCTTGGCTGCCAGCCTTGTGGCACTGCTAAGGATTGGAGTCTGGGGCAATCTGCCATGCAGAGAACATGCTGATGGACAAGCCATGAAAATTCCCGTTTCCTGGGCGGGAGTCGTAAATACGGAAGTCAGGGAGCCTGTCTCATCTGCCCAGCTCCCTTCCACTGGACACCAGCCTGGGAACGTGCTTGCAAAATGGAATATCAACATTCCCAAACGAGATGCTTCAGGCAGCTGAGTCAGACCTTCTCCCTGCCTTCCAAAAGAGAAGATTTGAATTTCGTTCTGGRATTCCTGCTGGAAGAGAAGGACGGGCTGCTCTGATATTATCTGAGTTCATTTGGACTCAGGCTTCTACAGGTGTAGCCTCTCCACCCGTGACACATAAGATCCGCATGCAGGGCTTTTTTTTTTCATCTCACACTTCCTTGTCTTCTGACAGAGCTGCCTCTGCGACTGAAGAGATGAGGATCACGGCACTGTGATGTTCCTAAATTCAGAAACAGCTCCATGGGCTTCAATTTGCATGCAACTTCGAGGGCTTTACAGCCAAACTGGAACTGAAAAGCCCACGAGCGTGGGTCTGGTGTTACCAGCTCCCCCCAGCCCTGCACTGCAGCACTTGGGGACCAGACGTGCCACCAGCACCAAGCTGAGGCGGTGCATGAGGTTTGCTCCTGGCTCTGCTTGTGCCTGCTAACTCCCTGGCTCCACTCCTGCTGAAACCAGCCCAGCTCCTTGGCCTTCCACATTTCCCTCTTGCAAAGAACACCCCTGGAGCCAGGCACCCACGGGGGTGGTGGCCGTGACCCTTCCCTTGGCTAGGACCACCTCTTCGGATCCCAGGGCTGGCAGAACGTGGCTCTAACGCCGATCAGAGTAGTGCAGGAACCGGGACTAAAGATACTCTGGATTGCCGAGCATTAATATTTGATGCATTTCAATATTTAAAGAGCTAAGATAATTTAAGAAACGCTGTCACTTTTTAAAATTATTTGTAGGCAACTTATAATGGAGCAAATCCACTTGGAATGAACAATATTTTGGCTAGGGTAGACGTATGGCTCAGACAGCTGCCTACATTTATTTAACACGTCAGAGAAATGACAATTTTGAAATTCTCTGCTAGAAACCTCAGGTCTCAACAGGCCAGACTCCCAGCCAGCAGAAGCAAGCAAAGGATCCAGACGATGTTTTAACACTGGATGTGCTCAACAATTTCGTTGAAAGTTTTGCCTTTGGAAAAAAAAAAAAAATTGTGAAAGAGGCAGAGGGTTTCCCTGAAAGTTTTGCTTTCAGTGAAAATATTTGGGTTGTCATCTAAAACTCGAAAACCACAGCTGGAAAAAAATGAACTGCTGCTTGCCAAGAAAGCAGAAAAAAATCCTGCTTCTTTTTTTTTGTTTTTTTTTTTTTTGTTTGTTTAAATTATTTGTTTGCCTGGAAACATCCTAGCATGAGTGGCCGCGGCCATTTACACCTGATGAGGATCCGGCCCGGTGCTGATAGCACCGTCATTTGCCTGATAAAAGCCCCGCGAGCGCGCACGGAGCTCGCCGGGGCGGTCGCATCATCTCCCTTACATATCGCATAGCTGCCGCCCGGAGCAGAGGGCAGGGAGACGGTGGCACAATTCATGCGCCACTGAAATGAGCTGCTTTATGTAACACAATCTGCTTCAAAAGCGCCCAACGCACCACGGAAACTATGCGAGGGAAGCCAAGAAACCTTGGTACAATAGCACAAACAGAGACAAACAGTCTGTAAAGGACAAGCACGCTCGGTTACCAGCGAGGGAACATTCTGCATTAAACAGTCCCTTTGTTTCGCATTTTCTCGTCGTGATCATCAAGGGAGAGCTCCAAACGTGCCAGCAAAAGATGAGCCTAGGAGCAAAACCTCGTACCTGCGGTGGATCCTGGATAACAGGAGTTGCTGGTTTTACAGTGGATAGGAATTTTGTCCAGCTGCCCCTGAGGGGCCTGGGGGGAATCACCACACTTTTTTTTCTTCCCTAACCACCGCTATGGTCTAAGCCACTTCTTCACCTTCTTCCTCTCTGATGCTCCTGCCTGCTGCCCAAACACCACCCTGTTCCCTCAAATTCATAGAATCACAGAATCATAGTATAAGCTGAATTGGAGGGAATCCATCAAGATCATCGAGTCCAACTCCYGGCCCTGCACAGGACACCCCAAGAGTCACACCCTGTGCCTGAGGGCATTGTCCAAACGCTTCTTGAACTCTGTCAGGCTTGGTGCTGTGACCACTGCCCTGAGGAGCCTGTTCCARTTCCCAACCACCCTCTGGGAGAAGAACTTTTTCCTGATCTCCAACCTAAACCTCGCCCAACGCAGTTTCAGGTTGTTTCCTCAAGTCCTGTCACAGGTCACCACAGAGAAGACACCAGTGCCTGCCTCTCTGCTTCCCCTCGTGAGGATGTTGAAGACCCCAATGAGGTCTCCCCTCAGCCTCCTCCAGGCTGAACAAACCAAGTGACCTCAGCCACTCCTCGTATGGTTCCACCTCAAGGCCTTTCATTGTCTTTGTTGCCCTCCTTTGGACACTCTCCAATAGATTAATGTCTTTTTTTACATTGTAGTGCCCAAAACTGCCCCCAGCACTCAAGGTGAGGCTGCCCCAGCTCAGAGCAGAGCGGGCCAATCCCCTCCCTTGCCCAGCTGGCCATGCTGGGCCTGATGCCCTCCCGGACAGGATTGGCTCTCCCAGCYGCCAGGGCACTGCTGACTCAGATCCAACTTGCCACTGACCAGAACCCCCAGGTCCCTTTCCATGGTGCTGCTCTCCAGCCTCTCGTTCCCCAGTCTATGCACACAACCAGGGTTGCCCCATCCCAGGTGCAGAATCTGGCACTTTCCCTTGTTGAATTTCATATGGTTGGTGATTGCCCAGCTCTCTAATTAGTCTAATTTGTATGAGTCTGGGTAATTAAAAAAAAATCATTCTCAACCCGCAAATATCAAAAGTGGAAGGTTCTGCCCTGCATGGCTTTCCTGCTGCATAGCTGGCTTAGTCCAGCTCACTGCCCCTGCTTACAAACCCTGCCTAGCTCATAGCCTCAGGCCTTGGCCAGTCCTGCAATGCAGTGATTTTATACAGCCAGCACACAAGAGCAATGCGGGGTAAGGGTTTTCCTATGGAAACCAACCCACTCTTCACAGACGCCAGGGCCTGGAGCATTAGCAACTGGACCCTTAGTCTGCAAGCAGAAACTGGGTATCTTGTTTGATCTTTCTCTGTTCTGGTTCATTCCTGCRCAAAAAAGAAGTGATAAGGCTTTGTTTGCTGCTGTTGTGTCTCTTTGGATCGAGGGGGCAACTTCTGTCTGCCACATGGAGGCACTTAGAACAGAAATGTGGGATTCTGCTGGGCTCCAGGTACAGCTGTAACGCAGTGAGGGAAAGCAGCAATTTGTCTCACCAGTGAAGCACATGGCAAAACTGCTATTGGCAAAAGAGAAACAGCACCTRTCCAAGAAAACAGGAGCAAACATGACAGAAGTGTAGCAACACAACAGGTGAAGGTTTCAAAATGTTCACAGCCTTATGATGGATGAAGGCAAGGGAAAGGCAGAAAGAATGGAGCCACACACTTCCAACCATGGCAAACCACCCAGGAGCMGGCACCCAGAGGCAGGTCTGCTTCAGCCATAGCTGAATGTCACCAGCACAGCTCTGCCGGTCATTCTGCAGCCAGAGGGGGTTTTGGAGCCCTGAACGGTTGAATATTGGGAATTTCAGAAATTTCTCATCTCTACACTTTGTTTRTAGCCTGATACTCCTTTGTCCTGAATAGAAATCCTTTGATTTCTTTCCCCGCTGCAAAACCATGACCAGGTTCACCCMGGCCAGTGGAGCTGCTGGGATGAAAGTGCTTTATCTGAAGAAAGCTTGGTCACAGAATTTTGCCTGAAGGTGTCTGTCATCCTGGGAATCATGAGGTAATTTTTAGCCCTCTGGGATTAGGAAGGCGTTCCCATCCTGTAGCTCAGGGGCTTCCTTGCATCTGCAGTCATGCAGAGATGATGGGATTTTGACAACTTTTCTCCAGAGTGTTTTCGTTTCTCAAACCTTGTTGGTGTGATAACATTAATCAGCACTTCTGTGGAAATAGTGCTTCTGGAGATGAACATTGTAATCAGGATGAAGAGCCACTGATGAGTACTGCTGAAATTAAAGAGTCTAAATTCAGCAAAATTGCTTTCACTGGGAAAATGAAGTTTGATCCAAAGCCACCATTATCCACAAAGCCAGGCATGTTTGCAGTCAGAGCCTCTGTGGGAGCCCCAGCAGGGATGACCCTCATCCCTCACATTTTCCCAGTCTTACTTCCCTCAGAGTGTCAGTGATCTCCCTCTTCGGCTGTCATCTGGCCAGCCACTTGCATCTTTGGCTCCTGGTGGGAAGGCAGTCCAAACCCAGAAAACCTGGTGCTGGAAGAACTGCCAGCTGCCCGTTGCTTGCTGCAGAGCCCCTCATTCCAGATCCTGTTACCTGCTGAAGAGATTCAGAGTTTCCCCCTGGTGCTGCCAGCCTCTTATGGTCCACAGAGGTACCAGGGCTCTCAGTGACCTGCAGGGTGGGGAGAGAGGTCTGGGGGTGACAATGCTGGTGCCCTTCATTGGTCTCCCGGTGGAAGGGGTTGCCTCTGCTTCCCCTGTGGCAGCTCTGTGCTCCAGACTCTCCTGGATGCGTGTGAGCCTTGCTGAAGGCAGCAGCTTCGGCCATGGGGGCTGGAGAAGGGCAGTTCCTTGCACCTCCCCGTTGCAGCAGCACAAACCGGAGTAGATAAATATTCAAACCCAGAGAGCAATGCAAGGGTGTAATGTCAGTGTTAGCGTGACTGGAATTAGGTAATTTGTGCGYGAACATGACTAAATATGAAAGGAAGACGTCTATTTGTTCATAAACCTGTCAAGGATGAAACATTTCAGAAAGTATTTCATGGCCTATAAAACAGAAATACAAAGCCTAAAAGTATCACTTCCCTCCAAAAAGCATGAAATGACTCACACTGCCAGTGCTGGGGCCATAAAGCTGCAAGTGCAYAGCTCTGGGGCATCTCAAGCTTCTCTTTTCCTACCTTCAGCCTCCATGAGCGGCTTCCTTCTTTACCACCTCTCTGGAAAGAGAGAGGAGAGCAGAGGAGAAAGCAGGACTTCTTACAGCTGGGTATTKCTGCTTATACTTCACACACTGCTACTTAATGCTGTTAATGCAGTTCATACAACACAGGACAGATTTAATCCGCAATTAAAATAATTACTAGGTAATCATTAATAATTTCCTGCATGTTCTCAGGGGTCTGGAAGCAAGCTCCAGGCTGGCAGAGCAGCAGTCCTACACGGTGTGTCCCATCAATGATTAAATGTCCTAATTTTTTTCCCTTTCTCAAAATTATCTGCCCCAAATAATAGAATCATGGAAGCACAGAATGGTTTGGGTTAGAAGGGACCTTGAAGATCATCCGGTTCCAAGCCCTCTGGCGTGGGCAGGGACACCTTGCACTAGACCAGGTTGCTCAAAGCCCTGCCCAACCTGGCCTTGAACACTTCCAGGGATGAGACACCCACAGCTTCTCTCTAAAATTTCTCCCTCAGTCTCGGYTGGAGGGCAGGAAGGGGAAGAAGGGAGCTGATTTTGCCTGCTGCTTCCTTTTGTACTGTCAGAAACATCCCCACCCTTCTTGAGGCACAGAAAAGGGGACGATGTCATCAGCCAGAGGAAGATGAGAAGATGTGCCAGGAAATCTTCTTTCCCCATGGGGATGTTCAAACATGGGCATGGAAGCCCTGGGAGGCTGTAGGATCTCCCTGCCTGGAACCCTCAAACCTCGGTCACAGCTCACAGGGCCTGACCACAATCCCTTCCCACCTCCATTATCCTGTGATTCTCTGTATTTCCAAGATCCAAAGGTTTGACAGAGGAAATTTTCTGGCACTGATGAGTGTTGCTTACCCAGYAGGAGGCCCAGAGAAGAAAGCCCAGTGCTTCTTTCACAGGAGCGGGCTGGCTCCAGATTTACCCCACGACAGACACCCTAACCTTAGCACTGTGTTTCATCTTCTGCTAATTAAATATTCAGCACTGGAAGGCAGTGGAGACAGAGATTGATCACTTGATATTTCAGCTGTGATTACTGTGAATTCATTCATTTAAACCAATTTGGAATTTATTTTTCTTGCTTTTGAAGGCTGCCTTTGGATAGTTTAATAACATTACTCCTATTGACTGCAAAAATAAATATCTGACAGCTCTAGTTTAGTGATGTCTCATTTGTATGGATGTTTTCTGATGTATAATAATAAATACATCCTTGTTAGGAATATATGATCTATAAATCAAGATTTCCAAGGTCTTTGATTAATCTTTGTGAGTGGGGTGAGGAGGATTGCTTTCAACCTGTCACAAGCAATCCCTGCTCTGGGCTGTGGTAGCAACCACTGGCACTGAGGTCACAAGTCAGTTTCTATTCAATCCCATTTGTTTTCATTTCCCTATAACCTTCCGAGACATTCACCTCTGGGGCTAAAGTTTTCCGTGCTGAGCCTCTGCCCGAGGAGGGTTTTAGACAGCTGTATTTTGGGAGGAAGGGCGGTAAGAGGCATTATTCTCCCCTCCCTCCTTTGGCAAGGGCAGTGGGATAACATTCGCAGAGTAGCATGAAAGTCCTCCTTTCCTCCAAAGAGATGGATACAATCCACAGCTGGAAGTAGCTGGCTGAGGCAGGCTTACAAGCACAGGAAAAATATTGTATCAAGCACGAACTCCAAGGAGTCGCTTGGGAAATTGCTTGGTATAGCCCCAGACCAAGGCTCCCGTCCTGCACAGGCAATGCCTGTTCTCATTTTTGGGTTGCTCTGCTGCCCAGGCATCATCCCCATGACTGGGATAGGGCAGGGGGCTGGGACATCTCTAGGAGAGCATAAAAATTTCAGAAAAATGCCGGGGCCTCCCCGATACCTATAGGTTTTCTGTTTTACCATAGATCATGAGTWGCCATGCCCTGTTCACAGCATATCCATGCCAAGTTCACAGCTCTCTAAAAACCTTTTAACTGAGGCTTTTGGATCAATGAGTTCTTGTTTATGTGTCCTGCCCTCCCCTTCCCTGCGTATGTTTTTTCCACTGATGAAGGTGATGCTATTTAAAGAAATCTCTTTGTAGAAGTTAGCTCTTGGTCTAGAAATGGCCCACCTTACCTGCCTGTCCATCCCCAAAACTAGCCCCAGTTAACAGTCCTGCATGTTTATGCCCATGGGATAGTCCTCCTGCAAATCTGAGTGACTACGTTACATGTTTTCTTCCACAGCATCAGGTTTGTCAGTTCAGATTAGAAGATGTGATATCTTCTGACGTGGATTTAATAAGACAATTAAAAAATTCGCGTAAACCCCTACACTTTTTCTCTTTTTTTGGCAACAGAATTATGGTTTGAGTTAACTTTAGCCTTAACTTAAACTTTAGTGAGATCTTCTAGATAAAAATTGTTCTTTTCCAGCCCATATAGTTCCTCCTAATGGTCTAAGCTCTTAAGGTTGCCAGAAGCGTAAGGATTCCGATTCTAAAATATCCGAGCGTTTTTACATCTGTGCTTCTTCCCGTGTATCCGGAAGCAGCGAGAGAGATTCCTAATAATTCCTGCTCCCTTGCAGAGCTAAACTGCGGCGTGATCCTCCTGCTAAGGTTTCCTCTCTGCCTGGAACTGAGTCAACGGGTGCTAAGATAAGCTCGGGAGCAGCCGGCGCTCCGTTGGCGTCAGCTGGGGTGTCTCTGCGGAGCGAGCATATGTTCCCCAGAGCAGCCCCTTCGTTTGCTCTTCCCTCATAAACTTTTATGGTATGATTTTTTTTGCCCAAATTGAGAGCTTTGGCTTTTTTTGAGGGGTTTTTAAGCTTCGCTGTGGGGGCAGGGCAGGGCAGGGCGGATGCTGGGTGGCAGAAGCTTTCCTTGATTAAACCGGGTGAGATTTTTCGAGTCCTACCTGAGATGAAAACTTGAATGAAGGCAGTGGTGACTTGAGCAGCGTTCTGAAAGGTCTTGGTGATTGTCAGGTTGTTAAATTGGCGTTCGGGCTGTACGGTAAAGAGGGAGAAAAATTAGGTGGAGTTACACTGGCCTGGTGAATAAATCTCTAAAGGCTGCAGGGTCCTCAGCAATGTTCTGCAGATTTGGTGGTGGCACTGGGTGTTGCAGGGGTCTAGATCTGCCAGCACCTTCAGAAGAAATCGTGATGAAGAAAAGAATTAGAGGGGACATTAGAAATAAGAAATGGAGCTGCGTAGGAAAGCATATTAACAAATGTTTTAAAAGGTAAAGGAGGAATAAATGCGTATTTTCGCCATGGAGAGAACTAGCCTGTGGAACCTCCTATTTGGGATCTAGGAGAATATGGTCAAGCCTGCTGCTGATACAGACCTGTTCTGGATGGTCTAAACTGACTTAGGAGCTTCAGAAAAAAACAAACTTGCCAATTAAATCCATTTTTTTTAACTGCAAAATTATATCTGTGCATGCGGGGGAGCCTTCAATATGCATATATGCTCTTTGTCTCTGAATTATCATGAACCATTTACAAAGAGGATCTGAGGATTTGTGAGACTCTGAAAATCATTGTGAAAAGACCAATTTGCAGCTCAGCATGGTCAGAATTGAAAATGGGATATGAGTAGCTATTAGGAAAGACATCCAGAGGAAAACAGATGACATTGTTATCCTGCTGGATAAACCCCACATGTGCCTCAGGCTTGCACATGGCGTGAAGTTTTGTACACTCTGTCTCAGAGAATCCCATGGGAAGCAGTGGAGGGACAGCAAGAAGGGATCTGGGAACCAAGGGATGGGTGAATGCTCTTTAAGGAGAGTTCAAATATGAGCAGAAAGGAAACAACCGAAAGGGCTGTGATCAAGTCCTTCATATTCATGAATAAGGGTGAGAGCAGAGAAACAGTAGCTGCTGCTTCTCATCACTGAGAAACATTCAGAGATTTTAAAAAGAGATATTAGAAGAGACAGAAGAAAGGTCCCTTTTGCATGGATCCTTCATTGCACGGTGAAGCTGTGGAGCTCCCTGCCAGGAGATGATGCACGACCTAAAGATCTAAATGAGAGAAAGCTTCAAAAAATAATTAGAAAACTCTTCCAGAGCTGATCTGTCAAAGGCTGTTTAACAGGATAACTCCTCTGGCCTACACTCTGATCAATATGCTGGGCAAATACTGCAAGGAAGAGGTGTTTGTTGTCTCCCCTGGAATTTGTCCCCAGCAGGTGATCACACAAAGTGCAGATAGATGTGTGATGACTGTGTCTGGTTGATACACCTGCTGAAAGAATASCTTTTTGCCCTGTGTGCTTTCCTCCCTGCCACTGGGTTTTCAGGCTGCTCAGAGAGGGGCTGTGGCACGGTGTGAATTTACAAGAAATAAGCACGGGGAGCTCTGTTGGTGTTGRGCTCTCCATTGTAATTCCTCCAAAGAATAAAAGCAATGTAGCACACAAGGACRGGTGACAGTCAGATTTTGCAGTGTATTTGAGACAATAAATCCATTCTGTCCTACATAATCTCCAGAGCCCGAGTACAAGGTGTCTTGCAGTCAGCATTTTCCGTGTGCCCCTGAATGACTTGGAACAAGAATGTGAAATGTGTTTTAACAGTTTCAATGCTTGTTCTCAGAAGTGGTAGCATTTTGGTGGCATGGGATCCCATCCCATACATTTTTTTCCTCAGCCTGGGTATCTTTTATAGTGAAAGCACTTTGCACATTTTGAGTTACTCTAGCAGGGACTGCTTTCACTGCTAAGAGTGAAAGTGTGAAAATTTCTTTTTATTTCTACCACTTGCTAATCCTGTTTTGGCTGGTGCAGCCCCTGCAAAGAGCTCTCTCCATGGGATGTGTTACTCGGAAATGATCCGTACTGTTGCTGGGATTCGGGGAGTGCTTTGATCTGTTTTGTGAACAGCTTCACTTGCAAAGCAAACCTGTTTGCTGTTTGCCCATTTGGTGGCAAGGGGGAAAAACTTACGTGGTTTATTTTATCCCTTTGCCTGACAGGGACAATTCTGCCTTTGTGCAGTTACCAGACTTTTAAAAGGTTGTATTTCTCAGTGCAAGCCAGGTTAGCGTGGCAGGTAGCACATCTTGTTACTGAGCATGAGCATGGGTATTGCCGCCAGGGGGAACAAATTCCCAGCAGACCCCCAGGAGAAGGGAGACTGTACTGMCCAGGGTGGAGATAGAGATGGGGGGATAGGCTGGGAAAGGATGGGGAGAGGATTTTGGGTGGGAAGTAAATGGACGGTCTGGCTTYGAGGTGAAGGTGAGGAGAGAGAGCTGGGAAAAGGGCACGTGGGTAGAGGGAGACACTGGCTTACCCTGGCTAGCTGGGAGGGAGGTTAGGGTGGCTTGAGAAAAGAGAATGAATCAAAGTGTCACAGACAGAGATCAAATTAGAGGAGACAAGGCATGTGAGCCCGTGCCACTTCAAATGTGTTTTTTCTCTGTTAACCTGAAAGGAAATCCCTAATCCCTATGTCATTCTCTGGAGCCAAATGCCTATTACAGCTTTCATTTGATGAAATGGGAATATCACCACCTTGGTGGTGTGAACAGGTGTATTTATGTGACAAAAAAACCTGTTTTATTAAAAAAAATTAATGTGATACATGCAGGAGGTGGTGACTTGGTGATGGACAGACTTGCAGATTCAGTTCTGGGGACTTTTTTATTCATGCTTTGAGCTGGGAGAGATGCCAAGGATCATAGCACCTGTTTCCATAAGCTGTGTTAGAAATTTAGCTTAAAAGATGCTCTAGATGTAAGAAAGGTTAAACACTTTAAAAATATCTAAATATCTCTTATCTTCATGGTACAGTAATTTACTATCGAGTCCTGTGCCTGAAGACAGGAACAAATTGTGTTGTTTCTGCTTTTCTATTGATGGACTCTGATTTCTGCCTGGTAACTGTTCCATATGGCTTCTTACTTTTACTACTTTTTCCATATTAATAACATCCTTGCCTTTCTGACATATATTTCTTATGAGAGCTATCAATTCCTCTTACCCTCATCGGTGAAGAAGTCTGGCAAACATGTTTATGCACTGGATCAGATGCCAGTTCTCCAGAGCAAAATGAAACTAAAGTTTCCACAGCTGGTGTCTAAACCTGCTGACACTGCATTCCCTTGGGAACAAACGGATTTACTCAGTCTGTGGTGAGGAAGTGAAGCAGAGAGGTGAGCCCAGGTCGGGAAACGGACAGGGCAGGACCAGAGCACGATGCTGTGTGGTAAGTAGAAAAAAGACTTTAAAGGAGAGCACGAGGGAAAGGATTCCTCAGCTCCCTTTTGGAGGTGGCAGAGGAGATGTGCCCAAGGGCAAAGACAATCACTCCAAGACACATTTGGGTTTTAGGCTACTCTTACACTTTGTTAATGATCTAGGCTCTTTCTAGCACTGATTTGTGAAATCTCTGCAGACGTAATTCTAACAGACTTTCTTTACAGCACAGCAATTACGGTGATTGATACGGACAAATGTGATCTTGAAAGAGCAATAACGAGACAATATAGCTCAATACCGAAGCAAATGCATTTTGAAAATCAATTTCTGAAATGAAAATTGCAAGAAAAATCATGCAAGTGTGTGCCTGACTCCCTCAGTCTTGTCTGGCTTTTGTCCTGCAAAACTTTTAGCAGTGACCTCAACCACACTGATGTGGATTATTACTGCCTCAGAAGGCTGTACTGTGACAAATGAGCTTACCTGCTTATACCGAAAGGCTGGAAGTTAAGGTATATTCTGCTGCATAGTATCTTTTTAGAGGAAGAGAAAATGTTCTGGAACATGCTTAGCAGTATCAAAGAGGAAAATGTGAATCCATTACAGTTCGCGCATAAAAACTCACTAAAAATTCGTCCAAGTGAAAGAGCAGAGAGCAGACACTTTATAGGAAAGTAAAATGGGCAGAGTTAGCTTGAACTGCGGGTCTGACCCAGCAAACAACTTTACAAATGCATTTTAGTATTCACCAGGTGCTGTGAGCAAAATAAGTGACTGGTTCCTTTGTAAATCCTCGTAGGCAGGGAACTGATCTGTAGCAATATTCTCATTTATCACCAGCTCCTTTCCCAACTTCCCTACATGTGAAAGCTGGCTAACCTGAGGCTGCTTTTCCTGTGGCTCTGAGTTACACKAGCAGGAATATGGTGCTTTTCCCTGATATTTGCGCAAGATGAAATCATCCGCAAGGGCTTGGTGAAAATGTCAGGCTCTTCCCTTTTCCTGGAGCTCCTGACAGCTCATGCTGTACAGGCTGCACTCCCCTCTGCTGGAGGGAAGCTCGGTGGGTGAGATTCCTTGGGTTGCCAGTGGAAGACAGAAGCCATGCTCTCCCTTCAGCCAGAGAGGTTTTCCTTCCACTGAGGGACGAAAGGTTCAGTGGGAGGTGAAAGATGCTGTGCCTCATCCCTGGCGATGCAGGAGGATGGTTTAATGGCTGTGTTTAATTTGTCTTGTTACTGTAAGATTTTTTTCTCTCTCAAAGATTTTTTTCTCTACATTTAACCTGATGCTTTGTCATGCTGCTGTCTCTGAATACATCTTTTGTGAGCTAGCTGGACTATTTCCCAGATCCATGACTTTTGGTAAACTTTCTCGATTTTTCTTGCTATCATGGATTATTATAACAACTTTATCCAAGTGATGAAAAGAAGATTTTATATTATTTCCATCTCCTCATATGCTTGGAGCTGCAGTGCTCCAGGATTTGAACTACCACGAATCAGTGATAGAAAAGACAGGAAATATGAGTACTTCTTTAGCTCTAAATTCTCCAGAAACTCATGTGTGCAACAGAAAACAGTGATGTAATGTGGGCCACCAAGATTTACCCCATTACCAAATTAGTTACACCTCTAGCTAGTGAGAGTGGGGACCACTTCACCCAGCCTGCCTTTCCTGTTGCAGCCAGGCTCCTAGGAGCATCCATTGCAATTGCTGATTCATCATTCCCTGTGTCCACAGTGTCTTTTTGCTGTGATTAAAGCTGCTCACTGACTCTCTGAGCAGGGCTGAAATTCCTGAGCACGGACTGATGCTAAAAGAGAAGGGGTTGGTGGGGATGGTGTTCCTGGAGGGCTCTGAGCAAGCAGGTCTAGTGCAAGATACCCCTGCCCACGGCAGAGGGGTTGGAACTTGATGGTCTTTAAGGTCCCTTCCAACTCAAAACATTCTATGGTTCTGTGGTTCTGTAAAGCTACAATTCTTTTTGATTCAGACCACAAAGGTCTGCCTCTTCCCCCTGGGATAAAAAGGGAAAGTCACAGTAGGACCAGTTTTGGGGATTTGTCATTGGAAACTGAGTCAGGAGAATGTGGCCCTATTGATCAGGTTTCTTGCTGTTGTGTGTACAGCTCTAACCATTGACTTTATCTGAATGCTGGTGTTTCTCATTAATGGTATGCCAAGCTCAACAAAGCAAACCGGGCTGGAATCTCTTGTCCTTAGATCACCCCTCTGAGTTCAGGTGTTAGAAAGGACAGACACAAGAAGTAGGAAAATGGTGTCTTTTCACCAAAACGTTGGGTCTGACATTGAGGACTCCTGGAGCTTTCCTTAGTTCACAGCAAAAGCTCTGTGGCCCTGGAGTAATTATTAAGGAATTTCTTCAACCCATGTTTTTGTTCTGGTGTTGGAAACTCAGCTGACACATATAGAATTATCTTGGAATATTGCCGTTATTCTCCAGAAAACTAGATTGGACACTTTTTCCTTAATATCCATTTCGATAATCTTAAATAATCCTCGAAATTGAGAAATGGGAGCATTATGGGACTAATTACAAATGAATCAGCACTTTTCCCAGGGTCAGTGATTTATAGGCTGGCATCTACAAGAACCTTTTAACAGCCTGTTCTGCTTAGTTGCACTGTATTAGTGAGGAATCACCTGAGAAATTCCTGCATTCAAACAGAACAAGGGGGGAAAGCAGGAAGAGAAGAAAACAGCAACCACTGGGTATTTTCAAAACTTGACTGGATAAGGGCATGATCAACCAATCTGGTTTGAAGTTTCCCTGCTGTGAGCAGAGAGTTGGACTTCATACTCCTGAGTTACTTAATTATTCTGCAAATTTTCATAAATAACTTCTCAGAGGGCTGTGCAGAAAGTGGTAAGAGGCCACTTGCTCCTCAGAAGAGCGTTTGGAGGTAGAGGGCAGAGGCATGAGAACACAGCCTGGCTGAACAGATTTCCAGGCCCAAGAATATATTTATACCAGTTTAACAATCAAGATGTTTGAATTCATTTTAAGGCCCAACTGCCCAGAAACACCAGCGGTTCTTTCTGAGTGTGTTCAAGTTCGGAAAAGGCCCTTTGGGGCGGATCATGTTTTTCAAACAGCTTGAGCCCAGTTAAAAAGTGATGTCTGAGCAACTAAAAGAGGTATGGCCAGGTCAGCTGTGCGAGGTTGGAAATGCTCTGTTTGGGATGTCGAAGTGAAAGATGAGCCGTGTCTAAGGCCACCAGCAGCACCTCCAAACATTAGGGAACAATTCTTCCTGTCACATCCTGCCACACCCTGCCACATCCTGCCACACCCTTCACACTTACTCTGTTTCCTTCACTGAATACCAGCCACCCCTGTTTTCCTGTGTGGCTTCTCTGCTCTCTTCCGGGAGCTGAAGAGAAGTCTCATTAAATGAACAAAAGCACAACTTTTTCAGAACAGTTAATCCCAGATAAAGTCAGATTTTTAAGCCTTGCTGTATAAAATTGAGYGTTTCCCTAATTTGCTTGAAAATTGGGGCTTGTTGCCCAAAAAGGACTTTCAAATTATTGAGTAATCTGAATTTGTTTATTTAATTCCTCCTGTCATTTCATTGGGTTTTTTGGCACTCTTCTTGAGAAGTATTCTGGAAATGCTTTACCTACTAAGTATCAATCTTATCTTTTTAATGGTACTCTTGCAGAGCATTTGCACATGACCTTGTCCAGCTCTTATGCACACATCATACTTTTTCCCAGAGCAGGAATGTCTGCTGTCTTCTTCAAGGCATTCTGCTGGGACTTGCAAACTTCACATGGTGGAGCGTCCTGTCCTCAAATCCCTGTTTTCCTGCAGCCAACAGAATTCTCTTGAATTTTGCCTAGGCTCACTCAAGCAGTTCCTAAAATAAAATCCTGAAAGATTTTTGAAAGGCTTGCCTCCTATGCAGGAAGCTGCCTGTATCAAGTAATCAGGTCTAGAAGAGAGCCTCAGATGCTGTGCCAAAACATAAAAATGTGTCACCATCTGCAATATCTGCACTTCAAACTCGGTGTCTGTAGCTCAGGAAGAACTTGTGCTGGTGTGGCAAGAAGTTATCTAGTGCTGCCTGCACAGTCCTTCGCTCCTGAGCCTTCTTCCTGCTATTGCTTTGCGAAGGGTTACTTAGAGGAAGATGGCAAATTGAATTAATCCTATGAGGAAACCACATTTTGAGTGATCATTCACTTATTAAAGCAGAGCCAGTGTTTAATGTTTCTTCAACACAGTATTTAGAGGGAAGTGAATGAATTATTGAATGAACTATCTTCAAAAGTTCCCTAAGGCTTATATCATCTTGCACTTACCAAAAGCATGATGCCTGCTGTGCTCAGATAATCCATTTACAAAGCTTTTAAATATATTTAAGGCTGAGCTTTGTAGGTTTCCTATTTCCAATTAAACAAAGCACTGACTTCTTTTAGAGAAGCCTTTAAGAAGCGCAAAATCTCATTGTTTAAAATAATTTTGGAAACTTGTTTCCAATTCCCAACAGCCCTCTCTAGTCTTTGAACTATTTTTTTTCTCCTATAGTGTCACTTTGAATTAAGTAGATTTATCTTGAGTTTGCCATCCCTGATTTCCTCATGGTGTTCAGGGCGTAGCAGTCTCCTCTGCCTCTTCCTTGACTGCTGAAGTGCAGCTTGCAGTGCTTTTCTGTGCTGCTTGGCCACCACTGTGGATGGGGTGCTGAGTGTTGCCTTCTCCAGAAGGTTTTTTTTTTCCCTTTTTCTGCAGCTGTTTAATTTCAGACTTGTTTTGGAAAAGGTCAGCCCCAAAAACTCACAACAAGGTTTAGCTCAAAGTCCCCARTTATGTAACCAAACAATTTGCATATGGAGTTTTAGGGTCCAATGACAGAGACAAGATGTTGCTCCTTGGTGAAATTTGGAGTCAACTCTGTGACAGTGAATGAAAAATGTTAGTGATTCCAGTAATATCAGTGCAAAACATGGAGGAAGCTTACTGCCTGATCCTGGATTTTTGTTTAAGCTGGATATGTTTCAAACATTGCAAAATAATACATTTTTTGATCRATTCAGGCCTTTCCTCCCTTTTTGTCTTGTTCCCACAAAACGAGCTGTAAGCATAAGAAAATACAAAATTTTTGAACTAGATTTGCTAGAAAGTTTGAAAATGTGATCTTGGAAGTTCATCTGCAGCAGCTGTTGTGCTTTCCAGTGGGAACTTTTGCCTTAATGACAGTTCCACCTGAGCATGAAGAAGAACTTCCTTCCTGTGCAGTGACCAGGCACTGGGACAGATTGCCCAGAGAGGCTGTGGAGTCTCCCTCACTGGGGATATCCAAGAACTATTTGGGCAYGTTCTTGTGCCACGTGCTCTGGGATGACCCTGCTTGAGCAGGGAGGTTGGATCAGATGTGACCCACTGTGGTCCCTTCCAGCCTGGCCCATCCTGGGATTCTGCGWCTCTGTAATGTCCTAGGGTTTTTTTCCAGGAGAAGCAGAAGGACAACAACAATGTCCTCTCATAGCACAGTGTTCAGCACTGCTATTAGAGCACACAGAATTACACTTGCAAAAGGTAAATGCGACTTTTAAGAGGCTCAAAGTTATCTCAGTTCCTGAGGGCAATGACTAAATGACTGCATAACTAACAAATAATTTTTCAACCTGAATTGGAAATAACCTAAATTGAATAATAAATCCCATCACATGAAAGCTTATTTTTTGTTCTAGATACATTTTGCAGTCAACTCCAGTTCTTGCTATGGTCCATCAAGTTGCAAAGACATCCAATACAAAGAGCTAAGAGTCATTTGCCTTGATTTAGGGTTTTCATCTGCTGCACAAGCTGGGAAATTAATTGGAATGAGTGTTCATACTTCCAGGCAAGCAGATCTGAGCTGACTGAGACACATAATGACAAGTTCTAATTTGTACAGGGCAGCCTTCAGATGACTATGGCTTTTGGTTCCTCGACTGAGCAGTCCAATCTCATTTTCACATCCTCTGTTGCTTCTCGGAACAGTGGAGAAATAGGAAAAAAAGAAAAGGTGCTTCATAGACATGCATTTTTCAGTGCTTTTGGGCACTGTTGTAATTTCATTCCTAAAGAAGGAGAATTAATGAGTCCTGAAGGTGAACAGGATCAGAAACATCAGTGGGAAAGTCTCCAACACCTCTGTCAATTCTGGAAGCATCCATGGTAGCGTGATGGATCCTCAGCTCTTCTCAGAGCCTGGTTCTGCTTGTGAGCACACAGGTTTGCCACGCCTGCAGATGCTGTCAGTGAGCACTTTTCCAAACTGTGGGAGGGTTGGCATCGCAGTCACCAAGGATCCTGAGAGAAAAGTGGAAGGAGAAGGGATCTCCACAAGGCTGGTGACAAAGCTGATTTGCTCATGAGGAAAAGATGAGTCTTCATGACGATTGTGTTGTCTGGGAGCAGAAGAGGTGTCTGTACCTTCAGAGGACGGAGGTGGAAAGAAGTGCATGGGAGATCATGTGGTGCCTTTGAATAYACGAAAAGCCTCACCACTGCTGTCTCACCTAAGGTTCCTGAGTGGATGCAACTGGAACTGGAAGCCCCATCCAAGCAGAAAAACCTGCTGAGGGAGGTATAAAACATCACAATTTGTTATACTCTGAGTGGATAAGCCATTCAAATTGCCTTCCTCCTGGGATTCAGAAGGTCCTGGTTTAAAATGAAGTCATAGTACAATCCGTCCAAAGCAAATCTCAATGTTTTATTACCCATTTTTGGCTCTCATTTAGCTCTCAGAGTTTAGACTTTGGCTTTGGTTGAAGACTTGATACGTTCAGCTGAAAACCAGAGTGTTTTTTTGCAAAACACCACTTAACTGAAACCCCAATTTTTCAGCGCAAATCACTTAATACTTGGCCGTGCCAAGGCAGGCACTTCTGATGTCCCACGACGCCTGTTGCATTTGTGACCCACAGGGTTCCCCAGCGGCCCGAGTGTCTTCTGAGTCACCCACATCTACTCGAGCTTTGCAAAGCCAACCCGAAATGCCCACAGATATTTTGCAAATATAACAGAGGGACCCGTTCCAAAGACCAAAGACATTCTGCAGACTCCCTGCCAGCTCCGGGGTAGTGAGGAATGTTAATTGAAAGCTAAACCACCGCTGTAGCTCGGGAAGTGTTTACACCACCTATTCTGGAAGGGTTTTGAGTTGCCGTTTGAAAGGGTAAGGAAGGCAGTGCCAACAGTGAAGCAGGGACAACAAAGMTCTCATGGCAAACGACTCCAAAAGTGCCAATTAATCCGAGCAGCAGGCGTGGCGGGGTAAAAATCTTCAATGTTCACAAATCATCTGGTAACTCAGCCAGCCCACTGGGACTGGGGAACGCAACATCTGCACCCCAGTAGGAACAATGCGTGCCGGGAGGGCCTCTTGATCCACAGTCACTTCTCAGGATGGTCATCCTCTGAGTTGTCTGGAAAATGAGGGTGATTTGTTGTTGCAAATCCTCTGTTAGAAGCTGTCAAAGCCAGCTTCGCTCAGGGGCTGTCAGAGGGCACAGCAACGTTAGTGTGAAACCACCCATCAGGCTCCATGTATTTTTCCTGTCCAGCACCACTTTTTCCCTCCTATTCATCATGTTTTAGATCTGCTATTGCCCACCTATGTGTGCATCCCTGTGATCTTTCTCGTTATTGGTCTGACTAAGGTCCTGCCTTGCTAGTTTGAGCTTAGATATGCAATATGATATCCAAAATCCTGCCTTTCTTGAAGGCAAATTGCTCTTCTGTTGGCCTTGATGTCGTCAGAGTTTAACCTCAGGGTGTGGGCTCTGCTTATCTCTGAGGGGAATTTCCCCTCGAGTCGGTGGGACCCAAGTAATGCAGGAGAGAACTGCTGGTCTCAGGTGGGGGGAGCTGGGCTCCAGACCCGCATCCATCAGCCTGTCCCCACCTCGGGCTGCAGCCGGCTGCTGTCATCGCAAAATCCACCCCGAGAGAAGCACAAGCTCCTTCTCTTTAGACAGAAACACTCAGATGATCTGCTCCCGACAGCTACTASAGCGAGTCTGGAGCCATCCATCAGGAATGAGGTCCTGTGATGGCTCTGTTTGCTCTGGTGGAGGACTCTGCCAGATCCGTCAGTGCTAAAGGAAGCAGGAAAATGAACGTATCTGTGCTGACTGAGACTGTTTTGAATTAACTTTCTGTTTCTTTTTCTTTCCCTGAGGCAAGGTCACGTGAGGGTATTGGAAAATTTCAAGGCAAAGCAACTCAACACCTGAAACTTTGTATGAAATAGAGTTTTAGATATATGAAACCCCGGGATATTTGGCAGCCTGGCTAATCTCTAAGCAGTAAGTAAGGTTTTAAGTGTTTTCTCAGAAAATCTAAAGGTTTTAATTCTGGCAAAATTATGTCAACACGCTGTCAGTTGCCTCTTGGTAAGTAATTTCAGAGAGCAATAAATGTTTTTGAACCCCTGAACGTGGGATACATCAAGGGGAGAAGGATAAAGCGCCGAAGTTGTTAAAGGCAGTCCATCTCCTGCCTTGGAAAGACGTGAACCTGGAAGACATCTCAGCTTCCTGGTCACACATTAGCACAGAGCCTCGGAGCAGCACTAGGCTCTGTGCAAAGAACTTGCTCCTGTATTGTGAAGCTCAGTTGGTTTGGCCAAAGTCTTGGAAGGGACACAGCATTTGTGACACTGGAATCTGTCCTCTTGGAGCTCCCCCGCTCCTCTCCTTGTGGGGTGAGTGGATTGCAAGCTTGCAGTGGAGGGAGATGTTGAGAAGAAGGCAAAGTGGACCTTCTAACCAAAGCACCCGTGTAAACGTGGTAAAAATATAGTGCTGTGGTCACAAATACTGATTTTGAATGAGGTGGAAGTCAGTGCATTCCATGAGGTGTAATGGAGGGGACAACACTGTGCAGAGACTGGATTTTAATTTGAGAATCACTCTAGCCACATTTCAGCTACATTTTTCGCTTTTATATATTATAATACCACTTTTTCATGACACATACACAAAGTTCAAGAAATTTGAACAGGGGTGATTGGTCCTTCTAAAGACTATTTTACATTTTTATCATAGTTTTTGGTGGGGGGAAGCAAGAGGACACAGCGACTTTCTTTTCTTCCTGTTCACCTGCCTGCCTTTTGCAAGTTCACAGCTCTTGAATCCATTTGCCAAATTCAATGAGATCTGACCAAAGGGAAGAGATTTCAAAGCTGTCAACTTGAATTATATTCCAGTTACCTCTTAGCTGCTACGCTACTTTCTGTTTGCTTAATGAAAATTGGCATTTACATAGATGTAATAGCTCCTTTTGGGCTCATATTCAGTTGAAAAAAAGGCTCAGAGCAGTGCTTGTCCCTCCCACTTAATCTGGGTTGTCTGTCCTACAGAAGCTATTAAAAACATTTTTTTAAATGAATATCAAGTCTTTTCAGTCTTGAAAATTTCTAAACTAGCTTTCGTAATTGACTGCTGTTAATCATAGTTGGGATTGTTCCACCCTGGTGGTGTGAGAAGGAAGAAAGAAAGGCCTTTATTTGGCTGATTTCCTTCCCAGAGCTGCATTTATTGTGTGCACCGTCAGAAATATGTGAGCTAGAGAAACAGGCACACAAGAAAACAGTGAGCAAAGGAGGAATGGAAAACAATGTTGCCAAGGCAACTTTCTCACAGTTTCCAAAGATACTTAAAAAAAAAAAAAAAAATTAATGAAAACATTAGTCATACTTTTTTTTTTTTTTTTAAAAAATATATTATTTTTATCTATTAATTTGGAATTTGCTTTGCCACAGCGCGGAAGGCATGGAGGTAGAAGAAGCCCTCTCCGGGAGAAGAGTTGGACTCTTGGTGAGGCCTCGGGGCCCAGGCCTGGAGCAGCCTGATGAGCCCACCAGGAATGTGTGTGTTGTCACGCACCAGGAGGTGCTGCTTCATTGTGGTCCCGGTCTGAAAGGCACTCGGGTGCTGGGAAGTACAATGGAAGTGCAATTTGAATGTGAAGGAGAGGATGGTGGGCAAGATGCTGTGTCCCTTCAGACACTGGGAACCCCCACGTGTGTGGCACTAAGCTGGTCTCTGATGGGTGTCAGGCAGACCCCATCCACGGACAGGCTCCATTAGCTCAGCCGTTTGAGCCATTTTACGATTTTCTTACAAGAAAACGGCTCCATGCATCACTTCTCCCACCAAACAGAGCGCGTGTTGCCACGAGAACTCCTTGCTGCACTTTTAGGGAAGGGCCAGCTCACGCAGCTGCACAGCAGCAAGCTCTCCCATTGTCCTGAGGCCCAGGGCCAGGCACAGCACGTCCAGGGCATGTGGGAATGCCATCTGGAATGGGCCCTTCCATCACAGAGTCTCCAGGGAGGCTCTGCAAACCAGAAATGTTAGTTTTTCATGCTGAAAGCGGTCCAGAATGTGCTATTCACAGACATCTTTGCACTCTGGTTTTGCAAAAGAAGCTGTGGTACTTTCTGTATCTGCACAGTGACTGCAATAAAGCTGTACCGGTTATTTATTTGTTGTCCTCCCAGAGAGTTAATCTAAAACAGAGTATCTCCAGCCTACCTCACAAGCAGTGCAATTTTTGGTGATGAAAATTTTCATTATACCCCAGCACTGTTAAGCACAGTTAGGAAATCACCAGTGTTCCTTCTAGTGCTGCATGGAATATTTTTCACCCAAAAATGGGAGATTTTAAAGCCATAAAAAAGGAAAACTTTTGGCAAATAGAAAATTGAAAGAATACCTTCACTGGTACAATAAGACTTTTTTGCTTTGATAGCAAGTGATTTCTTTACTTGAAACAATTAGCTTGAAGGAAAAATACAGAAAAAATTGTTGTGACTGAACAGACACATTTAATCCTGAAAACACAGAGAAGGGAGCTTGGCATTTATCTGAATTATGTAACCAATCCTTCAGTGGAACTGACAAGATTTTCAGGAGCACGTCAATTCCCAAATTCCTTGCAAATCCTCATACCATGTGTAGGGCCACAGAAATTTTCCAAGCCACTGAAGATGACGTGTGCATCCGCTGTCTCTCCGCTCTGACCTGTAGATGTTTGGAGGAGTTTGTGGTGACACAAAGCCAGGCTGTGACTGATGGCAGTAAATCCCCTACTGCAGTCAGGATATTGCAACAGGAACTGTGCTGCCTCATCCCACTGTCTCCCTCCACCTGGAATGCAAAGCTGGTTATTTCCCGAGCCCACTGGAAACACAGAGGTGTGGAGCCAAAGTAGCTGTTGGCAAWGCAACCTGATCACCTTGCTCTGAAGTCTTGTGTCCAAATTTTCTCCATCCCCTTCCCAACAACAGCCTGGCATGGTCAGGAAGAAATGCTGGGAACGGGAAGATTTGCATCAGTGGTGGAGACCATGCCCGGCCTGAACTGAGTGTCTGTGAGAGCATTCCCAGCTGCAGAGCACCAGGAGCTGAAGGCAAGCACTGCACGGGATTTCAGAGTGGAAAAGGGCAGACAAGATTGATGCACAGAATAGCAGCTGGAATTATTTGCGAAATGAAAGGGAGAACAGGTCACAAATTGGCCTCTTGCTCACAGTATTTCTGAAATAAAAATTGAAGTAGTCCTCGCAAAGCCCTGGGGATTCAGCTGCCCAAAACTCTGTGTACTTGCCTTGGAGTGGTGGTGGGTTTAGGTTTTGTTTCCTGCTAGGAAGAAGTGTGGATGTGTCACCCAGCCAGTGCAAGGTTGAATTTCCTGCTTTGAAATGGATGCTGCTAATACAGGACCTCTGTGTGGCCTCAGCAGCTGCTCTTGATGGTGTTAGCACAGAAAACACAAAAACCAGCTGAGCTGAGACACAGTAACTCCCAGCCATATCCTTCAGCTTTTCTTAAAGCTTTGGGGAAAAAAAAGCTTTTACAAAGCTTTGGAAGCACACGAGATGTTGAGACAATGGCGRGAATAAAATGTTCAGCCTACCTCGAACCTGAAGCAGACTGCCCCGTTTTTCTGCATGTTTTGGAGTGGTGGGTTTCAGGAACAATGCTACTGGCCAATTAGCCCCTTCTGGGGCTGACAGGTTCCTTCTGCAGGAGTGAATCTGCCTTGTTTGTTTGCTGAATTAGTTTGTTTGCTCTAAATGATCAGGACAAGTTGTTTGTGAGTGGGTGTTCAGCCCACCACTTGCATCCTGGCTGCTGTGTGACATTACCCCTGCCCACTGCCCAGAGGGTGGCAAAGAGAGTAAACAGTGAGGTGTGTCACAGGTAAACAACTCTGACTTGAAGTCAGGAGGTCTTGCTGGACACCTGGACATTTATTGTGATCCATAGGATAAGCTGTGGCTCATGTGATGCCAGACCAGGCATTCATATCCCTAAAAGTCATCCAGGAGCAAGTAGTACAGTTCATCTCTTTATTTATACATGAAAGTTTGATCTCCTGAAGCCCAGGGTAGCAACTCTGATGGCCTTTTCTCTCTTTACAGTGAGAACTTTCAACTTAATCATTTCCTGATCGTTGTGGCCAAGAGAGGCACCTACCACCACATCCCCCATGAGTCCCTCTCCATTCACCAACAGCAAGTCTAGGAGTCACCTTTCCTAGCCGACTCACTGAGTGCTTGTGACAAGAAATTATCTTCTACAAACCTCAAGGACTTCCAAGACTTGTTCATCACAGCAGCATATTCCCTGTTGATGTCTGGCTGAAAGTTGAAATCTGCTGATCCAGGAATTTCTTCTAATTGCCTACAGAATAAATCACCAGTGAGTTATTCTGTCCTGGCTGGGGTACTGATGGTAGACACTACATTTCCTTTCCAGGCCCCAGCATACCTTGTGTCTCCAAGGCTCTCCGGTTGTTTAAAAGCCCAAAGTTTTGGCAGACTCACCAGTCCCAGAGTCAGGTATGGACATCCTGGGCTCACCTGTTTCTTCCAAAGTCTCACCCCATCACTGTGAGGATTGAGGTAAACACAAGGTGGGTTTGGGATAAATTCAGTGCTTGAAGTGCCCCAACAATGTTCTTAATTCTGTTATTTTGGACAAAGTCCCTTGGGTTAGTTAGGACACTTGCTGAGCCAAGGCTTGTCCAAGTGGGAGGCTTGTCCACGTGGAAAGAGGAGCAGTTTTTCCTCACCTTGAGGAGCATTGGATTAGCTTGCTCTACTCTACCACCCTGCTGCTGCTTCTCTTTGTGCTGTGCCAGCCATGCCAAATTTATCCTAGAGCAGAAAGTCTCGTCCGGGTAATCTTTGGCAATTTATGCCCCTGTTGCCCTGGCAGTAGGAATCCTATAGGGTGCTTCCACAAAGTGCTGTGAAGTAGGAAATTGCTTGAAAAGAACCAAGAAAGTAAACTTTCTGGGCAAGTTCTGAGCTCAGATGTTTTGTCTCTTACAGGCCTTGCTACAAAATTCCCAACTGTCATACTTTAGGAATATGAAATTGGACTATTCTCAGACTCAGGGGCATCTTTCTCAGATATAGAGCAAATCCCCAAACAGCTTCACTCCCAGCAGTGAAAGTCTGGGTGGTGAGAGTGTGACTGCCAGAGTGATCCTGAATGGTCAGCCAGGAAAACCTCCTCAACAATAGTGGTGTGGATTAAGATAAACTGGCAAGGTATAGCCAAGTCTGAGCTCTGAGCTGTTTTGTTCAGGGTTCAGCTCAGCATGCCTAAAAGGCTGAAAGAGATCCTGTGTTATCTCATTCCTCTCCGGGAGATTGATGCTGAGTTTAAATTTAACTTAAGATGAAAACATCTGTTACTCCTCAGAGTAAATATGTTCTGATATCCTCCAATTGATGGAGAGGCAGACAGTTCAGGAGACAGAAACTGAAGGCATTTTGAACCATCACTGTTTATACTTGGAGCAGGAGTAATTTGTTTCCCACTCTTATGAGTCATGACTAGAGGTAATAAAAAATCCTTCAGAAAGTGATGATGATTGAAAATGACTTGTAGATGTTCATAACTTTTCAGAAAAAAAAAAAAAGGTGAGGGAAGGATATTATAGACTGGTAGGATTGTTATGTTCTTATGAAAGATTCACATTTGCCATATTAGCTGGCTGGAGCCTAAAGCACTGTCTGCAATCTGCATTGTTATGCTAATCCATTATTTACATTGCAGTCRTGCTCGGAGATCTCAAGCAGCAGTTGAGTCTTACTGTGTTTGGTGCAGGCACGTGGAAACAACGAGTGAAATGTCGTCTCATGGCTTGTTTCACGTTCCCTGCTCCCCAGGGGAGAAGGGAGGGCCAAGGTTAGACTGTCCCCCTGACAGTCACGTTGGGTGGTCCCTGCCTTGGCTTTTTGGGAGTAAATTGTGGGTTGGAATGACCCGTCTGAGGGACTGGGTGCCATGTGCATCTTTTCTGTACAAGGCAGCTATGTTTGAGCCTTCACTGAAGTGCTGACATCGCTCTAGCTGGGCTGGTTGCCTAAACCCAGGCAAACTTAGGGTACTTAAACTTASCAAACTTAAGGTCTGCTTAAGCCAGCTTAAAGCCTGTCCTTCAATGCAAAGAGAAGGTTTTTTTAATAYAAAATTCGAAGCATTTTTCCTGTTGCCATGATTTATTATGTTTATTATGCCCTGTTGCCTTATCTTTATTATTGTTTGCAGACACTGTATTTCCATCTCCCTCTATTTGTTTTCTGTCATGATCAGGTAGTTTTTGACCTTTGGAAAGTCTGTGAGGGCTGAGAGGAAAATTGAATACAGAACCTCTAAATGTGGTGAGACTGATCTTTGCCATTGTGTTTTTTGCCCCTCTTAAAGGTTCCTTTCYTCCTCCCTCCAGTTGTCCCATTTAGTGACACCTTGGGCCAGAATAATTTGTTTCCACTTTTGTTACACTGGCAAACTTTATTCATATAAATATTTGTAATATAGAAATTATGAATATGCTTTACACAGGTGGCTGCAGGGCCYTGTATCTGTGCTAATTCATACAAGGGGTGAATCTGAACCCCCGTGGGCAGTGAGTGGATTCAGACTTCAGGAACCAAAAGGGAGTCACAGTGCAGCTGGTTGGTCACTGTATGAACTAAAGCTGGAACAGGGTAAGATGAGTTTCCTCATTCCTGCCCCTTATGAAGGATGGAGTCTCAGCTGTCCTGCCAGACCATTTTTACACTCWACCAAATCTAACTAGGTTTGGTTACAGTTCCAGTTTCCCCTCACAGTTTGCAAACCTGAATGTTGCATAAGGGTGCCAGCTCAGCCACAGAGCTTAGCAGGCCTGGGAAGATTTTCAAGTGTAGAGAYRYAAATCCRTAACTATRTGTGCRTAACTRTTCCCAACTTCAAATGTGTATCAGAACTTACAAAAAACCCCCTGCCATCTCCTYCAGAATGTRCAGCAGAGCRAGTTTCAGGACACTGAGGGTCCAGCTCTAAAGAGACCTCAGGACAATCTCATTCTCTCCTGCTCTGCTGGAAGAGGTGGCCAGAGACCTGAGGATGCTCCACCCTTGGCAGTTGCCAGGGTGCTGCAGACAAAGCCATGGCCTCCCTCCCCTAGTGTTTGGGGATATTCCTGCTTAAAGAAGGAGCTGGGATGAAAGACTTTGGAGGTCCCTTCCTCATTCCCTGGCCAGAGCAGAGTACCTTATCCCTGGTAAGGTGTAAGAGCATGGGCAGCTGCCTTCTCAACACCTGGAGCAAGAGGTTGCTGTTCCCAGCTGTCCCYGCTGCTACCCCACAGACGTGGAGCAGGGATGTGTGCGGACACTTGGGTTGTTCATGCATCATCCTCACGTGCCAGGATCTCCTTGTCTATAGCTGGCAGGTTCCTACTGCAGGTCACTGGTTTGTTTGTCCAGTGGCAAAGCCAGGGCCCCTTCACGTGTCCTCTGTGGATGACCGGGGTGCACACCTGAGCCATCTGCACTGCACCAAGAGCTCCACTCACACTGTGGCTCTGGCACCAATCTGGCATCCATCTCCTCTGCCTCCTTTCCAGTTCCCTGCCTCCTGCCTAGTTTGTGTGTAACTCATTAATCTTGCCTGTGTGTTTTGAGATCACTGTCTATTTTGATCCAGCGCAGTATCAGGCTGTTGGTGGTGGGTTTATTTTTTTAAGGCCTTTCTGATTTGATGACCCCCTCTGCTGTGCCTCACTGAAGGAGTTGCTGACAGATGGCTGGCATTTGCATTTCCATGTCAAAGGTTCCAARCAGTTGTGCCCCCCAAGGGCTGGTGAGGTGCCCAGGTGACTCTGCTGTAGAGAGGTTGCTTGGTTGCACTGCTTCGGGCATCCTTGCTGTGCTGGCCCTGTCAGAAACTGCTCTGGCTTCTAGCAGTGCCTGGTATTCTGCATGGCACACAGCCAGGATTGCATGGGATAATGCTGCTAACTGGAGCCTGCCATCAGCCCTCCAGGAATTAATTTCTGCTCCATGATCTGTGGCTGGCTTTTTAGTTGACCTTGTAATGATTCTGGGCATCAGCCCCASCTGGCTGTTGGGGCTATAGTGTTTGTTCCTCAGCAAGGATTGAGGATGGTTAAACCATTATTTGCTTGTTGGACCTGCACGGGCRAAGGTCAAAAGCTTCTTTGTGTGACAGCAGATACACCTTTCTTGCTAAGAAAGACCAAAGTGGTGTTACTTACCATGTGCAAAATGAATGTTCTGGCACATATGGAGAAAAAACCCCCCAAACCACAAAACAATAAGCAATTGAAGCAAGGGAGGTTATTTTCAATTCATGGTTCATCCACGAAAAGAAACAGAGAAACACATAATGTGTGCATCCCTCCCACACTGGACCTACACATTCTGGATTTCCATAGAGAAGATGTAAAGACTTGCTGAAGAAAATCCAAACAAACAATTTTTTTTTTGTCTGATGCTGTGCAGACAGAGTCAGTGGTGGTGGTGTGAGTGGTGCTTGCTTGCTCTGATGGCCCTCTGAACTTTATAAAGAGATCCYCACTAAAAGAATTCCTGTCCCATGATACAGTGACATGTGCTGCTAAAGAGTTCCCTGCTGCCCCCAAATTCAGTTTGGATTCATCCAGCCTGTTAAGGGGGACAGGATTTCATGGTATGAATGCAGATATTTCAACCAGGCTCCAGGGTCAAGGCACATCTGGTTCACTGGCTCAGGTGTAAATATTCCCCTTTTCTTCCTGAGATACAGCATGGGATCACAYGGGAGGAAATCTCTGACCGAGGATGCTTTGAAGAGGGCAGGGACATAAGGCACATAAAATACTTCTAAATCAGATGGTGGATCATAACTAAACACAGGTAGTTTTTCTGACCACTCACACCAAAGCTTTTKTTAGAAAGGAAGTGTTTCACTGAGTCAAAAATATTTTTAATGTGCTATCTGCTTGCACAGAAAAAAAATTATATCACTCCTAGTTACTTCACATGTTCTTAAATCCCTCATGTGAATTTCCTCTGTCCCCTGTTTTGACCCATGGTTGGCACATTTACAGGTTGATTGCTTATAATTGTATTCTTTTTTTCATCAGTTTTGCCACTGCGACTGKGGGAGCACAAATGAACTGTGAAATGCCTGTAAGGGCAGTTATGCTGCTGTGAGACTCCTCCAATCTGTTCCATTCCAGCCAAGCATCAAAATCCCTGCCCATGCAAATGTCTGGTCATCAGGGCTCCTATTACAATAAAWAAGCTATTAAAAAAGTCACATCCTAAACATATCACTCAAGGAAAAAAACACAAGCAAATGAAATCTGGCCTCTGTACAGCCCTCATTTAAATKATATACTTCCACTCTTTCCAGGAAAACCAGTGCTTTGAAATACAAATAGGTGCTAGCTCTTTCCTTCTTTCCTCATCAATGGGCCATCACCCACCCTTCAGGAATTGCTCACTTGAGCTGGGGATCACAAGTTCACATTTATACTCCCTTGTCATTTTGCATGTTCCTCTCTTTCTGCCAAGTGCTGCCTCAGGAGACAAGGATTTCAAAGTCCTATAAAACAAGGTGTTCAATAAGCAGGAGAACTAATTAAAATTTGTTTCTTACATTGATCTGGTTCCTGTCCTGTTTCCTCTGTGGACAGTTTCTGTCCTGCCACCGATGATGCCTGCAGGTAGTGACAAATGACATCCGTGCTCCTTAGCCAGCCACTGACAGGTTGCCAGCTGCTGCCAAGCAGGGTTGTAACAGAGAGCAAGAACACTTTCTGGACTGCCTCTCTCTAGCCAGACGCCAATTTTCACAAAAACTGTAGGGATGTAAAATCCTGGAAACCTCAGMTGCTCTGTGGGATCGAGTAGTGAGTTAAAATTTACTTGTGCCTTTATCCCCTTCCTCTCTCTACAGGAGATTTCATGTAATGTAGTTTGAATTCCATAAACCTTTGATCAAAAATCAGAACCTAACCTAATGTTTTCACTTACTGCTTCTGCTGCAGCAAAGATCTTAAATGCACACTTTGAAAGAATTTTTTACCTTGCTCTCAGCTTCTCTAAAACGCAAGTTTCATTTGTGAGTGACCTGCAGCACGTCTTACAAAAGCTGCCTTTCTTTACCAGATCAGCAAAGAACGTGTTCTCTGGAGGATTAGAAAATACTCTTTTTCTTAGTTAACCAAAATCTAAGTGAAGACTTACAATAGACTGTTGAGCCTGTACTGCTGTGATTTAGGATGTCATAGTAGCAGTGATATTTAAAACTAACTACATAAAATATGCCTGCTTCTTTTAAAGGGTTGGATGGCAAACGCCTTGCCTTGCACTGTGTTGTAATTGATGGGATTATTTTGTCTAAAGACTTTTCCTCTGTGCAAGGCATTCAGAACCTCATCTGAAGTCTGTTCATGGGGCACATTTCCTTACAAGCAGCCCCAGGGTTATACACTACTTATCCTTTGGGCCTCTGGCTTCTGGACATCACAGACAAGTTCTTTTCTGGCTCCTGCCCTCCCTTACATCATCTGATGTGTCCTATACCATGAAAATTAGGGATAGCCCAATGTCGCAAAATTTTTCAAAGCTTACACGCACATCTTCTTGAATCAAGTTCCTTCCAGGATATGTAGCCTGCTTTCCCGAGTGCAAGCCAAAAATTCCTTGAGTGTCACCATTCCCGAAGCAGAGTTACAGCATCCCATGAGCTCTTACTCTCACCTCAGTACCCTAAGTCTGCCTGGACAGCACTCCAAGGAGCTCATTACTCTGACCTGTGTGGGCTTGGGCAGGATTTGTCTGAACTATCCATGTTTTGGAGACTTAGAGGATATTCCTCTTCCTTCTGATAGTCTCGCTGGAAAAGCTGACCTCGACTTCAGGCAGACACAGCCTCCTGAAATGGCAGTGGCATTTGCTTTCTGTAGCAAAATGTCAGTTTGCAACCACTATGAGGACACTTTCCTGTGCAAGTTCTGCTCGGAATGCAATAATAAGTGACAATACAAACTGATTCAGGATGACAGTCTGCACAAATATAAGCCACTGGATGTTCAGATGCCTCACCTGGGTCACACCCAGAATCCAGAGTCTTCCTTGGATTTGATTTTAAACCAATTTTGCAAATTGCTTGGTACCTGCCAAATATGCATGGAGTTTGCTCATGGTCATGCCCAAGAATTTCAAAGTGGCTCATACCAGTAAGATATGTTGATGTACCCATRTCTTGGAGTCGACAAAACATTAAATCCTGAGTTCAGGTATGTGACGCAGCAAGAAAGAAAGCAGCAAAGCCAAACAATGAGCAGTTCTATTTCTGTTGCCCATTTCCCAGGGGTTCAGAATTCATACTATGCTTGGATTTCCTCTGCGGCGTGTCATCTAATACCTTAGRGATGTTTTGAAATTACTGGATAAGAATAAAGAAAGTGGTTTTTCAAATCACCAGCTTTTCTCCCCTCTCTTTGCAAAACCAGCTGAAGAACGGGTAGGTTCATGGCAAAAGGGGTAAAAAATATTCTAGTTAGATTGTATTTTCCTGAATAATGTCAGAACCCTCTCCCTTTCCTGAAATCTTTGCAAGTATCTGCTGATCTTCATCTGCTTCGATTTCAAGCTTTTCTGAAGTTCCTGAAGCGTCTTCAGCTTCTTAGCCTGTGCTTGTGGGGTCCAGCATGYGCAAAACCATTTGTCTTGTTCTATTGCAAAGACAAACAAAGCATCCTCCTCTCCCTGAGCAGAACCGTGTTTGAAATATGTGCTTTTCCAGTTTTATTTTGTAAATCAATTACACAAACGAGTACGCTCGGTTGTCTTACRGAGTGCCTTCGGGATGAAAGGGAAGAATACAGCTATAATAGAGGTTAAATGCTTCTAACCAACTGTGCCAGTCCCTGAAGTGTTATTAGTGTCTAATTGTAACACATTAGGTCAAAACCACATTATTTTGGCAAATGTGAAAGGGTGGTGTGAGAGCCCTCCTTGCGCATGCAGTGGGGAGTGCATCGTCTGTCTCGAACACGACTGGGGAACCGCTTGATGTCTCTTCTGAATTCTGTTTCAAACGGCAAAGCACAATCTCATTTGTGCTGTAAGCAGCTGTAATTGTCAACCAGCGCCAGCCACTGTCACAATCCCAGCCTTGATAAGAATTAAGAAGCACACGAGCCTTGCATGGCATGATCCAGGGCACCGAGAGGGATGAAAAGTCTCTTGCCTGCCTGAATCGTTATTCTGGGACCTTTAGCGGAATTGGGAAGCTCTCAGTTCAGGGTGTCCATCTCACCTCAGCAGAGGAAAGAAAGACAGATTTCAGTGCTATTGCTTTAGAACAAAGTTTTCACAGAGCTGGGAGATTCCCTTCTGTGCTGATATTAACTGAAAGGTCTATAACAGTTTGCCTTATAAATATACWACAAATAATTTTTTAAAATATGGCAGCTTGACTTACGCAAGACAAATGCCTCAGTGCTCGCTGAAAGTACCGCGAGTCTCAATTTTGAAAAGAAGAAAAAATGTGAAAACGTTCCTTTGAACAAATTTAGAGATATTCAGATTTCTGCATGATTTGCTAAAAGGCAATAGACTTTTCTTTGCGGGGAAAAAAAAAAGTGATGCCTGAAAGACAGTGTGCCTGCTCTGCCTGTTTTAGACAGACTTGACATGCCCTCTAAGGATTAGACAACTATATATATTATACATAATTATATAAGCAATCATAGATAGAATAAATAGGAGGATTAAAAATCTCTGAGAGTGGGTGTCTTGTCACAGCATCCTTGCACTTGAAGTGGCAGAGGGAAGGATACGGCTAAACCTTTTTGCTTTCCTCATTTTGATGATCCAGCAAGGTCTGAGGTCCTTGCATTGACTTTGAGGGGGATAGGATCAGTCCTTTTCTTCCTGGCAATAGCAAGGTCATGTATTTTCAGTGCAGCACTTAAAATACGCCCCTTATCTCCAGCCTGTGCCCTCTGGCTGCTCTCAGCTGTCTCTGTTCCAGCTCTGTCTCTTGTCTAGGAAAATCCATGGCATAGCTCCTTGTAAGGCCGGCCTTTCCTGGGTACCTTCCCACCAGGAAGTCCTTGCAGGCTGCTGTGGTCACACTTGTCTGGCCCTTTTGTGTCTTCAGGCAAAAAATAGACTTCAACCAGTTGAAGCTGACCGGTTACAGATGCCTGGAAAAATCCAGTGCCCAGATTTTTGAAATGGCAGGATCTTTCTGATGCCAGTGTGGTACTCAGAGAGAGGAGTCTTCTGGTTTGCTGCTGGTGGATAGAGCTTTTTGGGTCTACCAGGGTGCATGTGCCAACTGAGGTCCCATCCCATCCCATCCCATCCCATCCCATCCCACCCCATCCCATCCCATCCCATCCCATCCCACCCCATCCCTCGTGTCCAAGGCAGCCAAGTTCCTTCTGCAAGGCTGGTCACTGTGCTGCTAAGGGAATGGGGGAACACTTTGAATGGACTTTGATCAGGAACAAGCCTGAAGATCTCCAGTATTTTTCTTTGGTGGGAAGACAGGCACTTCTAGGAGATACATCTTCCTCCTCATGCTGTGATGAAGGCCAGACCAGAGGAAGAAGAAACTGCTACACTTCCCCTCTCTGGCAGTCCACTGCCAAGCACAATAAACCTTGTTTTGGTATAGACTGAAATATCACAGACAAAATTTGATTTCATTATTACATTTCATTTGTTTTCTTGGCATTGCCTTATTCCTGTCAGGCTCTCTGATAATCCATTTTTCTTTTCATTTTGCTGGGGTTTTTTTCCATCCACTTATGTTTACTTAGTGCCCAAACCAATCTCCTGTTAGCAGTCATTCATCTCAAATCCTTCCACTTTATAGAGACTGCAAATGACTTGGAAAAGTCACTTGTGTTTTATTTTTAAAGGTCATTTGCCAATGACAATGCAAAGTCAAATCTGCTTTCATACTCGAAGGAAATCAGCAAAATAGGTCATTTTTTCCTGCTACAGATAAACCCTACTCTTGCTTATCTGGACTTCAGCTTTCTCTTTGGACTCCAGCTATTTCCAAGTGCTCCAAGGACGCTTGAAACAGCAAATTGAATGGGGAGCTGTGTTTCCTCACTTCCTTTGCTTTGGTTATGATAGTGGATACATTCTGACAGGATTGCTTTAAATCAGAATGAGCCTACTAGGAGGAACCAATGTTTCAATTGATGTCTTGGCTTTCCTCTTTGTTGTTTTTGGCAGCAGCACACCTTCTACTGCATGATGTCTTATCCAGCAGTATTAATATATTAAGTTCAGGAGCACATACCTGCTGTCCATTTCATTTTGAAAATTGTATAAATGACCAAGCGATGGGATTTCTTCGTGCTGTGGCCATTGGTTATTTCTACAGTCAAACACATGCTCTTACAAGTGTCTTGGTTGAAAGAACAGCAGAAAGTCACTGAAAAGAAGGGGACAGTTATTACAATATCATTATACAGCTTGATGATGATTTTGAAAGGTTGTTAGTTTCAGCCCTCCCAAAGGTTTTGGTTTTTTTAGTTTTTTTTTGGAAATCTTGCAAATTTTTTTCCAAGTAGGAAAGGGCCAAAACTTTTATACATGACCCACCTCAGTGAAATTTGGTTCTGGAGCAGCAGATGAAGAAGTAACAGGGCCTGACATACCTGACAGAAATAGATTGCTAAGTCTTTTGCTAAGAAAGGTGAAATCCTACTGATATTCCTGCTGAAGACTGGAGAACAGATTCGTCCTTTATTAGACATCAGGGAATGCATGTAAAGACTCCTTTCATGTCTCTCTGCTCCCAGAACCACTCATTTTCTCAGACACTCTCTTTCCTTTAAAAGACAGGAAATTAACTGCACTGAAATATGAAATGAATACATTTTCAGTATGATGTCTTGATTTGTGTATATTTTAGTTAGGTTTTGAAACATTCAGGTTTTTAAGTAGTCCTTCTGTAAATCTTTCTCGGAGATTTGTTGGGTTTTGTTTCTTGGCCTTTGGAAGGAGTTGGTTATTTTCTGGCTAATTTCTTTCTGGTTCTTTTCCCTTTGTCTCTCACATTTAATTTGCAGCAGATACCTCAACTCCTTTGAAAAGAGTTTTGGTTTATTTTTACATCCAATTCAGCAGCAGCAGCTCTGATTTCTTCAGGTGATTTCATTATGGTGTCCCTGACGTTTCCTTGCACTTGTATCACCTATCTATGTTTGAGATAAATGTCTGTGGCTGTGGTGACAGAAGAATGTTATAAACAGAGTTTGTAGTTTGTAGTGTGCTCGGTAATTCTTCATCTTCTTTCAAGTGGCCATCAGGTGAGGCCTCAGAGGTGCTGAACACCAGGGAAAGAGATTTTACAGTGGTCACTGCTTCCTCATTGTCCTGCCTGATTGCATTTCATGTGTGAGAGAAAACAATCCAAAATCTGGAGCATCTCGTCTCATGAGCAGTCTCAGCCAGGGATGCAGGATTAGGGTTTTTTCTTGGAAATCGGAAAATCAGATGCTCCTGGAAGAACCCAGAGGTTGTGCCAGGCCTGCTGACACTGTGTGGTGCGTTCTCAAGAGCCCTTCTCACCATGAGTCCTGCTGTTTAACAAATTCTTTTATTTTTTCCAAATAGATGTAGCGCTGTGAGAAAGAACGTGACCGGAACGTACAGAAAGAACTGGGGATCTCTGCTTTTTGTGCACAGGGGAACCAAGAGCATGGACTCATGACACCTTCTAGATCATATCTCCAAGAAAATAGCTGTGATGCTGAAGCTTGCCCTGGATGATAAGTTCAAAATCCTGTGTATGTGCTTTTCCTGCTGGCCACGCTCTGTGTTTGCATATCCCAGGGGCCCGTGAGTGCTGGCTCTCTGCCCTGACTTGCAGATCCTGGTGCTTGTCCCCCAGTCCTGGAAGAGCAGGGCTGCAAAACCCGGGGAGGAGCATTAGAAAACCTTGGCACAGGGAAGAGTTATGGATGGACATACTGGTGTCAGCCAGCAATATCTGCCCAGGCTGCTGTGGCCCAGAAGAGTTATGAGAGAGAGAAATTCTATTAGTTCCAGTTGTGCTGGAAGCTTTTCTTCCCAGCATGTTCCTGGGCTGGCTGAGGGGTGGTGGTAAAAAGATCTGCCTTTGAATTCACCTGTATCAGTCCCCATTTCCATCGAATTTTTTGCTGATTTTGTTCTGCTTGAGGGTTGTCGCTCATAACAGGCAAACTTTTGTTGTGGACAACCTGTTGTGGACAGGTTTACCTTCCTGGCTGGCAGCTGTTTTGCACAGATTTCTACTTTACAATGTGGAGCCAGCATAATTGCTTATGTTTTAATGTCCTTTCCTTCCAGCATTTTAGAGAGAAAAACTCACGAGTACTATTAAAATTTAAAAAAAAAAAAAAATTTGGATAGAAATAAGTAATATGTGGTTTAGGAAATGTAAAAGAAAATCCTACAGGTTTTCATGCTGCCGCTATTATCCCTCTTTCTATTGAAAAGTCCTGCTGTATTTGCTGCTAGTTCCTCTTGCTGGGAATATTGGCAAAAGGGCTTGGAAAAGATTGAGCTGTTCCCCAGGGCCAGCTCTAACCCCACTGGTCTTTTTAGTTGTGTTTTTTTCAGGTGGCTTTCTGGCAGGTCCCACACAGATTTGCCAGTTTCCCTCCCAAGAAACAGAATATTTGCAGAGACAGGTTTGAACTCCAGCTCGTTCCTTCTTCCTGCTCCCGGTGGGAGAGCTGGGGGTATCCGAGCAGAGGAGCTTTGATCAGCAGCAACCTGGTCGAAAGGAGAGGCACTTCGGGGAGCTGGAAAATATTTGTGGGCTGAATTTAGCAAGCGGTCTTGCCTGAGAGAATAGTTTCCACAAGCGCCGAAACGCTGCCTTTCAGACAGAACCTTAGGCAGGTTTCCTATATCGCGCCACGCCAAACGGGAGTGTGCGGTGATTAACTGTAGACAGGCCGTGGGAGGGGTGATGAGTCGCACTACAACACAATCAAACACCTCTTTTTGTGCCCCGGAGGGAAGTTTAAAACGGCTCCAAGCACTTAACAGCTCGGGATATTTTTGAAGTCAGGTGCGCCTTTGCACAATTGATCCCCAGGGAGCGAGCTGCTCCTTGTGGTGCATCCTGCTTTACGCCATCTGCCAAGGCTAAGCAGCACCAGACTGCGAGAATTTAGAAAGCGAGAAGATGAAATTCCTTTCCCCACTCTGTAGTTCCAGTTTCACGAATTTTTTTTTTTTTTAATCCCACAGCAAACACAGAGTAGCTCAGAGCTCAGTATGTGAAGACTTGTGAGATTTGACCAGTTTTGGCCATCAGATACGTAAGTGCCATGACCATATGGCACCCTCTCATTCACTCAGTTCCTGAGCTTTCTTTGTTTGCTGAGGTAGCCTCCTAAGCTGTTCACCGTAGTCAGACTCCATTTCCTTTAATATACAGACACTATTAAAAAAGCTAAAACAATTTTTCATCTCCTTATTAAGAATTTATTTCGGACCTATACATTTATAGCTTATGTTTTTCTAGCGCAAAGACACATCCATCACAAGGTGGGAGGGTGTCACCCCTAAGAGCAAAAACCATAATTTCTAATTTACAAGCTGTAGCGTAGCTGTGTGCCACAAGCAAATCTGCAACATGGATGTCCCAGGAAGCATTATTGCCATTTGCCATCCCACATGGCACCGACAGCTGAAATATTTCATTTGGGGCCACTGGCTACTGGCAGAAAAAGTGCATTCACTTCTTGGGAGCTGCTTGAGTCTCTTGTGTTTGCAGAGTTGAAGTGTCTCTGTCGAGTACAGAGGGGAGGAGGGAGCAGTTCCTGTGCCACTCTGTGGTAGTCTCCCGTGCACGAAAAAGGGGGAGACTGAAGGGCAAAGTGGATGCCCCTGCTCAGGGGGTGGGAGGTGCACAGCTTCACGCATGGGAACAGGCAGATGCAGCACTGTCATATCGCGGCTGCCAAGCCTGGTTTCGGGCACCAGGAACATCACCGTGTCTCACTGCGTGTTGCTTCTCTAAATTTAGCCCTGTCAGTGCCTCCCGGGCTAGCTCTGGTCTGTGTCTGCAGCYGGGAGTGAGCCAGGGACCGGGGCAGAGGATGGGATGCTGCGGGCCATAGCTCACACTCCTGTTCGGTGCCTGACAGGGCCAAGGACCACTTCTCTCCTTAGGTGGAAGAGAGAAGGAAGCGTGCCCGGAATTGGGAAGATGTGTAGCTTGCTGGCTGCGGTAGGGTGAATGAATTCTCCCATTCCTTGCTAGAAGGAATGCCACAAGATCAGTGCTCCAGTAGAGGGAATTAAGTATTTCACTCTTTTACTGTCTTCCAGCACATTACAAATAACAAAATGGCTATAAATAAACAGCAAGCAGCTGAGGCCAGTGATAGGAAGGAGGGATTGATAAATTCCTGTTCACAGCTGAAAACAATCCTCAGTTCCCCCTAGACTATGAGCTCCTTTGGGGACAGCATCACCACATCACTTCACATTTCTCTGAGTGATAACCAGGGAGCAGCTTWGTAAATGGGAGGATGTGAAATGCACTGCTCTGTGGTGGAAGGACAAGAATAAGGTGATAAGGAATAGAAGGGATTTCCTTCCTTTGTTTTTCAGTGTATTTTATAAGGTATGTGAAATAGACCAACACCTCTCCAGACTGTCCGTGTGTTCTCACTACAGTGAAAAATGACATTTATCAACATGGCTGAGTGTTAGGGAAGTCTATTAATGGAAACAGGATGCAACCATACAGAGATGGTATTTAGTAACGAGCACATAAAGCTTTTCTTCCATTAAAATGCTGCTTCGGGCAAGAATGTATTGCTTGATTAGTTTTTTTGGAGAGCAGTTTTTCATTCATAATGAGAACACATATCTCAGCCACTGTTATTAGTGTGAACACGCTCTGAAATGAAAATAGAAAGAAGGCAAAGCCAGGGAGCTGTCAGGGCAACGATAAACAGCATCACTTCTTGACAAGGTGGGCTGCCAAGTCTCATAAGAGGGTTTAGGTACCCCAGGAAGCAYGTGCTGTGCAAGAGCCACTGATAACAGCGGAGCAGTCACGCACATAGCGGTCAAATTGGATCACCCGCTGGTCTTGGTGCTTGCTCCTCCCCAGGGCTTCTCCTTGGATGCTGTGGACAGCAGGTTGCAGCTTTCTAGGGGCTGGATGCCTGGTTCTCATCTGTTGACTGAAGAGGTGAGTGATTTTTCCAGAGCTTACATAAAAAAGGGGGCTCCTTCCTGGAGTGCCTTGCACAGGGCCAGCCTTTGCTCTGCAGAGGGCTTTCGTGGTCGAGTGAAAGGTGAAATACAAAAGTAAAACAGAGCCCTCCTTCAAGCAGTCACTTTGACTGAGAAAAGGGACAAACTCAGTTTAGTTTCCCTTCTTGTGATCATCTCTGTCGCAGGAGGTAAGGCAGAGAGAGTGCACCTTGCTGCTCAGCACCGCCACTCCTCTGCTTGGCACGGCGAGTGGTCGTTCGCACCCAGGCRCAGGCACCGTGCAGGAGGAGGAGGTTTGTGCTGCTCTGCTTGCCTTGGCCATACGAATGCACGGGCTGTGAGAGGGAAATAACACCACAGAAACCGGCAATGGAACGAAATTGCAGTGTCATCCAGCGTTCTGCGAAGGGAGAGTTAGAGACAATGGAGGCTAAACACAGATGGCAAAGGAGTAAAGGGAGTTTCTAGCAAAGAAGGATGAAATCCCTCAGCCTCGGGAGCACGGTAGAGGCTGAAGTGGCTTCTTTTGCGGCTCATGGGTGAGCTTGTGTCCTTCACAATCTTCTCCTCCGATCCCCTTCTCCCTCCTCAGAGTTCAGCCCTGAACAGCCAAACAAGTGTTTTGCAGCCCCACACTGAAACTAAATCCTTTGAGTGCAGGAGTTTTGAGGTACTGGGTCGAACGTGAGATCAGCCAGACTGGGGCTTACAGGACAAATGGGTACCCAAGTAAGGACACCCAGCATGTCTGTGTAAACTAGCAGAGCCTCTGGCTCCTCTGCCCCACAGAAATGGGTCCTTGCTAATTAGAGGTACCAACTATTAAATTGCTGTGCTGTCCTCCCGGAATCTGTTTTTGGGCGTTCTCCTTGAGATTTGAGCTCAGAGCTGTGAGTGTTTGTGTGGGGGAACCCTGACTGCTCCCAAAGTTTCCCCTCTGATCCCCTCTCAGCCTGACTGRGGAAGAAAAAAGACACACACACCCACACACACACACACACCCCCCCCAGCCCTGCTGCCCAGGTAACAATGCAACTGTGGCCAGGCTGACACAATATAGTAGTTGRACAGTTTTTCCTTTAAAACCATCCAGTTGTTGCTTTATTTCCCCCCTCTGGGATCATAGYATTTCTGATACAAAAGGAGTTTTGAGATCAGATAAATTAGAAATAGTTAAAATTGTTGCCAAAAAAAAAAAAAAAGAACTAAAAATGAACTTATGAACTTAAAAATAAATCTGTGAATTACTGTTCTTTCCCCCTGTTTGCATACTTCACTACTCTTYGGTTTCCTTCTGACATGGAAACTTCTATTACGATTGCAGCCTTGCCAGAAAAGCTAAAAGCAGGAAATACTGCTGGATAAMATTCACAGGAGCTTTGTAGGCAAAGAGGTAAACCTACACAAATATTTTAAGGCTCAGACACTTCTTGAATCAAGCTGCAATCCCTCTGTCCAGCTTCGCTCGTTCAGTCCTTTCCCGTGTTCAGCGTGGTTGATCAAGTCGAGCAGATTTCATGGAAGCTGCAGGATAATTGAAGTTCCTGCTGCTTGTGTTTGCCGTCTCTCCCAAGGTACTGGAGGCACCAGCTCCTGTGCCTGATGTTTTCTCCCTGCTGTAACACGAGCTGCTTGACAGATTAATGCGTGCATTTTCTTATCTGTCAGTTTTTACAGCGCGCCGCGCGCTTCGGGAGTATTTTTATTGCCTATCATTTTCTCCAGAAAATGAGTGATTATTTCTACTTGGTTTTTTTACTACTGGAAGGGTTCAGGCTGGAACTGACATTTCCTGGGACCAGCTCTTCAGTGTAAGCAACCTTCACAGCAATATTTACTTGCTCTACTACAACTCTGGGAYTTTTTTCATGTACTGAGTACTTTGGTTCACAGGCAGAGTTGTCGCTCTTCCAAGATGAGAAGAGAAAAGCGGTGCAGTCCTCCACCCGTTTTCCAGACTTGGATTTTCATCCAGGTCTACAAACAGAGCCTTGAGTCTGTCTTGCCCTCTGATATGCTGTGACACGTGTCTGTGCATCACCCAAATCATATCTATGTGTCTGCATGAGAAAATTAACTAATTATGGATGAGGTCCGGGAGCGTTTAAATGCACGAGGTTGGTATCTCAAAAGGCAGGAGTCACAGGCACCTTCCCCTGAGCTTTCCCCAGCTTTTGCACAACTCCAGTTTGAGGTTTTGTGGCAGCTCCTCTTCTCCAAGGCTTTGTGGAAGAGATTCCTGGAATTCGTCAGGTAAAAAGATGTTCTCCTGGAGGGCGAAGAGAAGATACGTGCCATAAGGGATGCCAGCTTTGAAAGAGGATTGAATGCCCTAGAGGAATATTAGCTGTTTACTCAGTTTCCATAGAGGATGTCTGACTCCTTAAGGATTGCCAGTTTTGTGTGTCCCRAACCATGTGGAGTGATTTACATCCCATTCCTCCCATTTCCAGCTCCCCAGGGCCAGGAGCTGGCTTGCCTCACATTTTAGTCTGAGGCATGGGTCGTAGTTGTATCTAGGAGAGGAGATTCTCCAGCCTAGCTCTTGATTGTTTAGGCTCTTCCGGGATGCATAGGCACCCTGAAATGGGGATAACAGGACATGGAATACAGGCAAGGAGAAATACTTGCTTCCAGAGATCACCTCTTGCATTTATTACAGATCTGAAAATCGGTGAGGAGCATTCTGAGAAATTGCAGGGAGGTATCAAGGTGCTGTGCTGATTCAGTGTCTTGGAGAACAACGATCTGTGCAAGAATTGCACAGGGATGGAACAGCTTTAAAAAGAGAAGACCGGAGAGGGGTGTGGTAAAAGCCTTACGTTCATAAAATAGCTTCTGTTTTTCCATGGAAGGGCCATTAATTGTTCTCTGCTAAGGAGAGTTTTTTTTYCCCTGCTCCTGTCTCAGTTTTTATCAGCTATTTGTACTGCTAAGACATCTGTTGTACAAGGAGCTGACTCAGAGCTCAGACCTGCAGTGTTCTTAGGGTCTTGATCTTTGGGACAGAAATACACACATCAAATTTAATTCTGCTAGTAAAACTGACACTATCCAGACCACCAGGCTTAAAATATGGCCTTGTGGGCTTTTATGACTGCAACATGAAAGTCAAAAGCCTTCATTCTCATTCCTCCCCCTTCAAAAAAAAAGAAAAAATAATATATTTATGCATCCGTACCTACAGATGTCCTTCTGTATAGAGACACTCTATCATACATTTAACTACAYACTCAAATAAACCCCAGATATCTAAGCTTAACCCTGAATATACCAGAAAAGGGAAATGCCAAGATAAAGAGACCAATGTTGTCTTCATTATTCTAGACATATTTCTAGGCCAAAAGCAATGCCACAATGTTGGTCTTTTAACAAAAACACRAAGTTGTAAGCAGTGGTTTCCACTCCTGGAAACTCTCTGTCAGAGTCTGAGGAAAGTTTTCATCTCAACAGAAAAAAGAATGGGCTGCTGCTGGCACAAAATCTGGGAAATCCATCCTCTGCATTCTTTGTGCTGCTTCCAACCTGCCACTCAGAGCTCTGAAAAACAGGTAGAGCTCAGCCTTAATTTATTTTTTTTTTTTTTTTTTTTTTTTTTTTTTTTTTTTTTTTTTTTTGCTGAGGGGTGTGAGAAGGACAGCAACACAGGACACAGAAAACTGAGTCAAGGAATTAGCACAGCAACAACTTCAGGCATTTGGGGAACATTCAGCCCATTCAGAAGAAAAATCACATAAACGTGTGCTGGATAACAACACTGGAAAATAAATTACAGAGAAAAKAGAAGCTGATATAATTGTTGTAAACAAAGCCAAGTATACAATTAGAGCTACTCAAGGCTTTTATTGTGATAAAGCCAGTTAATCCAACAAAATCCTTGCTCAGTTCTTTTTAAAAACAAACACCAAAAAATTCCGTGCCAGAGAAGCAAACTCCACGGAGRAGCCATGTTTTATCTCCAATGAAATTTAGCAAGAGGGTAAAGAGCAAGATTAGTATTTTCTGGAGAGCTTTCGTTGGGAAAAAAAAAAATAACTGGACATCAAATCTTAACATCAAAACTAAGAATAAGGAATAGCAGGGATGGAACAGTCATGCTTTGAAAACAAAGCCTGCACATTTCTGGTTTTTTAGGCTATCTAATCAGCTTTGCTCTGCCCCCGTGGCTGCACCGTTGCTCTTCACTATTGTGTCCCAAAAGAGCATCGGAGCACTCAGTATCTGAAAAGCACCTTAAGAATTCTGAAGCCAGAGGAAAAAAGCAACAGTGCCTGCCACAAAAACCCCACTGCTGGCTCTCCTTCGTGCAGGCGAGGCAGGAGCACCACAAATTCCTGGGATAAAAGCAACGGACATCCTGAGCCGTGGTTTCTAAGCAGGTGGGGTTAGCTGGGTGGTTCTGCAGAGGGAAGCAGTGCAGTGAGACCCGCTGGCACACACAGTTCGGGATCAGGGAGATGGCAGTGCTGAACGGGTGCTCGAGGCTGGTTTTTACAACTCCTGGCTCCAAGCAGGACTAACGTATCCATCTTCCACTAGGAAGCATTATCCTAAATAGGGCCAGCTGCATCGAATCCATCAAGCAGGAGAGATGGGCTAGCGCTGGCAGCGCTGCCAGGGAGCCTGCTGTGCAACCTGGCCATGGATGAGGCGCTGTGGGGAGAGAAGCAGCCGGGGAGTGGACACCTTTTCCCACTTCAGCACAAGGGAAATGCCTGGGGAGCACCAGAGATGCACTGGAGCACAGTTCCAAGCCKCTAGTTGCTCCCAAATGCATTGCAGGATGCCAGGAAATCTCCAAGGACTGCCTTTGCCATCGGTCCCACTGTCCAGAGGTGGAACCCAGCAGCTATCCGGATCACCTCTCCCACTAAGAGGGGAGCCACGTTATGGGATGCAAAGGAAGAGGGGTTTTGGAATTGCACGAGGCTTGTGGGATGCTTAGTGGCAAGCCAAAGGGAGGAAAAGGCAGGAGGAGGGTGGTGTTTAGGTGATTTGGGRAGGAGCAAGAATGGAAGAGCAGAGGGATAGGGGGATAAAAGGGCCAGCTGTGCGTAAACAGTTTGCTGGTCAGTGYACTCCTCTGGGTGTGCTCTGCACCCACTCTTGTTAAATGGCTTTCCAACCCTTTTCCAGGCAGGAGACTGTTCCCTGTGGGCCCTTGCAGGTGTGAGGGTGAGTGCAGCAGCTGGAGCTGGCCGTGGGTCAGGGTGTGACCGGAGTGAGCATGGGTGTGCCAGCGTGGGATTGTCAGCTGAGATCCAGCCAAAACAGGCAGGGAGCAGGGGACATGGCCTGGGAGCAAGGAGGGGAGGGGTGTGTGACAGGTGTGGGTGTCTGTGGGGCYAGCTCTGGGTGTGACAGCACCTGTGTGTCTCCAGGAGCAAGGACACAGGGGCTGTGGGACCGAGGGCACCATTCGCCCAAGAATTGGGCTCAATGATCCTTGTGGGTCCCTTCCAACTCGGAATATTCTGTGATACATATGGGATGTAGAAACGTGCTCYGTGCATACTGGGAAAACGCTTTTAGGCTTACTACTGATCTGGGGGCGTGGAGCTGCAGCAGCCTCACACCTCTTAGGCAATTGAATCCAGCATCCCATATTTTCTTGAACAGTACCAAGATTTTACCTTGGTTTGGGGAGTCTCTAAAAACCATGTAGTCCCTGCTGAACTTGTTTCAGCTGTTCCTTGAAGTCAGCCCTGTTTCTTGAGCTGACAGTTTGACAAAGTAGATAGTTTTTAGAGGTGGTTGAGGTGTTTCTTCTTGGTSTGTAGATTCAAGATATAAAATAACCCAGGAGGGTGTTGGCTTACTCATGATTTGCATTTTATGGAAGGCTRAGTGAAGTGTGCTTTGACTCACAGCCGGTGATAACTGAGATAAGAATTCGTAGGGACTCTGAAGTTCAATTTGAGAAGCAAAACRAAAAAAAAATATTAAGCATAAACGCATCCTGTGGCATACTGAGGTACAGCACAATTTCTGACACTTCTAGTCATTGGATAATGAGGACATTTATAGTCACAGCAGGAGCACTGTCACAGGGTAAGTCTCCTTAATGCTCTGTCTGAAAAGCACCAGGTGACTAAGGCAAAGAAAGCTTATTACAATTAGTGCTGGCTGAGAACTTGGGGATGCTGCGCTCGCTGCCTGCAAATCTGTTGCTCATCAGAAGTGAAATTTGGTGTAGGCACGTTTTAGTGCCTCTTTCTCAAGGATGATTATGCCCTGCACATCCCAGACCAGCTCAGACAGTTGAAGCTTTCAGCTCCCTGCCAGACTTTGCTGGCACCTGCATTGTCAGGTTATAATTCTGCCACGGGCAACACAGAGCTGCTGCTTCCCTGAAGGCCTCAGAGAAAATGTAACAAATGCTTTGCCTTCTCCAACATCAGCTCTCTGTCCTGATGACCAGAAATGGCCCTAAAGCCAGATTTTCTTAAGCTTTGCCACTCCTGAGAGCAGTAGAGCTGAAAAAAAAGGAGAAGCAAAAGCTCCAAGCAGGATAGCAGCGAAAAGCAATAGTGAAAAAACAGCCAAACAGATTGCCTGGTCTCTTCTGGCAGAGAGCAGACATCCTGAGAACAGGATAATCCTTCATCTATTGTGTGCCTCACTTGTAGGTTGTCTCTGACATATGGCTCACCATTAAATACTCACCACCCGTCCTTGAAGGGGCCTCTGTCTTTCAAAAGGTGCAAGAACATCCTGCTGAGGTGATCTTTCAGGCTGTTCAGGGCAGCCAGCTGCCTCACTGGACTGTGTCCCTCAGGACCTTTTGCTGGGCTTGATGGGGTTGTCTTAACTGTGAGCCACTGTGGTATGTCCAGCTGCCTGGAGTGGATACCTCTCGAGGAGGAAGATGATGAGCTGCTTCTGGGAAAGGTGACTTTTCTGGGGGCCCCAGGACCACGTTTCCTCTTCACTGTCTATACACAAGTACTGTCCTAGCAGCTCTGAGGGTTGTTGAGCCTCAAAAGCTTTGTGTTCTCCGGGGAAAGTGAACAAGAAAACACCTCTGAAAAGTTCTTGGGGACATCAGTTCTAAGCTTTTGTCTGAGCAGCAGGTTGAGTGTCACTTGGGTACGTTGCTGTTACTTCTTTCACACACCTGAAAGAGAAGTACACGTGTCCCACGGCAGAAGGCAGGGACATGTCTAATCTGCAACCTGTGTAGAAGAAGCTCTGCTATACTGATAAATAAATGTCACCTTTTAAGAGATGTCTGAACAGCCCCACAACACCATCACAGGTGCCACATAAATATTATACTACAACACATGGCTTTTCTTTGGCCTTACCAGTGTTTGACTTGGTCTCTTCCACCTTATTCGGTTTGATTAATTCATGGATCAGGTTTCTCATTTTCATAAAGTTTCATTTGCTATGATTTTCAGTAACCAGGTGAAGCTGCCTTCTCTGTATGTACCCATCCAGGAGAGTCTGCCACCCTTTGCTGGCCTGAAGTCCTTTGAAAGTCTGCCTTATGCTCTACTTTCTCCTTGAATACTGAGCATTTTCTCCTAAACTTTCTCCCAGCCCTCYCTTGCTTGCAGCCATCTGTGAAGGACTCCTGAATAATTCAACAGTACAAAGCAGCTGTCAGTACCCTCGGCTCAGCACTGCCCAAAGTGCAGCGCCAGGGGCTCCACCACATCCTCACCTGTYCCCTCTGGGAGGCATAAAACTCACACACCATTTCTTTCTCCACAAAAATACATCCCACTTCTATTAATTGGAGCCGTGTTCTGTGTCTAGGAAGTCATTAACTCCCAATAATCTCAGGCAGCAGCCGCGTTCCCAAACTTGGGAAGGTGATGCCAGAGCTGGCATTAGGTACACATCCCTATCTGTCTTAGATATATGTTTATAGGTGCATATGCATACTATGTTTGCCTCTAAAACTCACTTTTCTCATTAAAAAAAGGCTCAGGCCAGGCTGGGGATGGCTGCAGAAGTCCCATGGGAAATAGACCTTGGCTGTGTAACAACCCATGGGGAAAAGTAACCCCAGCCTGCTCCATTGAGCAGAAAGGGCTTCTTCCAGCACAGCCCTCCATGTGAACACTGCCTGGAGCCTTGTACCGGTCCTTGCTCACTCCTCTTGCAGGACTGCAGTTGATAACTGCCCACACACACATATCTAGATCAACTGAATCTTATCCTTCCTCTAAGAATGACAAAATGCTTCACAGGACAGGAAGGCAGATTCACACGGATGCCTCTCCTGAATCCGTGAGCTGGATTTTGATCTTTGGTTTGTTGGTCATCCTGAAAAACGTGGACTTTGCTGCAACTCAGACTTCTGGCTTTTCTTTCTGCCCTGAAATTCATCATGTCTGGCTAATGAGCTGAAGTATGGATGTCAGGACAGTGGCTGCAGTGCAAAAGAGAGAAAAAACTTCAGTTTGCTTCTGGAACAGACTTTTCTGCCTATGGTAAGAGAAATAGATGCTTTGATTCATAGCAAATGAGCCTTTCCAAATAAACTTGGCTGGGCATGCAATGGCATCTTCCTGTCACTGCAAAATAAATTCCTCCTAAAAAAAAATCCCTTTTGATAAACAACTCTCAAAGTGATTTTGTCAGGTCAGAATTTAAACAAGAAATTTCCTGCCTGCAGCGGGCCAAAGCCAGGAAAAAATAGGGATGGATCCTCTCAGCTATGGGCAGCTGGGATTTTTCCATCCCGGGTGCCCTCTCTTCACAGTGTGGTGTGCTCCCAAAGCCACTCTGGGCACGCTTCATGCTCTGCTGCTGCCCTGGTTCACTGAGCAGGAGGCAAAGAAAAGCTGTGAGGGAATCCTTGGAGCTGGGGCTCTGCACTGGCTAAGCACAGCMCCTGGAAGAGCCACCTCCTTGGAGTCAGGGCTGATATCCTTTGCAAAGACACTCTCCAGCTTCACCAGGCTGGGCCACAGCCTGTCTGCTCCGTGGGGAGGGGACATCCCATCTGCATTAAGCAGAGTTATCTGTTTGATACAGGGTGACAGGGCTTTGCAAGCCAGGACAGGAGCTTTGGGCCATCACCTGAGGAGTTCCAGAGCTGGAAGTAGGGCAGGCGCCTCCCTGGGGACCAGGAGCTGCTCAGACTAGTGCAGAGAACCATGAATTTTCTCTGTGCCCGTGGGGGATGCAGCCTGGCCAAGCAGGGATAACATTTGCCTACCTGTGGTGTGTAGTGTTGCATTGACATGAGCAGTGTCTGTGAAGCCCAAGTTGGCAGGCAAGCTCAAACCTCCCTGCCACTCCATTAGGAATTTTTATTTTGGCATCTGGATGTCTTTTTTAGTCTGGTACCCCACAGCCCTAGGGTGTGCAAGTGTTGCTCCTGAGTGGCTGGTGCAGAATATGAGCCCAGATTTCCCGCTGGACGCTGTTGACATCCTTGCTGCCATTCCTCATCTCAGGCTGCTGAGGGCTTCCTAAGCTCTGACCTCCCTGCACACATTCCAGATACGTTAATTRCCATTGCAATTTTATTCTCAGTCCACTGAGCCTATAAAATAATAGAATTTATACCTTTCCAAAATTTCTACCCTTGGAATAAACAGATTTTATTCCCTTTTTGGATATATATGTGCAGGTTCAGCAGGGTGAGGAGACAGGGAGGACAAGCCTTTTTGTCTACTGCTATGATTTCTAGAGGAAGACAACACCAACATGATCAAGGTGTTTCTGTCCTGGAGCGAAGGGCTCCTTCCCAGGGCCCCAGTCTGTGGGTAAGTGAAGCTCTCTAGGCTTTGAATTGGAACCTCTTGAAAGCTCATTTGCCTCAAACCACTCCTGGTTCCGCAGAGATCAGACTGTTGGCTTGACCAAATGTTTGAYATAAYCCCAGCCCACTAATCCAGCTATTATTTCCCTCCATTTTACAGTAATCTCACAAAATGTATCTTCCCAAAGTATTGTTTGCTACCAACACATGTATAACACATGCTCCCTTTCCCTTTGGAATGAAGGCCYGTTCCCACTCTGTGGCATTGCTGAAGGGTTTCCCAAAGCAGRGGGTACCGTTGCCATCTTCTTCCAGGCCCCTTGCAAACCCTATCTCTGCAAGTCTTATTTGGCCCAGACCTCTTTGTTTCCAGTATTTGTCCTTTCAATCCCATTCATCCATTAAAAGGCTTCATTTGGCTGTGCAAGTCTTCCCCGGCTTGGCAAATTAAAGCTGTTTTGTCAAAGATTATTTATGGGGCTTGTAGTTCTCTGTCTTTCCCTCTCAATCCCCTTTGTTCCACCCCAATCAATATTTTACCCACCCTATCCCATTTTCATGTGTACTGCTCAAGCTCTTGTGCTGTTGCTATCCCTCTCTGCCTAAATGTGCAGGAATGCGATGGAGTGCCTCCGAACAAATTTCAGGAATCAAGCTCAAGTGTCATGTTTTTGACCAACAGTCGGTGATACCTCCTGACTGTTTGTGGAGGGCAACTGAGCCAACCATGAGAAGCAAACTTCAAGGAGAGGGACAGGAGAAGGAAAGAAAAATAGGAGGGAAGGAAGAAATAAATGAATRAAGAGTGGGGGAGAGAGAGGGAAAGAGTCTGCACTCCCACAGTGAGACAGAGAACCAGAGCCTACGAAAACTGRATGAATTATTGATGAAATAAAACTTTTAAGGGATTTATATGCTAATTAGTAACTGAGTTAATTCTTATTAAATGGCAAACCCTCTGATTATGCCACCCAGCACAGTCATGATAAAAGCAGCTCTTCTTTCTTCTGTTCCAGGCTGTTCCAAAGGCTGCCAGGATTTGTCCCCAGAAGCCGCACACAGAAAAAGGAGATTTCAGATTCCCTTCACACCTCTTTTGTTATCTGTACGTTAATCTCAGCAGACAAGAGAGGTGTTGGCCTGATGTGGAAAGTCCCAGCCACATGGCCACATGAAGTTCAGAAAGGCAACACTTGAGAGGCTTTAGTTTGCCTGATGAAACATTGGTTTTTCTTTCACTTTTAAAAGTGGGGCTGTAGAAATTTACAGATGTGGGAAGCGTCTGACAATAGGAGTCTGCTCAACTCACGAGAGAGAGTACAAGAAATGAGCATTTGTTGATTTTGAGGTGGATAACTGGATATTGCAGTGACCTTCTTAGGAAAAGGGGAAGGTCTGCATCACGTGAAATCTCGGATCCGACCTTTTCTGAAGTGACATGCTTCAATTCAATAAGAAGCTGTCAGATTCAATCATACAGCCTTTAGATGGAAAGAAAAAAAACTAATTCTTCCTGCTCTTCAATCAGCCTGGAAGGTTATTGCAACCCTGTGCTATTTTTTTATCTATGAGCAACACGTGTATGAGGTTAGCATGTTGAAGAGATTCTAGGATGAATAAGCCTTTGGAGTCTTAGGAAGTAGTTGTGGAAGAGTACATAAATTTTTATAGGGAGAGCAAATGTTCTATCAGACTAGCAAGTGTTCTCAGGGGAAACAGACCTAGGCTTGGGTGCACAAACCCTTCTTTAGGACTGAAAAAAGAAGCTGCCAGGTGTCCACCAAGCCWCTCAATCACTCCCCTCTTCAGCAGGAYGGGGGGAGAATACAGCACAGGAGTGACACGGGTCAGGATAAGGACAGAGGATCACTTACCAAGGATCTTAAAAGGTGAAACAGCCTCAKCTTGGGGAAAATTGATTGAATTTATTGCCAGTTAAGCAGAGTAAGATAATGAGAAATAAGAACAAATATAATGTCTTCTCCACACTCCTCCGTTCTTCTTGGGCTCAGCTTTACTCTCRACTTSTCACCTCCTCCCCCTGAACARGGCAGTGGGATGGGGAATGGGAATTATGGCCTGTTTGAAATGCTTTGTCTCTGCTGCTTCTTCAGCTTCTCCTGCTTTTTCCCTGCTCCAGTGTGTAACCCATGGGATAYRGTCCTTCACAACCTTCTCTAAYGTGGGTCCTKYCCACGGACTGCAGCTCCTCATGGACTGCTCCAGCATGGGTCATTCCCACAGGGTGCAGTCCTTCAGGATCTACAGTGTGGGTTCCCCGYTGGGTSACAGGTCCTGCCAGGAGCCTGCTCCAGCTTGGGCTTCCAATGGGGCTGCAGTCTCCTTCTGGGCACACTCCAGCAYGGCTTACCCTGTGGGCTGCAGGTGGATATCTGCTCCACCATGGAAAAAGACACAGCTCTTCACAGAGTTACAGAGATGTTGGTCAGAGGGGATGGGCTTGGAGCACGATTCTCACCAAGCACTAGATCAGGGGTTTGCTTATGTGAGTTTTGAGAYCCTCCAAGGATGGTGATACCCCATCTCACCAATGTCTGGGTATGCACCACCGTCCTGGGAAGAAGTTTTTCCAATGCCCAGCATGAACATCGCAAACTGCATCTGTGGCTGCTGCCTTTGTTTCACCACCTGGACCTGCCAAGCAGAGCTTGGCTTTGTTGTCTTGGTACTTGCCACATGGATGTCCACACAAACTATATTAGGTGTCCCTTTGGCTTCTGCTTTTCCAGATTAATCCTGTCCATTGCCCTCCCCTAATCCTTGTATTTCATGTATTCCAGGCCTGGATCATTTTGCTAGGGCACAAATGGACCAGCAGTCTSGGGTCTGAYRGGATTGTGGAGAYGATGCRTGTCATAAACCCGATATCACATTTGCAAACCTGATTTTACAGGTTCAGCAACCAGCAGAAAATTTTCCAAGGTCTACAGCAGATGTGGAGCAGTCCTGCAACCCCCATGTGCATCCAGGGAGTCACAGTGCTGTGGGAAACAGTATTCCTTGCTGTGAGTTCAGATACAAAAACCTGGGCAGAGTGGAACTGGAAGCTGTGCAAGTGGCATCAGGCTTTGTAACAAAGGCATCTGGGATTGAAATTTTGCTCTTCCAGAATGAAATTATTTTGCTTTGTGACGTTCTTTGTCAAACAACTGACTGGTGCTGGTGGGCAGCATGATCTCCCAATAATCCTGAAATGAGGGCAGCCTTTTTGCTGAAGCGGTGAATCTGCCATACCTCTGATTTCTTCTTTATGCACACTGGAGTAAAGTCAGCAGCAGCAGACAGAGCTGTTTGCCTGCATCTTCTCCACCACATCTTGAAAGGATAACCTATGTTAGTCAGTTCTGAGTTAGCAACAAAGCTTTTGTTTCCTGGGACAAGAATGTGTAGAAAACTGCTCTTGAAACCCATGGGCTCTTAATCCTTTTAACACTTCATAATCGGGGTGCACAGGAGGTAGTAGAAGAATCTGGCGAAAAAAATTAGCAAGAAATAATAATGAAGATTTTAAAAATGGAGCTGTGGTAAGCTGCTTAGAGAAGGGCATTTAAATCTGCTTTTTGAAGTCATACACTCACAGATTTATACACTATTACAAAATTAATCAGGGTTCTGCAAGGTTTAATATCACCTTTTGTCATTACTCATGGCTGCATAGCCTTTCACGTGTTACATTCTGTTATTTTTCTTTATCAAGACCTTCACATTTTTTTTTTATTTATTTTATGCGGTGCTTTTCTTTCCCTCATGAGCATTTCAAATTTATTCCATGTTTTATTCACTGACTAGTGAACTTCTTATTTTCTTTGAGAATCCACTGCATAAAAAAAGCCTTTATTCRTTTAACAGTGAGAGTCCAGATGTCTCCAGCTAAACTGATGCTGTGTTTTGCACAAACCTATAAAATCAGGGTATTAGAAGACTCTAATCCCCTCCCCCCCGAAGGAATTATATTAGTGTCACAACAATGTAACTAGATTTGGATTCTATCTTGTTGTCTTCACTCAGGTTTTAAGTTCTCAGTCAGATCAGTGGGCCTGGGAAAATATTACTGGTTAAGGTATTTGAACTGGGGTTTAAGAACAGCTGAAAGGGGTTAGGTACACAGCTCTCATTTCACTCACATTCTGTGGTGCAGGAGAGAGATGTAGGATAGAATTCTCTAGAAATGAAAAATATCTGGAATATTTTCAGTATCCTCACAACTATCCCATCTCCCTCCTTCATGTTTGGGGTTAAAACACATTGTGTTTTTTAAGTTGACAGATCTCCATGTTAATGTCTCTATATTCTAGAACAAACAACTTGTCTCTGTCATTCTGCTTTAAAACTTCTCAGACCTTAATATATTTGGAAGCCAGAATTTGGAATTTGCTACACCACTCTGGCAACAAGCCTAACATGTACATTAAGATACATTTATACATCAGATTTTCCATCTGCAGCACAAAAATTGACTTCCTGCTGCCTCACAATGATTTCACCCCAGTTTCCCCTACTTACTTTCCATCCTTCTTTATGCAAACCTTTGCATCTATGAAGATGCCAGCGAGCAAGATATATATCTATCTGTGCAAAGATAGATATTTATATATATSCATGGATCTTAGCTGGGGGCAGTGGCTCAATTTATACATGTAGCTGTAGAGCTGCTGCACTGGTGTGATTATGTAATCAGCAGGAAGTTAAATCGCCCCTGTTTGTGTCCATCCCTGACCCTCAGCTCCAATAGTTCAAAAACTCAGAAGCCATACAGAATGCTCCTAAAGATCAGTGTCTGCTCACACATTTTCAAGTGCCTGCAGCCACGTATGCTGGGTAACCTTCATTTTCTCCTTTGCACATCCTGAAGTACAGCAAACGTGTTGCTCCAGGAATCTCTGGATTGCTCCCAACGCAGCCGATCCATTCTGGAGTGCCTGGGTTTGCAATGGTTTCCCAGAGCACAGGGCACATGGGATCATGTTGCCTGTCAGGCAATCAAGTTCCTTGACTAATCTCACCCAGATTTGACGCTGGTCTCACAAATTTTGAGTTCCTTGGGATTTTGTGAAAATGAGCTGGAATGAGCAGTCTTCACCATGGCACCAGGAAGCCTGCGCTGTACGGTCAGCCCCTGAGAGACACCAGGGGAGACACAGGCTTCCTCCCAGATGTGCTGCTGGGCAGGGCGGGCATCTTCAGAAGGGAAAAGTCTTTGGGAACCAGGTCATTTTTGACGTGCAGCTAGGCCCTGTCTTCCCCACATCTTTTTCTATTTCTTTCATCAACAGCATACGCTACCCCTGTACCCCCTGACAGTGTAATCAGGTGCCTGTACTCCCCTCTTCCTTCCCCAGGTCCAGACCTGATAAATAAAACTGTCCCTTTGGTCATCCTGGGACAGTTTCCCAGCCCAGGTGCAGGCGGGAAGAGCGTCAGGAGAACAGCGCGGCTGCACCACACACCCCTTTGCGTGCAAAGGCAAAATGCCTGCTCTTCTGGGGCGTGCAGGGCAACCACACCAGCTAGACAGCCAAAGCAGACATGGAGTTCCTCTGGAATTTCTATCAGATCGGGACGAAACCGAGGGCCTCGTTGTGCGAACGCTTTAGGCCTTGCTAATTGGCTGCGGGTCATCCCCTTCCCGCTGCCTCTCCCTCAGGCAGCCGCGGGGATCCTGGTGTTTCCCTTCGTCTGGCAGCTTTGCAGATGTTGGGAAGGTTTTCTGTACAGCCACTTGCCCGTGAATTATGGGCCAGCCCCAACTGCTCACTCTGCTTAGATGAAAAGATGGAAAAAAGCAGAGAGTGCTTTTCTTCCTTCTGCCTCCTGGGGGCTAAGCCATAAACACACACTCAGCGCACACCTATAATTTATCTCTCTTTATAAGCTAAATGTTCCTTGTAGAAACTCATTTAAAAAAAAAACCAACTCTGCTTCCCAGTTTTTTCCTCTAGATTTTTTTTTTWTTGTTTCTTATTACAGTATAAATGAACTAACTGCTATTCTCACTGTTCTGGCTGATTATGTGACTAAAATGCAGTGATACTCATCTCCTGTAGTTTCATCTGGTGCCAGTTAATGCTAAAATAATGATTCAGGGTGTGTTTTACTTCTTACAGTTTACTGCAGTCTGTAAAATGTACTCTCAAGATGAGTCCTAAACCACTTTTCTCTCCCAGTTTTGCCTTCTGCTTGGGGGGTGGGGGCAACACAGAAAGTMACGTCTTGCATGGCTTTGGAGGGCACCTCTTTGGGCACACGAGTCATGCAGAGCGAAACACCTCATCATCTGGACTCTGCAGGACTGAATAGGAGGGGAGATGTGGTTTTACAAGATATCTTCTGGGATGATGATTTTCGCAAAAAACCCAACCGCTTTGGAAATGAAAATATTCGGAAACACAGCCTGTGTGACTCRTGGGTCTTCCAGTCTGGATGCCTTCATAGGTTCACTCTGCAGACAGGGCTCCAGGACAAAGTGATGTATCCTCCTGTCTGATGGGTGCCCGTGAGAGCTCGTTTGCCCTGAGAGAGGAGAATGGTCACATGAAATAACAGTGCAGAATTTCCCACAGAAGTTCCCATGAGCTATTCCATACAGACAGGCTTAGGACGTTTCAGTAAAAAACAAATTTTTCCGTAGAGAAAAGCGTCAGAAGGAAGTGACTGGAACCAAAATGTCGGATGAAATGCAGGAGTTAGGAGAAGAGGGAGTAGACCAGAACTAATACTGCTATCCCCTCCAGCTTACCACACCAAAAATGTCACAGGTTTGATTGACACGTAAAATTAGTGCTGTTCTTTACAACAGTTTTGAAGCACTGTCACAAGCACAGTGCAAAAATACTGCTGACAAGCAGGCTGGGGGGACAGTGGGGAAAACCAGAAGCTGAAGAAAACATTCATTTATCAAAATTTCACTGTGATATGGGATATGGTCMCATGAAATTCTGCCTAAGGCCACGTCTAGGGAATTTGTTAAGGGTCCAGTACTGAAACACATGCTTAGCTTGGGTTCACTGAGTAAACTGAGAATTTGCTTCATTTCTGTTCTGACTTGGAGTTAAAAATATAAAGGCTGGTCTGGGTGTCCTACTGAATACTGCGAACTGTGTCCTGAGCATTTTAAAAGTGATGGAAGGGAGTTATGACTTTTTCCAGTTTAGACAGATCATTGAAAACTGTATCAAGAGACAACTGGTGAAAGAGACAGTCTCTATTTAGTCAGCTAAATAATGCATCCTACAGAACTTCATGGAGGAAATKTGAATTGTTTATTTATTACAAACATTTGTGCAATTTACCTTCTTTTCTTTCAAGTAGGGAACATGAAAAGGATACTTTATTTAAGTAAGGTTTCCAAATATTTCAGGAGGTTTCAAAAGGAGATGTACGGGATGAACTACATATACAGATAGACGTCCATACAAATATTCCTCTGTGTGCCTGTACGTATGGAAACAGATTTGCTGTAGTCTCTGAAGAGAGTGGAAAAGTGATTTGATGCCTCCATAATTTTGCCTGTCTGCTGCTAATTCATGTGACAAATCCTGCAATATGGTAGCTGTTCTGGGAAGTGCCACTATGATAACACCATATAACCTCTTGCCCTGGTTCCAGCCAGGACAGGGTTAATTTTTGCAATAGGCAGAAGGGTCCTGGCCAGGACCCAGAGGTTATTCTGTACCACCTCACAGCATGCACAGGGTGCAGGGGAAAAGGGTCCCTTCTGGTCAGGTAGCAGGAAGTGAGGGGTTGGGGTAACGTCATGTTCAGTGGGGTGAGCACTCCTGTCCAAATGATTTGCTCTCTTGTGCACACTGTTACTGTTGCTGTTTGTTTTTTATTTCACTGCTGTTCCCAGCAAATCGTTCTTATCTCAACCTGTGACCTTTACCTTTTGTGCCTTCAATTCTCCCCAGCCCATGGCAGGGAGGGTGGAAGAGAGGAGTGAGTGGTGCATGGCTTGGGGGTTTCAGTGGTGCACTGGGTGGGTCTGGCTGAGCTGGAGTTCCTTTTCCCACAGCAGCCCTTCCCGTGCTGTGCTTGGCACTGGCAGCTGGAAAGGCGCTGATAACACACCAGTGTTTTGGCTGCTGCAGGGCAGTGCTGGCACACCATCAGCAATGTCTCTCCAACATTCCCCTCATCCGCAGGCTGGGGTTGGGCAAGGTCCTGGGAGGGGGCAGTGCTCAGCCAGCTGACCCAAACTAACCAAAGGGTTATTCCGTACCATATGGCATCAGCTCAGATAGAAAATCCAAGGAAAGGAGGAGGAAGGGGGGGCCATTTGTTATTTACAGTGTTTGCCTTCTGGAGCAACCACAACAGGAGCTGAAGCCCTGCTTCCTGGGAAGTGTCTGAACATCACTTGCTGATGGGAAGTAGAGAATAAACCTTTTATTTTTTCTTTTTGCTTGTGCATGTGCAAATTTTTTTGCTTTACTAAACTGCCTTATCTCATTACTAGTAGTTTTCCATTTTATTTTCCCTCCCCTGGGAGGGGAGTGGTGGAGCTGGGAGGTGGGCACTTGGTGTCCAGCCAAGGTCAACTCACCACAAGTGGGAACATAAATTGGGGAATACCATTCCTAAACTACAACACTTCTCATTTTCGTTTCTGAATATTCAATGAACTCCAAGAGCTAAGTTACGATGTTTGAGGTTTTTTTCCCCTGTGATATGTCGGACGAGGAAATTCCTGATTCAGCTGGAACCAAAGGAAGAGAGCTCACAATTGATGCTGGCTTTGTTCACAGTTACAAACTGACATGCAGGTCCATCTGCAGTTGGTTTAAATTCCAGAAGGAATTTTTCATTTTCCTATATTATTCCTATACTTGGGCCCACAAAGCTATAGACTCCTTCCTAAGCTTCCAAAGCTGTAGACTCCTTCCAAAGCTATAGACTCCTTCAAGTTGTACAGCCAAGATCCTGGAGGCAATCTGATAGAAAAATATAAGTTATTATTGAGTTATTATTGGAGCAGCAGTTGGGACAAGGAAAGATAAAAGAGGTAACTGGATCCTCAGATGCAGGCTGGAGGTGTAGAAAAATGTGCTCCATTAGCAGTCATTCTCATTTACAGGCCCTTGTCTTTGTGACACCTTCCAAGCCGAAAACTTTATCCATATGATCACAGGAAAAATTTATCCAACAGAGTTAACAAGAACTGAAGCTGCCTATTGTCTCAAACACTTTATATTCCAGTGGCATTGCATTTCTCTGGCGTATGTGTCCACCTGACACCTGTGTTCTCTCTTCCCAGATATAAGCAACACGCCTGATGGATGTGTGTTCCTCTGCAAAATGACACACAAGTAAGTTGCTCTGGAAAAGGTCCTGGCTGTGACTGAATTAAAACATTGCTGATGTGCGGTGTGAACAGCCAGTATGGACAGATGAGCCTGGCTGGGAGTTGGGAGAACTCTGTTTGTAGCTGCTAATGTGAACAAAATGTTGTCCAGGTCTCTTTAGCAGCTCCCTGCCCCTCTTTCTATCTGCTTGTTACATTTAGGTCACACCATTTTCACAGCCACAGATGCCTGTTACTAAACTTGTACTGCAGGGGAGCCCTGGAGTGATCAGATGATTGCTAAAGAGAAATAAACCCTTAGAAGTACGATGTTTTGGAAATATACATTAGCCGAAACATTTCCCATTTGGATCATTGTGGCAGCTAACCCTCTCCCCTCGTTACCCATCTCCAGTCTGGATTGATTGGCGGGTGAGCATCCATCCCTGCGGGTATTTGGCAAGCCACGGGAACCCAGTGTAGGTCTGGGAGGCTGTGTACAAGGAGCAGATCGGCTGAGCACCTGCCGGCACGTGCCAGATTATTCCTCAGAAAGCCAGGGTCTGGGTCTGGGAGTCCTGTTGGATGACCCTGTGCCACTGCTGAGGCACCTGGGGGCTTCAGGGTTTGTGCCAGGCAAGCAGAGCAGAGCCAGAGCACAGTTCTGCAGGGCAGGCTTCAGAAGACAAGCATCTGGGGGGGGGGGGGACTGTCAGCAGGAGGATCTCTGGGGTTTTGCAGACTTCGAGCTGATCCAAGGGGGAATTTCAGTGTTTCCCTTACCTCATTTCCCAAGAAACCTCTGAAAAAGAGCGAAAATGAGAGAGGCAGAGACAGACGAAACCAAAGGTTTTGACTTGCAGCTCCTCCCTCTGCTTTGGACCTTGTRAAACAACCGAAGGCCCTGACACATCTGGGCTCTTATATTTTCCATCAAGATGAGTGCATTTCATTTATGTCACACTTTTGAACACGCTCGCACGCACAATGGGCCGTGCTGTCTGCCAGTGGAGGAAATGGAACAAAGCAGAGCTGGCCAGGACATCACAAGRGTTGTTCCAAGACCTAGCAAAGCCTGGCTGCATTTTCAGGTTATTTAATCTCCCCGCTGTTTTGTATTAAAGGGATAATGGTCACAGGCAAGGACCGCTGACACTCGTCAGGTAGTGATCAACTGGAGCGTCTTGCAGGTCTGGCTGTAAATCAAGACATGACTCCGAGGAGAAAAGGCCCCCCAAATGCCTCCCCCACTCCTTCTGGGGTGCTCCAGTATGCTCCAGCCATGCCTTTGATAGAGCTTCTGCCACCTGTCAGTCAGAGGCAAGCTCAGGCTGCTCTTGCAAAATGCTTATCGCTGGGCACGAGCATGGAAAAGCCTTTGTGTCCCTGTGGTGCCTACGTGGGGAATGCACAGCTCCTTTGGACGGCTGGGACGATGTGACAGGAGCACTGGCTTGACCCTGGACTGTGCTTTGGTTCAGGCTGACTAAGGAACAATAGTTCTCATGCCCTGCAGTGAACCTGGAAAGCTCCTGGCCTGCATAGAAAGGAGCGAAGGTGTAAAACGAAGACATCTCTCCTGTCTCCACTGTTGATTAGCAGCCAATCGCTTCACTCTACAAATATTCCAATCAGGATGAGTCCAATCTGAGCTCTCCCTGCTGCAGCTGGACCGCACGCCAGGTGAACTCTCCCCTTGAGCAGGGACATCTCACCAACTTCCCTGCTGCCAGGGAGGCCTGGCTGCACCTCGGGATGGGGAGCTGGGCCTGGCTGGGAAAACACAGCTGGCAGGACCCTCACGCCCAGCAGCCTCCTGAGCTTTGCAGTGTGTACCTCTAGGCTGCTCTTGTTGCCTCTTTACTGGCACATCGTGCTCTTAGGCTGGGTACCCACTGGTAGTTACAGACTGAAAGGTACAGGCAGATTTACTGGGGTCGCTGAGAAAAATCCATTCTTTGTAGTTAATTTCCCTGCTGGCATCCCGTGTGCTGATTGAATCCTGCTCCACGGCTTCTCCTCACAATATGTGATTGTGTTTCTCTCACCGAGACAGGCACATTATTCATCAAAACACAGCATTCAACTAAATAAATTACTCAGAACTTTTCCAACAAAGTGAAGAGAGTTTTACCCTCTCCTCTTTCCCTGCATTTACTGCAGTGCTAAGCAAGGGCACGCAGTAGCCTAAAGGGGTATTCCAGATATTAATTTCCTAGCTTTGTAGTTGCACAGTTTCAATTTTGCAGTGGCTCTGAGCTGCTTTCCTAGCAGAATGCAGAAGGGAGCTCGGGCTGGATATTGTGCACAGTAATGGAGTGCAGGATTGAAAAGGCTGCAGTATTGTTCATGTTAGCAAAGAACCTGGCCCTGCCTGGGACCTTCCTGATGCCGTGGACACCGGCCCTCCTTGGGTTGATTTAACACTCACACTGATTCAGAGTCTAGGTTGGCATGGGCCATGCTGCCCCTGCTGCCACACAGCAAAATCCTGAGGTCCACAGCTTCAAATGGACCCTGGCATGCCTTTTATACCAAAGACTCCACAACCAAGATCACTTCTAAAGTGGCAGTGAAATGTCAGAGCAATGGAGCAATCTGAGGGGCTTCAAGAGTTCAAGGGTGCTCCAGATGCTGGGATGATGAAGGAGCACAAAGGGAAAAAGAGAGAAAAAACTGTACCTTTGATGAAAATGCTGGGTTTAGGAAATGTTGTGCATATTCTGTATCCCAAGGAGATCAGATTTTCTGAAGAAATATGAGAATTTCTGAAGAAATTGAGGAGAAGTTGTACGGAAAAAGCTAGGATTGTTTTCCAATCTCTTTATTTGCTTTGGTCCAGATAAACCCAAGCATACTCCTTCTCAAGATTTGCTGATGCTCTGCTTTCCCACAGGAGAAAATTCTGCTTGGTAGGGCAGCCCCAACTCCCTACAGAGACTCAAAACATCAGCTCCAGGGTGTGTGTCCTTCCTAGGTACCTGTTTGCTGCAGAATAACTGGTACAGGGACAGCAGCGAGGGCACAGCAGGGGTTCTGTGGGGTTAACCTTTCAGGTTCTTTTTCCGAAAGTGAAAAGACAGGTAGAGTGGAGTCACAGAATCACAGAATAGTTAGGGTTGGAAGGGACTTCTGGAGATCATCCAGTCCAACCCTGCAGCCAAAGCAGGGTCACCCGGAGCAGGTGACAGAGGAACGTGTCCAGGTGGGTTTGGAATGTCTCCAAAGAGGCAGACTCCATGGCCTCCCTGGGCAGCCTGTTCCAGTGCTCTGTCACTCTCAGTGTAAGGAAGTTGTTCCTTGTGTTGAAGTGGAACTTCTTGTGTTTGAGTTTATGGCCATTGCTCCTTGTCCTGTCGCTGGGCACCACCCAAAAGAGTCTGGCACCATCCCCTTGGCAGCCGCCTTCCAGATCTTTATATGCATTAATGAGTTCCTTCTCAGTCTTCTCTAGATTAAACAGGCCTAGCTCCCTCAGTCTCCTTGTAAGAGAGATGCTCCAGACTCATCATCTCTGTTGCCCTCCACTGGACTGTCTCCAGTCACTCCTTGTCTTTCTTGGAGACCAGAACTGGATGCTCCAGATTAGCCTCACTCTGCTGATGACCCTCTGAGCTCTGCCATTTGGCCAGTTCTCAATACACCTCACTGCACACATATCTAATCCACATTTCCTGAGCTGGCCTGTGAGGATGTTAAGGGAATCAGTGTCAAAAGCTTTGCTGAAGTCAAGGTACACAACACCCACTGCTCTCCGCTCATCCACGGAGCCACTGATGCCATCACAGATGGCTGTCAGATTGGTCAGGCATGATTTCCCCTTGGTGAATCCATGCTGATTACTCCGAATGACTTTCTTTTCTTTTACGTGCTTGGTGATGACCTCCAGAACGACAGAGGATGGAGATGAGGCCAACTGGACAGTCATTTCCCAGGTCCTCCTTCTTGCCCTTTTTAAGGATGGGAGTAACACTGGCTTTTCTCTACTTGGCGAGCACCTTTCCTGTTCTCCAAGATTTTTCGAAGATGATAGGAAGAAGAGTGCCTTGCAATAAAACTCTGCAACCTTCTGCACTACAGCAAAGGAAAACTGAAGCTTGTCTTCGTCAGCTCCTCTGCTGTCTGTGTGATGTCTCATCAGCCCTGCAAGAAAAAGTCCTGTTGTCTTTCTGGTCATGGAAGTTCTTCATAACATCCTCTTTAGGCAGAATAACCACAGTCAAATTACTTTCTCAGTATCTTAGTACAGCTCTAGGAGGTTTCTAGAACAAAGACAACTTCCAGCTAATTCAGGTGGTTAAAGAGTCATCAGAGAGTCTTGGATGTGTTTGATAAGGAAGGTCTAAGAGGTGAGATACTGCTGATGCCACGGTCCAAAACTGTACAGGGCAAGAAAAAGCCAGTTTTTGTTCATCTCTGTCTTAAACAACAAAAGACAATATGGAGTAAGGCAAAAAAATTTGTTGTTGTTGTTAAAATCAGAGGAGCTGCCCACAACCAGCCAGGGAGGTTTTAAAAGTATGATCAGAAGTGGCTGTCTGTGCCTCTGTGGGCAGCACACTGTGTAAGGAAATTTCTTTTTCTCCTCCCTGAGGTGGTTTCTCTGGGAAGAAAGCAGTCAGCAATTGTGGCATTAAAGAGATCGGCTTTAGATCTCTGAGTAGAGATGAAAGGGGAGCATTTATTGTCTGCAAGCCACTGCTTCTGGTTTTCTGCAGCATCAGCCAAGCAGCTCTGCACCAGTTACACTTATTTCAGTGTCTGCAAGACGTTCTTCTTATGCAATAGGGTTGCACAGTTCCTATTTTCAAAGAAGAGATAAAGTTTTGGGAAGAGCAGCAGACAACATCAAACATATTAGCAGAGAATCTGATGTCTTGTTTTTATGCTTTTCTCATTTCAGAAGGAAAAAGGTACTGCAAATTTGAAAAATTCCTAAGGAGAATATTTATACCATCAAGCCCCACACCCATCCCACCCCCAAAATGTGCATTAGCTCCTTTTGCTCAGACGACACCTAAGCTGTAAGATCCGCCTCCTGTGGCTCAGGGGTGCTTTGCAGGGTGGAACACTGCAAAGCTTCAGGAAAATGTGGTTGTGTCTGTTCCACGCTCTTTGGTTTCGCTGTGGATCTGCCCACAAAGCCAAAGGATGAAACTTAGGAACTTTGATGAATCACATTTTAAGAGAAAATTGGTGTGTCATGTCGAGTTCTCCTACTGCAAGGATTTCACAGGACAAATGAAAATATTAAAATAGGACACAAGAGGATATCACTGTGCTCTCATATACAAAATAACTACTGTGTCAGAAAGGCATCTTTGTCCACAAAAGGGAGGCTGTTTTGGTATTTCAGGCTCCATCAGAGGTGACTTCCCAGTGGGACATCCTACTTAGACCAATTAATATCTGGACTGGCTGCGTGGGGGTGCCAAGCCAGTTCTGTCTCACCCCAGGCAGGAGCTAAAAATGCCCACTGGGTTCAGAGAGAGCAGGGGAACAGCTCTCAACCCCTTTAACTGCAAGGAGAGAGGGAATTAATGCAGTTGAATGTGGTACAAACAGGCACAACTCAACCTGATGTGTTAACAGGGAGTGTCTCTGGCCTGGGACAGGTTCTCTGTGCCCTTAGGAGAAATACAAGGTTCAGGACTTTCTTATTTTGGTGGTGGGGCTTTTTTTTCTTATTTTGTGTTTCTTTCTTCTTGGTTTCCCCCCAACCCGCCAATTAACATCTACATTGTACTCTGGGCTGTGCAAAACCCAGATGTTACGTTTGTATTTGGTTCTACACTGAAAGCAGCTCAAATTTAACTTTCTTAACACGTCAAGAGCTGTAGTGAGGTCCTGGTGCAGGATACGAAGAGGGATGGCTCAGTACATGGCAGTTTCCTGTCTTAAAACTCAAGGTGAAAAAGGAGCAAGAACTCCAGGCTGCTATTGCAGGTAGTAATTAGGGGAAGCTGCTGGCAAGGCACAGAAAATTCTCTGAGCTCACACCTTTCAGCTGTCATCAGAACAAAGTCCTAAATCAATATTATTGGTCCCTGAAGAAATTCAGTGGAGATAAATTAACATAACCTCCTAAATGACAGGCTTTTCCATTCCTGTCAGTCCCTAGCCAGAAGCTGTCCATGGCTGCTTCACTGCAGCAGCCCCCAGGAGCAGTCCCTGTGTTTCAGGTGTTCCCACATGCCATGCAACACAAAACAGGGTAACCTTCCTCTCTTTGTATTCATAGAAAGGACAAAACACGCATGAATATAACCCTCCTTGTCACAGCCTTACTCATTACACTGCCTTCAAGCAATGGAGAGCCCTGTTTGCAGAGCTGAAGGTGAGGATGGACAAGAGTTGATTGCCATGAAATACCCTGGCAGCAATGATGGGTGTAGCTCTTTCCAGGCTCATGCAATATGATTTGTATCACCTCTGCTGCTGCATGGTGTCTTTCTTGTCAAATACAGGGCAATCGGTGGAGGATTTAAACCAACTGCAGAGATACAGGCTGGGCTGGGGAAAGTATTTTCCTCATTTAGAGCAGGAAAAGGCAGTCTTTTTCTTCTCAAGAAGTTTATTTATGGAAAGGTCTGGAGAAGAAAGGGAGGAGGGGAGAAGAGAAGCACCTCAAGTTTGGGGAGAAAAAGACTCTAGATGCGACCTACTTTTCRGTGCTAGGAAATTCTGTTTACTACTTATCTGTTGCTTGCACTTTTTAATAGACACTYTGTTAATTTTGAACAAAGCCCCTCTTGAAAAAGAAGTGATTCCTGCGTGCATAGAGCTTTTCAGACTTGAAGGTCTCAGGTGTTTTCATTGTCTTTTAAAATACCTCAAGGTCATGGGGATATGAAGAATAAGCAGGACTGGACTGCGTTTTATTGTTCGTGGGAGTTCACTGTATGCACAGCAATTTTCTCCACCGGGGCTGGACTATTGTGTTGTGTAACAGCGAATTAAAGWTAGGCCACAGAACGAAAGCAAGACGCCTCTCGCCTGTATTGTCAGGGTTTTATAATCACAAAACAGCCTGCTGAACTGCTCTGATGGGCTCGCTTTTCTGTCTTCCCATCTTTCTGGTTGTTTCAGGGAGGCTTTGATTTTCTCAGCCTGGAGTTTGGAGTGTGTTTGCGTGAAAGGGAAGCAGAGGAAAACCCCTATTTATAACGTTTCAAGAGGATTCAGTACTACCCTCATCTCAAACACCTCTGAATTGTAGAAGAGAGAGATAGCTGRAGACTGTCACGGACTTTTGTTGGACAAAACCAGCCATGGTTGATTTTTCCATGTTTTTGTTCTAAAAACTGATTTAATTTTTGCGGTACAAAAGATACTTTATAAGGATCTTTAAAAGCRCCAAGAAGAAGCACAGAGCTCAGCTGGAAGAATAATAAAACACTGGTACAGCGCAAGGAACCCAGATAATAAATGAGTCCAAAGGAATCAGCCTTGAATGACTGCATAGCACTCCTTTGGTGGAAAAATGGTGACTGGTTTATTGCTAAACAGTCCATATTTCTTGTGGGAAGTAATCATGCAGAGTAGTAACACTAATGTAAATAGAAATTCTCTCCAGAAATTGTTTCTGAGAACGCCAGCGGTCTTAAAATAGTTGCTTGCTCCCTCCAAATAGACACCACTGAACTTGCAAATTGATGTAATTCCAGCAATGGGCCTGGTAACTTTCCTCTGCAGTCATGCTGTTGATTTAACAAGTAAGAGACAAACAGGATGCAGAGAAGGCAGAGTTACTGAACACCTTCTTTGCAGCAGTCTTCACTGACAAGATCAGCCCTCAGGCATCTCCTGATCCAGGAGACCAGGATAAAAGATTGGTGGAAGGAAGACTTTCCCTTAGTCAAGGAGGATTGGGTTAGAKATGACCCAGGCAAACTTGGCATCCACAAATCCATGGGCCTCCATGGGATCTTTGAGAGGTCATGGTGATCAGGAGAGGTGCCTGAGGACYGGAAGAGAGCAAATGTCACCCCAGTCTTCAAAATGGGCAAGGAGAACCCAGGGAATCACCAGCCAGTCAGCCTCACCTCAATTCTGGGAAAGCTGATGGACCACCTAATTCTGAGGCCATCTCTATCCACATAGAGGAGAACAAGAAGGTGATCAGGAGTACCCAGCACGGATTCACCAAAGGTACATTAGGCTTGACCAAACTGATTGCCTTCTACAATGAAAGAGCCATCTGGGTGGATGAGGGGAGAGCAGTGGATATTGTTCACCTTGACTTTAGCAAGGCCTTTGACGCCATCTCTCACAACATCCTCATGGGCAAACTCRGGAAGTGTGGATTAGATGAGTGGATGGTGAGGTGGATTGAGAACTGGCTGAACAGCAGATCTCAGAGGGTCATAATCMGTGACAGGAGGCCTGTCACTAGTGCTGTCCCCAAGGTTCTGTACTGGGCCCAATATTGTTTAACTTATCCATCAATGACTTGGATGAAGGGGCAGATGCCTCCTCAGCGAGTTCACTGGTGACACAAAGCTGGGAGCAGTGGCCRATAGCCCAGAGTGCTGTGAGCCCTTCAGAGGGACCTCGGCAGCCTGCAGAGATGGGCAGAGAGGAACCTTCTGGAATTCAACAAGGGYAACGCAGGATCCTGCCGCTGRGGAGGAACAACCCCAGGCACCAGCACAGGCTGGGGGTGACCTGCTGGGAAGCAGCTCTGGGGAGAAGGASCTGGGGGTGCTGGTGGACAACAAGCTGTCCATGAGCCAGCAGTGTGCCCTGGGGGACAAGAGGGCCAGAGGGATCCTGGGCTGCATTAGGAACTGCATTGCCAGCAGGTYSAGGGAGGTGATCCTGTCCCTCTACTCAGCCCTGGTGAGGCACATCTGGAGTGCTGTGTCCAGTTCTGGGATCCTCAGGGCAAAGAGAGACAAGGAACTCCTGGAGTGGGTCCAGCAGAGGGTGACAAAGATGAGGAAGRGGCTGGAGCACCTCACTGCTGAGGAAAGGCTGAGGGAGCTGGGCCTGTTCAGCCTGGAGAAGAGACTGAGAGGGGAGCCCATCAATGTCTGTCAGTGTCTGCAGGGAGGGGTCAGAGGATGGACCAGGCCCTGCTCGGTGGTGCCCAGCAACAGGACAAGAGGCAACGGCTWGGAACTGAGGCACAGGAAGTCCCATCWGAACATGAGGAAGAACTTCTTCCCTGTGCAATGCCCGAGCATTGGGACAGATTGCCCAGAGAGGCTGYGGAATCTCCCTCACCAGAGATATTCAAGAACCATTTGGACACAATCCTGTGCCAGTGCTCTGGGATGACCCTGCTTGAGCAGGGAGATTGGACCAGATGACCCAGTGTGGTCCCTTCCAGCCTGACTCATCCTGGGATTCTGGGATTCTGTGATTCAGATCTAACACAGTAAGGCAAGTAGGGTTGGATTTTGCTTTTACAAAGATGAGATGTCATGGCCAGGCATTACTGCTACCAGAGAAGAGTTGGGAGGATGGAAGAAAGAAGAGGTAAAGATAGGATTTGGGAAGAGATTCCAGCTTGCTGCTCCTAGAAGATGTTGCRGATATTACCAGAAGTCCACGTATGTTTTGAAAACTTTGTTTTTCTTCTTTTAATCTTTGTATAACCTTTACTTCTACTGTAARTAAATGACATTTAAGCTTTCTGAATGGAGTTCGTTTCCCTTTTTACAATAAGGATTTTTGTTTCCTTTTTTGTTTGTGTGTGCTTCCCCAAATTTGTATCTCACTAACTGAAAAGCCAAGGCACCATTACAACACAACTCACAACTTAGCTCGTATCCAAATTAATTAATTTTGTATAAGMTCTTTCAGATACTGACTCCTCTTTGGGTACTTTCATTAAGACATGGTGGTTTTAAAATGAGACATGGTTCTTCACCAGCCTATCTCAAACGTGCAAAGACTTACAGCATTTATTAGCAATGGTGCTAATGAAAGTTTTCCTTGTATTTCCCACAAAAAGTCATGATTTCCATCTCTACCTTGTCTTCCACTGCACCCCAGAGCTGAACAGAGTGGCTATGAGCTCCTGCAGAGTGACCCTATGAAGCTGTCAGGAGCCAGAATGGAATCCCACTGGCTCTGGGAACTGGCTGTTTCCAGGTAGCTCCCAACCAAGGGATAGCTCAGTGGCCATCACTGAGCTCTGCTGAGTGCAGGGTCTGGGCTGAGCTTTCAGCACAGAAGATTTCCCAAGTGTTTCATGAAAGCTGACAATTAATACAGCTAAATTGCTCTSTGCAGGGGATGTGGTGTGGCTCAGGATGAACTGACCTATAAATAAATCATATCTAGATATTCTCTTTCATGAGACTTTTTAGACTCAGCTGATTAGAGCGTGGTGCTAATAACACCAAGGTCACAGGTTTGATCCCTGCACAGGCCATTCACTTCAGAGTTGGACTCGATGATCCTTGTGGGTCCCTTCCAACTCAGAATATTCCATGATTCTGCGATTCCTCCACTTTATACCAACAACTCGGTGATGAAGCATCGCATCYGAATTGTTTCATTTCACACCTGGCTTCCTCTTCGTATTAATGTTATTTTATGCATTTACATTTCAGAGGAAACCTAAACAGAAGGTAGCGCAGCAAAGCAAACCTCGCAGCCTCGTTTATCAGTGTCACTTGAGGTGATGCCACCTTTGCTGAGTCAGAAAGCTGCCCCTTGATTTATGACCGCCTGCTTTTCGGAAGAAACTTTCCTCCCTCACAGGGCCTAAGGCCTAAAGAGGCTTTCCAATCACCTGCTCTGACAACCCACACGCTGCGGGCTGTCACATGCTCTTGTGGTGCTGTGGTGTTGATAGATGTCTGCAGCAAGCCAACAACACGGCATTTGTGGGGCTCAGCTCTGTTGTGCCCGCTAACAAGCCTTTGTGCAGTGTGTGTAGGCAGCTTTAATTGCTCCTGCTCAAAGCTGGGTGAAGCAAAACTGTTTCCTTTCAAGGTCATCGCTAGGATGCTGCTGAGTTTCCAGGCCCTGATGATAAGTAAGATTTGTTCAAAGAAAAAAATCTGTTTAACTTCATCCAGCCCTTTTTTGGCTGCCAATAGGCTTTGGTAGAAAAGAGAGAACCAGAAAATAGTGTTGTTGAAAGATACCTCTGCTCTTAGTTATTCTGGGAACAAGCGACTGGCTTTTCTGGGAAGGTGGCAGCCTGGTTTAGTAAAATCAGGAATAATTTTCTGAGATTTAAGTCTCTTCCCACCAAAGGTCACAGTTTCTATGCAGTTACTCTCTTAGAGATATCAATTAGCCAAAATAGAGGTGGATTTGAGCCAGACGCTAAGAACCAACCGCTGTTCATGTGGTTTATTGACTGCAGCAGAGAGCCTGTTGATTTACAGGAGTGTAGTTAAAAGGAGATCCAGGACTTAATGAGGTGCTTTAGAGCAAGGAGTTATATATGAGAGTCTCACGAGTTGAAGGTGAGGGTGCAGCCTCCARGCGACTACGAATAGGTGGATAGTTGAAATAAGCTCTGGAATCAGTGGCTTAGTAAGGCACTTGCTCATGCTAGGGCTGGTCTGGCTTCACAGGCTTCACTGGGACTGGGACCAGTCCCAGGGGGAGTGTTTTGCTGGAGAGCAGCCTCTTTGGACAGTCAAGGAAATCCCAGCACCTGCCACCCCTGGAAATCAGCAATAAAACTATGATTTCCAACCAGACCTTTTCAGTCTAGCAACATTATTCATGCTTGCTTCTGTTACAGTCAATAAAATGGGATGTTGCAGTCATCACTCCTATTAATTTGCCCTTTAGACAGGTGATTTTTCAAATAATCCCAATTACTGGAATGCTAAACGTCTCTCAGAAGAGGGCCAGACCACTCAGGAGTATTTGGAACATGTGGACGCTACGAATGTGCTTTATTAGTTCCCACTTGCAATCCCTCCGAAGTCCTTGGATCCTTGGGCTTGGATGGAAAACCACTGCCCCAGATAGAGAAGACAGAGGCAGCTGCTTGTGTAACCCAGCTGGGGAGCAGCAAAGCTGCTGGAATAATATTGTCTATGAAGAAAACGGARCCTTATGCAATTTGTCAAATGGTCGCTTTCTGTTACGGTGATTTCTAAACAAGCCTGCTTCACAGGTCAGAAATTTGTGCTGAACTTTCAGATGTGGTTATTTTTGCTCATTTACGTGAGATTAAATCATTCCTTGGCTCYCTTCTGTCGTGTCGTGGTTGGGCGCTGTAAGCAGTACTAATGAGGCTGTGTCTGTTATCTTGTAGTACATGCAATTAATCACCAAGTAAAATTAAGATGGGCTGAAGTCCTTTTGAATGTTTGAAACGGTGTGGGTGATTTGATCAAAAATGACGTGTGGGTAGGTGCAACAGCTTTCCTTGTTTTCATATATTCAGATGTGGAAACGGACCGTAGGTAAACCTCTTTGGTAGAGCCACTGAATTTTCCTAAGAAAGGATGTTCTTTGATGTTCGATCTTTGCATACTTTCAGGCCTAATCAACAAGGAGATTTAATCAGTGAAACAGATAGCAGCTAACAAGCTCTGAGAGACGTTCATGTGTTAGAAAAACAAATTACTTGTGGCTAGAATTGCCTTGTTAAGGTTTAGGGCTGGACACGCTTCAGTGATCTCAGACCCAGGGGGAGGTTAACTAAGCTTGGAGAGAAGGATGCGCCACTGATAGCGAACAAAAAGAATGCAGAATTTATGGGCCACAAGGACATCTGGCAGAACTCCCAAGATAAGGAAGAAACTAATAAAGCAACTGTGCTGAATCAGCTCCAGCTGGTAAAAGGTAACTCCGACAGGGACAGATCCCAACCACCAACTCACAGACCGCTGACCCAGGAACCCCACCTCAAAAGAAGAGAAAGCCCGAGCATGTGGACTAATTAGCATGAGAAGAGAGGGAATCATTAAACAACAGAAGAGAGGATATTAATTAATAGGAGAACTAGGTAACTTGTAGCCGATGAACACTAATTCCTTTGTTTGCTAAAATGTATAAATAATAAAAAGTTTTGGTAGGTGCTTGATTTGTGGAACACCACTGAACACCCAGGCTTGTGCAACTCTGAAATAAATAATCAGTGTCTCTCTCAAGTGGGTAATTATTGACTTGTTGCACACCAGGTAAGGAATCCAATTTTTGTGGACAACGGGAGCATGGACTGTGGGGGTATTTTATTTTCCTTATTTTATTTCATCATGATTGATTGACCAAACTCAGGTGTGCGAGAGAAACTTTTTTTCTTCTTGATTTGGGTCCTAAATTTACTCCTACAGTGCTTTAGAAATATATTGTATAGAGGAAAACCAATGGAAATACCTTGGCAACACATTTATAATAAAGAAATAGGTCATCGTTATATTTTTTCCCAATCTTCCTGTGGAATGAGTGTCATATTTCCTGAAAACCAAATATAGCAATGTGCATTGAATGCTAATGTGTAGATTTCTCTAAATAAAAGTGTTGTAGATAAATCTTCGGAAAGTCTCTAGGGGTTCAGTAAGGATTTTAAAGATAAGTTGTTGATTACATCTAAAATATTGCAGACCAGTTAAGGAAAGAGGTCAGAATTAGTCAGCGTGTCTTGTATTGCTGTAAATGTTTTAAAGGGTAAGGAGTCAGAAATGTTTAAACTGGAAGTGTCCTGCTTGGGATAGTGAGGAATATGCCACTCAAGGTAGAATTAATGACTTAAATATCCCTGTTTTTCCAAAAATACTCTCATCAGGGACTTGCTTTGATGCTTCCTGCTTCGTGAGTTTGCAGGAATGACCAAGATACTATTAGTTCAGACACAGAACAAGGATGCTGAGTGAAGGCAATTCTGCCACAGCTTGAAATATAGTGGCACAAAGCCTAGCACTGAAATATTGTAGGCTTTGCCTGATTTTGCACTCTCTGTTGGGTGGTATAATTTGTAGGAAGTCAGAACCTAGGCATCTGCTAAATCTACCTGTAGTTGACTGGAAACAAGCTGAAAGATTTTTTGTGAGCCTAATCATGCTGTAGAGACAGTGCTACCTGCATTGTACTCCCATGTGCATGCCAGGTTTGTTACCTTGTGCTGGTGAGGAAACTCAGATGCACAATGCTTCCAATTACCAAGTCACCAAACTTGTTGTGTATCATCCAGCCAGCCCTGACTGAAATTTCTCTTCTGTGCCTGCCCCAAGATGGGCATAAATAAGAGTCAATTCAGACACATTCCTTGCTTTGGTCCTTGAAAAGATGTAGAGTTTTATTCTTTTTCCCTCCCTGAACTCTACTGATTTAATTCTTCAGGCTCAACACTTATTTCGTTGTGGGGAAACAACTGGTCCTGTGGTATTGGCAGCACCAAGAAAGATGGAGAGGCAAAGTCCTGTCCCTTGGCAGTGCTTGGGTCTCCCAGARAGCTGCAGGAATTTCTGCCAGCAGGAATTGGGACAGCCCATCCCTCTGACCTCGAGGAAGCAGGATGATGCAGTGCCGTGGGAAGGACAGGCCAGTGGCTGGGCTTTGGGGGATCTGGGAACCTGCAAATTACTCAGAGCTGATCCACCAAAGACTGTGGCTGACCAGCTGCTCCTACAGGAGGAAAAGCCAAAACCTGCCATATCCCACACTCYTTGTTTTGTTCTTGTAGCTTTATTTTTGTCGGTTTGATTTTGTGCGTGGTTTTTTTTCCCCTCCTACCACTGAAATTCATCTGGTGCCGGGATGGTTGCTGGAAGAGGTACACAGAACTCCTCGGCAAACAGGAACGGCCAAGGTGCAACACAGGCTGTGTGGACCAAGGCAAAGGCTCTGCAGAGCAACTCCTGCCCCTCTGGCGGGTGCCCCATCCTCTGCCAGGCTCTCGAGAACGAGCACAAGGGCAGCAAGGGCAGGCTGCAGGCAAGGCAGGAGAGTGGTGCATGGGGAGCTCTCTGGCAGCTCAGCCGGACTAATGAGCCAGCCCTGTTAGCTCTCTCTTCAGAAAGCTCACATTGGCAAAATTAGCTCTGCAGGAAAAGGGGGACAGCGATTTTAAGCGTCCTAAGAGACTTTTAAAAGCAAAAGTCGTGTCTGAGCATGGAAAGCTGCAAATGTTTTGATGTTAATTGAAGGATGTTTCAGCCTGATTTAATTTGTTCATTGCCCTGCTGACAAATTATGTGTCTCTGTGATATGGGTGGGTGCCTTTATGCACTTTATCCTAATTATTGATAAGTAAGAGTGTGCACTAACAGTGCCTAGCCCTCACCAGGGAAGGGAGGGGGTTGGGGGGGGAGGCAAATGTTTTTAGTCATCAGGACTTCTTTGACTGTGAATGGTGGTGAGAAGATCGTGTCATTTTAGGGCTGGGAAAGCAGGCATCTTAGAGGATTTATCCTGTCAAAGGCTCAGGAATAAAACCCCCTCCTGTCTATAACCTTCATTGCCAGCTCATCAGTTCTGTGAAAAACAGCCATAGAGCTGTCATGAAGTCAGGTCATTTTGGGGATCTTTGACTGTGGAGCAGCGATCTTTTTGTGTCTCTAATCTGAATGTCCTGGTTTGACGTGGGCTGGATGCCAGGTGCCCACCAAAGCCACTCTATCACTCCCTTCCTCAGCTGAACAGGGGAGAGGAAACACAGTGAAAGGCTCACGAGTTGAGATAAGGGCAGGGAGAGATCACTCACCAGTTACTGTTGTGGGCAAAGCAGTCTCAACTTGGGGAACTTAGTTTAACTTATTACCAATCAAAATCGGAGTAAGATAACGAGAAGCAAAACAAATCCTAAAAATACCTTCCCCCAACCGCTGCCTCCTTCCCAGGCTTAACTTAATTTCTGATTCTCTACCTCCTCAGTTCATCAAATGTTTCTGCCCCTGCTTCCTCCTCAGGGAGAGTAGTCCTTCCCCTGCTCCAGCGTGAGGTCCCTCCCATGGGAGTCCTCCACCAACTTCTCCAACGTGAGTTCATCTCAAGGGCTACACTTCTTCGTGAACTGCTCCAGTGTGGGTCCCTTTCCACAGGGTCGTTCCTTCAGGCTGTAGATAACAAATACGAATATATTTTGGTGGTAGCAGAGCAGGGAGCAGAAGACAACCTGGGCTGGGTCAATGCCTTCAGTTAGAGGCTTTGAAATTGCATTGTGAAAGTTGGRAGCAGCCAGGATCTCTGCTCTGAGGAAGGCTTGTCCCTGTCACAGCTCTCTGATCACATCCGTGCGGGTGTTTAGCCTGGGAGGGATTTGGTGCTGTGGTGTGGCGCTTCTGATCAGAATGTGGTACAAAATCTGTGTGGTCGTTTGGTTTCCGGTTCTGGCTGCTCCCTTCCCAAATCCGATGGCAAGGCGAGCAGTTGCACGTTCTGTTTCTGGAGTGATTTAGTGTGAGCAGAGTTTAAAAATCCCCAAAGGTGCTAAYGTTAGGCAGTTGCATGTTCTTCATACAAAACTATCCTTCTGGGCAGTCTTCCAGAATTGAGATAATTTCTTAGGGAGAATTTTGGCACTTCACAGTGTGCTGTGTGAGCCTAGCATGTAGCACAATAAGTAATACTCATTCCAGCCACTGGACACTATGCTGATAAGGAATACTAAGAATTTTTTTTKAAAATAAATGCTTGATTAATAAAAAAATAACACTTCTTGCACGATCAAGTGCTGGAAGTAGATCAGATCTTGTAGTTTGTTGAATTGCCTAATTAACCTAATGCTCCAACAATCTTCCARTTTTTCGGATGGGATGGAAAATGTTTTGCAAACGGGAAGAGCTATGGAAGTGGAAATACTGGGGTTTCCACTCTAGTTCTGGAACAGGGATAAATGATGAAAGAGAAGCAGAAATGGATGCTGTTGAATTTATGCATAAGAGTTCGGCAGGCTTGGCCCCTCTCTCAAATTCGCTGCAGTTGCATGAAATAGTTGGAGATGAAAAACTGAGGTTTTCAGCCAGGATCCAAGTGCCCTGTCACATTGTGACAGTTAAAATGGGCAAGTAAACCCTTTATTAACTGTGAAAGTGCAATATAACAGAAAACAGGAATACTCAGAAAGATGGACTGAAGCTTCTGACGGAGGAATGGATAGCTTTTAATTTTACTTGCATTGTTATTATTCACCGCAGTAAAATGTACATGTAGGTTTCTGAAGCTTCCTCTTGACCCACTCAAGCAGATCTGTGTCTTYTTTTATGCTGGGGCCCMAGAGCTGGATGCAGCAGCCCAGGTGGGGTCTCACCAGAGCAGAGCMGAGGGGCAGGATCACCACATCAACCATGGGTATATGCCTGCTGTGGAGTATTTGTCCTCCCAAAAGGCAACCCAAGCCAGACCAGTTTGAGAGGGTGTTTGGTAACCTCCCTACTGCTGCATCTTTGGTTTTTTTCCCATGTTTTAGATATGCCCCTGGAAGCTAAGTATGATGCAGCAGTTCTTGTTTCCATGTCATGCCTGCACGGCTGTCACTCCGAGTGTGCTTGGMAGGGTGAAGAGATGGATGGCAAGGAGAGGTGTGAGCGGGTCCTTCCCTGCTCTCCCAGCCGGAATAAATGCACCGAGTGTGCTGGAGCTGACACGCTGCAGCAGGACTGCTGAATCAGGCACCCAGGAGTACCCGTGCCAGGACATTGCTAGAAGCAAGCCTTGTGTTTTCCAGCAGCGATCCAGAGGGACCACGAGGTTTAATGGGCAAATGTTAATTAGCAGAGCTCCCCAGCCTTGGCAGTGCTGTGGTTTCCTATTGAAATAAGGCTTGTGTGATCCTTATCTCTGTCTCATCTTTCYACCACTCCCAGTAATTCCTGACCCYGTTTGACAAMCTTRATTGATCWAATGAATGAGCAGAGTTCCCAGAGTTAYTGAATTTCCTACAAATAGTGGGAAAATTGTTGGCCAAAGGAAGAGTCCYGCTTGACTCAGAAGTTTGGTGCCAAAAGTTGGCAGTTGACCCAAATAAGCCTCAAGGTGAGCTGAAAGGGGAGATTGAACAGGAAATGTGAGACACAGAGAGAATTTGTGAGTATTGCAGTGGGGAAAAGTAGAAAGGAAAAAGTTACAGAATGCATATATGCTGGAATGAATTCCACTAACTGGCAAACTGGCTTGTTAAGGAAGCAGAAAAGRAAGGAGAATTCCCTATAAAAGTTTGCACCTTTCCTGTCGCTTCACTGTCCAAATACCTTCTAGTCCTGTGTGAAGGTGTGTAGCCAGCCTCTGTCCTGTGGGACTTGTCCTCTCTTCACATGTCCAGTGCCACCGGAGATGACACAAACACAGCAGAAACTTGGGCCTATAGAAGAGTGAACCCATGCTATCAGCTGTGTTGTGGCTGTCCTTGCTATTTCACAGCACATCCAAATTCTGTTGAAAGGAACATGCCCTGGGGGAGCATTCCCCGGGAGAAGGATCTGAAGAGGTGGTTTGGCACCTGTCAAAATCGGTGAAGCCCCGCCAGGACAAAGGTGCAGGTGTTGTTTCAGATGTGTGAAGATCCCAAGAGTGGATGTCTGTGAGTATCTGCCAGGCACTGTTTATCAGCAGWGAGACAGAGCTTGGATCCTCATGGTTTGAATGGCCACAGAGTCGCTGCGAGCTCCAGAGAAGACAGACACACTCCTCTTCTGGGACTTCTTTCCCAGCAGGAGAGATCCTRTTGGGAATAGACTGAGGGACATATGGTAACATGGAAATGTGSCTGGGTGACCATATAGAATGAAGAGCCACACAGCAAGTGGGAGGGTTGTGGCTGRAAATACAAATTATGCATGAAGTGCTCAAAGCCTGGTCACTTCTGTTGCTTTGTTGCTGTGGGATGCAGCAGGATTTTGCCAGCCTCAGGGCACAGTAGAGGGATGACTCATACCTAAAGCATGATCAGGTTTTGAATTAAAAATTTAAATCACAGATGGACCTTCGGATGGTTTTTTAAAACAAATCTGTTTCAAAACTATCTTTGAAGGAAGACTTGAGACATATCCCAAGCTAGTCTGGGACTATTAATATTGATTGTGAGAATCTGTCAATCCTCCAAGTTAGGAAATTAGGGATAGAAAAGACATATCTCACCTGCTCTAGCAAGACCTGTGTCTAAATCTCCCAGACAGCTTCTAGGAACTTCAATCTTAGCCTCTCATCTCAGAGTGTATAGAGCACATTTGGGTTCAGAGTTGGTGATGTCTTAGGTGTTCCATGAAGAAACGTCAAGAGTTGAGTGAGTCATTCTGACCAAACACTGTTAAAATGTGGTTATTATAYGGGTATGTATTATAGGAGAAAAYGCWGAGAARTTATGATAYTTYRAATTAGYAGGYAAWACTAACATSAAAGCTATGCRAATTCAGGTTGRGTGCTGGACACRCACCTTCCATACTGAGTACYTSCTGCAGGAAAGCATCCTTCAAACYCCTTCAGCTCTTGATGTCTTTAAATTATTACAACTATTACATCTTCCTTCTGGCGAGTTATTTGTTTTAGCACAGGCACAGTTGGATGATGGCCTGTGGTTGGTTGTAGAAAAGGACAAGCTTGATCTTCTAGTCTGTTCTGGAATGAAATTTTATGGTTAAATAAGACTTTTTCTTCGAGTTTTGTTTGCAAGTAAAAAAGCTTTAACATTAATTAGCATCAGTCTCTGCCCTTTCAGTATTTTCCTTCTAGTATTTTATGAAGGATTCATCTCTGCTTTTATGACCAATATTAAAATAGGTCTGTTAGCATCCACTGTGAATAGCCATCTTTTAAAATTGAATCTAAAGGGTACTAAAATCTTCCATCTGCTTCCTTGAGCAGCAAAAGGAACAAACAAAGAGCTGTAAGCCGTACCRGCCACTGGAATTATTCGACTGCAAGATTCACTATTCAGCTGTTGTTCTGTTCTCTGCCAAGGGGATTTTTATGGTGTGAGTGTGCATATTGCTGTACATCCTGGAGGCACAAAACCTTGTTACAGGTGATGAGCAAARCAAACCAGTAGAGTGCATCTTCCTGCAATGAGAAACACAGCTAGTGAGGCCCATTAGGATTTCAATGATGATGGGTGTTGCTGAGCAATGTATATGGTGTGGAACATACTGGAAATTACTGGAAAACTACCCAAAAGGTTTGAATGCTCTGGTGATTTGAACAGGTCTGGGTCCTGGGGGCTTGCAGGGATGAGTGTAACTGCTTGTTTGAGGTCTGTTCCCCACKTACTCTCTTTGAATCTCAAACTCCAAAGCACTGCTGGTTACTCACACTCCCAGCACGGGTGCTTTTGCTTTGGGGGATTAAATGAAATGCCATTTCTCAAAATTGAGGGGAGGAGAGTGTTGAATGTCTCTCTAAGACATCAATCACTTGAGGCCTGTTGCTACCAGAGTGTGGGTGTGGTATATGACTATTGACTGGGGTTTCTGAGATGCTTTTGTGCTCAGCTAATCATCACCCTATGCTTCCTCTTAAGACTATTTTTGCCTAAGGTCCATAATGTTTAGACTGATTTTTAAACAAAACAGCTCTGAATGACTGCAGTGTTTCTGCCGGAGCACTGGAACCTAATTTGGAAGTTGTAATTGTTGCCTCCCTTCTTTCTTTCTCAGGSTGTGCTAGGAAAGGAAGGCATGCTGGGTTAGGCAGGACACATTTTTTGAGTGTGAGCTTCTTACTCTGGATGATTTCCTAGTGACTCTCCTTCAGCTCAAAACTATTTCTTTGGATGACTAAATTTACTTTGGTGCATCAAAGCAATGAACTCGAGCTGACTCCTTCAACCAGTTTGCACCTTTGATAGGGAGAATTACATGCAGTGCTTAGGAGTGAGGTGCTGTTCTCAAAATAGGGCTAAGATTGTGCTGTCACTGGCGCAAGAAGCTTTCTGGTTTCACGCAGTGGCAATGTAGCAATGAGGTTTTCTTCTTATTATGCAGTGCTGTTTCCGTGTCACGCCTGCATGGCTACTGTTACCCACTGCTTACTAATTCCATTGGATTATCTTGCTCCCTGGTTCATCTGTTGGAGGTGGAATGCTTGGAAAAGAAGATAACCTCTCCCTAAATGCTCATTGCTAGCCTGGACAACACCTCTTGCCATGCAAAAAAACGTGAATGATGTTTTAGAAAATATCTGTTGTGAAGGAGGGAGAAAACCCAAAGCCTCTGGCAATCTGCTGCTGCAGGGAATTACTTGGCCATTGTCTGAGCACATCCCATGCTAAGCCCCCTCTTCAGGTGTGGTCTCCCACGTACCTCAATTCTTTGCTCTTTGTGTGAGTTGCCCTTAGAACTCTTCCTGGCTTCCTTGCCTGCTGCCCTGCTGCTTCCCATTCTGCTCTCTCGTTGCTCCTTTGGTATCCAGCATGGAGAATATTTCTGCTTCTTCTTTCCCACCTCATTTAGCTGCTTCTCTTTTACTCTCCCTCTTACACTTCTGGCTGTGAGTCTGTTGGTGAAGACACATCTAGACCTGTCCTGTGCACCCCTCCCTTTCTCTAGCTGCCCACCTTCACCTTCAGTCTTGTTCCCACTGCCTGTCTCTTATGCTTTCAAACTGTTGACCCTTAGGCCACACACATTYCCATTCTTTCCCACTTAAAATACACATTAACTCCAACTGGTTCTTGCATGAGACTCCTCCATCTATAAGATAGTTATCAGGCTTAGTGCAGCTTGATCTGCAACATGTTGCTGCTGCTTCTTAGGTTCCCCAAATCGAAAGAAACCTGCAGGACACCCCTACAACCTCACAGGCCCAGGCTTTAAGTTCTTTGGGTTTGGAACTGCTTCTCTGAACTGATTAGTGCTCGGCACTCTGGAGCTCTGGGTTCCCTCTTGCCTGGTTAAATTTGGCTCCTAAGTCTTTGCCACCCAGCTCTTGGTTGAGATGAGATCTTTCACTCTTCCTCAGCTGAATACAAATCTCTCCTCCTCATGGATGTTTTAGCAATGCAAATGACCCATCTTATCATGGGCTACAGAATGCAAAATCTTTTAGAGAAACCCCACCAAACGAATCAGCGGCAATCGTAAATCAGGGTAATTACACAGCTCATGTCTGGAGAGACCAGCTGAACTCTTGGCTCAATCTGTGCAAGAATATTAAGCCACCTAAAATCACGGGCAGCTGCAGAATGATGTGAAAACACACTTTTATCACCCTGTTGACGTGTCAGTTCTGGTATTAACTAGGACAGCGTGATGCAGTATTTTGCCACCTCCTGCTGCTGTTATTCATCTTTACCATGAAAGCTCAGTATTCTCCTTGGAAAAATACTRCAGCTCACCACCTTGATAAGGATAATCTTTATTCTGCTGTGTGGTACTATGGCCCTCTCAAGAGAAATGGCATTAAAGAGGAGAGTTGAAACTAGTGCATCTGCAGGAGACCATATTACTGGAGTTTTATTTTAGCTATTGATTTTTCACATTTTCTTTTAACCCAGAAACAAAGATGTCAAAAAAAMCCCAARAAAACCCAAACAAAAAAACCCCAAACAAATAACAATAACWATAAAAAAACCAMCAAAACCCAAAAATGTGAGAGTTTTGCAGGGAGAACTTCTAGCTCTGCTTATTTTCTTAGAGGAAAGAAGAAATATTTTTATTTCAGACCWATGTTGGGTTTTTCTTTGGCACCAAAAGAAAGAATACATTTAAGAAGGATGAGCATGTTGCTGTTGGGGTTGGTCTCTTTATTTGTTTGCTTGGTTTTGTTTTTAATTGCCTTAGTTCCTGCATAGAAAGGACAACATGCATAGTGAAATATGTGTTTGATAGTCTATACTCGTCCTTCTAAGCAAAGGTCACCTGTCTAGAGGGTGACAAGAATCAAAAGTAACACTTGTAGGCTGGGATAAGAACAGTTTAATAATTTAAAACAATTGAAATATCATAATAGATGATTATTATTATTATTATTATTATTACTACTACTACTATTACTATTATTATTAAACCTGTGATGTTCGATAAAATGGCTCCCCATCTGCTGCACGATACCAGGCCCTGTTGCTGAACCCAGATTGCCCCCCCTTTTGGGTGACTGTCTCAGTTTATAAACTGGGCATGATGTTCTCTGGTGTGGAATACCCCTCTGGCCAGTTTGGGTCACCTGTCCTGGCTGTGCTCCCTCCCAGCTTTTCTTYCGTGTTAATGCGTTAACGCCTCACTGGCAGAGCATGAGATGCAACAAAACCCCCAGTCCTTGACTTAGGCTAAACATGATTGAGCAAAACCCAAAACATCAGTGTGTTATCAGCTTTATTCTCCTGCTGAATCCAAAACCTAGCACTGTGCCAGCTACTGAGGGGAAATTAATGCTATCCCAACCGAAACCAGGACATCATTGTAGGTCCCTTCTACTGAAATATTCTACTCTATTCTATTCTGTTCTGTTCTGTTCTATTCTAGCCTGTCCTCCTGTTTCGTTCATGTCTTCTTTTCTCCCCATCCTTTCACTGAGAAGTGCTTTTGGTCTTGTCTCTGCTGGAGGAGGTGGTTGTTAAAAGTTCACAGGGGGCTCACGTAGAGCTCACTGCTGTTAATGTCATTTACCACAGCCAGTGACCATTGAAAGGCCAGTAAACCTGGAGTACCCGAGTGGGTAAAATACATTTGGTCTCCTTGTGTCTCAGAGCAAGACAAAGGCTTTGATTTTTTCCTTGACATGACAAAAAGCACGTGGGGTAGGTGGGCAAACTAAGGCACGTGACAATTCTTAAAATATAACAACATTTTCTCAGTCTTTCTCCAGCAAGCTTAAGAGATGTCTTTTGAGAGAATATGGCCTTAATTCCAGCTGTGTTTATGTCATTTCTTAACCCCAGATGGCAGCTAAGGACCATGCAGCCCCTCACTCACTCACTCCTCCAGCACAACTCCCYTCCACCAGGTGGGGAGGAGAACTAGAAAGAAAATGTAAACCTTGTGGGCTGAGATAAMGACAGTTTGATAACTGAAACAAAATTAAATACACTACTAGTAGCAGTAAAAATAATAATAATAATAATGAAAAGGGAGGAGAGAGAAAGAGAGAGGAACAAACCCGAAGAGAAACAAGTGATGCACAACCCTGTTGCTCACCTCTCACTGACCAATGCCCAGACCGTCCCTGAGCAGTGATCAGTGGCTCCYGAACCAGCTCCCCCAAGTTTATACACAGGGCATGACACTCCAGGGCATGGAATATTCCTTTGGAATTTCCCAGCTGTGCTCCCTCAGGGCTTCCTGTGCAGCTCCTCACTGGCAGAACAAAGGGAGACTGAAAAATCCTTGATTTACTTAGGAACAATTAAAACATCAGGGTGTTATCAACATTATTCTCATCCTAAATCCTAAACACAGCACTGTACCTGCTACTGCTGATTCCAGAGTATCCACCTCTTATTCCATACCATTGACATCATTCCAGGTCCCACRCTTCCCAATACGCCATTGCCTTTCCTATTTGTTGATAGACAGACACACAGAAACCAGAAACCATTGGCCCGCCGAGCTATAAATAGTTCACCCTTATGCTGACAATYCAAATCCACCTGAGCCACATATCCTTTTTCTAAAAATAAATTTAAATCTCTACCCTTTTTCTTTAATCTATCTTAATCCTTTGATTACAGTCAAGCAATTTGATTTTCAAGGAAGTATTTTACAACCGGGAATGTGTTCCACTCTGATTTGGTGTTTGTGATAATGTTTTKCAGGAGAAGGAGAGTTTATTTGGAGAATGAAATCACTGGGGAAGAGAGATAGTGTAAGGCAGAACAGGGTTAGTGCCTGATGCAAAKCCACTGGGACTACTGGGGCACTGTGTCTGGAGAAACTGGGGTCAGGCAAGCCCTGAAAGTAAGGAAAGCAAAAGACTGTYAGGGAGCAGAGAGATTCTCTGGGAGGGTATTAATGTAGGAAATCAGTCCAGGAGACAAACATGGCCCAGACAGACTATTTGCTTGAAAGGTATWTTGGAAGGAGAGTTTCTCCCCACCYGGGACAGCTCCCTCCACCATGACTCCCTCCATAGCTGCAGCTGCTCTGGCCTAATTTTTGTAATTGTCCTGCTTCTAGTGAGAGGTTGGAGATGACTGGGGTTTCTTGAAGAAGTGCYTCTGTGAGTCTTATCTATCAGACTTATCAGAGGAAAGTATTAATGGGATTTTGCTCCTGCCCTTGGGGTGTTAGAGATAGCGAGACTCCTTGCTGGTGAAAGAAGGTGGGGTGTGCTGGCAGAAACCCCCATCCTGACCTTGGGTGGATGTGGAAACCCCAGCTCTCTACCTGGCTGGTCATGTTAGGCAGAGGTTTTGGCTTTCTGGAGCTTTCCAAGACYTGCTTGAACCCCTTGGGGAGAGCATGGGAGTGAGAGCAAAGCAGGCCTATGCCTGGAGAGTCAGGAAAGTAGGGCAAGTCAGAAGGACATACACTGGCATCTCCCTCAGCCACCATCCCAAGAATCCCTGAACAGAGTGCCTCAGCTGTGAAACTTGCCTCTGCTTTTTGGCCTTGCCTTGCCCATGGCTGGAGCAGCATCGACTCTTTTTGCTGTGACAATTCCTCCAATCAGTCCCATACCCTGTCATACTTTGCTGTCTGTCAGAAACGGAGGACYCTGTCTGGGCTCCCAGATGCCGTGGAGCAGAAGATATTCTGTGGGAAATTTTGCACAGATGCTTTCTCCTTCCCCCGCACTCTTTTCCCACTCATTTTTAAGCTTCCTTAGAGTCTTGCTCTATCTCTTTTCCTTGTCCTTTTCCGTTTTGACAAGCATCACTTGCACTCTCTCCCRTAACGAAATTTTCCATGTGCTGCTGTTTCGCCTCTCCGAAGAGCAGTTGCTTATCTGGGAGGCCTGGCGGTCCCAGCTTCCCTTTTTTCCCTGAATGCAGCCTGTCACCATTTGGAATAAGCAGAGGCCTCTTTAGAGGGGGTGGGTATGGCTGTCAGATGTGAGTGTGCTGTCATCATTAGAAGCTGTTCTCCAGCGGAGAGACATTTCTCAGACAGATGGTTGACCACATTGCAAGATTTTCCAGCATTTTCTTGAAGAGCAGTGTGTTTTGTTTTACAATACTGCCTCGAAACATTGGGGTGGGGTGTTCCTTGCCATTTTCTTGGGGAAGGAGTTACAGCTGTGGCATGTTTGCCATTTCTTGTAGGGCCCTGCGAGGTTTTCCGTTCAGTCTGAGAAAGGTTTGTCCCGCAGCACACAARCACTTCACCTTGGGAAGTCCACAAGGAAGGCACGTGTGTGTAATTTAACCCAGGAGGAGTGAACTCATGCTGGAGGAGACAACACACTCACTTGTCACACACGGCCCTGCAAAGACTGGCAGCCAAAGCACGGAAGACAGAGGGAGTTGTATCCAGGGTGGGCAAACACGCTGGCCTCAAATCTGTAAAGGGGGCTCCAAGACTCCCAAATCCCATCCAACCCCGGCACATTTGTGGAGGGAACCTATTAACCTATTTCTGCCTTTGGGATTGGATGCTCAGATAGCTCGAGTTTTCGCAGTTTCTTTCAATGTAGATATGGTGAAGCTTTTTTTTTTTTTTTTGATAGTGTAAGTCTCTTCCTTTGCGTGTGGAGGCTGCCAAGAGCAATCTAGGAAAAAGGAGCAGTTTTTAATTAAGCCACATGTCTCTGCAGACCTTCTTGTCCCACGTCCAAACTCTGCCTTCGAAATGCCGCATCTCCACTGTCCCCAGTGTCTCTGGGCAGCAGCCACTGCCGAGCTGCTGTCCTTGGGGTGTCAGGCAGGGCTGGGTGCTGATGGCTGCACTTTGGAAAGCTCCTTCAAACAGTTGTGTCTCTCCATCCCCACGGGTGAGCTTCTCTGTTTGTTTAACAATAAACAAAACATCAAGCACCCGAGTTCTGGTGATGCCAGTGCTTGACYAGCCCGAGGACATGCTCATGGGTGGATTTACCACACAAGCTATCCAGAAAAGTGTAGAGTCACTTCTGGGATGTGCTTGACAAAGGCAACTAAACCAGAMCACCTCTTCTGGAGCAGACAGCTGCTCATCTTTTGTGCAGGTTTTCAACATCTCAGCACATCAACGTGTCTTTCGTTCACCAAAGCACAATATGAGATATTTTTTAGGGTAGAAAATTCTGTTTAATATGTTTCACGATGTATTTGAAGTCCAGCACGGATGCACTTTCCTCGTGCTCAGCTCTGGCTGAAGCTGCCTTGGTTTCTCAGGAGAAATGCTTCCGAGGAAGGRGAGCACTCTGAGATCTCCTTTGATATACTGACAAAAACATTTCTCTATTTTGTCTTCCAGCAGGCATGCCATTGTGCTTTATTTATATTTTTAATGCAAAGCCGTTTTTTATGTATCAAAATTGGCAGTGAAATTAATATACAGTATATAAATGCTTTATAGAAAAAGAAGAACCCTGGCAGCTGCTTTAGAGAAGTGATTAAAATTTAAAAGGCAGTTTTCCAGTAGAAGAAAACAAAATAAACTAATTATTTACCATGGCTACACCACTAATGGAGTGTGGAAATTATTTTATTAATGGTTTTGGTATTTCAGAGGGTGGGTTTGGTTTTTTTTTCGTGACAGCTACAAAAGATCTGCTTCTTTACAGGAAAGATGATTACTCAGGAAGTTAAAGCACTTTCTGTGGTAAACCTAGTTGCTCTGGCAACTGCTTTCCATCCAGAAGATAATATTCAAGAAATAATTCTCTCCCTCCACTTTTGGGCCAACATACCTGTAAGTCAACCCCGTTTACTCCTCTAGATGCTCTTGGTATTTCTTCTTGAAAGAAATCTGTGCRGAGGTGTTGGTCCATCAGACAACTGAAGCTTTCCAGGAAGAGCACAGTAGAAGTTCCATCTAACTTCTAAAAAAAATGTACTTGGACTTTTCAGATTCTGGGAKGTACCAATATCCCAGGCAGCAGGGAAGAGAAAGATCTTTTCCAAATTCCTGGTGAAAAAGGCACGGGGTTGGAGCACACAACTGCTCACAAGGCATCTGGGTCTGTGACCTGACCCTTCTCAGGGAGACTTCAATATCCCTCAATCATTTTTTTAACAAGCTGAAAGCTGGGACTTCCCTGTGCAACTCTTTTAAGGCCATTGGCTGATAAATCCCACTCCCTAAACTCAGGAWTTTTGCTGAAACCATTGATCTCTCTATTTCAGAGACTTTTTGAAGCCTCTCGAGCTTTATTTATAATTACTTCCCCAATACAAGCTTAGATCACCTAAATTTACCCATTTAAATGAAGTGGGCTGCAGACCAGGCAGTGTTCTGGGCTGTTGACATGATAAAGATCTTCTGGCTCTTCAATAACAGAGAGAAACTGCGACCACCTGAGAATTATTTCATTGTTTTTAATTGACTTAGCACAAAGGAAATTGCAGTGATTTTCTYTCTGACAAAAAGAAACGGTCTTTAGGCATTGTTAACTGGAGAGCAAGGAAATAAATACCTGAGATGTGCTAATTGGTTGTGCTGAGACGCCTATTGACTGAACGATTAGGATGTTATTTCAAGAGGATGCTTGTGTAAGATGGTTGTTGGGCTGGACTCTGCTGTCCAGGCTGTTGCCTGAATAAGGTAAATGGAAATGGTGAAACAGTGGAAGGTTGTGCCCTGCTGCGTCTAAAATGTCTCTCACTTCATGTTGGCTACTGTTTTACTTTTCATAGGAGGCTGTGAGCACAAGAGCGATAACAAGGCCCTGGAATGTAAGAACAGTTCTTTAATCTTGCTAATCAAAGGATATTAGCCATGCCTTCTGCTTTTGCATATAGTTCTTTGTTATAATTTTAGTGGAGCAAAACTCACAAATGTAGCTAGGTCTTGTCTCTTCAAGTTAACCTAATTAAATATTACTTTAGTCTGTGATAGTATCTAGGTTTATTCCTCCAAGGTTGGGAGCTAATTACATTCGGGTTTAACCTTAGCCTAGGCAACTTTCTCTGATAGGCCTTAAAAGTGCTAAATTCGAGGCTCATCTTTACTTTTTCCAACAGCTTGGGTACAGAATTGTAGTAAGGTCCCATTGCAGGTACTGCTTCTGAGGAATTTTAACTAGTGCTTTGCTTTTAAATTTAAAGTCATGCTGAGAGCTGAAGTATAAAAAAACATGAGGAAGTATAAAATATTTAGCCAACTCAATGTAGCACAACGTAGTGAAACGGTGCGATCTGAATGAACAAATGGGATGTTTTTTGGCCCTGCTGCTGCAGACCATTTGACATGGTCCCCTTGGGGCCGGGGTTCCTGCAGTGAGGTCCTGTGCCCATCTGCCTGGCTCAGAAATTCCTCATATTTCATTACAYGGCAGCTATGGCAACCTGGAGAGTGTTGTAGTTAGTCTACTTTACCGCTAGAATAATAGGAGTGTCCTACCAACTTATTCTTGTCTCTGCATCCTGTAGGATTTGAGTGTCAGGAGTTGCTGCTTCCATCCCAGGGGCAGAGATTGGTGCTCTCCAATAGCCTTTTCACCCCCAAGTCTGAACGAGGGAAAGGACACTTCCCATTCATCTCCCTGAGGGAACTGCTGCTCCAGGTGGCACGTCCAGGAAAACACCACACGCTGTGGTTCAGTCTTCCTGGGCGGCTCTGAAGGGCCTTACCCTGWGTGAAACCTTCCAGGAGTGAAACTGGGTTTGTTGGCAGCTCCTTGGTAACACGCAGGGGAATTTGACAGGCCTTCTGGGCAGCCTCACCTGCTCTCACTGTTGGGAATCTGTGATGAGACCGTCATTATTCACCCGCGTTCTTTTCCGACGTGCCTCTGGTCCACAGGCATGAAATAGGGAGGTGCTGTTTCRCAGCCGGGGAAGTTGGACTGCAGGGACTTCTCGGCTCTGTGTCCTCAGGTGCCCTTGGTCACCCCAGTTCCCAGCCCATGAAACTTGTCCAGGGTCACAGATACCCCAGCCCCTCCAAGACCAGCTTTYACCTGCAAAACAAGGACATGGCAGAGTTATTTCGGGCAGTGATTGAATTCTTAGGTAGTGCCTGGTGTCACAGGCTGAGGAACAAGGCCTGACTGTRAGGAGGACATGCTTGCAGGGTGACCTATTTTCCCTCACCTCTGACCCTGGCTGTACCAGGAGAGCCACTTGAAACTCTGAGAAACTAAAATATGCTAAATACGGTTTTGTCAGATAGAAATCTCCCTCACAAGCAGAGATTACCCAGAGAGTGAGCTGCTCTGGGCAAATTAACATTATAGAARTAATAAAGCAAGTTTAAACCTGTTTCTATTCATCTGGCAAGTGCTTTCACACTGATAATGGAAAGGGCAGCAGTATTATGTAGTAATGGCCTCCTTTCCATTGTTCTGTGCGACTGCACTTCATTAAAAGGCAACCTTTCTCCTGTCCCTAAATAGTAAACTATAGCAGTAGCTATATAAAAGCACTTCAATATTTTATRGCAGCTAAGGCTGCCTGCTATCTATAATTACAGTCAATACTTGGACTGAAGAGAAATGACTTCATTTTCTTAATGTTTCATACATGGAAAAACAATCAGGCTTTTCCTGTATTTCTAATTGCATTGACTGGCTCCAGATGAGTGTTCTTTTCCAAATTATTACCAGGCCCTGGAAAAAGTAGCGCTGAAGTAAAACCTTCTCACAAGTAAATGCCAGTCCTTGTTGCAGCCTATTTGTGCAAGCCTCTATTCCAAGTCCCTTTTTAGTCTGGGGACCCCTAGTTACAAATTCATAGCCATTAAACCTTGATTAAACTCTGCCTGGAAATCAATGAACCCTGGGAGCTCGCTGTGGTCTGCTGAGCGCCAGATGTGTGTTGTGCCACCCGCTGCACCTCTGTGGTCCTGCTGGGAAAGGGAAAGGGGATGCCTGAAGTCTTGGATGGGAAAGAGATGGACAGCAACTTTTCTCAGCTAATGAGTTATAGGTAGAAGAGAGGAGAGCAAGGGAGAAGCTGTAAATTGCAAGAATCTCTCTCTTCTGCCATGGGTTATCTTGCTGGCCCTTGGGAGAGGAGCATCAAGGCCGTGAGAGTTCCAGCTGCAGTCTCAGAGGATGGGAGTCCAGCTCTCTCACTTGTATAGAGGAGCAACAGCCAAGAGCTGCAGGTCCTTATCCTTGGAATAGAGATGAGAGACCCCACAAGGATCAGGTGCCGTCTGTTCTACTGCTGAAGTTTTGGTACTGAAAGGATAAATAAGTAAGGGGTGGAGAGAATTTTCTGGTTGGTGSTGCTTGGATGAGGGGAGTTGAAACMAAGGCACTGTGAACTCAAGCTGTCACACTTCCTTASTCCTATCCCCAAAAAGCCCCATCAGAAATCTTGGTAAYAGCATTCCCAGGCCCTTGCCAAGCAGTCTGGGCAGGTCTAGTGCTTTGTTTTCTCGAAGAGATTCACAACCTACTAAAAGCAGCGCTTGTTTTGTAACAAACCAGATGCTTTTGGCTGTGTGCTMCGGGGAATCTACATCTGCAGATGACTGTCTTCTGTTGCTGTCCYTCTCATCTCTCTCCTGAAGGCAGGCAGATATTTGCCTCTGTGCTTCAGTTTGCTTCCAGCTGATGCAGCCCCAGTTTGGGCTGTGGAGTCCGTGGGAGTGAGGTATGGATATGGACACACTGATACATGGAGCACAACTGGAGGGGACCAGGGCCACGTGCCTGGGTGTGACAACGCAGAACAGTTTGACACCTGCACTGGAAAGACAGGCTGGCAAACAGATATTGTGCCAAAATGCACGAGACTTGCTTTCAAGGGAGTCCCCCATTTGCTTGTTCGTTGCTGCAACCACTGTGTGCCTGTGACACTGCCTGGGTAGTCAGATGAGCAGAGAGGATTTATGCATGGAAGATCCTCCAGCTGCAAGGATTGCCAAATAACTCCAGCACCGCTGAATCCTTGCTAGGGGTCTGATTTGGTTAACGGGTCTAAGCACATTCCAGAGCAGAAATTTCCTGGGTATGCTACCACTGTGTTGGAATTAAAATATGGCTRATACAAAAGCTTTGACTGCAAGCAAAGAAGAGGTGTTGACCCGGGAAAGAAATTATTCCACTGTCTTGCCAGAAATCCTTATCCCAGTTAAGACTATCATGCATTAGTATGTGCAAGTTGRTGGGGTTAATACCCTGACTGTGGGACCCTCAACTGTGTGGTCTGTCAGGATTAGGGTGCYAACCACTGCAGGTGGGGTAGGAAGAAATGCCAGTGGAGAGGCTGCCTCAAAGTCTCTGGGATTTGCAGGATTTCAGATTTCATCCTGAAAGTCTTCCCACTTCCCACCTCCTCATTACAGTCACTGAGTCAAAGAATCAGTTATTTGAAAAACTCTGTGTTTCCTCTGCGCTTTGGCTTGTTGTTGCATCCAGGTTCCCTTTTTCTTTCCTCACGTCACAAAAAATGCCAAGCAAAACTAAATTTTATGCCCATACAAGTAAGTGYCTAGGACCCCCTTCCAGAGAAAAAGCCACACCTGTCGGTAAAATCAGCCTTTCTTCAAAATCATTACCAAAAAATTGGTAATCCCCCCAGCGAAGGGGATTCAAGTATTATTTCGAAATAGAAAAAAAACCCTAGATTTTTCTTCCAGTTATTTGAGGGAAAAAACGCTTTGCGCAAATGTTSCTTGAATATTTTTTTCCTTGTTCTTGGAAGAGTTTTTATACAAATGTGAAAATTAATTAGGATGCAGAATGTAGGATCTTGTTTATGTGAACATATTTGTTGAAAGTTTATGAGGGCTGAATATTGCAGTAATTGATGTGTGCTTGTATTTCAGTTTCTCATGGATGCCATCTGGTCCTGTTAAGTTGCTCTGTTGCTTTATATCTTGTGTTGTGCTGGTTTATTTTTCTTTCTTATGATTTTGCGATTACTGTTGTTGGGAGGGGGAGGGAGTGGGAGAGAGGGAAGTGTGGACAAGTTGGAGGAAGGATGAAATATCTGTGAAAGCACGAGCACAGGATCAGTTTTGATTAATTCAGTTTGTATATGTGCTTTACATTAGGGACGGGCAGTGTGTGACTGAAAGGATGGATACATCTCACCCAGATTTTTGAACGTAGTTGGCTAATGTTAAGAATGACAGAGAACATCTGCTGAGCCCTTAGTGAAAAACATGCATCTTTTTATCCCCTGCAAAGATGGACCGCATTTTCATGGCTGCAAATAGCGCGTGTGGTGCGTTAATCTAATTCTTCCTGAAAAGGCCATGTCTGGACAACGCYGCTGCTCTGCTGAGTGCGCTGCCTGCTCGAGCTCCCCATCCCTCAGCAAGCTCCGTGTTTGTGGGCAGTGATGTTCTTATTTTTCTCCCATGTCCTGGTGTAAAGGAGGAGTAACCAGCTACCTGGAACTCAAATCGGGGGGCTCCAGCTCTTCTGTGCCCTCGGTGCTATCTTTCCATCCTGAGGGCTCAGTTCCCTTCCTGCTCTCAAGGAAGTTCTTCCTTCATGAGACCTGACCTCATTCGGTCCGGCAGAGCCCTGGCTGCCCACGGGCAACGCTGCTTTTGCACGTGGTGATCCGGATCCCGTTTCCACGCTGCTCCTCTGCTGACCACCCACACTCCTCCCCCAGCTTCCAGCCCGGGACTCTGCCGTCGGCGCGAGTTTCATCCCTCCGATCACAGGTTTCCCCCTCCAGCTCTCAGGTCTTCACCAGTGAGGGTTAACCCTGCTTTTGGGCCGTCTGTTCTCGTCTCCCTCCACGTGGGCAGCGGCAGATCTACTGCAAAACAGGGCTGTGTTCCRCAGCCAGGCGCTTCTGTCCCCACGGTGGCCTCGGGGACAGCTGTCTAGTGCAGGGACGGCCAGGGCTGGCCCGGGGCTGGCCACGTGCTAAACGGCCAGACACCACACGTGTGCCGATGGGTTGGGYGGCTGCCACCTCCAAGGCAGTGCCCCAGGTGACGGTGCCGTGCCTGTCTCCCCGTGGGGACCTTGCCGAGTGTCTCTCTCTCTGCAGCCTGGCCCGTGATTTTTCACCGCACGCATAGGAGAATAATTTGGKTTTTGGGTGTTTCTGTCGAATTGGGCTGAAAGCAGCTAATGGGCTCCAGAGTGGTCAGAGAGTGCTGAAATGACTGCACTTACTACCAAGCCAGGTGAAGACCGGCATTTTACACAAGGTATAAATAGTTGCAGGTTGTTCGCCTGGTAGCATCATGTTGAATGGCCCTTTACTCCATACCTTTATATTTAAGGTTCAAAACGCTTCAGAGAAAGTATTTTCTTTGCAGATGAAAAGAAAAAGGTTTTCAGTCAAGAGATTAAGATGTCATAGGAGGCTTGTGTACATAAGGTACCAAAACTATGTTTTTAGAGGGCTGTCTATTGCTTTGGAGAGGCAGAAATTATTTGGTAGAGTTCAAAATCTCTCTCTTTCTTTATGACAGTTCATGGATATTAGAGCCCTTTTACTGCCCACACATCTGCATAATAATAAGTTTTTTGACTAGAAATGGGCAAAGCTTTGGTAGATAAACTCAGGTGGAAAAGGTATAAATTCTAGTCTTAGCAGAGCTGKTTAGGAATGGTTCAGCCTTCCTTGAGGGGTGGAAAATGCAATCAATTTTAAAAGCCAGTATTTCCCACAGTATTTCTACTTTGCCAAAAAAAAAAAAAAAAACAAACAACATAGAAATTCAGAATAAACCAATAAAAATAACATTATTTTCTCTGGGCTCATTCTCCGAACAGTTTCTCCCATGATGTCTTGACTGGTTAGAAGGAYGTGACATATCCTGGACAACCTCCTGGACTTAGGACAAAACAGATTTTTAAAATATTGGAGTGATCTCAAGAATAGAGGTTCTTTTGTTGTTTTGGTTACGTTTGGTTTGGGTTTTTTCCCAAGACAGAGGAGCTGGGGGAAATGACTGAAGAGAGAAACAACACTTTCCTCCCATAATTGATGCTGAGTCATTTCTCTGTTGGATGATGAGGCAGAAATTCAATTATGGCAGAAGACAGACTGTGATGAGGTTTATCTGGCAACAAAACTTTCGCATTTGGAAAGCCAAGGTCCAAGCACAGATTGGACTGGGAAATGGATTTTAAATCAGGCCTTCCCATCCAGGTGCTCCCTGTGTCTCATTTATAAGATTCATGTGGTAATTTGGGGCTCTGCTTTGGGGTGAAACAAATCTTTTTCTCCGCTCATCCTTGGCTGGTTGGTTGGCTTCAAAGTGTCCTGCCAAATGTAGGAACTGTGGTGTCTGTGGTGTCTGCTCAGCTGCCCAGACAGCACTGCTCTGGTGTAGGAGAGAGCTCATTGTCTTGGACAGTGCTGTCTCTTGTGTTAACTTGTCCTTGTGTCACCTGCAGAGGCTTTGGAATCAGCCCTGCTGTGTCCTACAGCAGCTGAGGGAAAGACTCTTGTCATTGCTTCTTGCAATTTGTTAAATAAATACCTTCCCGTGGGTGTTTTGGGCAGAGAGCTTTGCCACAATATCTTATCCTGCACTTAGCCCTGCCTGCTAAACGAGAGACTGGTCTCCATGTCTCAGCTGTCTGAAATATTTCTCCTAATCCTTGGGAAAAAAAAAAAAGGAGATAAAAAATCAAACATATTGATCAATGTGCAGGGTTTTAGGAAGTTCTTTGTATAAGAGTTTTATTTGGTTTCAACAACGATTTCTCTGCTCAGCTTTTGCCAAATGTTCAGGCTCCTTTAGTTCTTTTGTGTTGATTGAAAAAAAGYGTGTGTAATTGCTTTGCTGGATCAATAGTCTAATGGCTTTAATCTTTCTTACAGTGATAATTTTCTGTATTCCTGATCCTCAGGGTACCTGAAACACGGGTGATGACTGCTCTACCTTGTCAAAAATGCTTTTCTGGTGGAGGTGTCTCTGTGACAGGGTAGTAGGCTGGGAATAAACTCACAGATGTTCTTACAGCAGGGTGCTGGAGCACAAAGGAATCATGAATCAAAGCTCTCRGACACTGAGACAACAATAAGGTCAATTTTTCTGGAATACTGTGCAACCTCGCCCATGGTGCCACAAATGCAGACCCCAAATAGGTATATTTGGGTTTTGTCAGCTTTAGGGCGTTCTCTTCTTTCTCAAATTTTTATCACTCTTCCAAGAGGAAGATAGAGATTGCACTGGATCAAAGGATTGCACTGGTTTTGAAACAAATGGTTGAAACACACTAATTTTTTACTTTTCCTAGGTGAGCTAGTAAAGGAAGTAGGGAAAATCTGCACATCTCTGAGTGCGAGTAGATGGGAGCTGTGATGTCAGCCCCGCCCTTGGAGTGGGTGAAGATGATGCGTGACGTCTGGAAAACTTCTCATCCCGTGCCCTGTAGCTAACAGCTCACTGTACACAGGAGGCCTCAAGAGTGGGAGGAAATGGCAGATCTTCTGGTGGTAAAGCACCTCCTCGCTCCCAGAGCAGATTGCACTCGTTTTGGTAACACCTGCCACAGCCGAATCAAACCCAGTGGAGCAGCACAGCCGCTGCCGGACCACGGGCCGTGTCCCAGCCTTTGGAAAGCAGCCACTGTCCAGAGCAAAGAGACTCTGTGTCCTGCAGGCTTTGCTCCCTGAAGGTGCTGGCACAGCCACAAAGGAATGTGCAGGGCAGAGGTGCTCCTAGGATTTAGATGGCCCTGGATGCTCAGCACTTGTGAAAGTCCCCTGGAATTCTGCCTCATCTGCAAAGTGTGCTGCCTCCCAACTCTGTCTGCCCCGGAATTAGGAGGGGTCACACCTTTACTCTGAGCGTGGTTTTTAGGGATTTGGCAGCTCCATATTGTCTGCATAAAATCAACTGTCTTCTTTTATTAAAAAAAAAAAAAAAGAATCTATTCATCTAGAAGTCTTCACCACTTAAAAATTTTTTGTCTTGTAACTATTGGAAACACTGACATGGTCACACTGCAATCAGCTCATTTTTTCCATTGCTTTTGAGAGAAATTATGAGCCAATTAAGCAGTCTCCGTTTTGGTCATGACTTTACTGTTTTACAGCAGGAACCTCTTCCTGGTACRTAGGCTATGCTATTTCTAGTGAAATATGTTAAACTCAGAGCATTTTTTTTTATCAGACAGACCTCCAAATTAGTAAAATAATTGGACAGGTGTGCTCAGTTTTCAACAGCGAAACGTCCTGGTCTGAGTCACCGAGAAACAGAGATGCTACAGAAGGACATTTAAGACTTTTTGTTTGTTTCTTATAGCCATAATGTGTGATATTTTCTGAATGTTTCTTCAAAGCTTTTCTCTTCTTTTCTTCCCTTGGCTCTCCCCCAAAGCATCTTTTCAATAGCCTAGCTGCCACTAAAGAATTTATTCATTTGTTTGAATATTTTTTTCAAAGAAGACCTAGGAAGACTTCCAGAGATATTGTATTCACTTGCAATCAAGTATCAATTCTTCCCACAGAGAAGACCTGTCCTCGAAAAATCTCGTGYCCGTTAAAAAAACCCCGGTGTTTTGTTTTCCCATCTCTTGGACTACTTATCCTTTGGGCTATTCTGCGAAAAATCAAGGAGGAATTCGCTTGGGTACATTGATGTGCGTCCTAAACTCTAGGAGATTTTTTTGTTTAGGGTTTTCTCACTTTCAGCCTGTTTAGGACACATCACTTTTAGTGTCCTTGAGTCTTGTTTGAAAACGATGTTGGGTGTTTAGAGAAGCTGTAGCTCTTGGTGAGGGGCTGGGTTGTCTGGTCAGTGAAAGTTTCAGGATTTGGTTAGACAGATCCATGACAGACCCGATCCAGTGCTGGCAACGGTCCTGCTCCAAAGGCAAGGCAGGTCTGGAGCACCAGGCCTCCTGATGTCCCTTCCRACACAGATACAGGAAAAAAGCTCTATAGGAATCTAAGAGTGGATATGTCAGCATCAAGCTGGGTAGTTGCTCTCTGCCCTTACCAGGAAAACAGGCTGGAAAGAGTTGTCCTTTCTCATCCTCAGCATCTACAGCCCATGAAGGTGTTTGACTATGCCCATAGGCCCAAATGCTAAGTCCACCTCAGACAGCCTATCCTGAGATTTTTTTTTTTACTGGAAACTACCATCCAACAGTGAATCAAAATTGTAAGAATCTGGTGTTTTCTGGGTGAGCCTTTCGAGTTGGGCYGAGTTTTCCTTTCAAGTTAGGCTGTGCTCTTTTCCTTCCTGATCCCCAAKCTGTCTCCAGGCTGCCTTTCCTGAGCTGTAACTCATGGAACAGCAAAGGCTTTGCAGCAGCCAGGACAGACAATGGCTGGGCTAAATCCACGGCAGCTCTGGTCAAATAACTGCATTACACACTACAGCTACTGCAATTGGGAAACAAACACAAAAACTGAGTCCTGGTGAAAGAGAAGGTGTCAGAACACACACTGATATTTTTGCCTCGCAGCTTCTCAGACTTGCTCACTAGGAGAATCTCTTCTCCTTATTTTTTTTTTTCCTCCTTGATGGATTTTTTTTTTTTTTTTGGTTGTTTGCCTGAATGGATGGAAATCTCTGTGGCTTATTTTAGATATACGTTTAGTCTCCCTGGGATACTCTTTCAATAATTTACAGATCAGCAGCAGGGCACAGGTGTGCGTGTGGGAGAACTGACAGCAGGGAAGCTCAAATCTGTAACCTCCTTTCTGACATCTTTTTTTTTTTCTTCAGTTTATGGTTGGGAATCAAGAATATTTTAAAATGTCTTAAAATAATAATATAGCCTAAGCGAGAACTGAGTAGGTGGGGATTCAATTTTTCCAATGCCAGTATCTAAAATAAACCAGATTAAGGATTTGTCAGGAAAATGTCAACTTTTCTATGTTTTCCTCTYGGTGCATTAAAAGGACGTAGATGTGGAAGCAAGACTCTCTCTTTGGGAACTTTAGGGAGTTTGATTAAAGCAAATGTCAAGTCCTGCAGCTCAAACCCAACCACCAGCAGGACAAACTGGGGCAAGCAGATTAGAAAGAAGCTTTGGAGGAGAGGTGAGGGCCCTGGTGAACACATTGTGCACTGGCAGGACCACATCTGCGTGCTGTGCTCCGCCCTGGCTGCCCAGCACAGGACCAGCACCGAGGCACTAGATCAAGCCCAGGAGGGGCCATGGAGATGATCAGGGCTGGAGCACTCAGGGTGGTGAGAGAGGAAAGGGAGCTGAGCTTGTTCAGCCTGGGGAGAGTGCAGAGGAAACAGATCTAGACACTTTTTTGGAGATACACAGAGAAAGGATAGGAAGCCACAGGACCACTTTGCAACCAGGGGGAACTCCTGTCAGATGTTAGAAGCAAGTAATAGGAAGATGAGTGTCTCTCCTGGCTCACAGTGGTAGTYGGCCAATCTTCTAAAATGCACAATTAAGGTTTTTGTCCAGTCACGCATCCAACACATCTTGCAGCTACCTCCTGAGGAGCATTAACAGTTTTCCCTCCTCTCACATTGAGCAGGAGTGCTTTTGGCAGTCCAATATCCAGGTGATCAAAGGATATTGCTGCTCATTGGCGTTTAGTCTGTCACTGAGGCCAGCTGGGTTTAGGACTGAAAATCCTCAGGTAAATTGTGTGTGATACTAGTCTTCACTGGGAGCTGATGAGTCCTGAGGGACCTCATGTTATTAAAACCCCTCCATGGACCTGACTTCTGGCCTTAAAAGAGCTTCAGGATTTGAATGAGCTCTATTTCAATCAGTGTAAATTAGAGAAAAATCTCATTTCTAATTTTGGAACTGTGCACAGTAGAAGAGGAGCAAGAATAGCAATTAATACTTTAATATCTGATKTTTACAGAGCAGTAACATTCCTGCTACATTTTTATGCTTCACAAATTTTGTAAGTTAGAGAGAAGCCAGTATTCAGGTCCAGCCCCCTGGCAAAGACAGAAAAAGTTGAAAAGCAAACCCCCTAGCTCAGGCCAATTTTACAAAATTACAAATAAAAGCTTTCTACAAAATTAATAAATGCCACTACTTCATGCCATGAACAGGAACTCAGAGGAGTTGGATCTTGGCTTGGACTGTAGCAGGAAGGTAGATTTTAAGGATTCTCCTTGTGTGGGGAGACACAGCCAAATGGCTGGGTATCAGGGTTAAGTGAGGAAGTCAGCTCCCATTTACTATGGGTTTGCAGGTGTACACAGGACAGCTTTCCTGTAAGTCAAGTGATGGTTGGAAACTCAAATTGCTGCTAGGATCTGACTGTGGAGGCAGCCCTGCCARTATGAGGTTAGGGAAAACCCACTTATAAGTACCCTGAGAGAGGTGGGGCACTGGCAGCATCTGCTGTGCCCTGAAGCTCCTGTCCCTGTCCTCTACCCACACTTAATAGTGCCTTCAAGAAACACRAAAATAAGACTCCTGTTTTGCCCCTTTAAAGCAGAAAGAAATATTATTAATGTATCAAAGGTTATATATATATATTGAATTATTTGGTCCTATTCATATAAGCAAATATGTGTGTCGACTGTGACACCTGGATATTCAATAACAGCAATGATGGATTCTTGTTTGTGGGGAATTGATCCTGTAGGACCATTTCTGAGGAGCAAACCTGGAGCTCTGCAGCTGGATGCATGATGTTTGTCGTGGTACAGAACTGCACTCAACTTCCCTGCAGAAGTTTTGTGTAGTCTGTTTCTTTTAGGACACATAAGAAAATCCCCATTTGGCTCTGTTCTCAAAAAGTGTACTTTGTCAGGGAGTTTCTATTAGTACCTTCATATCTTCATGGATCAAAGATTTCCATGGAACTTTTAAAATCTCTTTACCCTTTTAGGTATTAGTATTATYATTATAATCATCACCAAAATAGCATCTCTTTTACCTTCCTTCTTTCCTTCCCTTCCAGTGTCTTTTCCATTTTCTCTCTCCTTCTGCATTAGTAACATGAAGAGARCAGAACACCCCTGTGTGGTGAATTCTCTTCCAAAAATCTCCCAGTTAAGATGGCTTCCCACTACCTGCATCCTGCCTTTATTTCTTATTCCATGGTAAGTATTTGTTGTGAGTCAATTGAGGCAGTACAGGCAGGGCTTTCGAAAGTGACAGGTCCTAGTGTGTGGTTTAGTGAGAAACAAAAAGCGTTCAGGGCCAGTAAGAGAATTCCCTCTGCACAGAGACTTGAAAACACCATATGTTACCTCACCGTATTTGTCATCATGTTTATTTCTCTAGTTGGATTTTTTTTTTCCAACAGCCAAAAAGGCTTTTAGAGGAGAGGTTTAGATTAGATGTTAGGAAGAAGTTCTTTGCTCRCAGGGTGGTGAGGCACTGGCACAGGTTGCGCAGAGAAGCTGTGGATTCCCARTCCCTGGARGTGTTCAAGGCCAGGTTGGATGGGGCTTTGAGCAACCTGGTCTAGTGGGTGGCATCCCTGCCCATGGCAGGGGGGTTGGAACTGGGTGATCTCTAAAGTGCAACCCAAGTCAGGCAGGGAAATGGGAGAAGACAAGCAGGTGGCCTGGATATCTGGAGGGACCTGAGCAAAACCATGGGCCCCAGAGAAGTTAAGCAGAGCCAAGCACCACTATYGCTTGCATTAGATCCTACTTCCTGCAAAACATCAATGGTGTCATCAAAAGTTAAAAAAAATCAGTCAGTTTTAAATGTGAGGAAAGTGCCTTGTCTTTCCTCAAGGTCTGCAAGTTTGCTTTGTGTTTTAAGATGAAGGAAAAGGTGCGGTTTGGTGCCAGAATTCCTCTTGCCCAAAACACGTAAGATTTCGCTTGGCAAATTTTGTGAGCAGTTGGTGCTGCTCGTTTCTCCTGCTGTCCTTAGCGCAGTTTGCTTCCCCAGCCTTTTCCACGGGGCAGATTTTTAGGTGAGGCCTGCCTCATTTTTTTTCTGCGGGCACAGGGGTGCACGTCTGATCCCTTCTGAAAAGGAGACAATGGGGGATCCTGCACCAGTAGTTGAGAAATGCCCTTAATACTCAGCACCTCAATGCCTTATTCGCTGCTGGGGCAGCAAGGAGGTGTCCCAGTGCTCAGCTAGAGAAGCCCTCAGACCTCAGAGACTGCTGAGGGTTTTATCTACCCAAACACTGCCATCTCTGCTGGCAAAGTTCTCTTCTCAGACCTGGGGCTCTGGCAGGGGCTGTTTGTGAGATGGGATAATAAGAAGACAATACTTATTTATTAATGTGAGTCTGCTGCKCTTGGTCTGAGCTCCTGTATCAATCACTGGCCCAGTCGAGGGTGGCTCTGCCAGGCCAGTCCATCACTCTGGGCAAAGCCGGCTTCAGCCGGCCTGGATTTTGGCTTCCAGCCTCGTGCCAGTCCTTGGATGCCTGCACCAGAGATGGCTATTACAGGCCATCTGACCTTTGCTCATGGCTTTCTTTGTGGCAGCACATGTGCAATAAAAACAGGCAGAGCAATCTTATCTTGTCGTGTGTAATGAATTGGCTCTTTTGTCGTTACTTCGGAGTTCACTGGGTTTGGTACCAGAGGCTATAGACTCTACCTTTCAAAAGGTAAATTATTAAATAATTGCCTCAAAAGAAGTTTGGAACTGAAAGGAATATTGCTGTTTCAATTTTGCTTTTGAAAGGTATCAACATCTACCATCTTCATGCTGAATGTTAGAAGATGGATTATCCTGGGGTGGGATTTTCCCCTTTTTTTTCCTCTCTCTTTCTGCAAGATTTTACAATATCTTCAACTTCAAAAAAAAAAATTAGAGATCAAAAGAAAAAGTAATTCAGTTGCTTTCTGCCTCTGACAGTGAAGATAGCAAATGAATAAAAAACCAAAACCTTCAAAYCTGGAGATACGGGAAAGCAATAAAAACTTGTCTTGAGTCCCTTGAACTAGTCCTGAGCAATAAAAATGAAGAAAATCATGATCCATACTCTCRAAGGTATACTATCTGGAAGATTTGAAAAATGTGATTTTTTTTTTCACTTTGAATTCTGAAAAAGGATAAAGAAATGAAAATTTATAACTTTAATAAGCACTGTTTTACAATTTTAATGTGGCTTTTTTTTTTTTTTATCGGCGTTGTGCATTTCTTCATCTCAGCACCCACATGGTAATTTTACAGGTTTCTCTCAGTGGTGTTTTATCCAGTGCAAGGCGAAGTACCTGGTTGTCTCTGCCCTTATTCCCTTCTGCTCCTATGGACCCCAAAACCAGGAGCAGCTGCTTGATTCCTGAAAGGATTTTACAGYGAGGATGGTTGTGATAGGYRTTATAACAAAGSGGTAACAGCCAGAGACTGTGTTTCYGGAAGCTCAGATTGGACAGTGAGCAAAAATCCTGCCCCAGGGTGGCACAGCCACCCAGAGGTATGAGGGATGTCTCCCCTCGGGGGTTTCCAAAGTCCCTTCCCACCAGTGTGTGCTGTGCTGCGAGCCAGAAGGATGGGACCAGACAACACAGGCCAAGACTATGCAGCATGTTTTGCAGCCATGGAAACACAGCTGCCCATGGCAAAACTGTTRTATTCTGACAATGATAAGTTGCTCAGGATCTGCTGAGTGCTGAAAAGCCTCCCTCTGTTTCCTGCAGACATTGGAAGGCTTTCCCAAAACGGCACTCCTACTTGAGCTGGTCCTTTCCAGACTGATGTAGGCAGCGGCGGCCGTTCCTCCTCACCTCTGGCTTACCCAGCTGTGCTCACTGAGCTCTTCTCGTGTCCCTCCTGCAATGGGTTTTCTGTCCCCAGKCATGCCAGCAACTTGCTCTTTCATCTTGCCTTCTGATGCATCACAGAATCCTCCAGCTTGGTATCCTCATCCGTCAACCAGGATCAGCGATTTTGTGGCAGCAGCCGGAATGATTTTCTCCTTCATTCCAGCGTGTGTTTGCAGTGGCTCTGGGGCTCKTGGCTCCCCACGGAGCTCTGCACTGCAGGGTGGGGCACAAAAGGGAGGAATGGCAGGGGATTTGCAGAGAGCTGGCACTGTAAGACCTTTCCAGCTTCCTCCCTGTCAGGGGAAAGTAAAATAGAGGTGCAAGGAAAACTCTRTGGGTCTGCAATGTGGGATGGAGCACCAGCCACGCCAGCCAAGCAGGGGACTGAGGTAGTCAGCCCCACACMCTTTGCCCTGTGATAACTGAGTGCAGAAGCTGAAGGAACCTGCAAATTTGGGGTGTCTCAAACACAGAGGACAGGTGGTGGYAGCTGAATTTTAAAAGTCCAGTTTTTCTGCAAATGACCCAAGGAAGGCAAATCAGAGCAGCATTACCCATTCAAACCAAATCCAAATCCAGCTGCCATTTGGGAATTATTTCCAGTTACCGACATCCTTGACGGGTAGCAGAAGATCAGCATTCCACAAGGTTAATGGTCTCTGCTGCTCCCTGAGCTGTCAGTTTGTTCATTAGTCCCTGGAAAACAGCTCTGGCTGTGCTCAAGTAAGGTATGTGAAGTGAATAAGAAATCTTAGATCTCTCTTGGACAGGTCTGAGAGCGACCAACTGAGACAAGCCCAACACCAGTCCCTTCTGCAGCGCCAGAAATGCAGGCCACCCTTCCGAGGTAAATCCAGCCCCACTCACCCCATGGACCTCAGAGCAGTTTGAAATCACAGATGGGACCAGCAAGGGCACTACATTCTCTGCTCTGTTTCGTCAAACCCACTCATAGTTAGAGTAAGCTGGAAAGATGTGTCCAYGCATCAAGGAAGAGGAAATTCAGGAGATCCAGCACCTCTTCGTCTTTCTCCATCCATAGCTACCATGATCTTTTGTCCATGGGTTAAGGGAATAAAATGCAGCCCCTGGATGAGGCTGCAGGGTTATAGTGGCAGTCGTGTGCTGATCTTTGCAAAGAGGGATGGTTTGTGTGGAGTCAGGATTGAACTGCTCTGCTCCCATATTTGCCAAAGGATCTGGCAGACCCTGGAAAGAAACACTCCTGTGAGCAGGACTTCCCYGGGGCGGGGCAGGACTCCATCCTCTGCATTCCCATTCTTTTTCCTGCTGCTCAGGGGGATTTTGGGGCAGCAGTGCCCCCACAATTCAAAACCCRTGAAGTGCACTACTTTTTGCTCCCYACCTAAGGTGGGTACTGTGACCAGCCAAGGCAAATGAAATTTTGTCCTGCTTCRATTTAACAAGAAGAGCTGGCTAAAATAATAAGGCCAAGCTGATGGCCAAGGCCAAACTTGAAATTTCAAGCAGCTTGTAGATACTGCAGGTAAATACCCTGTGCAATCCTGGTCTTTTCTCCACCTTGCTTGATTTCCAGAATTACGACAACATGTGGGACATTAAAGCTGATCTTGAAAGTGGTGCACTTCAGAGGGCTTACTAGGATTTGCATAACATGAGGGTAAATCTTTGAAATGGAATTTTGCTTATTTCCATATTACAGGAGCTGTTTTCCCCAGTCTTTTAAGTGAAATTGCAGGATTTCAGTGCAAAATGTTTAATAACTTGTTGGGAAAAAAAGAAAAGTTACCTCTTTCCTAGTAGAATATTGGATTTACAACAGCATGAAGGGGTATATTCCAAAATGTGTCATTTAGGGAAATGGGGAATSCGCCTCCAGCCCCTGCCACCCTGTTTTGGTTTTGGACACCTGAGTGCTTGAGGAAGACCACCAGAAGCTCTTGAGACTTGGAAGTAACATTGCCTAGGGTTTTGACAGAAATGATCCTCGTGCAAGCCAAGAGGGTTTCAAAAGGATTTGGACTTGTAGTGAACAGATGTATGTGCCCATGTGCTGCTTGGGACTGGTGAGATTGGAAGGGAACCTCCTTAGGAAACTAAGATCCTTCAAAAGAGAGACCTTCTGAGTCTACGAAACCCTGCTGGTGTTCTGGTTTCCTTGGACCTGAATTTAAATGTATATTAAAAAAAGAAGAGCTTGGGGCTTGGTGTAATTAGCAACTAATTGGACCTTCTCAAATGCCCAGTGAAGAAACAAAGGGTCAGAGAGAGAGCTTTGTTTCGTGTGTTATGGGATAACACAGCCCTGTCCTGCCCCAAATGATGACTTACTCCTGTTTTAGCATAAATCTTCTGCAACCTTCACCGGCARTAAATTTGGCACATTTTAAATTGTATTAACTGACACATAATTAATTAAAAGAGGGTAGCTGACCCCAGCTATTGTGGGTCACAAGTTTTGGGTCCCTGTGCTTCTTGCCAGGACTCTTCTGTCTGTCTGGCAGCTTTGGGTGGGAAGGCAGCATGGAGGTGCCTCACAGAGCTGGGAATACTGGCAAGGATCGCTGCACTGTGGTCACTGCCCCTGCACCACAAAGCTGCTGCACTTCCAACGAGCCCTGAGCTTGAGCAAAGAGGGCAGCACCTGGGTTTTGCTGTCAGGGTAATTGTGGGGGCTGCTTCCTGGTAAGTGGTGTGTTCCTACAGACAGATTTCGGTGTTCTCCTTCCGCTGTGCACGCTCTGCATGTTTAAATGAGCCTTGCTGGAGCCCTTTATGAGGCTAGCACAGAGAGGGGCTTGCTGTGCTGCCTCTCTGCCTGAGAAAAGCAGGCACCAGCCATGGTGAGAATGAGTGAGTTCCCAAGCAGATGAGACCACAGGTTTCCAGGAAGATAAACCCGGCTATGATTTTACCCCACAGGGTTCCATTAAGACACAAAAGAGTGGAGGGCTTGTGCTCTGTGGTGGATTACTGTGATCTGTACAAAAGGCTTGGTCCAGGCCTCTTTTTCCTCAACTGGCAAAGCATCTGTGTGTTTGCGTCGTGTGAGTTATCTCTGCACTTGGAGGCTTCCAAGGCAAAGGCACAACCAACCTGACCCAGTGCTGGAGCAAGAGACTGGAGAGTGGAGACCTGCAGAGATCCCTTCCCACCAGCACATCTGGAATTGCTACGAACCAGCTGCTCCAGGGCAAGTTTTTGCAAACTTAGCCCCCCTCAGCATTGGCAGGGCTATTCCTGGGCTGCCAGGCAGCTCCTTGCAGCATCCAGGGGCATGTTTTTCCTCAGCATTAGTTTTTCTGGATCGCATATCTGTGGTGCCGCTATCAATTCCGCTCCGGGAAATATATTTGTGTTCTCTTATTCAGGACGTGAGTCCTTCCAGGTGTGGTGGAAGGTGTGAACATCCTCGATGTGGGAAGGGGAAAACAAATTCATGAGGGGGTGCAACAGCTGGGAGGTTTCTTTCTGAAGAAATTTTCATGATCCATCAAAGACTCTGCTATTTTCAGCTTGGTAAGCAGGAGAAATACCAAGCTTGGACCACATGAGCTTATAGTTAATTAAATTAAATGAAGGGATGAGCAGTGACTCCTTGGATTGGAGAATGCAGGAAGCTTTTTGAGAAAGCTAACCTGTCTGAAGGGGCCCAGGACACAAATGYAGAAATGCTTTGGCTCTCTTGTTGCTTTGGGATGGGAACCAGTCTGGAAAGTGAGTCCCAAACAAGAAGGTTCTTATGGAGAAAGTTTAGGTGAAAATCCTCACAGAAAGGATGAAGATGAATAATTAAGGAGCACATAAAGACAATTATSTCTCTGGGCTCATAAAACACAGAGAGGAGATGAGGTGTACCAAAAAGCTTTTTAAATTGACCAGAAACTAAAATTTGGACTAATTACTGCTAAATTCAACACATCTCACTCCACACACTGTGTGTTTTGGGTGGTTTCCCATGCCTGTCCACAAAATACAAAGTTCACAGCATTCCTTGTTTTTCTCTGCTGACACAACGAAGATGCAGGAGCGCATTTATTAATTACTTTTCTATGCTTCTGGTCCTTGGTTTATGGGTCCACTACTCACAGGAGGGATTAAGAGTCTCCAGTGGGCTTCTCTGGAAGGAAGTGGTTGAATTGATGGTGGCCTGTTTCCCAAATTATTGTCATTGTTGTTGCTTTGGATAAAATGGAATCATTATATGGAAAATGTGATAGTGTTCCATCTGGTCCTGTGACTGGTTGAAAGCCAGTTATGGACTTTTTATCTGAGAAATGAAGTTTCCAGAATTTAGATATATATGAGAGATTATTTAGTTATAAAACTCCGTGTGTGTGTGTCTTTTTCGGCTAATATTGGGGGTTTTTGAAAACAATGACAGGTCCAGTTAATTATAAATTAGTGACTCTAAAATATGTCCTAACTTTTGTATTATCTTGCCAATTCCCAGCTGTTTTCAGAGGTGTTTCTTGTGTTGCAGCTGAAAAAGGCTGGTTGCTTGGAACCTCTCGAAATTAAATGTATTTTGAAAAATAACGTAAAATCATTTCAGCAGCAGATTTTCATTTTCAGCTTAGCAATTCAAAACGCAGGAGTCCAGGGCTTCCAGCAAGCTCTGCCATAGCACCAGCACTCCTTTCCCTCTGACCAGTGCAGCCTATTGAAATGAGGAGTTTAAATCAACAAAGACAAAAAAAAMCCCCAAACTATCAAAAGAAAATGCAAAGTCTAAATGGTCCCTACATTTTTTTGAAATAAAGAAGAAAAATTATCTCAAACTCACTTGTGGACGGATGGGTTTTATAACTGATGCTAATCTCCAATGCAAACCGATCCGTATCCTTGTCCAAAAGAAGGGAAGGAAGCTGATATTTCTCCACAGCTGTTGCACGGTGATGTGTACATACATCATACATATTGATGTACATAACACATTGAAGCTGTTACACAAGCTTGGTGTTTTATGCTCCTTCCCYACTCAGCACAGGAGTGCCTGAGCAAGGTGCATGGCCACTGCTGCAATCCAGTGCAAAAGCACCTGATGAGGTATTTAGCATTTTTGGAGGCTGACACGCACCTTGTAAGTGTTGATTTTCAAATACCTTGCCAAGCAGATTATGTGTCCCACAACAAGGAGATTTTGAAGGGATTTTTCCCTCTTATGTAATACTTTCTTCCACCTCGCAAAAAAAAAAATAAAGGAAGGATTTTTCTAACGTGCTGCTGTAAATGTGAGGGCTTGTTGGCTTGTTGTCCTTGTTGTGTTATTCGTCGTTGCAGAAATTGTGGCTGAAGCAGCAACTTTCCAGCTAGTAAAATGGAAATCCTGCCTGCATAAGAAAACCAACAAAGCACCCAGAGAAGGCTTGGTGAGAAGACAGAGGAAACAACAAYGTAGGATGAAACCTCCCTGAGCAGYGTTTTTCCAGTAAGCTGCTCCATTTGGCATAAGCTTTTCAGAGAGAACTGATGGGTATTTCAATTTGGGACTCAGGAGACAGGGAGATTAGGAACAACCAGACAGAAAGTCAGCCTTAAAGAGGTTTTCTCGGGTGGGTTGGGATGTGGTGTTGAATTCAGCCCCTCGGGAACAGTGCACCAGGTACAATCCTGCCTGGCTCTTCCATGGACACACAGCCACAACACCAGTTTGAAGGGATGTGAGAGGCTGCCTGTGCCTGAAGTGGGAGATGGCTGCCAGGCCAAGGAATCCTCGACTTTGCCACTCAAACTCAAGTGGATGGTGACATATAAACATCCACAACATACATATGGCACAAATTAAAATGAGATGGGAATAAGCAAAACAATTTTTCAACAAACAAGTAAACGAAGACCATACTTTCTTTGCAGCAGTGCTTGAGCTAAATGAATACTGATTCATATTTCTTGGAATGAGAAGTGCTGGGGAGGGAGATGCCATATTCTTCATAGCTGTTAATGTTTTATGCATTTTTTTGTTTGTTTGCATTTTTTTTTAAATGTCATAAGTTAAGTTCTTGTGAAACCATAGCGGCATTTCTAATACTTTACCATTAGATCATATTTTTTGTAGCAAGTAGGTTTTCTGATGAATCTTGGGTAAGTAGAAAACACTACTGAGCAAAGACCAGATGTGGTGGAGGAGCAGTCACAACCTGAGAAGACAGGGAAAGATTCCAGTAGGGTTGTTTCCACCTGTTTTTTTCCAAGTAGATATTTTCTTCTTCGTTCATTCCTTGTCCTAAGTGCTGTGTAGTGGTCCTTGTCAGGTGGGAGTGTAAATCCAGTGTCGGGATTGGTGACTGACGGGCAGGCTGGCCTTTCCTGCTGCCACACCGAAACCCCTGGCAGTCCAGCACACAGCAGTGACTCACGGGAGATGCTCAGCTTCCTGTCAGTCAGGGATCCTCACCAGCCCGACTCTTGCCATTTATCCAGCATCCACAGAGGATTCTCTAAAGGCCCTGTCAAGAGCTTGAACTTCTGCTGCAAAGACATTTATAAATGAGCAGTGTAGCTAAATCAATCTGACGTCCAGGAGTGCTCCATGGAGCGACACTCACCTGAAATCAAAGCAGCTCTGAGTGGCCAATCGATCGTAAGTAAATCTGCATTCAGATGGGTGAGAGCACTGTCTGCTCTCCTCCAGTTTCAACGGAGGGTTAAGATTCCTGYGGTGAGGAAGAGAAACTTTGCAACAGTCAGAAGACAGAGGCATCATTTCCTCCCTCAGTGACTCCAGATTGTCGGTACAGAGACCTGTCCCCATCTTCCACGCTCTGGCTTTATCCCTGTCTACCCAAACGGCAATTGGCAAGTTTTTCTCTGACTGCAAGGCAGAACAACACATCCAGCCAAAACCAGCATCTCCAAATTGTATCCGTGATTCATTTGCTGTCTCTGTGTTTCAATCCAAAAAGGATTTGCGTGAAATCCCGGAGCCTGCAATGATGTGTGGATGTGCTATTATGGGAACAGTCTTCAGAGGACATGTAAACCATTCGTGCAATGTTTGCATGGACAGAGCAGGCTGTGATGGAAAAGGACTCAGCACCCAGAGTGTGGTTTTGCCCTTGGCCTTGAAACAGTAGAGATAGGATGAAACTCCACAACCAGAAAACCCCATCCCACTTATCCCAGCAGTCCTCAGTAGGGGGACAAGTGCAGGGACCTGTGTGACAATGGGTATAATGGCCATTTATGTTCTTCTTTCCCTCTAATTTCTATAGACATCATTCCCTGGAGTGTGTGGCTGTCTCCCAGTTCTCTCATGCCTTGCTGACAGCCAGGATTTCCATTCCCATGGGCTTTGCTCGGGTCATACATGCTCCCAGATGGATGTAACTCTCAGCCCAGGTCACTTTGCTCTTTGCAGAAGTCCTTTCCACCTTCAGCTCGATACTTGGTTCGTTGTTCTTTGGCAGGGCGAAGTGACTAGACTAAAGGGCAGCTTGACCAGAGTCAGGGTTGTGCACGTCAGTCATTATGGTGGAGACAAGGGGGGCAGACACATGTCACTGCAGCTCTGATGGAAAGGTGGGCGTGCAGAAAGGCAGCAGGGCTCAGTTCCAATCAGAAAAGAGGGAGAAAAAAAATAAATATGTTTCTGGAAGCTTTATGACAACCAGGAGATCTCCAACAGCCTCCAAGACCAATTCTCCCAGTAAAATTTTGAAGACCCTCTCATTTGCATGCTTTAACTTTGTTTATTAAGAGAGCCAAGGTCATTCAGGGGAAGGCTTGCACAGAGCAACAGCCCACCCCAAAAAAAAACCCCAAACCAAAAAACCCCCAAAATAAACCCAGCAGAAAAGACATGCAGGATGACTGGATGAGTCTATCTTGAGCTTTTATTAACATTTCCAGTGACAGACCTCCGAGCGCTCTCTATAAATAGCAATTAGTTAAACTTCATGGTTAACTGACATGACTCCAAACTGCATCAGACAATCAAGCCTTCAGGTAAGAGTGCAGCAGCCACAAGCATGGCATGGATGCTTTTGGACAGAAATACTCAGCTTTTTCTGTAAATTATTGCCCCCTCTCCTCCCAGCTGGCTGAGAGAGCTGCTGCAGTGATATCAGCTAAGCCTGTGTGCATTTGTCTCACAAGCTCTGCACAGCCAACAGCAGAACAGGTAGGGCTCTCAAACGACACCGTGGCCGGGTTTTTGGCTCAGTGGCAAGGCTAGAGTTATTTGTGTCTCTCCTCAAATATTTGCTGAATAAACCGGGGAAATAGCTGGAGTCATCCTGTTTGTTTTCCTCGCTATTTCCTGTCTATTATAGATAAATAAATAATTGCTATGTGGTGGCTATGAGTGATCCTGGTGATGAACATTTGATGACAGACTGCAAAGGAAGAGCATATACGTGGGCTGTGTGAGTTGTGCTGCCACAAAACTAAGAAATAGAGAGACCTGTAGGTTCATAATTCAATATAATTCATACTTGCAACATAGACAAATTTTGAAGGAAATGTCCTGCAGCATTCAAAATCTACTGTTGAAAACATAAACACTTTTATTCCAGAGTTTGTACAGGAAAGGATTTCTGAGGGTCTATGGTCCAATCTCTCATTCAAAGCAGTCAGTTGCAAAAGTAACTCGGGAAAGAAAGGCATCCTGAATCCCACCACAACCAGGTTGAGAATATGCTGCTTTGAGTGGAGGTCAGCCTTTTCCATGAAAGCAGTTTGACTGTATAACCCCTTCAAGCATGTTCTCATATTGCACAGGCAACTATTCCCACTAATTGAAGCAGGAGATTGGCTAGCTGCTGTCAGGACAGAGCTGCCTGGCTGCTCTTTTGGTCTTTGCGGTGCAAATGACAGGGAGCAGGTCAAGAATTGAATATATTTTGGCAATTGAGAGCCTTAATATGTACCACACACAAAATGAGAGAGGAGGGGAGAGAGCTGTTCCTTTTCAGTCAGCTCTGTAAAAAGACTGTTTGAAAACTAGTTGCCATTGATTTGATCTGCAGTTGTTTTGTTCAAGTTATAATCAGTGACAGAACATGCACAGACCCTGTTTGGTGGTCAGAAGGGTTGAGGGCAGACCTAAATTTAACCCAGCCCTTTGGCTTTCTCCTTTGGGAGAAAAGCATTGCTGATATCACAGGCCAGGGTTTTGATCAATGCTATGGTGAGAAAAGCAAAATAAGAACCTTAAGGCAGAGTTGTCACCCTGGTGGGAAGGATGGGATGACAGATTACGTGCTACATGCACTGGGTGATGTGTCCCAACCCTGTGCTTAGGGGACAGCAGTGGCGAGCCTGAGCTCCAGGTCTCACTCATTATGATTACAATTATTTTTAAATTTTACAGAAAGGAGAGGGAAACAATTCCCACACCGTCYCCCTGCCATCACGCAGCTCTGACCTGTCATGCTCTCAGCAAGGATGCCAAGACTGGAGGAGCCTTCTGCTGGCTTCCTTTCTCCTCTGCCTGTGGGTGGGATCCCAGGAGCCGTGAGGAGGCAGCAGCTGCTCCCGGTCCTCAGTGCTGTGCTGGCAAACCCAGCACTGCAGCTGGGCATCGAAGGCTGCTCTGGAAGGGTGTACTTTCAGCATCTGCATGAATCCCACATAGCTGGAAGCAGGTTTGTGCAGCCTGGTTTGATTTGTTCGGCCCAAAGAGCCGAAGCAGAGGCGCCTTTGACCAAGGGGTGTTCTTGGTGGGCAGGGGGTTCTCACCAGCTGGTGGAGGCAGCCTTGGAGACATTCAGATTTTTCATTCTAAAAACATCTTGCAGCTCAGAGCAGCCTCCCCTGCCACCTTTTTTTCACACTGCACCCCTGCACAACAGCACTGAGATTGTCAGAGCTGAAGGGGATGTAGAAGAGGGCAACTCTGCTCTGCTTCTGTGTGCTTGGGTGTGGGTAAATTAAAGCCTCCTGGGCTGAGGTGGGCAACAGAATCAGGGGCAGGCACAGGCCTCCCAGAGCCTAGGTGGTGCCCACTGCTCTGGACCAGGCTGCCTCTTCTCCCTGAGATGTCCCAAGGACGGCAGAGACAGTCCTACCTCACCGGTGTTGGGTAAACCTGCTGCAAAGACAGCCAAAGGTGACTCATTAATCCAGTGAACCCACGAGATTYCCCCTTTTCTGGACCATTTCTGGCCAAGAAACACAACTGTACCCCAAAATCTGCACCTGAGTAAAGTGCATGAATACACCTGTTAGACACATCTCTGTCGGGCAGAGCTCAAAACTCATCAAGCTGTTAAAGCAAAACACCTTGTTCAACTCTAATATGACTCCAGAAGCACTGATATTTCTGCTGTCTTCCAAAGAGTTCATATCCTGTGGTTTTGAAATCTGCAGATGATTTCTACCACAGGCTACACCCAGCCGTAGACTAACCCTAGTTTCTTTTCAAGCTTTAATCATCAAAGAGTGGAACCAATCCATTTAGTGCAGACTTCTGTTAGCATAATTAGTTAACTGAGGTCCTTTGTCTCCTTAAATTSGAAAATGTTGGACTTCCCAAGCCCTTAAATGGATAAAAAATTAAGTTATCTTTCGGGGTTTTTCTGGTGTTGGCATGTCGAATTTTTCAGAGAGCTTATCTGCAGGACCAGCTCAATCTGCCACTTAAAATGAAACAGCAGGGATATTTTATTTTCTTGTGCCTGGTCTGAAATCAGAGGTGTTCTTAATTAATTTTTTAAAATGCTCTTTTAAAAGGCTGTAAAGTAATTAAGAGAATGACAGGAGATGTGGTATATTACCAGTGCCAAGTATGATTCAGACAAACTGTCGCTAGAAAATGGCTCTGACAATTCGAAGTCCTCCAAAATCTATTATTAAAGCTGTTTGGGCTTTTTCTTTCTTTTTCTTTTTATTTTTCCCCCCTCCTCAGCCACAGTGCTAAACATAATCTCAGATCTAGCAAAACACAAATTACTGTGGACGTTTCTATCGTTTTTTATTTTCTTCTCTGGCACTGGGAACTTTCTGGATATGGGAATTGTAGCCAGTGTCAGCACTCACAAAGTAGGATGATTGCTGGGCAAAAAGTTTCCTCTAGCATGGCTGGTCTAAAGGAGTGTAGGAATCTTCCCACTTCTCTCTCTCCTGTTTCTGTTTCCAGTTTGCAGAATGAGGTAATAAGGGAGGGCTTTCCAGCCAGGCCAACATCTCATTGCTCTCAGCTCTGGAATCAGCACCATCAGTCGGGGGCCTTATCCAGGTGAGTCTGGTAAATGGTTGAAAGTTCCTCAAAAACTTTTGAAACTCTGGTTTCCAAAGTGTGTTTCGGGTGTTGTGGGGAGAAAAAAAAAATCTCCTTAGCCCAAAAATGGAAGGGAAAAAAAGAATGTTTTAGTGTAACACAAAGCATATGTACATTATTCTTTCAGTCTTTTCTTCATTTAGGGGAGTGTCCTGGTTTTAAACCTGTCTACTCAGAGCCAAGCAGGTTATTCTGCTCTGCAGACCCCTCTCGTAACCCTGATCCCTGGGACTATTTTCAGACTATGCCTGAAACAAACAAGTCCATTTCCATCCTCCGAACTCCTCCTACAAATTTCCTTCTCTTTTGCCTAGCATCCTACAAATAAGCTCCTACTGCTGCTCTTTCATCATCTCACAGCTCTCTCTTCAGTTAAGTTCTTGCTAATAAACAGAAAAACAAGCAGGGATTGAGAGGATGAGATCCCTGYTCAGCTGTTCTGCACTGACTGGGGTTTAATTGCTCTGGGTCACCTTTTGCTTTCTATCCCYGGGCCAGAAGTCTCAGCAGTTTTAATGCAGGGTGCTTCCCTTCTGCAATATTTGATGACCTCCTGGCAGAGGGGCTTTATTCCTCCACCAGCACCTCCAGAAGCCTTTTTCGTGGCAACAGCCTGCAGAGCACGTGGGGCTCCACCAGACTCCACTCGTGGGCTTTGTGTCTTACATTCGGGTCTGTCTCAGGGAGCTCACCCCCACGGTTCATCACCTCAGCGCCACAGAGATCAGTGCTTGCCTGGGCTGACCCAGGGAAAGCTGGTGTTCTCCTGGAGCACACGTGGATTGTCCCATCGGGAAGKGTCAGGAACAAGCTTAAGAGCAAGCTAGAGAGGGGCTTGCCCTTAAAGTAAAAAAAAAAAGCATGGAAAGTGGAGGCATGAGGGTGGAGAAGAGGGCTTGAGAATCCTGAAGGGAGAGAGCTGGAGGAGAGTTGCAGGCAGCAGTTCAGGTGGCTGCAGGATATGAAAATCCTCCCACAGCTCAGATTTGCCTAGCAACTCTTCTCTTGGCTGACAGCACTGCTGGTCTCTTGCCATACAGATGCARCCTCCATCTGATGGGGAATAGAGGAGAAGGGGGATATAGGGACACATCCCAGCTCTGGGGAGGTCTGTGCCTGGTACCTTGCAAAGAGGTTGCAGTGAAATCATTGACTYCATGGTTGCCTCTGTCTGCTCATGATCCTGATATGGTGTCTGCCACCTCTTAAGTGATGGCTCTTTTACAACCCTACAGTGCTTGGAAGCGAGTGCTCAGTAGGAGCCCAGCTTTTTCTCCTGACAGAGCCCTTCACCACTGTGTGCACCGCGACACGGCAGTGCCATTTGCACTGTTCTCTAATTACAAACACAAACAGTGAAAACTACTCRCCACAGAAAAGTGCTGGTGGAAATTAACTGTTTTAACCTTTTTTTATCTCTGGTCACAGCAAAGTTAATATCTACTTTTTGACCTACTTGTGAATCTTCAGCTCTTCTGAGAGAGAGTGAAATATATGAGATCCTCTCTGAGAGAGGGATTCCAGCCCAATGTCGCAAATCCCCCAGTTGTTGTGCCTCGTGAGTGACAGGTTATGTTATTAAAGCAGTACAGGGTCCTCTGAGAGATTGAATTGTCCCCATGCAAGCTGAGAAAAAGTCCTGAATCACAGACAGAGGCAAATCTCACTGGCAGCAATGGTGACAGTAAAGGGTGCTGACACCGGACCCTTAGGCTGGTGCTCAAAGACAGCTCTGGGGGAGGTCTGAGAAAAAAAGGGAAAGGCAGCTACTGATAAGGGGAGGAGAAGGTCTGGGGATGTATGAAAAGGCCTGGGGTGGGGTGAAGTCTGTCTCATAGGGCTGAGGAGATGCCAAATGGGAAAAGGTTTGCAAGGGACCCAGGGCCAAGCAGTGCAGTTCATAGCCAACAGGAGATCCCRTCAAGGATGATGTGTGTGGCTTTGTGTAGGGYGAAAATTTCCGTGGGGTGTGTTGGKGAGGATTTGTCCCCACAGTCTCTGTTTAGGCCTCTCTCCCCTCTTCAGTTGTGGTTCACCGGAGCTAGCAGTGCCTCCGCCACAGCCCCAGGCCCTTTCAGCATCTCTTCTCTCCTTTCCCCTGGTCAGCTTTGCCYGGAGAGCTTTTCCTTCAGCTTGCAATATGTGGAGTTGTGCTCCTTGCTCTGTCCCAGTGAAATCCTTTCAGGGAATCTTTTCTGACTGTGCAGCATTCCCCAGCAGATGCAAAACGTGCAAGGGTCAAGCTCGCAGACCCTTGTGATTTCCCCTGGGATGAGGGCAGGATTGAAGGTGTTTGGAGTGAGACACTTTGTACRCACACAGGATTCAAGGCAAAGCTGCTGTGAGCTTAAAGAGAGCACCAAGCCCCTCTTTCCAAAGTGCAGCTCTTCCATCATTTCACAGGACTGTGATTTCTTTGACAGGGCAGGGGAGGGGTTTGACAGGTCTCACCAGGAGGCCACAGTTTTGGAAACATGACAAGCATCCTACAAGGAGACTCCTGGCACACCCACTGTCTCCTGAAGGCATTCACCCACGCAGCATTTTGTACCAAGGACAGAATTTGTGGCCTACAGGGGACAACCCRGTCAATGAAGGGAGTAAAGGAGATGCATCTCAAAAAAGCCCATCAGAACAACCCGATGTCCCCTCCACGTCTGAGAAGAGAAAGGAACATCAAACATCAGTTTATTGCTCAGGAGCTTAGCAGCATATACACTGAAAGGAGTCAGCCTCAGACCAGTGTTCTTGCAGTCATGTTTGCATTGTGCTCCCCCAAGTTGCTGAAACAAGCCAAAAACCTGAAAACAACCCCCCATGCTTGACAGTTATTCAGCAGAGTCCCTGTGCACCAGCTGAAGGACCTCCTTGGAGTGCACCACTGATTGCACAAATGCCATCAGGGAAGGTTTGGAAGATGGCTGAATATTCCTGTCACAAGAACAAGGCAGGCTGAAGTGTAAATCTGCATGGTGAGATTAATGCTCCCCCAGTGGCCAAGCCAAAGTTACATGCACAAAAAGATTCTTTTCTTGAAAAAAAGGAAGAAAAACGCAAAAAAACCGACCAAACCATCAAACTAAACAAAAAAAATGCCAAGTCACCCAGGAAGCTCAGAGAATCAGCCAAGAATTAGAAAATCTGGTCTGGAAAGTGGCTGAGAAAACGCAGCTTTGACCCAGGAACTGGGTGAAAGGACAAAACATGACCTGCTCATAAAGAACCCCAAGAGCAGYGGGACTCATTTGTGGACAGAAGTCACGAGGCAGATGTTGGCAGTTCCCAAGAGGGAGTGAGTTTTATAAATACATCAAGATTTAGTGTTCAGRTAAGTGGAGATTTCAAATGGTTATTCAGACTTCCGTCCTTCAGGATATCCTTCAAGACAGTCCAAACTCATTTCTTATTTGTGGAAAACTGACTAATCTTTGTCTTGCTTTAGATCCCCGACTGAAAACAGCATGAAAATGCAGTTTCTAGAGTATTCATTTAAAAGAAGGATTTGAAAAGGCAATTTTGTAGGAAGTTTAATTTTTATTGTTACATTTCCCTTCTTAAGGAAATACAATGTTCCTAAGTACCGCACCTTCACCCCACAATGTATTTCTGTCAAAATAGCACTAAATAATCTTACTAAATAGTAAAAACTTTTGAACTTAATGATCTGGTCTCAGGGAACCTTACCCACGCTTTCTATCCATAAGATTGGTAGCAATAAGTCATGTCATAACGACTTTGGCATCTATTGACATGGCAAATTTAGTAACAGTGAGCCTGCAAGATCTGTCTGTGCACTGCAGCTTTTTCTAGGAAATTGGCTCGTTTGTGTTTCTCCATCTTTATGTAACAGGCAGGAAAYAGGAAAATTCACTCCAACTTCGCTCCTCTTTCTTCTGTCCAGGGAACCAGGGCTCCAAGCAGATAAACTCCAGCACTGAGCCAGTTTGAAGCACTTTGCAAAGTGCTGGTTAARATAACTGAGTGCAAAGTTTGCCTCGTGTTTAAAAACCTTTGCATTGTGTTTGAAAAGGGACTAGAAACACAACGTGAATTCCTTAAGTTGTAAACCCATGTCACAGTGAAGAAAGGAAAGAAATTATAAAAGACCCCTCTGAGCCAGCCTGCTCTCTGCTACTGAAACTAGACTCTAGCTAGACTACACTGGACCTCTGCTTTTTCATTTAAAGTGTCACCATTTACATTGTTTTTCCATTGTTTGTGATGTTCTGTGACTGTTCATGATGCTCTATGCGATAACAGGTTAGGGTTTTTAATAACCACCAAACACAACAAATCCCCATCACCTGCTTTTAGAGGCAGGCAGAGCAACTTTTTCATGTAATTTGAAAAATACTGAGAAAAATACGTAGTGCACATTTCTAGAGTTTAAGACAGTGGGAAGATTTTCTTTTAGGATTTAGCTTTCTCTGACAACCAAGCTGGTAATATTAAATCCTCCTGAAATCTGACATCAAAAAATTCAAGACTGGGTACCATTACTCCAGTCAAGCACTAGTCTTGGCAGTTGTTGACAGGTGTGGGAGTTTGACATCTTGTTCACCTGAAAGTCTATCTGTGAAGTCAGTGCCAATCTACGGGATACTGAGGTCTGGCTTACAGTTTGGGACATTTTTCTCTTTCCTCTTCCTACGACAGAGCTTGCACCCTCACTGGCCCATCATTTCCTGTCTCTCTTTCTCCTTGTCTCCCTACAAACCAGCTTTTCAGAAGGATTTCTGCTCTTTCACCTGATGCTTCCTTTCCCCCCTCCTCTGAAGAGCCCTTTTCCAGCTGAGAACTGTGATTTCTCCTTGCCTAAAAACGCGGCTCAGGGAGCTGACTGGCACAGCTGCTGGTGGGAGTCTGTCTGGCTTATTCCTGCTGCTGCTCTTGCCCGTCAGCATGAGCAAGACTGATRGGAGATACACAGCCCAGTAATCCCATGGCTGATGGGATTAAAAATGTCTCCACTCCCTTTCCACAGCAAGGTCCTTCTCTGTATCCCTTTAGTGCAACAGCTCTTGAATGTTCTTTAAGACTGTAAGGCATTTAGTCCACTATGTGCTATTAAAAAAAAAAAAAAAAAAGAGGCAGAAACTGCATTGCTGTTTTTTAATGGTTTAAACAGTTTCTCATCAGTCAGATCTGGACTTGGTGCTTGTGTAAGACCTTCCCACTCTACAGTCATTCCTTACCTCGATTATTTAATGTACCCTTTTTTTTTTTTTTTTGCTTGTAATAAATTACATTATCCCAGTCTGGGCATAAAAGAAAAATGCTCCTCCTCACAGGGCTAATTAACAGCCATGGTTGGCTGTCCCCAGCAGAGCAGACCTGCATTTATCTGCAGAAGTCTTAAAACMGTAGAAAAAGCGAAATTCCCTGTGTTAAAAAGCTGCAAATTTGCCATGTTGAATTCACTTCCTCTGCCCGTCTGCCAAGAAGAGCTTAACAGGGATGTTTATGACTGCAGCTGGAAAAGGATGCCTGGCTGCCATTCAGGGCTTGGTTCCCTGGGTTTGCGGTGGAGGGGCTGCTGGATGGCACAGTGCTGCTGGATGTGGGGAATGTGAGGGGGTTATCCATCAGTGGCTCCAAGATAGGAAACCAGTGGGAGGGRGCTGGTCTCTCCATCCAGGGAAGCTCTCACAATTGGCACCACTTTTGCCACCTTCGGTGCACTTACAGGGAGAAGCAGCACCCGTGGTGGTTACTGTTAAAATGAACAAGATACCAGAACAAGCCATAAAAACAGGTTGAACACAGTTTGCCTCGGAAAATAATCTCACTGGGATACTGAAATCTGAGCCTTTTATAAGGATGGGGTGGCTTTGGTGACAGCTCTCAAGGGGCAGACACAGACAGACTTCTATGTCAYAACAGGGGTCACATCTGAAGCCACTGTGTTTACACCATGTCTGTTATAATCCTCAGCCTCTAAAATGAAGCTTGACTGTTTGGTTTGCTTTTGGTTTTTTTTAATATGCCACTGACAGGTCAGCTAACACAAGCCATGAGAGACAGAGTACTTTAGTACGGTAAGGCCATTCTGATGGCTGCCACATCTCATTAATAACTGGTTGCCCTGCTAYTGTGACTCCAATTTCACAGCTCTCATTTGCACTCTCTCTGGTTAATCACAGCCATTTTTAGCTTGCTGATCTTAATTGGTCATTTATTATGGCACTGTCTATTTGATGGACACTGCTTTCGTCTCACCACTAATGCTTGTATCTCACAGCCTCTCTGCCATCAACTGCTAAAACTAAAATCAATGAGAATTAGGTTTGAAGCTGGTTGGAAATCAGAGGCATTGCTCTAATTGATTCACTTTAATTGTTGTGTGTCGGGCTCCTGGAGCYAGTGCTTCCATGCATTGGTACCACCTTGAGGGATGCACAGAGTTGTCCTGCCCCAGCCCTGGCAGGCAGCTACACCTGGGGTATCCAAGTAASCCAGAGCTGCAGATCCCATGACCTCCATCTCAGGAACAGAAGAGCCTTACAGCACATCCAGCTGTGTCTGACACCAGCAGAGCCTGCAAGAGGATGCCTGGAGAGAATAAGGGAGCAGGGAGCTCTCTCTTATCTTCYGTGGGGAAACACAACCTGTCCACACCAGAATTCAGGACTGCCAGTGACCACAACAAATGCACTTAGTGCCAGAAAACAKATGGCTGTGGCCAGAAGCCAAGAGGGTACCAAGCTCTGCTACACCTGCAAGCACAAAAAGAAGTGTCATGGCTGTGTGGTTACAGCTGTTTTGGCTTGATCACGTGAGCCGAACGAGGTCTTGCGGGGACAGCTGATACCTCCTGTTGGCTTGAGTGATGTTGCTGGGGACGAGAGCTCTGAAGAGCTCCTGTTATGCACCTACAGGTGGCCCTGGAGCCCAGCACTCCTGCTTGTCCCCAGGAAAGTTGCAGCAGAAAACAGCAGGCCATGGGCTGCATTAGCAGAGGATGGCACTGCCCCTGTGTGCGGTGACACCGCAGTGACAAGGGCAAGGCTGGATGTCTSTGTGCCACCAAAAACACACCTGGGCTGCACTGGTTGCATCCAGCTGGGATGTGGCTTGTGCCACTGTGGATTTGCTGCTCCAGCTGCTCCTCTGAGTGAAGAGCAGTGATGGCACAGAGCTGGGCCTCTGTGTTTGGGGGCTGCAAATCTCATACAGGGCACTCGGAAACGAGGGGGGCAAGGAGAAAGCAAGATCCTGCACTGGAAGAACATTATGTAAACAAACATTTGAGTCCCAGACCAGGCTTTTTGTGACTCTGCAGCTGCATGTGCATCTGCACAGGGTAAGAGAGCTCTGGGACAAGTTCCAGAAGGTTTGAGAATAMATATAGGTGTGTGCCTTGGAGGTCTGAGCAGGGACCTGAGGCTTTCTGGGGAGGTACAACACATATTATCTACTCACCACCCCACTTTCTTCTGCCACCCAAGGCCTCTTGCCTGCATGCCGAGTCCCAGTGACTCCTGCATTCACAGTGTGTGCAGGTCGGAGAAGATCACGCTCCCCCAAGCATTTTCTGTAGGTACAAAATTACTTTTTGTTCGGCAAACCCAGGGGGCTTCTTGGATCACACCACTTCATGCGAGCTTTGCCCTCTGTCAAAAAACRCAAGTGATAAATGACTACAAAATTTAAGTGTGATTTACAAGACTGATAGGTTTTGCTCGGTCTTCAATGCTGCAAGAGCCCAAATTACTAATTAATATCAGAATTATATAGATATATATAGAGAGGTACAGATATATGGATATATAAAAATATAAAACAGCAAGATCTAGGTGATGACATTAACTTGTTACTGGTAGATTTCTTCCTATGCCAGAAACAAAGGAACTGGGGCCCATATTTACCATTGCAATTTCCAGGCTTGAAACATCAAGGAGAACGGATGTAGCAACAAAGGCTGTTGAATTTTCCAAATCAGAGATGGAATTCAGTCACATTACAGTTTCAGCTCCTTCCTGGAGGTAGTCCACTGGGAAAACTAAAAAAATCAGTACTTCAATCCCCACGCACAGAAAAATTGTTCCAACTGATGGTGAGCCTGCAAGACAGAGTGAAAGTATTGGGGAGCCAGGAGGAGAGGAACAAAGCAGACCCAAGATGGGATGAGCTGGTAATATTTCCCTCTCAATAGCATTTTCAGGAGAGAAAGGCTGAGCAGGCTGAAAGGCTGACTTTTCTGATTCCCTGACCTCCGTCAGGGCATCAGAAATTTAATATCTTCCCCTCTGTACATCTTAAATTTTCATCTGAGCATTTTGCTGTTAGCATTTTTCCATGTTGACAGCAATATATCTGGAACACTTCTAGCAGATACCTGAGCACTTTGGAAAAAACCCCCTGGCCACATAGCTCCTAAAATATGTCCAACTTTTCTAGCTAGTGCAGTGGCTTGTTAACGTGGATGGAGAATTTCTTTAAAGAGCAGAGAAGGTGGTAACAATAATAGGGGAAAAAATCTTGGAATGTGCCAAGGTCAGGCCGTAACGATCTGATGAAATCTGACCCTGGATAAGACATGGAAATATCAGGTATTATACCCGGGGCTAATCGCTCTTGTTATACCTTTCCTGTTGTCCTTCCTAAGAACGGAAAAAACGTGTGAACCTAGGTTGCCTGACACTTAATTTCAAAGCAGGCCGGGGAATCTATAACTGCCTTCTTAAACGGCCTGATACATGGCTCCTGTCACAGGAATAATTACGGCACACAGGGGGCATCCATGCATAGGGTAGGCTGCGCCCAGGGCTCGGGGGCTTTCAGAGCAGATATTTTTCAAACGCTCCCGGAGCGGCTGGGAATGCACACTCCGTGGGAACGTATAGTCTGSGGAAAGGCGATTACGTTTGCTTCCCACATCTTTCGGTCCCCCGCGGGGAGCTGCCCTGAACTTCAGCAGCGCGGGACTTCATAGTCCGTGTCGTGTCCTCCAGCCTGTCAGCCTCACGGTCGCACTCATGAGGCACAGCCCCGGTGCCTCCAGCACGAGGTGGGCTTTTCTGGGCTCACCTGCCTCCGTAGGACCGGTTCCTATCTCGTATGGAATGCACCCTGGCAGGGGAAATCCGCTGGGATGGGGTTCAGAGGTGCTGCCGGCGAGGCAGCTCCCTGCCCATCGCCACGGCATGCCACACCTGGCTGTGGCCGTGCACGGGGCCACCACCCGCCGTGTGCGTGGCTGAGGGTGGCTGCGGTGCCCACAGCCTCGCTGGAGCTGAGGAGGGAGGAGCTGGGCTTCTCTCTTTGGGCTGGAGAAAGTGCTGGACCCTCCGCAGCAGCCGGAGGAGCCGGATGACCTATGGCTGCCTCGTAAACATTCCTGCACATCAGAGCCTGTTTGCACACATTGGCCATGACTGCTTCCAACGAGATGCCATCTGGAATAAAGGCAACTTCAAGCATGTATTTGAGCATTCAGACACGTTTAGAAAGCAGACAGGAGCGTGGAAGTTAACATTCGGATATTTCCCAGGCTCATATACCTGGGAGCCAAATGCTCCAGCTAAACAGATTGTGCCCTATTAAATCAAAACAGTGCATTGACAAAAGCTTAGCCCACAAGTTGTCATCTAGGTCATCATTACACAACAGTGTGTACAGTGGCTATGGATATTCTCCCTGCGTTCTTCATAAAAACATTAATGCCTTGCCACCTTCCTTGCCTACCCCAGCCACATTTCAAGGGAAGAGGGATTCRTTTCCCAGGAGGACAAACAGTGCAACAAGATGCCAGGCTCCCTGTGTTTGGAGTGGTCTTTCGCCCTGGGGTGCCCCTGTGCTCACACGGAGCACCAAASACAGATGGGGTCCTTATGTACCTTTGAATAACCCGAATAAACAACTATGATAATCTGTCAGCTCTTTGAAAACTGGGATGTGAACATGCTGGGTTTGGCTGGGCTAGAGTTAACTGTCTTCACAGTGGCTGATATGTTTTGGATTTGTGCTGAACACGGGGTTGATAATATAGAGATGTTTTTGTTATTGCTGAGCAGGGCTTCCACAGAGCCAAGGCCCTTTCTGCTTTTYGTACTGACACAGTGGTGAGGAGGTTGGGGGACATGGGAAGTTGGGGGGAGACACAGCCAGGTCAGGTGATCCAAACTGACCAAAGGGACATTCCAGACCACATGACATCAGTGTATAAAGTGGGAGGACATTTGGAGTGATGGTGTTCGTTATCCCAAGTCACTGTTCTGTGTGATGGGGCCCTGCTCTCCTGGAGGTGGCTGAACACCTGCCCGTGGGATGCAGGGAATTAATTCCTTGGTTTGCTTTCCTTAGGTGCGCAGCTTTCTCTATTAAACCGCCTTTATCTTGACCCATGACTTCTCTGGCTTTTGCTCTTCTGATTCTCTCCCAGTCCTGCTGGTGGGGCAGTGAGTGAGCAGCTGCCTGGGGCTTCGTTGCTGGCAAGGGTTAAACCACAACAGTGAACTGAAGTCAAAATCTATTAACCACATTCTCAGGTAGACTAAAGCCATTTTAAGTCACTATGGCAACAGAAAGGGCTTCATAATTACAGCAAATTATATTTATAGTCACTTCAGGGAAATGTTCTTAGACCTCTCTTCTTCCAGGTAATTGATGGACATTTAACTTCAAATATTGAACACCGTTGCAAAGACTACAATAGATTTTCCCTCTTTGTATATTCATRGCTGCCAACTAAGCTGACATCTAGTTTTCTTGTCTTCTGGACCCTCAGACATTTTCCTGTGCGGGTACATTTAGGCTTCCTGGGAATGGACTTGCTCTTTTTTGCAGATCCTTCAGAGCTGCCTGGTGTTTACAGGCAGCGAAACATTGTTCTGGTGCAGAAAGGGAAAAGGTGGCAGCCTTCTTGAGAGAGAAAGGCTAAAGAACATAAGCTTTTCGAGGATACCTTGCATAGCAGAGGAACGTGGTGCCGGTGTATTTATCCAAATTTACAATGTGCTTTCTGTCAAGGTATCTAAGCATTACATAATGGGTTTAAAACAAGAGCAGTGGCCTGGGACTGTCACTTAAAGCTGCTTAGGTTTTGAAGGCTCAGCCTTACCCTGCCCCGCTTTGGGGGAGATGAAGCAGCGCAGTGCACAGAGATTTACAAGTGGCATTAAAAAACAAAGGAGCCGTTTTTGAGTCATCCACAGCCAGRTGCCGCCCCTCATTTGCCAAAGCCATGCTGCAATGCAATACCAAGTGGTCACACCTCAAAGCCCCTCAAACAAAGTAGGCCTGRCCCTCAGGGAGCAGTGCAGGGAAGAGACAGACATGAATTGGGATATATTCTCATGGGGACACAGGAGGGAATTTCCTTATCCTCCATTAATGCTCCAAGTGGCTCTTCAGTTCTGTTTCTCCTCCTGGCTGGGGTAGGGAGAGGCCATGGGACACCACACGGTGGGACTTGCTTTCCCCACAGCTCCTGGCCAGCCAAATCCATCTGCATCATTCATTTCCTTTGCACTCAGGTCTCAGGAACCTGCTCTTTGGTAAAGCAAGGCCCCGGGTCCAATCCCAAACAGAAACATGAGGCTTTTCTTTCCCCATTCAGTGAAAAAACCTTCCGACATTTCCATCTCCTGAAGGCTCATGCACCACTCACCTCATGTTCCTCTTCTCAATAACTGGAGTAGAGCAAGCTCTCTTTCCTCGCAAAGTATCATCTCCAGCTGCTGGCCAAGTTTTATCGTCCTTTCCTGGATTTTATCCAGCTTTTCAGCAGCCTTTAAAGAAACACAGGTTTGAGCCTGGCACACAAACTTCCCAGGGCCAGGTTCCTTGGCAGAGCTGGTGCTCTACTACTGCTGCCTGGCACAGCCAGAGGTGGCAATGTCCCTCCTCACCACCACATCCCAGTAATACCCCCTTAGCCTGCCTGGTCCTGTGTGCCTCACTGACACAGGGACCTGGAAAATAGGCCAAGCCTTTTTTTTTTTTTCTCCTTCTGAAAATGCTGGTAGATCAAAACCACACAGATTAAGACTGGCACCAGAGAAAACAGAGCATTTCTATGCAATTGAGATTTTAAGCAAGAAGCAGCTGCCCCTCTCAGCAATTCCTCCACCCTTCTCCTTTCATGTAAATAAAGTTGTATGTGACCCTTTGATTAATCTGAATTTAATATAACTACAGCAAGAAATTACGTTCTTCACTGAGTGATGTATTCCATAATCCACACCCCACTACATTGTTTAGCTGGTAAAACCACGGCATGACTTTTGCACATCCATGCCTTCGAGGCAGCTGGAAGAGCTCGTGTGGGAGGGCGAATCGATCCTCCAGAAGCGATGCTGAAATATTGTTTTTCCTTTCCACTTCATAATTAAATTAAGCATTGCAGCATTAGCATTTCCTGCATGGTGGATATGGCCCGTCCATCCCTAATTAAAATGCACTTCTTTAAGTGGGATGTACTTACTGTGTAAGTTAACTAGGTGGCCCATCGTTTTTATTATGTACTCTGTTGTACATTTATTATACATAGGTGTATCTAATTATATGTAGGTCCTGGTAGATTCCTGCTCATCCAAAGCTGTTACCAGGACTGACAGTTCCATTTAGTATGGTGATCCTCAGGAAGCGGAGCAGCCTTGGGAAATGGGCTCATACTGGGCTTAAATTTGAGCTCTTCCCTGAGAGCCTCTTTTCRAGTCAGAAGTGCATTTCAGCCCTGTTCTCCTCTTCTGCTTCCCACCTCTCGATGCAGCCTTGCTGATGGCATGTGCTGTGTGACCTGAGCAAGCCCAAGGYATCCTGAGGACAGAGTTTGCCCCACCCTTGCCACCCCTCTCCCCCTGCCCAAAGCGTGGTGCTCYGGGAGCCTTATGCTGCTGGGACAGGCAGTTCCATGGACCTTCTCTCTACGCAAGGAAAAGGTTGTTTGGGATCGCAGACAAAAGTGCAGAACTAACACAGGAGGAGGAGGCAGAGTTCTGCTCTGAACCTCCACATCTGCTCTGTGAACATTAATCAAACTTAATATAAAGCATCAGTCATAGCCAAGCCCTGCTACATAAAATATCTCTGCATGCAGCAACAACACTTCAATCTTAATGAAGTCTTGCTCAGGAAAGCTGTTCCCCTTCTGCCCAGCYGAGAGCAGGGAGGTGGAGATGAACTTTAGATTGCAAGCCCCAATAAACTGGCCTTTTTGTACACTCATCCTGCATCAGGCAGGCACGTGGCTGTAGCTAAGGGACTTTTGGCAATCCCTGCAGATTTAGAAAGCCTGGAGAAAAGTCTGTGGATCCCAACACAGAYATTACTTCTACCCCTGAATATATCCCTGATTGATGTTCTTTCTTGAATATCATTACAATTGTGCCAAAGATGCACAGTTGGGAGCTAAAATCCACTTTGTGCTTGGTGCCATCCAGACATAGCAGAGAGGTGGGCCTTGCCTCAAAGAGACGGCGTCATTTTAGGTACTTTTGTAGTAGGATGTTGCCCAAGTAGGATGTTTCCCACGTTCAGAAGGGCTGTAACTATTGACAAAACAAAATGCTCAGGGTTTTTTAGRGGGCACTCATATTCTGGGGACTGAAGGACTTGGGCACAAAATCCATAAATAGGAAGCCAACGTTTTCCTCCTTCTCCTCCACTGCTCCTGCTTGTAATGACTGCTGTCTCTCTATTCCTATGTCAGGGATCTTCCAGGAGCAGTGCTGGGGAGAAGGCCCTGAAATTTGTGCAGTAGGAACCTTTTTTCCACCAAGATGCAAGATGTTGATGGCTCTTTATGTCTACAAAATGGTGTTTTCAGCCTTCTTTGTCGTGGGTAGTGATTGCACAGGAAAGTTCTGTGACGGCRAAGAACCTCTTTTGATCAGCCAGCTAAACTTCTCGGAAATGGCACATGGACACAAAGACTTCTCYTTAGAGCTTTTTTGTTTTTCTTGAAAGGTCTCAGAAGGGCACAGCTTTTATGGGGAAGAATTTTTTCTCCTTTCCAATTGAAACTTCACTTTTGGTCAGCCCTGAAGTATTGAAGCGGCCGGACTAAATGATCGTTGTGGGTCCCTTCCAGCTGAAATGTCTATTCTATTCTATTCTATTCTATTCTATTCTATTCTATTCTATTCTATTCTRTTCTGTTCTGTTCTGTTCTRTTCTGTTCTGTTCTRTYCYATYCCATTCCATTCCATTCCATTCCATTCCATTCCATTCCATTCCATTCCATTCTCTCTACAGTGATAAGGCTCTTCAGACAGGAGAAGCATGTCTGCTGCAAACACTCAGCCACAGCTCCTAGTTAGCACCTCACAGGTCTGCAAGGGTGATAATTTTTCTTCTGTGAAGAAATTGGGTTAATATGACCTTTCATGAGGAAAAAGTGAGCATTAAATAACAGTGATGAGAAAGGTTTGCAGCGTGGTCAGGTCTCAAATGAGCAGAGCAGTGTGGGAGTCGTGTCAAGTGAGTCTCTTCCTGCAGCCTGAAACACAGAAAAGAAGGAAGGGGGAATTGGCAGCCCTGGATTATCTCTGAGCTAGAGGAGTTATTGGTTCCATTGGCCTAAATTAAAGAGATGATTCACCCCTCTTGGTTGATTCAAAGCATCGTTGGGGACTTTTATGCATTTTTAGAAGCCAGATTACCAGCTGTGCATCACAGGGAGCTGGGTGAGCAGGGAGATGAATGTTGCCGAGGAATTCACGCACGAGGTGGAATGAACTCACTGCAGAAAGAAGAAATAAAATCGCCGGTCGTGAACGCCGCACAGCAAACAGCATCTCATCCCCTCAGGCACCCTCACACCTTCAGTGGGCACATTTTGGAAAGCTCACTCAGGTGGAAAGAATTAATGCTTTTTTGTTCTCCACCCCAAGTCACGGTGGCAAACTGAATTATCGCTCCTGGGGGCAGCGGGTGAAAAATCATCCCGATTCTTTTTCTATCTTTGCTTTGGAAACCACCTGTTCCAAAACAACTGAAATTCTGTTTCCACCGGCCTGTGAGGAGCCGTAATGCTCCATTTGCCCTGAAAGAATGTGTCCTCTCTTCCTGTCAGAAAGAGCTSAGTGCAATTTCCAAGCCTTTGCCCTTAACCACACAGCCATGGGGTAAAACAGAACCGGGAATTCTCTAGAAAAGAAATAAAATAATAAAAAAGAAAGATTGCTGTTTGAATAATGGCGGATCGCTAATGTTGATTATAATGCCTTTATGCCATGGCTTGGAAGGTACCAGAACAYGACAGGCTGTGGCACTGAGCTGTTTACACAGCAACACCATGTAATTGTTCAAACCAGACACAATGCCAAGCTGTTCCACAAGAAGCTGCCCCTTTATTCAGCAATTGCTTTCAATAGCAGTATTTTCTCTGCTACTAAGATCAATTCTATTAAACAGCTAATTTCTCCTGGCCCTCTTTGTCAGGTTTGATGGAGTCAGGAAATATTCCTGTAATTTTCTCTGACCAAATATTTCACGGAGTCACATCTCTTCTCCAGTGGTGTTTTATTTGGAGGGYGGTCAGTCAAAATAAAAAATTTAAAAAAATAATAAAAACCAACCACAACCCCACTCCACACACCACCACSACCCCCACAACAAGAAACCAGGGCAAAGAAGGACTATCCAATTCTTTACTATAATCCAAGGACTCACTATTAAGGTATTTTGGATATCAGCTTTCATAGCCTAAAAAAAAAAACAGAACACCACCCTTTGTCTGTCATTCCAGGGCTGACTTTGCAGTTCTGGCAAGTTTTACTTGCAGCCAACTTCAGACTAAATTCTAGGTTTCTTTCTACCCAAAGAGCAAAGTAATACTCAGATGTCGGATTGGATGACAGGAGGTTTGAGGTTGTGATTTTAGGCTGATTTTAGGAGAGTGTGGGTGCAGCTGAACTTGGGGGCAGCACAGCTCGAACATGTTTGCTCTGTCGGGATCCTTTCTGCCCGGATACCGACACTGCTCCTTGCTTGTGCTTCCTATTGCCCCAAAGGCAAACAGCAGACAGCACTTCCCACAGAAATCCTAGTCCCCTTTGCCTGGGAGAACAGCTCAAACTGTGCTGGGCTAAGTGTAGCCAGCACAGAAGGGCTGCCCTTCCCCACCAAAGAAAGGGAAAGGTTGCTGAAGTAGCCAGGAACTGGCGGCGTTGTTTTTATACCTGACCTCCAAACCAAGAAGGGCAAGCTGAGGAACARCATATCTCCATTAATTCGGGCAGCACTGAATATATTGAAGGAACTGCACACTATTCATGGCTTCTGTCAGCTGGGAAAGGGGCTGCATTYGGGCAACAAATTATTCCGAAGAAATTGTTTGCCAGACTCTCATTATGAGCTCTACAGAACAGAGGAGTTGATGCATCAGATACAATTAACTTCATGTTATAAAACCCTTTTGGGATGTAAACACTAGGCCCTGCCAGCCCTACTGTACTGTAAGGGCCTGGTTGCTCACGATTTTAACAGGAACCTGTGTCTACTCATCCTGTGCACGTCTGCAGGTAGCAAAACCCTTTAAAAACCTGGGAGATACTGTCCACTCCGTGTCTGAGGAACGGAGCAACATCCCAGACCACTGCCAGCAGAATCCAAATGTGAGTTTTGAGTATGACTAAGCATTCCTCAAAGCASTCAAATATCAAGCCCATAAGCACTAACACTGAAAAGGATTTTCAAGATTGTGTTGGAGCCAGCAGGATTTTGCTGAAGGCAAAGCTAGACCGACACCTGTCTGCTTTTTGAATCAGATCCCTAATTACAAGGTCTTTGCTCAGTGCAGTTAATAAATCTCTCCAGGACAAGACACCTGCATCCTGCTCAACACAACGTGGGGTCTGTGGCCATAGCAGCAGCCCACAATCTGTGGGGTGAAGAAAGTGCAGTTGGTGCACAAAGATGGGAAAGCAGCAAAGCAGATTCAGCTGACACCAAAATGTCCTATGGAGTCTGTGCTGTTTCACCAGATTGCTYACAGCAGCTCAGAAAATGTTACTCTTGCCTTTTTTAATTCACTACGTTGGACTTTTAATGCAAATTTATATTCTTGTCACCTTCTATTTTTTAGTCCCTTTTCCAGCTAAACTTCGTTGGCCAATGTGAAAGCTATTCTTAGCTTATAGGGACCTCAGTTAAAAACAAAAATAGTACTGGAAATTGTTTCATTTTCTTAACAGCCAGGGAAATGAAAAATCAATTAGTTGCACTGCTCTGCACAGAAGTAATGGGAGAATAAAGGGAGATGAGTCCTGCAGCTGAGTAGAAAGCATTTCATGAAGCAATTGGGAAGGTGAAGTTCATTATAATGCTCAAAGGCCAACACTGTGCATTCCTAAGGAAAAAATATGGTGGGCTTTTCCAGTATTTATGGCTATCATTTATTCAGAAGGAAGTTTTTAGTGCTTTTAAGGTAAATGCTGATTTTAGAATAATTCTATTTAATTAATCAGACCCAAAACAATGTTTGTATTAGCAACTAGCAAAAGAGAGGCTCAAATCACTGCCAGCATTCCCTGAACTCTCACACAAAGGAAACTTAMTAACATATCACTTCCTAAGACAGAAAAGAAAAAAGCATTAAAGGAAAGAAACCCAAAAGGCATCCTGCTGAGATAAGCATCATTCCTCTTAGACTTGTTTTCTTCTTTCTGGAACAGAAACTCTGATAGTAACCATTAGAATAACCTACAGTGGTGGTTTAGTTACCCAGCCTGTTAGCAGCAGGGGTCGGATTTACTTCACATCTACACTCATTGCAAAGTGGTGCAAATGCTCTGTAAAACACTACTTACAGCTACTGGTAATACACAGCCATCATTTCGTGCTGTCAGTGCAGGGCTTGCTCAAGAAAAAGCTGAGATGAGGGCTGTGATGTATCTGTTCCCAGCAGGGAGCAGCCTTATGAAAAGCAAGGTTCCAAAAGGTTTTGCTGTGTTCTCTCAAATATCAGAAGTACCCAACCTAAGCAACTCATATCGAAATAAGAAGCTGAGAACCAAGCTAAAATRAGGAGGATGTCATGGTGCATCCCCAAGCTCTAATGGAATTTAGAAATACCATCAGCTCCTAAGGAGGGTCCAGTTCTTGCAGCTTTTGCAAATGCAGGCTCAGTTTTGCAACCAAGAGCGCTTGTGATCGTGGCAGCAAAAAGACCATGCAATTGCCAAACTTAAATTACTTGCACTAGGTACAGGCTGAATATGCAACTGGGGCTTTCATTTTTCTTGGGGACCAAAGTTCTCTTAAAAAGCTCCTGTGGTTTGGGCATGAGTGCCGTGTTTGGGCAGATTTTGAAAAGAAAGCAGAAGAGGAAGCCCTGAAATCCACATCAAGAGGCAGAAGTAGTTTTGGAGCAGGGTCAAAGTGAATGAGAAGGAAAAGGAGAAAGGCTCCGTGATTGCTGGAGAAGTTGAGAGGAGCAAATGTCAAGAATTAGATTTTTCTCCTAAATCTCACTGAGATGCCCTTTCCCCTGTGGAAAGTCACTGTGACACTTTTAAAGAGGGAGAAGAAGGCAGGGGCATGGAAACTTGGTGACTTGCAAGGAGATGCCTGGTGATGGCAGCTACTTCCTGGGCCTCCTCCTCTCATGCTGGCTCTGCTCAATTTAAATTGAGTACAATCCTACCAGGATCAGGCAAACAAGCAAGGGAACAGATCCCACCATCCTCACAGAGGCGCCTGGTGTCAGGCACACATTAAAACCAGCAGGACATTTGTTTTAACATCTGCAGAAGTCTTAAYTGTCACTGCTAATTGAATCTGAAGATTTTTTTTTTTTTWAAAACTAAACTAAGCAGATTAGTGCAGAGATTTGCAGGAGAAAGCTGTTGCTTGGCCCTAACAAGTGAGAGGTGCAGTAAGAACTGGGGTGCAGGTGAGACTGGTGAGTTATCAGGTGTCCCAGGAACCTCACAGGTTCTCTTGCAGGATTTGAGGTCCAGCATTTGTCTCCTCAGCATTTGTAATTCTCTGTGTGGAGCCTATATCCACGTCTGATTCAACCTGCCCATCAGGTTCGTGCGCTGCTGCAATTAAAATGGAAGTTTCAAATCATAGTTCCAACAGGCGTATGCTTTCCAGCCATTTCCAACCTGTCCCRGGGGAAATAACCACAGGAGATGGAATCTGTAGGGATTTTGGCCTGGGATAAGTTGTGGCTCTATAAAGTACATAACAGGAAACAGCATTAAAGGAAAATGTTTGCCACTGTAAAAATCAAGTACCCAGAATTTAGCAGGTAACAGATTTAATGTTGCCTGTGTGAAATTCATTCTGCTCTCCCCCGCCCCGACACAGTGGCTGATTGCAATGTCATAAACTGCTTTTTTCCTGCAGTGCTTATGCCTCTCTCACGGAGGAAATTTGATTTTCTAACCGCATAACATTAAACCATAACATACTGTTAACGTGAATTCCTCCTAAGCAGCCTGGGTGACAAAGGCTGAGAATTTGAGAGTGGCTGTGTAAGGTTATCTGGGACACTCAAACCGCAGAGGTTCGCGTGCTGTTTAATTTTTCTTGCACGTGGCAGAACACAGTAAGAAGTATTTGCAGTATAGAGTTATTAATTGAGAGAGAGAGAGAGAGAACTAATTCTRGACTGGAGTCTGCTGAAATCAGTGYCTTCAGGAAGGGAATCTGCAAGGGATAGCCAAAACATGGCACTGCACYGTGATATTCCATGCATACTTCTTGCAGGGGCCACCACAGGATGGGTGCCCACGAGAGAGGAGGGTCTGGCAGCTGCCAGAGGGGCAGTGCCAGTGCAGGCAGCTGCTTCCTCCTTCTGCTCCAAGCCCTAGGGGCACCTCTGCTCCCAAGCCACCAGCACTGGGGTCTCGGGAAGGTGGGSATGTCACGGTCAGTGAATTAAAGCACTGAGTAAAGAGGAAACAGGARCTGTTTGAGGGTTACTAAATCTGAAGTTAAAGGATGGCAGCAGGGGCACCCACAGTCACGAATCTCTCTTTGGGCTGGGCCAAAGCACTTAAACCCAAAGCAGTCCCTCCACGTGGGGTGCTCTATAAATACCCACTAATTGCCTCTAACCTGAAAGAACGGGAGCGTGCAGCGATCCCTTTGCAAAGGCAAAGAATCCCGTTTGGCTCTGTGGAGAAAGCGGCCGGGAAAAGCAGCGGAAGGGATGCCGGTGCCGTTGTCAGTCCCTGCTGCCTGCCTTCCACCCAGCCCTGTGAAGTTCCAGCCCGGATTGCCTCGTCACGCCGCTGCGAGAGTAGGCCAGGTCCAAGGAGGGCAAATCCTTCAGGTCCCGCTTCAAACCAGAGCTGTTTGATGTTAAACTGAAAAGGAAAATTTATGTGTTGAAAGGGAGATCAAGTGACCCCACCACCCTTCTGCCAGAGGAGGCAGTGCTGTGGAATATTTTTGGGTTTTTGARATTTAATGGTTTGCACTTGATGATTTTCTGTGGAGAAGAGAGTGAAATGGARACTTAGGCTTTCGTTCCCCTGTGTCACAGCAAGCCTCTCTCCATCCTCTACATCACAGAATGCAGAATAATGTAGGCTGGCTTGGAAAAGCTCAAGTCTGACTCCCTGCTCCGAGCAGGTCCAATTACATGGGTTTGCTCAGGGCCATGTTCAGCCAAGGTTGGAGTATCTGCAAGGATGGCAATCCCACAGTCACTCTGGTCCCTGTTCCAGTATTTACTGTGAAAAATCTATTGCCCCATAAAATGGAGAGTCACAGAAATAAAGATTTTCAACCAYGGCATTTTCCCATAATAATATTGGATCCATATTTCCTCCCATGATGTCAGAATATTAAAATCAAAATCAGAGAATAATAGCAGATGCAATAAAATATGCCAAAATGAAGTGTAAAACATTYTCACTGTATGTTTTTTGTCAGAACCACGCAGTTCTCACCAGGTTTTTCCAGCTTTGACAGAAAGGCATGTTCTCAGGGGTTGTCGCCTGGTCTAAATCTTTCCAGTTAGCTCTAACTAGGCCTTTGGATAATGCTACTGTGTGATGGGTCCTGGCACACAGCCCAGAGCCATCCTCCTCTCTTGGGCTCTGGAATAAGTGCTGGTTTGATTCTTTACCCCCTGTACTGGCTTCTCTGCCATGGAAATGTCTCGAACCAAACGCTCTGCTCTGGGAATGCCGGGACTGGGAGGTTGCTCCATGCGCTGTGTGGTTTCCTTTGTTTCGGCAGACACACTTTTACGTGCAGTGGTGCTGTTTACAGCTCGATATATTTGTCTGGCATTGTTCTCTTCCCTCATTGTTACAAACTTTGATTTTAGTGACTGGATGAAGTTTTTTGTTCTGCTTTCCTTATTTCAAAGGGTCTTGGTATCGATTAACAGATGGATAAACTGCTTCAAAGGCTTCTCAAAGACCCAAGCGCAGGTTTTAAGCACTCATCCCCCCCTCAGGACGAGTGGAGTTCTGTRGTGAAACTTGTGTGGCAGATCTGAGTCCGGTTGTGCAGAGAACTCAGAGGCTGAGGGGAAGGAAGATGCCTCACCTGGCCATTTTGCAGATTCTCCCCATATGGAAATGGTTTTTTGGTCACAAGGAGAGCAAATCACTTGATGTCAAGGACTCTGACCTTCCTTCAGCCACTAATGTGAGCCTGCCAAAAGCTTCTCTTATGCAGGGCAGAAGAAAGTGTGGTTCAGAGGTTGTGGGGGCTGGAGTGTACCTAACCATTTATTTTCCCCTAATTTGGCAAGCTTTAATACAGCAAGGTGGAGAAACCCACTGGAAGGGCAGCCTGAGAACTGCTTTTAGAGGCAGGGCAACTTACCAGCCCTCTGCCTTCAAAACTTCTGAGCCTTGCCCCTGAAAGCTGGGTTATTTAAATCCTTACATGGATAGAGAGTCCTTCTGTTCTGCCTCCTGGCACTCATTTCACAGTTTCAAGCCTTTTTCACTCCATTTCATTAGAGAAGAAGGAGAAGGAGGAGAAGGAGAAAGCGAAGGAGAAAGAGGAGAGGTGAGAAGGAGAATGGCATGAGCTGAGATTCTGGTCCTGCACAGAATCAATTTATTTCTGCATGTGAATATGTGAACATGCCCATATACATACACATATATAAGCAAATACAGACATATTTATACACAAATATAGGTATATAAATACATATTTATAGAGACATATAAATACAGGCAGGTATACATAAAAATACGTACACACACACACGCACACATATATATGACTTATTTCCAAGAACAACTGTCCATTTTTAAGCTGTCTGTTTTCACAGAGCAGCTACTGTACCATTCCAGCACCTGACTTTCTGAGCACAGATGTCTGCTTCATACATGAAGGAGCTGGCTCAACCACAAGTTTTGTCCTCGAGCTGAGAACAAACCTACTTTTTCCAGGTTGCCTTCCAGGGCATTTTTCTGCTACTCAGCTCTGCCTCCTGGTGTGCTCCTGCTCTGAGTTGAATGAACAAAATGATACCAGCATTCCTCTGGGTGGGAAATAGCCATGCTGAGGGCTATCAGACCCRGGGCACTTGTGCAGATAGAGACACAAGAGCACAAATAAGAAGAGCACAAAGTAGCAAAAGTCCAGAGCATCTTTAGGAATAAAGGTCATGCAGTAGCTATCCTATATTATTAATATAATTTACACCTGGGGTCAAGCTGATGGGGAAACCTGGTCTGACCGTGTGAGTGTGAAGGGTGTAGCTGTGGAAGGGGCTTCAGTCCCAGCTCAGGTGGTGCCAGAGTGACTCCAGAGTGGCTCCTGGATGGTGGGACAGAGAAGTTTCCTTCACATGAGAATGGCCCCGTGGAGTCTCCAGCCCCTGACTCACAGCTGGGCTGATGCCAACACTAGATCATGCCTTTGCCTGTGTGTTGGCAGCCTCCGTGGCTGGCAGTCCCCACCTCTGTGGAGATCTGGGGCTTGGCTACACCACCCTCCCAGGAAGATGCCAAACTAATCATCCCAAATGTGGAAGTTGGCACTTTGGTCAGCTCCTGTTGTCAGAAGAGGTATTTCTCCCCGGGGGATAGCAGGCAAAGACGGTGGAGAGCACACAGAACCGTGGCAGAACTCAGAGTCAGCCTGTGCAGAAGGTGAGGACAAAGGTGATTTTAAACCAGACACATTCCTGTTGCTCTCCCATCCTTCAACACAAGTAAGGCTGTCCAGGGTTCCTTGTGGTGACACAGAAGGTTAGAAACAACAGATTCCAAGTCTCCTGATACCACCCATGACTCTGTGTGACTGTAACTTTTATAACCCAACCCAGACCTCAGCTGGCTTCAGCAACCAAGGGAAAAGTCACACCACTGGTGCTCCAGCACCAGTGTGCACCCAGCAGTCCTCACAGTTCCCTCTCCTGCCAGTTCCCAGGAAGGATCTGTATTCCATTCTGGATGGCACAGCTGCTCTCTTGACTTGCTGCATATCTGCCATTCCTTGACTTGTGCTCTGCTGCTTCTTCTGGCGCACATATGTGCTCTCTCCCGAGCAACTGTCAAGCTCCCTTTGCAAATCTCTACAGGCCTGGAAAGTTTTACTTACTKGGACAAGACAGCTCTTCTCTTATTAAAAAAAAAAAGCAACCCAAGAGAGTCAGAGACAGTTAAATTAGTGCAGGAATCCAACTGACCTGCAGAAACCTGTATGAAATGATCCTACAGAGTGTCACTAGCCAGCTCTGTCTAACACTCCGTGTCTGTTGCAGACCTGGAGGAAAATTTCCATAAGTCATAGGCAGAGCAAGGCAAACAAGAGCTCTGCACTGGGCACGAGGGATGAGGACAACCTGTTGTTCCTTTGTGGAGCTGATGTGCCCTTTGTCAGTTTGTGAGTGCCACRGAAATCCAGGTGCCGGGTGTGTACAGGCTGGAGGAAAACAGGCTGGTGGGTCAGGGGGCAATGCAGACTTCTCTTGCTTTTTCTCTGTGCTGTTGCCTGCTGGAGTAACAGTACTGGAAGAAAGCAGAAGATGAAGAGCTCCCAGAAGAGATGAAGGACTCCCAGCATCACTTCAAGGGTGTCTGTTGTGAACTTGGGAGCCCTGCACTGTGCATGCTGGCTCACACTGTACAGCCACTCTGCCTGTCCCTGGCTCTTCTCCTCTCCATAGGACTAATTAGGGACACATTCTCACCCTTAATCTCCTTTCAGGTCATGAGGTCGGTTCTGCCCTGACAAAGATTTGGCTGGCCTCAGTTTTTGCTGTTTTGGTTTTTCCTCCAATCTATCTCTCCTTTTTTTTTAAAAGACAAGTAAAATCAGGTTATTATGGAGGGAAACTGTGCCCAGAAGGCAAGATGCTTCAATAAGAGAAAAAAGGGAGAGAAAAATACTGTTCTTTTTAGCCTGGCAGTAGCCAGGAAGAGCTGCAAGTCTCCCGGGAGGTCTTGTTACTGCAGATCAAAGAGGCTCAGAGAAGAATTGCCCGCTTTGGAAAAAATCTCCAGAAAGCTCTTAGCTCCATCCACAAGCCACCTCCCATCCAGTAATTTAGCCAGTTAAATATCTTGTGAGCCTCCTTCAAAGCAGTGATCTAAAAACTGCAGAGTGTAAAGCAGGATTTTATGGCCCCATGTATATTTACAAATACGTTTATGCTCTGAGCGGGTTGTAATTCCAAGGGCCCTTGCAAGGCAGGCGCAGAAGCATCCAGGGAAGCAGCGGGGTAGGCTGGGAGCATCCATAGCATTTACTCACACTTGAGCAGAGACTCATTAAGCAGAACTACCCCACAACAAGAATGTTTATCAAAAGACGGAGCCAGTAGGCCCGGCCACTGCTGCTGAGCAAGTTAAGTCAAGGTTTCCTTGGCACACAGGTGCTCATTTCTTTTWCAGCATAATTCTGCAATAAAAGCTCTCTTTCCCCTAGGCATTAGTGGCAGATGACAAGCCATAAGTGCAATTGCRCAGCTAAGATACCGCTCTTGCTGCAGCTAATGGCTCCTTTCCTCAATAAATGATACAGGCAAGGATGTTTGCACTTGGTCCTTCACAAGTACTCTGAAAATCGGAAAAGACTCAAGCGCTTCCTGAGCTAGAAATAGAATAATGTATTCACAAATTATATTCAGAACATTGGCACTTTATTCTGAACGAGGCAACAAATAGAAGGCAGACCAAGTACCCACCAGCCTGATCAAGTGCTGAGCAGAAAGTGCTTCTGACTGTATTTGTAATGCACGGCAGTCACTACATYGCTACAGTCAAAATATTTGACTTTGTTTATAGATGTCAAAAACATCGCCGAAATTTATCTTTCCCAAGTGACTGTGCTTCTTCCAAGCAAAGATAAACAAACGCTTCTCACAGTGTTCTCAGATCTCTAAGGGCTTCAGGTTGTCTCAACTCATCACGGTACCAAAAGTCACTTTGAGGCAGCAGGAGACTCCTGGGGCAAGTTCTTGGAAAAATACTGTCAGCATGCTGCCCTTCTCCACCTGACTGCCGGAYCCACAAATGAGATGCAGCTCACTGCAGGTTGTACTTGGGCAGGAGATACGGCTCTTGGCTTGGAGAGCTGCTGAAGTGACCTGAGGCACGGGCAGGAGACAACTGTGCTGTCTCAGGGAAGGCACCCCTCACACGAGGATGTACCACAACCAATTGTCCTCCTTGCGTGTGAGTAGCCAACTGGTTTTTGCTGTTTGCCACGGGTCAGCTGTGGGCTGGGGAGCTGTGTCCAAGCTGGGTGCATTCATCATGGAAGCTATGTAGGCCTGCTGGAGAGTGTCCCAGGGAACTTGTGAGGTGGCTCCAGGTCTGAGACCTGGGAAATGTGCGCTGTGACAGGAAGTGAAAAGAAGGGGTTGGCTTTATTTAACCAGTCCTGGAAATTGCCTTCTCTGTCACCAGAACAATTGGGCTCGCAGCCTGCCCAGGAAGTTGCACACTAGTGATAAGCATAAATATTTAACAATTCATATTAATGAAATAGACTCCCATGTGCCCTACAGATAATGGTTGGCGAGCTGTCACTCGGAACGTTTGAGGTGCGAACAGCTGCATTTTCCCCTGCAGCAATTTTCCTCTGTGAGAACAGTGATATTATTAAAGTTTGCCCAGAAAGCCTTTCAGCAGCTCATTAAACACAGCTGTGTATTCTGTGTAGCATTACAGCAATTCACTTAGTAATTAACTAAATGTATGATAAGACATTTTAACTAATATTGCTTTCCTCATGCGAGTGGTTTTCATTCATCTCAATCTAGTGCCCTCCCAGCCGATGGCATGGCAGGGGAGGGTCGGCTCCCCGTGGTCTGTGAAACCACTGCATGGCCCTGGGAGGCTTTTCCATCTGAGCATCTCAGCTCCTCCTCCAAAGCCACCAGGTACCTTTACTCCCTGGGGCTGCTGGATGGCAGAGCCAGAGCTCTGCCATGGCCTCAGGTTCAGGGGAGTTTTGTTTTGCCAAGGCTCCTGCATGCTGGTCACCCTGGGACCTGTTGGTCCCCTGAGCTTCAAGGGATATATTTGTCATTCCATGCCCTGCTCCACCGCTGTGCTCAGCCCCTTGAATTCCCAGCATTGCAATTGCCGTGGCCCAGCACGGCACAGCACAGGGAAATCTTTGGTTTTCACCCTCACAGTGCTTGCTGCAAGGAAGCAGGAAGGAAGATGGATAAGGATGGCCCAGGCCGTTTGTGCAGCTATGTTTGTGTTGAGCAGCCAGACCTCAGGTGATCCCTCTGCTCAGTACATGGGAAAATACATGGTAAATTCAGGGAGATATTGCATATACGGAGTCTGCATCCTTGCCCTAAATGGAAAAAAAAAAAGGATTCAGCATTATCTGMAGAGCATCAAAGTCATAATTTCACTTCTGTTGTTCATAAATGGTGGTATGATTTTGTTTTTCCTAACAACTAATATGACATAGGGCATCCACTGAAAAAATTAAGTACTTCATTGCACCACAGTGTCCAACGTTCCTAAAGATATCTGGGACACTCCCTAAATTTGAAATGGACAAACCCCCCAACCTGAAGACAGAACTGAGTATAATAATGTGAATGTAGTTTTTAGCAGCTTCCCTGTATGTTGCTTTGTGATTAGAGAATAAAAGTTAATTGGCATAAATCTTATTTTGGAACACTTGGCCCTCATCCCAGAGTCATTTAAAGAGTTCTATTCTGTTCACTTTCACCAATACAGAGCACGCATGATGTTCGTAAGGGAGATGGAAAACTCCTGGATCAACCCACTTTTCCTTACAAATAGTTTGCCATAGACTGGAACCTCTTTGCCTTGTTAGTACAATGCAGCCTGCAAAGCTCAGTGGTGGACAGAAAACAGAGCAGGATGAGGAACTTGCCTCATCTTCTGAGCATTTACTGCAACTTTGCTGTCGGGCTTCTCTCCCTGCGTTGGGAAATGTTGTTGTTGGGGATGAGCTGTAATGGGATCCCACAAGAGGTCCCCATGTCACTGCTTAACGTGCTGCTGAGCAGGCATCTGGGAAAATGCTGGGCATTATCTGTTTAGGCACTTGCAGCACCAGACTGGCAGAGAAGCACCGGAGACGTCACACTTGGAGCCYGAGTCTGACACCCACAGACGAGCAGGGCATTCACAGGGTTATCACTGGCAGCCTTCCTTTGCCACACAGCTTTGATTTCCATGCTATCAGCTGGAGCAGTTAAACTGGACATACTAATAAACATATTTTTTCTTTTTTTTTTGCACAATCCCTAAGGTATTATTTTTCCCTCTTGCTTAACGTAAGGAAGGTGCTGTGTAACTATGGAAACCTCCAAACTCACTTCACTCAAGTTTGCAGGGGGTGGGGGGAAGCAGGCGCAGAGAAAATGGAGATGTTTTTTCTTTGGCAGATTTCATACAACTCCTAGATGCCACAAAAACAAGACACTGGTTCTCTTAGGGGACTGTATTTTTCTCATCCTGTGAAATCTAATGATAATTCGAACACAGACAAATTTTCCTTCTCGGTCTTTATGTCGTGGATCTCTCCACTCACCTGGCTGAGCCCGGGGTTTGAGTGCCTGGATGCTGCACAGCTCATCRTCCACGCAGGAAGGAAACAGTGGGAAGAGAATCAGGAGAACAATGGAGAATTGTAGAGGTTCCTACAGCCTCACTGGTGGACTCATAGCAGAGAGACAGGAATTGGTTTGCTGCTCACCCTCTTAGCCAATATATCCATTTGTGCATTCTCGTTTTCATCCCAAGGTCAGAGCTTTTGGTCTTGCCCCACCCTGGGAGAGTGACAGGAGTGGGGACTGTGCAGTCCCTGCCTGCTCTTTGGGCAAAGGGGGTRGTGGCAGAAGGTGAGGGCACTGACAGGGTGAGCAGAACTTCTGTCCCATGGCAGGGGAAATTTGCCCCTGAAGGTGTTATCAGCAGCGCATGGGAAAAAAAGCCTCCTTTGGTTCAGGAGTCAAATCCWGCAGGTGTTGGTGAGACCAGAAGTAAAACATCCTGAGAATACCCCAGAGTCTGGGATATGTTAGCATTTTGCACAGGTGCAGCTGGTGACTGGAATGACCTGGTCAGTGTTACCAGATACGGCAGAAACAACGACAAAGAGGAGATGGGGGAACATGGATAAGATTAATAACTGAGATTTKACTTTGCTGAGAGGTGAGAGGTCTGCACGGCACCCGCAGGCTCTTTGGGAGCACAGSGAAGCCGCGTGCAGCTCTTGTTCCAGGTGGGAGTCAGCTCGGCTGCACACCCTGAGTGGGCGAAGTGACACGATGAGCAGGGGCCCCAAGGCAGCCCCAGTGAGGGTGTTACTCCCTGCTCACCCTGGAGCGTTTGCATCCCTCAGCAGCTGATCCAAGTCAGTCTCACGTAGCTGCTGAGACATCCACACCTTAAAAAAAAACCCCTGAAGCAAAATGGGGAACCTCTGGAGGCTGACARGGATCTTGTACTGAGTATTTGCCGGTTTGGGACAGGAGCCTGTTCCCATTTGATAAGTCAGTGATCATTCCAAGTGCTTCCAGAGCTATGTGAGGACAGGTTTAGGCAGAGGTACGCCCTATCTCTGCCTTAGAGATCATCTAGTAGGAGTGCTTAAACTCCAGGAAAAGGGCTGATRTTACAACTGGGCTTGTTTAGAATTCTATGATTCTACGTTGATTTCAAAACATCATAATGAGATGCAATATCTGAAATCCTCATGGAACCACAGAGATGCCCTTACCTTTTGATGGCTTTGGCTGCAGTTGCCTCCTGTGGCAACGGTCTCCATTGCTTCAGCTACTTCAAATGATTTTAGGAGCAGAATGGGATGGGCTGTTTTCCTCACGATGCTTGCACTGCCCATCCCTGCCAGTTCATAGATTTCCTCATGTTTTTTTGGGCTTTTCTCAGCACTACAAACGCTCTGCAGTTCTGCATGAGAGGCCTGTAGTTTGGCAACTTCTTGTGAATCTGTTACAGGGCAACACTTGCCTTTCTCACAGAGCCTGGAGCAGCTTTTCTCTAGCAGCTTGGATAACTCACTTTTCTACTCCTCGTTGCTCCTGGCTGGTCTGATGACTGAATCAGTCTTTAAAATGCTTTCTTTTCAGGATTTAAACAGAGCAATTGTTTACCTTCTCTGCAGTGTTCTTTTTTTTTWTTTTATTTCACTCCTGGTGACCTAGCAGAAGGTCCACTGGGTTGGAAGCCAGCAATACATTTAAGTAACCCTTGGAGTCTTTAAGGTTTTAAGTTTCCAGAAGTAATATATTTTTGTGTGCTGTTTTCTGTGGTGCAATGGATGTCTGTGACTGCCCCATTCAGAGGAAGAAAAAGAAGATTCTTGAAACAATTTTCAATATACACATTTTATTGATGGCCAATAGGGTTGGGGCACCTGGTTTCTTATAAGACCTTTGAAACGTCCATAGTTAACCCTGATCTTCATCTTCTGAAAAGATTTGCCAGGGATAGAYTCAGTCTATGGGTTTATCCTCTCCCATCCTGACAGATATTTCTCCATGTGTCTTTCATTCACGTGCTGAAGACAACATATCACACAAATGAAAAAAAAAGAAAAGGGAAAAACCAGCTGTTGATCTTGGCTTTCCAAAAGCAAAAGACTCTCAGTTCATTTCCCTTGACAAAGAACTGCTATTTTCTGAAGTCAGGTATTCAGCTTCATACCCTTGCAAGGATATATATGATAACAACGTTTCCTCCATCCAAAAAGAGAGAACAAAACTCCCAGTTTGCTTCTGTAGGATGACCAGGGTTTTACAAAGGCAGGAGGAGGAAGAGGGAGTAGTGTAGTCACTGTAACCTGTGGGGTTAATGGGGCTATGCCGTTTCCCATCAGTGAAAGATCTGGCCCACTGTGCTAAAAGCATTCCATAGGGAGTGTTCCAGAGCAGAACACCCCAAACAGGTTGTTAAAAATAATCTCTTTTGACTGCTTACAAGTGCTCGAGCAAATTTCTATGCAGTATTTTTAAAATGATTCACTGYACATAATTTAAATTTCATTGCTTTACTTGGGGTGGGGAGGAGGGAAAAGCTACTTTGAGTAGTTATTTTATTGCTGGCTATAAACACTGGTAAAAAACAGTAAATGAAGCTGGAGTTCCAGTGAAATTCCTCAACACGGAAATTAAACCTCTTTCTTAGGAGACCACAGCTTTGGGCTTCCAAAAATTCTTCTTTTCTTTCTTCCCAGAGCCCAGAACAAATAAAAGGTTTCTACCTTGTTCTTTGCCTCTTTTGTGGGCAAGAGAACACTGGCCTCAGCAATGATATGTTCCTGTGGGCTTCCTTCCAGACGTGCCCTTGGGAATTGCTACTGTTGTTCGAGCAGCTGCCTGGACATCATTGTCCACTACAGGGCCAGACATCACCCTGGCTTTTGGGCCCTCATCAGTGGGTTGGGCTGTTCACAGGTCAGGATCTGTCACATGAATGCTGAGGAGCAGAAGAGGACTTGACTCCAGGAAAATCCAGTGTCTCACATTGCTTTGCTTTCCTTTCCTTCAGCATGTTATCTCAGGCTGCTGCTGAGATCTTCATTTGTTGATGAAATATTTCAACAGCTTCTTTAGAAGGATGCCAAGCAAGCAGAAAATCAAAGCATGCATTATGTATGTGAAGATACTAGTTCTCAATTTTTGTACAATTGCTTAGATCAAATCTTGACAGGATGTGGCTGTGGAGTTGTTCCACTGATTTCCAGTCAGTCTGTGATTGCCTGGAGATCTCAGCCTGTGAAAATACATCACAGCATCAGCCAGGGTCCCTCCAGGGGCACCCTCACGGTGTGGGTAAACCAGTATTAGAGATAAAAAGTGGAAAACACAGATAAATAGGGAGCAGTAAAAAGGAGGAACATATCAGCTGACTGTGTTAGGAATCATGCAGCTTTCTGTCCCTGCTGTGAATCTTCTCCAGTCCATTTCCTTGCAGAGATAAGTGCCCCATGGGAGCCTGTTCTCACCAGCCTCCCCTCCCAGAGCCAGCTGCTGGGCTTTTTGGCAGCTCTCATAGAATCATTTGAGTTGATAAGCACCTTCTAAAGGTCATCTAGTCCAACCCTTCTGCAATGAGCAGGGACATCTACAACTAGGCCAGTTGGAGAGCCCAATCAAACGTGACCTGAATGTTTCCAGGGTAGGGGCACCTACCACCTCTCTGGACAACCYGCTCCCGTGTTTTATCCTTCTCATTATAAAAAATTATCTTATATCCGCCCTAAATCTACACTCTTTTAAGTTTAAACCATTATCCCCCATTCTATTCCACAAGGCCCTGCTAAAAGGTTTGCCCCTCTCTTTCTTCTAAGACTGCTTCAACTATTGAAAGGCCACAATAAAGTCTCCTTGAAGCCCCTTCTCTTCTCCAGGCTGAACACCCCCAGCTCTCTCAGCCTTCCCCCACAGGCAGAGCAGTTTTGCATATGCTCTTTGACAGTCTGCTTGTGCTTACTGAGCACAGCCAAGAGAGAAGGGGCTGGGGTTCCCCTCARTACTCTGGGATGTCTGAGGCAGAGWGTTCAGACCTGTGACAGCTACTCTGCCTGTGTGTTCTGTATTTCAGACCCTGACATAAAGCAGCTCAGCGGCACTGGTCCAGGTCGCCTCCACCAGCTCATAGGATTGGCAGACAGGGGTTTTCTCTTTTTTTTTTTTTTTTTTTTTTTGAGTGTTGCATTAATTTTAAATTTCCTCAATCTCTGACTTGTCAGGGAGGGAAAAAAAGAAAATCTCATCACCTCTTTTCTAGAAATGCAGTTTAAAGAGGAGATGACAGCATGCTTTAATTCTTTTAAAGTTCTCTCGAGCAAAATGAACATTCCTTTTGTGCCTGAAAGCATCTATTTTCTGAGCCAAAACTTCTAATCTCTGTTATTCACAATGTACCCTTTGGCTTCTTGACATTCCCTAGAGATGTTCCAGTCCCTGGCAACATGTCATTCTTATTAGGACTGATTTCTAAGGACCCTGAGTGACTTCTGGGAAAACAAGGGGTTCCTCCTCAGGAAGACAAGGCAGGGCTGGTTGTCCTTGTTGCTGGGAGAGAAGCAGTCCCCCAGTACCAGCTCTGAGCACTGCAGCCTCTTAATTTCATGCTACTGTTGTGGGTAACCAACACAAGACTCGACTTTTTGCTTGGTTCTTCACTATGTTTGCTATCTCATGAATAAGTCTTTGGTCCATAAATGGAGCTGGGTGTTGCTCAGACAAGACATGCAGACAGGAAGCAAATGAATGTAASGTGCTTGGTTGCCAGACAGGACAGTCCTGGAAAACAGTCCAAAAGATGGTGAATTTTGTGGCAGCATCATCCTTGCCACCAGCACAGGAAAGGGGCAAAGCCAAGTAGATGCAGCCYGGGTGAGAACTCTTTAAACTGTCCTTTCCTGCTGTCTGTGTCACCTGAATTCCCAGCACYGACTGCTAGGAATTAACATTTAACAACCTAAGAATATGCAGCAGAAAGCTGTCCTGAGGGTCCWGTGGTCATTGCAAAAACTGAGATACTGCAGGTGAAGAAATAACCTGTTAGTCTGGCACGCCTAATTGAACCATAAACATAAAAGATCCTTATGGAGTGGATCCTATGACAAACACTGCTCTTACTCCTCTAAGTACAATGTTTCTAAGGAAGGAAAACAAAGACCCCAAGTAGTCAAAGGAACAATTCCAGCTTAGACCCTACAGGTTTAGTGCTGGTACYGAATTTGTTGTCCGTACTCATGCTTCAGATAGAGGCAGGGATCTGAGCCTGCAAGCAACAGCTTGCAGCTTTATTTCATGTCCTGCTGCCATGTGACAGTGACCYTGGCAAGAAGCCTTTGCAAGAGGAGGTCTGCAGATAGGAGTGTCCAGCTTAACTGCAGCAGCTGTTCCTGTAGGATTTCTCACTGCACCCTATCCTCTATTCCACATCAGATCTCAGGGAAGTTAAGTGTTGAATAGGGCTTGTTCTGAGCCCCTGGATTGGGCTGCAGGCGTGCTGTCACTGCCAGAGCAAGTGTCCGTGTCTCCCAACCATGGTGCCAGTGTGGAGCTCAGCAGCAGCTCTGGGAGCCAGAGTCCACTGTGCACCTGAGTGCCTGCAGCAGCTTTTTGGGGACAGCAGCCTTCTGCTTAGCAAATGATGTGTATGACAGGTGGAGTATGGTTTGGTACTGCCAGCAACGGGAAGAAAAACACATCAATAACGTGAAGAGCTGATCAGATGCTTGTTTTTACTACTCCTGTGTCTCTGGCTGCTGCCATACAGAAACCAACAATGATGCATTTGGTGCCAGGTAACAATAATATTTAGATCTCAGAGGAAATGTGCGGCGGAGCAGGAGTCAGACGAATGTTATCCTGGCTGGGAGGCATCTCTGAGCAGCCTTCTGGGCCTGCCAGACCCTGCTTTGCATATTTGTTTATTGCTCTGTATAACTGATTGACTATTTTTTCTGGTTGCATAACCTTCAAACCAGGTTAACTGTTACGAGGGACTTTATTTTCCTGCGTGACTCTCAGCACAAGCAGCAGTTGCGAGGCCCAAGCCGACCAGCTCTGTATCAAAAGTGGAGGAGTGACCAGGCAGAGCAACCAGCAATTGCTCTGATAGGAATGCTGGGACAATTTTTCGTTGGGAAGAAGCAAGGGTTTCACCTGGTRCCACATCACACAGTGTTGTTGGATGCAGCACCACTACAGCTGCTACAGCTCTGCCATGCACATCCCTGAGAATGCAGACACCTGGATTCACACGTCACCACCACCTCCATAAAACTGATGCTTATGCCCAAATAAGGAGTGTCAAGTACCCAGAATTCTTGTAGAAAACAAGTGATCAGACAAGTGTGAGACAAATGGACTAAAAAAAGAGAGGGAGAGACAGTGAGGAGGAGAAAGGATACTGACCAGGGCAGGAATGCTTCTGACTGATCAATGAGCAGGTGTATTACTAAACACCCACTGAAGATTTCAAATTACTGAMAGCTGTCTGGTTTCAGCAGTTGCACAGCATCTCTAGGTTAGCAGAGATTTGTTTGTCTTTGCCACTCTCCTTGGCATCTGATCTTTGGTCCCAGAGATACACCCTGTAGCAACTCTTGCTGGCTGGGTTTAAACCAAGAACAGTAGGGGTGGCATTTGCAAAGGGAATTCTGATTTTGCTGGCACAAAACAAAGGAGTGACCACCTGGGAGACTGCTGGCTGCCTGAGGAGAAACAGGGGTTTGGCAGAAACCCTAAAACATGAGCTGTTGATGGCCTTGGTCTGGCATCTTTAATGACATCTTGTTGAAAAAGGATTCCTCACAGTGCTCATCGGCCCCCAACACGTACAAAAGCAAACAAAGTGCAGGTTTCCATGGAGAATCTATTATGCTCTCTCCTTGCAGATCTGAAGTTCCAAGGAGGAGCCAAAGCAGTGTAATGCATTTGTTTGACATTGCTTTTCCAACGGGAAAACATACATTGGGGAGTGACTTTAAACATCAGAGATTTACAGGCGATGAGCCAGGCAAAAACCCCCAGTGTTTATGTTATCAGTTGTTAAAAATTATCAGTCTTGCAGAAACAAATTAACTAGTTTGAGACTTTGCTATTAATCAGAGAGGGGAAAACCCTAATCAAAATCACATCTCTGAAATTTTTGTCTGCAGGCATTGGAGTGTACTATTCTTCCTTTGTTGGAGCAGGAAGCCTGCCCTTGAATGGTCCCTTATCAGCCTGCATCGTGTCCCTCCCAGTGGCAGCACTGTTCACACATCGATGACTAAAGCTGATTCAAATCACTTATCAGATATGATGGATTTTTTTCTCTGCCCTGAGACAGCGAAGAAATAGCTGATAACATCACTTTGCTGCAAGTATTCCAGTGCAGGACAGACCTGATACGTGTCTCACAGGAGTGCAGTGGCACACTAAAAGCAGGTTCTGCTCCAAGATGACTGAGCCTTTTGGAATGTCTTTTCTTAAAACGTAAATTATTTTAGAGGGCGTGGGGGAAAATAAGTGTAATAACTCTAACGAAGGAGGAAATTTGTCCTCTTTGAGCTGGATCTTTAAGCTGAACTTCAGGAACCGCCTTTCAGGACTGTATATTACTTTTTCTCCATCTTTTTCAGTCTGTGCAGCATTCTGAGAGACTGGTTAGTGCCTAAACCAATTCCCACTGGCACAAGACAAGACAACTCAGCCCTGCTCACACTGCTGGCATGGAGCAGCTGTACCAGTGTAACAAGGTACAGTGGCTAAACAGTCATTTCACTGCCCGTGTAACAAATCTGCACAAGGCAAATTTCTTCTCTTCGGTAAACGATGCGCAGAAAGCGGCATTTCCATTAGATCACTCAGTGCATAAATATAAAAGAGGGTTTAATTCTCTACATGACACAATTACTTCCAAAAGGAAGAACTGGAAATAAATACCTCAGCGAACATATCTGCAGGAATTTACGAGCGACTAATTGGTTTTATCCTCGGTGACGCCGTCAGGGTCACGTCCTGACATACGCCATATCTTAATGCCGTGAGAATGGGCATGTTTAAAGTGCCAGAAGATAAGATMAAAATCCAGTTTAAGAGATTATGTCTTGCATCAATTTTCTGCCCGCAGCTGGTCTGCCAGTTCACTACAGGAAATTCTTCTTTTACAGCTTCTGGGCGTATTTTTGTTCCACGGGGTACAAAGCAATCACTGTGTTAACATGCCGAATGTATGACAGATACCGAAGACACTGTAGGTTGTGTGCTTCTGCTCACCAATGCAAATTAAGCTGTTTGTTATTACTGTAGTCTCTAATGCTGAAACCAGTGCATCAGGAAGGAGATTGGTAATGCAGCACACAAACACGCCTGTATTGTAGAAGATGGTGTTTAGACCAACAACTCCACTAAATTTTCCCTGCCCTTAACACTGTTCTGGAAAAGGAAGAATTCATTCCCCAGCGTTCTGCCTTTTCATCCTTGGCATGACAATGGCTCACAGCCACAGTGGTAGGCACTGTGCAGAGACAACTCCCACTCCGAGGGGGCTGCTCCAAGGGGACAAGGTGTGTGCAGCAGGCTGAACTGCCAGGCTGCCTTCTTACCCTTGCTGTGAGCGACTTTAGGGTYCTGAGCCGCTCCTAAAGCGCATTTAGACACTCACAAGTCTATGGGACCAGATGGGATCCATCCTAGGGCACTGAGGGAGCTGGCGGAAGGGCTCACCAAGCCACTCKCCATCATTTATCATCAGTCCTGGCTCGCTGGGGAGGTCTCAGATGGCTGGAGATGGGACAACGTGATACCCATCCACAGGAAGGGCTGGAAGGAGGATCTGGGGAACTCCAGGCCTGTCAGCCTGACCTCAGTGCCTGGGAAGGTTATGGAACAGATCAYCTTGAGTGCCATCACMCKSCACCYACAGGACAACCAGRGGATCAGACCCASYCAGGATGAGTTTAGGAAAGGCAGGTCCTGCCTGAMCAAYCTGATCTCCTTTTATGACCAGGGTGCCTGGTGTCCACCTGGACTTCAGCARAGCCTTTGACACCACCTCCCAAGGCATTCTCCTGGAAAAGCCATCACCCCATGTCTTGGATAAGTGCTCTCTTGGCTGGGTTAAGAACYGCCAGGATGGCCAAYCCCAGARAGTGGTGGGGAATGGTGCTGCATCCMTCTGGTGTCCGGTCACCAGTGGTGTCCCCAGGGATCAGTGTTGGGCCCAGTCCTGTTTAATGCCTTTAYTGATGATCTGGATGAAGGGATCGAGCGCACCCTCAGTCAGTTCACACTCAACACCAAGTTRGGTGGGAATGTCGATCTGCTCGAGGGCAGGAAGGCTCTGCAGAGAGATCTGGACAGGCTGGATCCATGGGCCAAGGCCAATGGGATGAGGTTCAACAAGGCCAAGCGCCAGGGCCTACACTTTGGCTACAACAACCCCCTGCAGGACAGAGGCTGGGGACAGAGTGGCTGGAAAACTGCCCAGCGGAAAAGGACCKGGGGACTGAACATGRGACAGTGTGTGCCCACATGGCCAAGAAGGCCAATGGCATCCTGGCTTGGATCAAAAACAGTGTGGCCAGCAGGACCAGGGCAGTGATTCTTCCTCTGTACTTGGCACTGGTGAGGCCACACCTCGAGTGCCGTGTCCAGTTCTGGGTCCCTCAATTCAGGAAGGACATGGAGGGGCTGGAATGTGTCCAGAGAAGGGCAATGAAGCTGGGGAAGGGTCTGGAGCACAAGTCCTGTGACGAGCGGCTGAGGGAGCTGGGGGTGTTTAGCCTGGAGAAAAGGAGGCTCAGGGGAGACCTTATCACTCTCCAAAACTCCCTGACAGGAGATTGTAGCCAGGTGGGGGTCAGGSTCTTCTCCAGGCAACCAGCGACAGAACAAGAAGAAATGGCCTCACGCTGTGCCAGGGGAGATTGAGGCTGGACATCAGGAGAAATTTCTTCCTGGAAAGGGTTGTTAAACACTGAAATGGACTGCTCAGGGAGGAGGTGGAGTCACCATCCCTGGAGGTGTTCAAGAAATCCCTGGATGTGGCACTCAGTACCACGGTCTGGTTGACAAGGTGGTGATCAGTTAGAGGTTGGACTCGATGACCTCAGAGGTCTTTTTCAACCCACATTGTTCAGTGATTCTTTCTAGAAAACTCAGGAAAGTGGTGAACACTCTAAGGAAAGATCTTCCAACAAGGCTTTTCAAAATCAGAGGGACATAGGTGTAAGTTTTTACCACTGTTTGCTACACATTTAATGGTGCAAAAATACAGCCATGAAGATTTCAGCTTTGTTGTGAACTGAACACAATTCCAGAGATGTACAGGCATCTGTACACATTCCAAAGATGTACTGTTACAAAATGTGGAATATGTAAAATTATCTTGGGAAAGGACGTTCTTCGATGTTTGATGTCTGTATTTTCAAGRCTAATCAAAAAGAAGATTTAATCCGTTGAACAGAGAGCAGCTAACAAGCTCTAAGTGATGTCCAGGTGTTAGAAAAACAAATTACTTGTGGGTAGAAATGCCTTCTTAAGGTTTAGGGCTGGACATTCTTCAGTGATCTCAGRCCTCCTCTCAGGGGAAGGTTWACCAAGCTTGGGAAGAAGGATGTATCACTGATAGTGAACACAAAGAATGCAGAATTTATGGGCCACAAGGACATTTGGCAGAACTCCCAAGATAAGGAAGAAACTAATAAAGACAACTCATCAACTGTGCTGAATCGCCTCTGACTGGGTAAAAGGTAATTCCAGCAGGGACAGATCCCAACCACTGATGGAGAAACCCACCTCAGAACAGCCTGAGCAGGTGGAATAATTAGCATGAGAAGCGAGAGAAATATTAACCAATAGTAGAGCACTAATTAATAAGAGAACTATGTAACTTGTAGGCAGTGAACACTAATTCCCTTGTTTGCTAAAATGTATAAAGTTTTGATAGTTGGGGTGCTTGCTTTGCGGACTGCCAGAATGCYACCGAGCACCCAGGCTTGCGCACCTCTGAAATAAATAATCAGTGTCTCTCTCGAGTGTGTCATTATTGGCTTGTTGCACACCGATTTTTGTGGACAACAGTAGTACTGTAATGGGAGCAAAACCCCCAACACTTCCCTAATGCCACTATTTATTCCAAAACCAGAAGATGAAGCACTAACAACTTTAAAAGTCTAGTTGAAACTAGGAGACACCAAAGGTGCTGGAAAAGAAGTACCTGAAAAGAGTCTCTTCTAAAAGAGAGACTTCAGTCTCCACGGAATTCAACCCCAGAGCTCCATCCTCCGGCTCCACCTCTCAAGAAAACACCCACCCTTGACCTCCGAAAGAGCACCTACAGTCAAGAATCGCCTCGCTCCCATTACGATCCCCCTGTAGCACCCTCACCAGCGGGGAAAAGCAGTTTTCAAACTATTCCTCTCCTTGTGCATCCCTGTTTTAACCCACCACAGCTACGTACACACGAACCCAACCCCACACACACACACACACACACACGGACCAGGCCCCTCTTCGCCGGTCGCTGGGGGCCTGAAAGGGGCTTTCCCCTAAGGGCTGTTCCCCGCTTGCCTGCCTGTGGGAATGTTACTGTGGAAAGAAAGGAGCCGGGACAGTCGGGGAGTGCCAGCAAAGGCTTCAGCTGAGTGGCAGCCTCTGGCTTTTTGCCTCTCCGCCGTAGTTTGTCCCCAGCCGTTCCCTCGCTGGCTGCGCTTTCTCATCGGGCAGCGCGCGGGGCACCTCAGTACGGTGGCTGGGAGGGGGCGCGGGCCCGTCATGGCGGCGGCGGTGGTGGCGGCTGGCCGGGCGTGCGCCCGCGGAGCGCTCCGAGCGGCCTGGCGAGGTGACGGGGCAGCGAGGGTCGCCGGGGGAGCCTCCGCGGGGAGGGCAGGCGGGCACCGGCCCGGGCAGGCGCCGCGGGAGGCGGGGGGTTGCCCCGGAGAGCGAGGGGAGCGCGCTGCGTGTGCACACCCGGACATCTATCCATGTATCCATATGCACATCCATACATCCGTGTATGGATGACAGCACGGACGGGGGGTTTGCAGTGTCCCTGGMGCCTTCCCATGGATCTGAGGTGTGACCTGGGGAGAGCAGCCCCTAGAGCCCCCCCTCTCGTCTGAGGGTTTCACYGTAGGGCTGCAGCGGGATCGGGGAGATAAGGAGCATTCCCGTGATCCCCAGGCGGCTGGTCCTTGGCATAGTGGGGGTGTGTACATGCGTGTATTTGAATTTCGTAAGCCCTTGCACTGATTTTCCCTCCATTGTGTTCATTCCAGTGTAGRAAAAGTGCTTTGGGGCTGCACCTGTGACACTTTGCAGTGGCTACTGTGGCACAGCATTAAATGGCCAGCAATGAATTCCAAGCCAGCACACAGCCGAGTGGGGGCTGTGTGCATGGATCAGGACACTCCACAGCTGCACACATTCCCGTGGCAGTTCCATCACCCTGGGTCCTGCAAGAGCTGGATAACAATTCAGTTTTGTATCTCAGCAATGCCAATGGGACTTTCTAAACAAATGTCAGAGTTTTTCTTAAAGTTTACATTTTGCCAAGTAGTGTCAACCTAGTTGCTCTTGTATGTGTTGTTCTTCTCCAGGACAGGAAGTGTGATAAATAGTGGGTGCAATAAACATGTGCTTCAGATCATAAATGGAGTTTAGGTGTGCAGGTATTGCAGGGTTCTGGGCAGGGCAGCTGTGCCTCTGGAGACCTGGATCAGTCACCCATTACCCCATCAGAGTAACTTGGGCAGTAACACCTGCCTTAAGATGATGGAGTAACATGGTTTGCTTTGTAATTCAAATTATTATTTTCTTCCCATTTTTTCCACCTTTCTCCTCTAATGTCATCCTGGACGTTTTCATTTTATAGGAATCCAAGCTGGTTTTTTCTAATTTTTCTGTAGCCGTTTTTTTCTGGTTTTTAATCGTCTTCAATCACTTTTCAAAACTCAAATGTATTATTTTTTCCCAATGGAGGTTAATGTATACTGAGAAGGAACGGAAAACATTTTTATCTTCTACAGTCCTCTGAAAACTTTCTTGCGTTTTTTGTCTTAAATAAAATCCAAGTAGTTAATGAGTTTCAGGTCTCTTTTTATCCTCAGGGCAATCTATAATGAAGTGATGCCAAACTGCGATTAAAGCCTGAACATTAAGGGGGGCTTGAAAACGGGCCAGTGGTGTTTCCTTAGTGAAGGGAAACATTTTTACTGTCTAATCACAACTATGTCCTTAAAAAACCCCAACCATTTCTTGCAGGTAAACCAGGAAAAATAAAAGGCTGCAACTGCTCCTAAATAGTTTATTAAAATCACTCTATCAGCAATATGCTCGAAGCCTTCTAGCCTTCTTTTCTTTGTGACATTTTCTGTTGCAATATTTTCCCTCCCACTTTCTGCTTTGCATTTCAAGACAAAAGGTTCAGGTCTGATTCAGTTTGAAAATCTCTGGTTTTTCTTCCTGTGTGTATTTGCAGAAAACACTGTTTTAGGGGACAAAATGCCCTACATATAAACACCTTTCTGTCTTTGTTCTCAGGGTTTGCTTCTGTGCCACTGAAAGGGAGTTGCAGTTCATATTCCAGCCTGGCATGGGCTTTCCAGACGCGGTGCTCCCTCTCTGCCCCCTGGACTGGGACAGTCGAGCAGTGCAGGAAAAGCAGTTTCTTCAATTCCTGTAAGTTGGATAAAAATTATTAACTGTAATAAACAGAAGACAAAAAGRAAATACTGCTTTGGAGAGACACAGTAATGAAAATCTATGTATATTAATTTTTTGGTATTTCCTAGTAGATTATAGTTGCAACTAGAAGYGCATGCACAAAATCAGTTTATTATCTTTTAACAGCAAGCAAGGGTTTGCTTGATGTCACAGTGAATCCATCTAAGATATGTCATTGGATGGCAGAGGGAGCATCTTCCCCTCTGTTTCCTAGGCCTTTATTCAGAATATAAACTGTGTGTTTATATAAATTGTGTGTTTATTTTCTAGTTTATTTTCAAGCCACAGGCAAGACGTGCTGTTCAAACTGTGCTGTCTCAAATATGAAACAACTGAAATGCAAGAACSTGTTAAACAGAAACTGTTGGTAGCATCCTGCTCATTGTCTGGTCAGCTGCAGTATTTTCCTCCAGTCCTGAAAGGAATTACACCCATGCTTAACATAACTGAGAAATGATGGCTGTTTAAATTCACACTCAGGACTGTGAACTGAGATAACTGAGGGGCCTTTTCCCCTGTCTTGTGGTTCCTTATCCCATCCCATAGGGGAAGAGAAGGAATGGTGAGAACATAATCTCTGGTGGAGATATCTGCAGCAATTTGAGAGTCAAAGTTGTTTGACTGTTTATAATCCATAGGATTCAAGAGCTCTGCAAAATCAGACTTTCAGGACTGGTGGTCTCTTCCTGTTCTGAACATCTGAGTGACAGTACTGTTTGTTTCCTTTACATATGCTAAAGAAATGGGGTTAAACAGTCAGGCTGGGCTGGCTCATCTTATCCAGTGAATTTTGATTGTTGACTGATTCCAAGTACTGGAGGGTRGAGAAGTCTCCAAAGACTTGGAAAAGGCTGCAGTGTGAACCTCAGGCTCTGCGTCGTAAAGGCTTTCTAAGGATGCCACCTGCAGGAAAAACTCATTTAGACAAGCCAGCAACAAGATAAGAATAGGTAGAGAAGCTAAGCACTGTTGTTATTTTGTTTATCTTAAATCTAAAATGTAGCACCACAAGTGATTGCAGCRTGATTACAATTTGTAGGTTAGTTTCCTTAATTAGGCTTGTGTTCATATTCACAAACTCTGGATGAGCTCTGTTTTACCAGGAATTTTTCCTGATGTTTGGTTAGAGGACTGAATTAAAAATATTTGCTGGGATGACATCCATGTTGTTTGACTTAGTAAAATTTTATATATTTAGGCAAACTACYTAAAGCTATTGGCTTATTTAATAAGAATTAACAACCTGGAAAAATTAAAGTGAAGCCATGAGATTCAGAAGACTCAGAGGGTTATAGTTCAAAATATAGTTATTCTAAGAACACTTTCTCTTACAGAAATAATAAATAAAATCTTCAGAATTCAACTGAAGTGGGTACAAACAGTATAAATCACTCATATCCTTAGCAGTGCAGTTGCTTCAGAAGTGGTAACATTTAAAATGCAGATGTCAAACAGTTTTCAAGTGAAATGTCGACCAAATAACAGTGCTTTGTGACTGAGAAAGGTGACTGTATTTTTCTGTCTCATTAGTGAATGCTTAATWATCTTCCATCATACCTTTAATAATATTCCTGTGCTTTTGTTAGTAGGGTCATCTATACCTTCAACATAACTATTATTTTTAGTAGTTTAACTGGTTTAAATAGAAGGAATTCATTTAAATAGGAGGAATTGCAATTATCCTAGACAATCTGTGATCCTCACCCAGATAGTTGTCTCCTGCAACTCTGACACAAAAACATGCACAGACTATTTATWTCAGTGAGTTTGTAATGAAATAATYTAAAATTATCTTCTTACTCCAGGCTTCTCCTTTTCCCTTTCCACCCTCCCCACCATGGGAAGCAGTTCAATGTTCATTTAGTGCTTTGGCTGTCTCTCAGCCTTAGGAGTTATCTTTGACCCTGGGCATCCAAACCAGCACAATTTTCTCAACATCCATTATGTATCCAAGTGTATGTGAGAATAAAGAGCTTTTATTGGATACTTGGACTATATAAAAATTATGCTTTCCTGCTCACACTATGAATTCCATTGGCTACCCTTGGGAGCCAGTCACAGAATCGTAGAATGGTTTGGGTTGGAAGGGACCTTAAAGATCATCTAGTTCCAAAGCCAGGGACACCTTGCACTGCTCCTTAAGGCTGCTCCTTAATTACATTTTATATTAAGTTTTTGTAGTCTTATGTGAGTTTTCTTTGGGTTAAACTGTTTGTTTTGACAGCTATGTCTAACTTGAGCATTAGAATGAAAAAAACCCATATTTTTTCAATTTTCAAAGAATTTTTCTTGAAGTATGAACACTCCAGATAAATAATTACAGAGTTGCCTCTTGCTATTATGAGTAGTATCATAAGAAGAGTTTCAGTGTTCCAGCATTCAGGATGTAAAGTTACAATTGTAGAACTGATTTTTAAAATCTTTTTTTCCTTTTACAAGAGGGTTGTCTGTGTATTGAAGAATAATTGGTTAATTGCTTTTAGTCAGAAAAAAGGGGAGTGAATATAAAATGCCTTAYAGTTAATTGTACTTGGAGGGGCATTCTTTTGGGGTTTGCTTTGTTACTATGCATTATTACTTTTCAGAGGCGTTTAGCCTCTGATTTTCATTTTGCTTTCAGGAATTGAACCATGCCAATGGTGTTCAGTTTGCAGACCTCACTGAAATCTCTCTTCTCCATATCCATCTGGTGACACTGAGGCATGATAGTTATTAAAAATGAAAGCTTTAATGATCAAAGCAACCTTCAAAAGATAGCATTTACAACAACATGTATTAGCTACATTAAGGTCCTTGGTTTTTAAGAAAATGTTATAAAGAAAACAAAATACAATTTTTCAGATGCTGGGATCCCACGTCTACAACTTCTGCTGACATTGTGATGAATTGCCAGTTTTAGAAAATGTGAAGTTCTAATCTAAGTGCACTGTGAAAATGTGCTCAAGGTTTGCAGTGAAGTGGAGCTATTCACTGTGTCTGTGTAGCAGTATGAATGCATCTTTTGGAATATTTTTCAGGTCCAAGGTTTTGTTCTACTATCAGAATGCAATGGATTTGTTTCTCGGTTTTGAGGAAAATGCCCCAAACTTTCCCATGCTATCCTGTGGGAAAAATAGTTAGATTATAGGTGTCCTTTTCTGCCAACAAATTTGCAGACACACCTCATTTCTCATAGATCTTATAGATCCATGCTTTTCATGGGCCAGGATTAGACAGGGAGTCAAGAAACTGATGTCACATGATGGCAGACAGTTCCATTTCAGAGGTGAAGTGGCAAGAGCAGTTCTCATTTGGGGTGAACACGCTGATTTTGATGAGACTGCTGTAGAATCTTGCATGCTGTAAGTAATCCATCCAGTATGCCATTGTTCCATTTTTCTCTCATAAATAAATCTCTTTGTATTATCATCTGCAAAATATTCCCTTTTGAATCATGGAGGAGAGGATTCAACCTATTAGAGGAGTTAAAACAGTTTCCATAAGTAACTTTAAAAAGTCTGGGTAGGTCTTGGAATTAAAGCCTTCCACTTTTAAAACTAACAGGAAAATGTATTAGAAACAACTTGTCAGGAGTAACAGATGGGATGAACTAAGMTGACAGTTTTTGAACAGTATATGAGTTCAGTTGAAGATGATGAGGGAATATAAAGTCAAGCTCCATCTTTGTTTTGGATGGTTCACTGCTGTTGTTTTGGAATTAGGTATTTAATGGAATTGTGAGAGTGCCTCCAGCCGCTGGTGAGAATTGAGCTTGAAGTTGAATGTTAGTACGTGCAATTGGAAGTGACATCCAAATGATTTGCTTCGTGCTCAGCCACTGAAATGAGTTGTGGTTTTGCTCTTAGGGCAGCTGCTCTGTGTATGTTTTTGCCCAACATCTTTACCTTAAATGCTTTGTAGTTAAGGATATTGTTATTAGGCACATTTTGTAAGAYGGTGGAGAGAGAACACTGTAAGGCCTAGGTTTAAAAATGCAGTTGAGCACACCTTGTCCTGACCTGAGCTATTTAAATTGCAGTTCTTTGCCAAATCCTAGTTAGAGTAGTTAATGTAGCCTGCTCTGTGCCAACCTCTGTCCTAGGAATCTTTCAAGTACGCATGAGAAGGGAACTGGAAACAGAAAGTTATTTTTTTGAATGTATTTGTGAAAAAACAGAGATGTATATTCATGCAGAAAATGGGAGACCAAGGTCAAAGTCCTCCAAATCAAGAAGTGTTCGGGTCTCCAGGTTCCAGATAAGTGTGTTAAACTTCTGAATTAAGGTAAAGGCTTAAGTTAATTAAGTTAAAGTTAATGAAGTTGAAGACGTAGATCTGAGAAGAAATGTCTCATTGTGGTCATTAGGCAGCTGGGTATAGAGTGTGTAATTTGTCATTAAATTTCTAATAGCATATGTAAGCAATACTTTCCCTTTGCACATGCTCTTTCATATTTCATATGCCTGAAGTATTTTTTTCCAAATCCTGTTTTTGTTTGGAGACAGTGGCAAGACCATTGGTGTCTGGAGAAGGAAAAAGGGTGAAATATACCTTTTAAATTTTCACCTGTTAATAAAAGTATGTATTCCAAGCTGACACCTGGAAGAGAATGTTAGTGATTGAAAAGACCTTAAGTTAATACAGATACACAAATGTAATGGTATTAGTGGACAACAGTGCATTGAAAGAAGCATTTTTATTATAACAAGTTCATTAGTATTTTTATTATGTCAATATTAATGTCTTTGTATCTCTGCTGCTGTGCTGCAAACAAGGCTATTTGTCACCAAAGACCTTAGGAAAAGATTRCTTATATTTGAAAGAAGTGAGCCTGCTTAGCTGTTTTACAAAATTAATTCTTTCTTCTCCTTTTACTCCCTTAAATTTTCCAACTTACTGCTCTTTGTCTTTCTTTGTATTCTAAGCAAGCTGGGAACTCATCTTGCAGCAGACAAAGAAATCTGATTTTARTCTCAGTTAATGAGTATCCAGGATRCTGGTTTCTGATGGGGTTTACAGCAGGTCTTAATACTTGGGGTTTACTGAGGTGTGGTCTAATATTCATCTGATAAATACCTGTCTTATTCCTGATATTCAGGGATAATACAAAAAGACACAAACCCAAATCCTTTTCAAAATATTACAAGTATCTTTTGTGCAGATTAAGCAAAATGGAGTGATGTCATACAGAYTTAGTGGTTGGTAGTGATCAGCTTGCATAAAGCATGCTTTCAGCTAAATTCAGTAGTGGATCTTTTTCTAGTCTATATAATAAAATCCTATATATGACACCTTTCCCCCCCACTCAGTTGCTRTGTGCTTTTTGGTAACTGACTAGAAATGTGTGGTGGCTTTTATGACTGGTTCTGTTTTAGCTCTTGAGGAATGCACGCAACACCCTATTTTACACAGGCAAAATAAAGTAAGGCCATAAATCTCTGAGAGACTGCATATCTGCTGTGCTGTCTTCATTTCAGAACATCTCTACAAGTGTGAGAAGCAGTACAGTGATCCTCATTTCTGTTTGGAGTTACTTCCTCCACTTCAGGACATTTCTCCTATGTGCTGACTAATCACCTTGGTGCTTTGCTGCCAAGCCAGATTGACCTTTCTTATACTCAGATTTTTCTTTTCCCCATTGCTGTGTTGTCTGTCTGTCATAAGCAGTGTCCCCACCATTGTAATCTCCTCGATGACAGCCTATCCCTTTCATATTCCATTCTTGTCACTTCGCCTTAAAATCGGCGTGAAACCTCCRTCTTACAAAGAACTCAGCTCTGCAGCCTGCAGGCTCCTGATGTGTTTCATTAAATTCAGCTGCTTCCCAAACACATGATGATATTATTATAGACCGATTAGATGAACTGCACTTTGGTACCAAATGGGATGTTTTGATCTGGTTCTAATTTTGACAGAATCTGTGTGGTGCTTGAGGCCAAAACTTGGCTTGGCCTGACCTCTTCTTGCTGGATCTGTTGGCATTGAATGGTCTCCTTTGGTACAAAGCACTGTCCTTACTCTGTGACCTTTGCTACTTTCCTCCACTGGAATTAAAGTGATCTTAYTGTACATATATTTGGAGTGCAGCTCAAAGTGCAGGATTTTTTTGGAGTGTATTACTAGCTCCAGAGCATGTTCTTTTCTCTTAACTGCTTCTTGCTGCCCCTCTGCAGCCTCCTTTGTAGCTGTTATGACCCTTTGTAAGGCCACACAAACTGCAGATTGRGGGGTACTGTTCCAGCTTAAAAATAACCTTGCAAAGAAAAATGTAAGTACCTTTATTGTAATTCCCTGTTTCCAGGCTAGCAGGATTATCATTTTTAAAAAAAGAATTGCTAGTTACACARTGTTGTCTGAATAAGCTAAGAAGCTTAACAGGATTGATGATCAGCCTTCCACCTAATGGAACAGCCACATAGTTCACTTAAGAATATGAATTTACTGAATCATGCGTTACCTACTTACTTTACTTTTTTTTTCACCCTGAAAGAAAATTGTGGTAAGGAGGTAATGCATTTTTATGTAAGTTTTTGTTGGTTTTGGTGGGGTTTTTTGTTGGCTTTTCCCCCTCACATTTAGCTCACAGCTACATGCATCAGTGTGTTGTACTCAGTGGTACCTCTGAGCATCCTGGACGGCTCCTGTCCCTCACTGTGTTGWCAACATGGCAGAGCTTCCCCAGTTCCAATGCATTTCCCAGTCTGTGGGGCAGGATCTCTCAAGTGCATTAATCTGAAAATAGTGGGTTGCTGCTGGGAAATAGTAGTGATTTCATGGTTATTTTAATTCCCGTGGTTAAAAGTGTTTACTGGCTTTTTTTGTCTACTTTAAATAAACAAAATCACTCTCTAATCAGAGAAGACAAGATTTACACTGCCATAGTAAYGTTGCCCCTGGGTCAAACACATAAGAGCATTAATCTGCAAATAGAACAGTGGTGATGCTTCTGTATTCTGGCTGGAGAGGTGGGCAGAGAGGAACCTTTTGAGATTCAGCAAGGGCAATGCAGGGTCCTGCCCCTGGGGAGGAACAACCCCAGGCACCAGCACAGGCTGGGGGTGACCTGCTGGGAAGCAGCTCTGGGGAGAAGGACCTGGGGGTGCTGGTGGACAACAAGCTGTCCATGAGCCAGCAGTGTGTCCYTGTGGCACGTTCCCAACGGAATCCTGGGCTGCACTAGGAAGAGCTTTGCCAGCAGGTTGAGGGAGGTGATCCTGCCCATCTACTCAGCCCTGGTGAGGCACATCTGGAGTGCTGTGTCCAGTTCTGGGATCCTCAGGACAACAGAGACATGGAGCTGCTGGAGTGRGTCCAGCAGAGGGTGACAAAGATGAGGAAGGGGCTGGAGCACCTCACTGCTGAGGAAAGGCTGAGGGAGCTGGGCCTGTTCAGCCTGGAGAAGAGACTGAGAGGGGACCCCATCAATGYCTGTCAGTGTCTGCAGGGTCAGAGGATGGACCAGGCCCTGCTCGGTGGTGCCCRGCAATAGGATGAGACACAACAGAGAGAAACTGAGGCACAGGAAGTTCTACCTGAACAAAGGAAGTGACTCCTTACTGTGCAGTGACTGAGCACTGGGATAGATTGACTAGAGAGGGTGTGGAGTCTCCCTTCCTGGAGATATTCCGTAACCATTTGGATTCAATCCTGTGCTGTGGGCTCTGGGATGACCCTGCTTGAGCAGGGAGGTTGGACCAGATGACCCAGTGTGGTCCCTTCCAACRTTACCCATCCTGGGGTTCTGTGGAATATCATCTAGGGTGTCTTTTCATGTAATCAGTTTCTTTTTGGTGTTGTTTTTTTGTCTAAGCTACTATGGTGTCCTGTATTTCCATCAGCTGGGTGAATAGGAGTTTGCAGTTACCTACTAAATAGGTGTTTCTTAAGTCTTGCTCTCCTGTGTTGGGTGAAGGACCAAGGCAGTGCATGGTCCTGGCCATGGCCACTGTCTGAGGAGGCCTGACAAAGCCTGAGCTCTGTGATGACGCTGTTTAAAGTATTTTGCATTCCTTCCCCCTTACATTCCTTTGCATTTATACAAGCARTAAGGGGGATGTTGTATTTTCAGAACATGACAACAGCAGCAGGTTTATGTTTTGTTTAACTTTTTGTGTTTTGTGGCTTTTGAAAGCAAGCTCACCCTTGGATATTTTTAGAGGTGATTGAAGTCGACTGTCATTGATTGATGTCCTTGGATAAGTGCCTCAAGGTATTGCTTCTCTGAGTTACTAATGAATGATTTTCTTTTCATAACCTGGAAATTAATACCTTACTGTTGACTTGTTAGGAATATTTGCCTTTAAATCGATTTTGAAAAACCATGTGAAAATGTGCCCTTGCCTGTCTGAGTGCAGTAATCAGGAGTAGAGGCACATCTTTGTACAAATACACATACACACAGTAGGAAGGCAGCAATCCTACAGTTTAAATTCCAGCAAAGCAAAGATCAAGCAGGTTTCAAGTTTGGGGTTATTTTTCGTTCAGCTTCAGCTTCCAGTAGAAGCTGTACTTGTTCATTGCTTATGGAAGTCTTTTTTTTTTATTTCAGCGACAGCTGATCAGCTGTGGAAAGGAGCTTTGGCAGAGACTGGCGTGGGAGTAAAAAAAGCAAGAGGAAAGAAAAAGAAGAAAAAGCTAAGGAAGAATCTCAATAGGGGCCAGGAGATTGGTGAAGGTAAATTCRCAAACAAGAAGCTGAAGACATGTCCTGACCTTTTTGTGTATAGTGTTTCTTGGCTTAATAAATGGACAAATTTCTTTTCCTTTCTCTCATGTCAGAACTGCTGGAGATATTTTTGTCTTTAAACAAAAATCTTGATATGATTATTTAATGTTGTTTTTGCTTTTTTTAAATATAAATTCTGCATCATAAAATGCATTTGAAATATGTGAGAGTTTTCCATTTTGTTGCATTTTTCCTGAGTGCAGAGCTGCAATCCTAATTTGGAAGAAAGCATCATTTTTCTCTGTTATTTTTAAGGACGTTCTGGTTTCCTCTGGCCTGGCCTTAATGCTCCTGTGTTACAAACTGGGAGAGTCCAGGAAGTTACCCAACGAAAAAAAGAAGAACGAGAAAGAATTCAGTCTGAAATTATTCAGCAGAGAGATACGTGGGAGAAGAAAAAGAAAATAAAAGTTAAGAGAGAGGGCGGATGGAGTGGAAAGTGTTGGGGAGGTATCATTCTGGATCCTCCTGACCCTGGTCCTAATGGAGGTAAGAAAACCAGTTATCTTCCTCTTGCTTAGCCTTTCTGATGAGGGGCTTGGAGAAAGTGAGCTCCAGRCTTTTCCTGTGATTGAAAACCGGTTTTGTCCTTCTCTGCTATATGCCCACCCATAAGCAAGCTAAATCAAAGAGCAGRTACTGTTATCACCAGTGAAATTTGTTAAAACACTGGTTAGTTTCCTACAGTTGGACTGTTCTGTGTTACAGACCATGTGATGTTATGTGGAATTACAGAGAACTGAATTATGTCATAGACTGTTACAGGAATCTTGAAGTATGGAAATATTTTTCTATGTCCAGCATCAATTGTCCTGAGCATGAAATATATCCATTTTTTAATAGTTTCTTAAAGGATCCTGTGGGATAAACCAGGACTTTTTAAAATTCCAGTTCAAATAATGTGGCTAAAGATTATGTAGTTCGAATGTAGCTTTTAGATGAAGCTGTAATAAATAACAGTAAATATAATAACCATAGAAGTTATTTATTTATTTCGTAAGTAGTTAAATATAGTGAAAACCAGAGGTCCTATATGTAGAGCAGAGAGCTGACTTTTTTTACAGTGCTGTTATTCAGACTACTAGAAATTCAATAGTTACTTTAACATTTAGAACCCAATCTTTTTCAGCTAATTAAACATGAAAAAGATTTGTTAGCTCCTGTTGGGCTGAGTTTTTATTGTGAAACTCTGCTTATTGACATCTTTCTGTATGCTTTTATAGTAAGAGGAGCTAAGAAAGAGAGGTGGTATTTTCTAGCACTGCTGTGCATTTCATTAGCTTAAGAGCAAATATCCCATGGCAGGCAGTGATGTGACAATGGACTTGGCCAACTGTCACTGAACCTGTCAGTGTAAAAACAGAAGATTTGAGAGATTAACAAATTGTTCCAAATTCCCCATAAGTCAGTGGTGGAAACATAGAGCAAGTCGAGAAAATGCCATGGTTCTACTTCCATCCTGTGAGCACAAGACTGTGTTTAGTTTATTCCACTGAAAGAAGTGACAGCTGCTGTAAACAATGTTTATGCATTTATGAATTTTACCTTCTGGTGCTTTCCTTGATTTTGCTTTTGGCTGGTACTATTGATGTAGATTACTTGCATTAAAGTTGGCTGTGTGGAGGCTGTTCTAGTCTGGCCAAGTTCTGCCAAGAAGAGGAAAGGGTACTGCAGTCAAAATAGGAAAATGAAGCTGTCAGCTCGAATTATAAATGTGTTTGAGAAAAGGCAGTTTCTGATTAGCATGCACTGATTTCCTTTTAATCTGTTAAAAATGTTGGGGATTTTCAGGCCCCCAGAGTTCTTCCAGCATCTTTTTATTCAGAGAATTAATGATTTTGCAGGGGAATTGGGACATTGGCTGTATGCAAAGCACTGTCAAGGTGATAGGAGGAACAGATCTGAAACTGCCAAACCCAATKAATGCTTTTGGCCTGAGACTGTGGCATGAGTGGATTCCCTGGTGTCACTTACTGAGCTAATCCTCCCCTTCCTCTTTCTGGAATTTCACAAAAGTGTGCATCAAGAAGTACTTGCCATTACATAGAATCAAAGAATAGGTTGAGTTGGAAGGGACTTTTTGCAGGTCATCCAGTCCAAACTCCAAAATTCTTTGAATCCCTGGTGACTGTACAATATTCTGAAGAATGCTGGATAATACTTTAATCATAACCGAAGTKACCCATTGGGTGATTTTAATGATTTACAGCTTTTGCTCTGTATGTATGAAATTTGGGGTTAATTTGCAGTTTTAGAGCAGTATTTAGGGAAGAAGGCAGTTTACACTGCTTCTTCAAATTATTCTTATCTTACCCTTTCTACTTATTGCTGAGATTGCTTTAGAAATTACAGTCACAAAGAAGTTGTGTCCTTCTGAAGTTACACCAGCTACAGGGGGATGTGCTGATAGAGAACACAAGGAAGTGTAACACCCTGTTTTTCTCCCAACAGAAACTTATGAGGATTTTGAGACAAGAGTCATCGAGGTAAGCATTTCAAATCTTTTCAAGGACTTTAGAGAATTGCCACTATTTTATTTTGACATTGCAATTATTTAACAAGTCTTTGCTAAGTCAATATTATAGCAGTAGGAATTAGTCTGGTTTTCTGCTTCAGCTGCATGACATGTTCAAGCATAACTTAYTAGAAAGTGAGTTACTTTGTCTATTTAATTGAGAGAGAAGGATTATGAGAAACTTYTTCTTAAGCAAAATAGCCTGATTCACAACAGCTCCTTGTCTGAAAGTCAAAAGAATAATCAGACAAGTCAGAAGTTGAGCTGACTGACAGCTCTGCTCCAGAAAAGCATCTGAGGGTTCTCTCCTGTCCTGATAAATGTGCAAATGGTTTTCTTTGTCCTTGGTTATCTTTCTGCATTTTGCTGAGATGACCATCAGCTGGGATTCATCCAGTGGCTCGAGAGTGTTCTAGATTAATCAAAATCTTTGCTTGGTGCAGTGGTTTTTAGTATCTTCTGAGACCTGGAAAACAGTGATGCTGTATTGTGATCTCAGTTTGGGTAATTAAAAGTCATGAGTTGGATGCTATATTTTTTTTTWAATCCTGCAGAAGGGAAAGATATAAACTGTTTTACATGTCTGCTGTGCACAGGATAAAAAGCAATGGATATAAATAAAAAGCAAGGTAAATTTAGACATAAAGAATGAGTTTCAAATGGAGATTTGAATACTGGAATGGATTGTATGGARTGTCTGTCATTGGAGCTTTTTAAAAATATTTTTTAGATAATCTGTCGGGAGGGATGGGGAGACAAAATCTGTGACCTGTTAACCCATTTTCTTCTCTAAGTGGGTTTTTGTAGTGGTGTGGGCACTGTGGGCTTTGACTGGCATAGCAAAGACCATTTGGACCACGTGGCCTTTAACTGTGTCTGTGTTTGAAGGCAATTTGTAATAATTGAATTGCATGGGAACTGTTCATGGAAGRAGTGAGTTTTTTTACCAAGGCCTGCAGTTCCCAGTGCTTTCTGTTCCCTGAAAGGGCACATGCAGAACAGTGAATGTTGGTTTGCTGCTGTGACTGTCACTTTGGATGYTACAGTAGGGGAGTTTGCCATTCTGTGCTGGCAGAATTATTTACCAACAGCAAAGTAAGTTGCTGTGCAGTGTGTCCATCTGCTATAGAAATCTGTTTGAATGCTTTATTATATTTGAGTAATAAAAAAGCTTTTAGAAGCAGGCTGGGGCTCTGCTGTTACCTGAGATTGTCACAGAAAAAAAAGAGTGCTTTTGCAGAAAAACAGCGAAGGCAAAAAATTCTATATTCAAAGTCAGCACTGAGCCCAAGATAATTGAGTCTTGCAATTTTCTGATAACGAGTATGAGTTTTGAAATAAATAGATCATTTTAGCATTCTTGTTTTAAATAGGTGAGAGACGTGCTGCTATTTCTGTATGTGTTTTCTATTATCTTCACAATAGTACAGGAGATTAAAATAGTGTTTGCTGGGAAGTTATACTTCACAGCAAGGAACTGAAAGGCATTTTTAAAGGACTGTCTTATGAATAAAGATATAATAAGCCCTTTCTGTTGTGATTGTGCTACTGAAAAGGCTGTGCTCTCTTGCTAGAAGAGAGAAATTGCTTATTAAAGTGTTTTCTTATGATGTAGAAATAGAAAAGCTATGATATGATTTCCTCTGATTGTAAAATAGAGTATAGACAAGCTCAGATTTTCACGTCAACTGGAGCCAAAGTTGTCGTAGAGAACTTGGGTTACCTGTTTCTTACTTTCCCTACCACCCTAAGGCACATTTCCTGCTTTGCTCATATATTACACATAAGAACAATCTCTTTAAATAGAACTGGTGGTAATATTTAACTGGTGTCTAATATAATGTAATCACAGTGGTAATTAAAATCTACAGGTGTAGCTGACATGTACCATTATTATTTTCACTGCAAGGCTTCATTTCGTATGTCATCCACCCTCAGGTGAATTTTTCTTGTATTTTTCTCCAAAATGAACATGGTAACTTAGCAAAAAAGTAGCCTACATGATATCCTTAGCTATGGTAGTAATTGCCTTGCAGTGCAATTAAAATTAGAAAGTGAGACCCAGTACTCAGCAAGGCCTGAGGGCACAGAACATGAGGTTAGTGGCCCTTGGAATCTTTCATTAGGGGAGCTTTCTAAGGGAGAAGTTATAAATAATGCCCTTTGCAAAAGACAGATCTCAGGGGGGTTTTGTCCAACACTGAAATTGCCTGCTGCCAGTTGTAGATTTTTGGTCACTTATTGGTTTGTTCATGCTTTTTTGTTTTCATTGCCTGTTTCTGACGAAGGTAACTTGAAGAATTCTGTGCAAGCATGGCTCCATTTTTAACGGGGTTAATGCAGCCTTTGCAGTACCAGAATAATTCTCTTTTTAAGCCAGATGGCTGGGGTATGGTACTATCATTTTTAAACAAACAAACAAAACACCTCAGTGATTTGTGTTTGAGTGTTAAACTTCAGACTGCAAAGTAGCATTAGGTGTGCTTGTCTCAGTCTGTTTGGATTGCTCAAATTTGCAGGGCAACATACAATTAAAGTTCATTTTATGAGCTCACTACAAAGGAAAACAAAGCAAGCACTTGGTCCCCTTTGTGCTGACTAATCTAGCACAGGAATTCACTAGTTCATCACTTAATTAATGAGGTTTCTGACTCAAAAGCTCTCAAGTTCCTAACTGCGAAATTGGGGTTCTTTGGGGTAAGCTGACGTGTTTGTGCCACCCAGCTTGGAAATGTGCTCTGTGCCACTGCCATGAGTTTGGGCACTCTGAAGAAGCTGCCAGACACACCCTGCAAGGATGATGGAGACAGAGAGCTGGAGGTGGCAGTGGCTGCAGAATGGCTTTTACTCCTTCCTGGACTTTTGTTTTCCTTGTTGCTCTCACTTTGGCCTAAGGGACCTGCTCCCAGGACACATCAGGCCTCTTCTTGTTGGCTCATCTTGGTGGACTTGCTACTTATGGCAAAAAGAAATTTTTTTCTAGCTGTTGTTACTGCAAAGGGTGCAATAAAAAAGGCTTGTGAAAAAGAAATGCTGCATGAAATTACAATGTTTGAGATCCATTGTTTGATGTCCTTGACTGAAAAACCATATGGTACACAGGATGCTCTTTGAGTAATAATTTACTTCTAAGGAGATCCTGCCTCAGAAGTACTTTTGGGGTATTTGTAGGCTCTAGATTTTGCTTTTAGAATACAGGGAAGTCTTCTGTTCCCTGGATGATACTGACAGTGTCTTTGGACTGACAATGAAAATTTCAGACAGTTTTTAAGATAAGCTCCTGCAGCAACCTGTCACAGGAAAAAATGAGAGGTCAGAGCTGTGCACTATTTCTGATACTCTTGGAGTTCTCAAAGATTTTGGCCTGCCCTAAAAGCAGAATTTAGGAATGCTACCTTCAACTGGTTCTGTTTAATAAATAGTTAATTATTTTAATCTCTTACCTGTCAGCCTGTATCAAGAAGAAACAACTGGCACTTGGAACACTCAGAAGCTTTTAAGTGATTTTTAATTCGGCATAATTATGGCTCATCCTTTGAAGAGGAAACAAAGCCATTTCAGACACAGTGTGACTTTGAGCATGCATTATTGTAGGGTTAATCCATAATATGGGAGCTGTAGCATGAAGCCACATTTAGACACGTGCTATGTCAGTAGGGCACTTGAACTGTGTTGTTTTTCCTAATGACTTATAAAAGAGGGAGTTTCACAGGTGTGACAGGGGAAACCTGTTGGCACCAATAGTTTCTCTGCAGATTGGACTCATTACTAATTTTGATGAGAACTGCACTTGGGATTTATCCCTGAGGTGTGTTGAGTCAGCCTATATGAAAACCACTTCAAGTATCTGGTCAAAAGCTTTTCACCTGTTTTGCTGAGYGAAGGGTAGGAGAGTCCAGATTATTTTCTGTACTGCATTTTCTCCACTTACTGTGGGACATGGGGGATGGATGCACCGGGAACAGGATGGCTGGTTCTCATATTCCTGCTTCTCAGAGGCTGTAGCTACTGAATCAAATTCTTTGAGAGAGAAGTACTTTATTTATTCTGCTGATAACCAGTGTGGAGTGTTGGCTGGAGGTTATATGATAAAAGGCCTGTCTGCCCACACACGAAGGAGCACAGAGGCAACAGCAGGTAGAGGAACCCAWACAGGAGCCCAGGACCATCAGAGGAGAGCCACAACCAGATCTCTGGCTCAGCTGTTTTCAAAATTTAAAAAGTGGCTTTCAATCTAGCTTGAGCGGCAATCTGATAACTAGGGGTAGTTGTGCCTTGGCTTCAGTCACTGGTCACTTTTTAGGGGTTGTGCTGTTTTCAAAGTGGCACACTGTTTCATTTTGCATTAATTAACTGCAGTGCAGGTTTGAGCATCCTGCCCTGTTTCCCAGGGTGGAGGGGGAGCATTGCCGAGCACGCTCCGGAAGAGCRCTGCTGCCTTTGATCCAGGCAGGCGTGGGGCTGTGCTGCAGAGGATCTAAGGACACCTTTCCCAGCARTTGTGACAGCCTGTGTGCATCAACAGGCTTGAAAGGCCTTCACAGCACTTCAGGAGGTGCCATAGCACTGACTGTGATGGGTGGCTGAACACATTCTCCTACAGAGCTGCTCAGGAGCAGCTGACGAGTGCAGYTCGAGGGAGGCTTCTGGAGAAGCTCCTTGCATGTGTCTTTATTGCCACATCCTGGAAAGGGAGAAGAACAATCCATGAGTAGGTTTCTACAAACATCACATCCTTCATTTTTGACATGCTGACTCTATTTTTGTACGAGTACCTACTCAGATTGGCAACAGAAGATAAAAGTATGTGCAAAGCAAAAATAGTATTCTCTTGATGCTCCTGGAGAGATGACTCCGCTTCACTCTCTTTTCTTCCATTATTATTTTGCATTTTCTGTAAATAGCCCATTTCCACAGGCACTTCCATCTTAGGGGGCTTGGGTTTTTAGCTTGTTCTTGTAAGCAATGAGTTTGAAGAAAGAAAAATAGCTTGGAATAAGCAATTAGCAAAGCACTAGCCCTAATCCTAACCATTATCTATATCTAGTGAAGGCACTGGAATTTGGGGAGGAGTTGTTTTTTTTTATTTGGGTTTTTTTTGGTGAATTTTAGTAAGAATGTTTAAGCCATGACCAAGTATTTTATAATGATCTACTTTCAGATGTATAACACTACAACCAGATTAGCTTACTGAGGAATTACATATAGGGAAAAGGAGGGAGCACAGACATGGAAATCACATTGAGGCTCCGAGAAAGTAGAACCTGATGCATTTGAGAGGCAGAGGAGAAATAATAGCATGAAATAAATTGTATCTTTTGACTGGTAATTCTGAGGCACAGATATTAACACAGGCAATATCCAGTACGTTATTTTTATATGTACTATATATTATCTTTTTATACTTCATGTATAGTTCATATATTACATGCAGTATATAAACTGTATGTCTATATTTAAATATAGTTTAATATATAAACGAAACCGAAGAAACTAGAACAGATGGACAAAGGATCTCGGACTGTTGTCCCAAAATTGGGCTCTCTCACCCAGTGTGCGAGAAGCCAATCCACACAGAGTCGAGCTATTTGATTTATTTATAGTTCTGCTCCAAAAGGGGTGCTGTGGGTAAAGCTAGCACACTGAAGGCCAAAAATAGAAGCATATTTATACAGTTCGATTATTTACAGTTCTGCATAATGAATCTAAATCACTGCTGGGCTARGCTGCTGCTTGCTTAACTGTGTCTCACCTGGGTTTAAGGGTGCAGCACCTCCTAAATTCAAGTTCAGTGAATCTACATCAAGGTATATTAGACCATATAAGGTGGGAGACTGTAAAGCARTGACTTGCTTATAGAATCATATAGACTATGCTGAGTTGGAAGAGACCCATCAGGGTCATCGAGYCCAGCTCCTGGCCCTGCRCAGGACACCCCAAGAGTCACACCCTGTGCCTGAGAGCATTGTCCAAACGCTTCTTGAGCTCTGTCAGGCTCAGTGCTGTGACCASTGCCCTGGGGAGCCAGTTCCAGTGCCCAACCATCCTCTGGGTGAAGAACCTTTTCCTGAAATCCAACCTAAACCTCCCCCAACTCAGCTTCAGGCCATTCCCTTCTTCTTCCCCTCTCTTAAATGAAGTCGTCTTTTCAGCAGCTGTCATCTGTGTGATGAGACTGCCTTCTGCAGTCTGCAAGTAGATTTCAGTCCTAAGTTTTAATTCATGTAAAGCAGCAACAGACCTTGAGCAATTCCTAGGAGTGCTTTGAAAGTATGTTAAAATATGAGGAGGGTGGTTAGATGTTAGTGTCACTTTCCATTTTTTTCCATGTTTTTTCATCCCGCTTGAAATTATACATAAAGCAGCTAAACACAACAGAGGGATATGGATTTTTAGGAACCTTTAGGTATTTAATGCCTTGAAGCCAGTGTCCCACTACAGATGATACCCATTGACGAAGACAGTATATCTATATTTTAAGTATATATTACAGACCTCTAATACCTTTTTTGGTAAACTTGACTCTCTTTAAAAACAAAAAAACCAAAAACCAAAACATTTGGATTGTGGAATAACAAGAAGCTTTGTGTTGTTTTTTCCTTCAGGTGAGAAATGTGTTTTGTATGAAGGCAAAAGAAGGCAGGAAAAAATCAATACGTGCCCTGGTGGCTGTTGGAAATGGAAAAGGGGCTGCAGGTATGTGCATTTATTGTATATAAAAGATAACACCTGAGGATGGGATACTCGTGGGAGCTTTAATAAGACAGCTGTATTTGTGGTCAAGCAGATCCTTGCAGAACTTTTGTTTGTGTGAAAGATTCAAGTCCACGTGTGTTCCTCCAACTGAATTTTGATTGCACATTGGAGTGGAGGAAAATTATAGAGAGGAAGGTGTGGTTCTCTTGCAGAAAGATGTGTTATTCTGAAAAAATTCTTCCTACCTCTTCTCTCGAAAGCTTCTTCATGAAACGTTATCAGTGAATGATTGAACTGGAGTTGTCCCAGGTTTCTTTTCCTCATTCCCTTCTTTACTTTTAAACAGAATGGACAATTTTTTTATCTGAAGCAGTCAGCAATATTCAATTGTTTGAAACAAAGTTTGGCCAAATGCACAAAAATAACTTAAACCTTATTTGTTTTCATTTGACAACAAGCAGTTGGCATCCARATGTTAGGTGTCCATAACTCCTAAACTGTGATTTTCTCTGAACCATTTCCTGAGTATGACCTGTGCAATGGAGTGGCAATTTAAATGCTGAACATGGCTGTGAAGTTCCCTGGTTCTTTCCACTTTTTCTTTCTGAAGATCCTGCATCATCTATTTCCCAGCAATAAAATGCCTCTCTCTGTCTTGCAGGTTTTGCAGTGGGGAAGGCAGGTGACAGGATGAATGCTTTAAGGAAAGTATGTTGATTGAATATTTTCTGCTCGATGACAAATAATTCATACCTACACTTTTGGATTTTTTCTAATAATCAGGATAATTTGTAGTCTTTGCAAAGAAGTCAGTCCATGTGTTTGCTTTGCCTATCTTGATACAGATAATCAGAGAATCATTTAGGTTAGAAAAGCCCTTTAAGATCATCCAGTCCAGCKGTTGGTCTAAGACTGACAAGTCCACCACCAGCCCATGTCCCTAAGTCTTTCACATACCTGCAGGGATGGTGACTGAGCCACTTCCCTGGGCAGCGTGTTCCAGTGCTTGATAACCTTTTCAGTGCAGAAATCTTTCCAATCTAACCCTCCACTGGCACGACTTGAGGCGATTTCYTCACATCCTATCACTTGTTATTTGGGAAAAGAGCCCAACCCCCACCTCACTTCACCTCCTTTCAGGCATCTGTAGAGAGCTGTAAGGTATCCCCGAGCCTCCTCTTCTCCAGACTAAACATTTTCCTTTCCATAAAGCTTAGATGTGGCAAATCTGTTTTCCTAAGATTTTTTTTTCTTTTTTTTTTCTATCTAATTAACTGAATAGTGGTAAATTGCAAATGCTAAGCAGAAAAATTCAAGGAAAAAAAAGCGTTTTCTCTTTTTATTCCCTAGGCAAAGAATAAAGCCATAAGCTCCCTACATTTTATAGATCTGTATCAGAACCACACGAGTAAGTATTGTGCTTTCAATACAGGTACTGAATATACCAACAAGAACTGGTTGCAACTACTTGCAAAGCATGAAAAAAATGTTAACTAAAATTCTTCTGATCTGATGCATTGTATTATAATTCTTAACAACCTGGTCTRGTTGAAGGTGTCCCTGCTCATTGTGGAGAGGTTGGCCCAGCTGACCTTTAAAAGGTCCCTTCCAACCCAAACAATTCCATGATTCTGTGCTTAAAATTKGTATACTTAATGCATAGTATTTCAGGCCAGATTAGGTCTTTTCTGGCACAGTTTGAATATAGGGAGTCAGGGCATTTTTCTCTGCAATGAACTCCTGTGCTTTTCCCCTTTCTGTGTCGGAGAAGAAGACTCCCTGTTGACCCAATGCATGTATGCTGGCAAAGCCCAGCAGCCAGGGAGAAAGAACCTGGGCTGGAGAGTCAGTCTGATGTTTCCTGGTAGTTTTTTGTTAGTATTCTGTATGGAAAATCCAAAAATGCTGATGCCTAAGGGGAAATCCTAGGTTAAAAGCAGAATTATTAAAAAAAAWGAGTTAAATTATATCATGTGAGCTTCAGTTCAAAACTAAATGAGGCTCACTGGAGGCACACCTACCTATTTTTCAAGTGGGTTTGTATACAACAGTAACATGGTATTCACAGATATGTCAATATTCATAATCTATTCCAGAAATTTACTTAAATTAACCCTTCTCTTTGAAGAAGTCAGGGGAGAGTAAAACCAACTTGCCTTTCACACTTCAGAAAAAGGAGCTTACTAGCTGAAGCTTTTTAGAAGGAAGAATTTATCTGTAATGCCTTTTTTCCCTCCCCCTCCAGTTTACCACGACATTTCAGTGAAATTTAAAAGGACAAACATCCGCATGAAGAAGCAGAACAAAGGTAATTAAAGCTGCCTGGAAGCGTTGAAGTTTAATTGATTACTGACTGGTATTTATTTGATGAAGTTAAACTTGTGTGGTGTCTGGTCTACCATGTTTTAAATGTTGGAAATGATCAGTTATTTTTCAGTAGAAACACTTGCTGTTGGTGCCATGGCTTTGCTACTGTAAATTGGGGTTTGTTCCTTTTACACTCGTGGGAGCTCTCTCAYACTTCCTAAGGGCAGTTCCTCCAGTTCTAAATTGCCTGGATGTGGAAAAGTCTAATCTAATCTAATTAGCATAGGTGTTAGATGCAAAGGCCTCTAGAAACAGCCTTTAGCAGAATTGTTTTCGAGACAAGATTCAGARGTAATTTAGTGTGCAAGTGGTGGGAGTGCTTCAAATGTGAATCAGAGTGCAGGCTGCRTCTGTGTGCCTGTCCCTCCTAAGTCCATACTGGGATAACATGGGCAGATGTCCCCCCTCAGTTCCCTCAGACTTCCTGTGGCCATGTCCACTTTGATCTTCCTGGAAGTGGCACCTCTCTGGAGCAAAATCAGACTCCTCAAAAAAAAMCCCTCGTCCATTAAAACCTGGCAAGTCTAAGAAACCATTTGAAATTAATGCCAATGTCCTACAATTATGCATTGGAGCTGATACAATCTCCATCTCTGTGATGGAGATGGATGCAGATGACAGGCAAACCTCTGTTGTGTTTGTGGATTTTGAAATATGTTTGTCTCTCCTTCCCTCTGTGGCAYTAAAATCATAAAAAAGTGTATTTCATTCCAGCTGCTGGGCCAGGAAAAGGGAAGTGATGCCTCGGCACAGCTCCTTGAGCCTTTTTTAACATGTAATGTGTTCTAATGTGCTAGGCAACCAAAATAACAAAGAAGAGATTTTAGTGCTCTCTTCTCAGTAAGTTGTATGCTTAAAAACAATCACATCATGCCAATTTGTGGGTTTTCTCCACAGGGTATGGTCTCCATTGCCACCGAGCCATTATCACCATCTGCAGACTAATTGGCATTAAGGACATGTATGCCAAGGTCACTGGATCCAAAAACCTSATCAACATCACCAGAGCTCTCTTCAAAGGCTTGAGCCAACAGGTGGGTGCACTCCCAGCGTCCGTTAGGTCAGGGAACAGGAGGGGATGGATTTCGTAATAGTTTGTGATCAAACAGTTTGTATTCCAGGCTTAAAATGAAGTAATTTTACAAAGAGCAAACAAAATCAGCAAGGGGATAATTCCTCAGCAGTTCCGTGGAGTTGTCCCGTCAGGAACAGCTGTGTGTAACTCTGCCTGTTCCACAGCCAGGTGTCTGCAGGGGACATCTGGATTCCTGGGCTTTCATTTGTTGTCGTTTTGGTGAAAAATCACAGGCAGAGGAAGTTGTGGGCCAGCTTTGGTTGCTGCTGCTCGTTTGTCTAAGTTTTCATTGCCCATGTCACAGCTGTTTCTATTGCTGTGTAATTGAGAGCTCTGAAGTCACTCAGGGAGGTGGTGTCATTTCCTCCATCTCTAAGTGCTCACAGTGGAGATGTCTCTCTCTGAGCCAGCTGCCTGGAGTTGATGGAAAAGCTCCAACATGCAGCATTTCATCCTACTTCCTTTGCAACCAGCCTTAGGATGAGTCAGCCCTTTGGAAATTCCTRGTTATCTCATTTTTTTGCAGTTTTGGTAGCTGCCAAGATGTAGCTGCTTTCATTCTCAATATAACCCTGCAGAGCTGTAGCTGTCAAATCTGTCACCCTGTCCTGGCCAGCTTCATCAGTTCAGCCTCAGGGGGTGAGGGGGTTAGGATCCTCTTTGCCTKATGAGAGTCACAGATCTTACAGCTTAGCAATATCTGAGGGCAGTCAGACTTGAGGAAATCTGGCATTGYATTTTCAGTGTGCATCGTCTCTGAGAATCTTGCACAGAATGAACAGAAGGGCCTGCTGTGTAGATTATTGCTTTGAGAGTTGTGCACTTGATATATTTTCTTGAATGCCCTGAATGGGAAAAAATTCCTGTCACCTGTACACATTTATTCTGTAAAATATCAGTGTTATCAAAACACCTTGAAGGTGGAAACCCATGAGGAAGAGGTGTAGTTGAAAGTCATGTTAAATTCACAKAATTATATTAGCTAATGTCACCTGTCAGGGCAGTAGTGAGCACTTTCCTGTTGTCAAAGCAAAATTTGTATCCATATAGAGACATAAAAATGTTCCTGCATGGTACTAACAAGCCAACATGCATGTTTATGAGCAGGGTATGTCTTTCCAGAAGCAAGTTCCTCTAGGATGACACTGTAGTGCTAATTAGTGTATCTGAGGTCTGGCTATCTGAATTTCTGCCCATGAAGATGAGCCTGACAAGTCGTTTAATTTACACAGTGTTTAAACTGTTTATTAGTAAATTACTTTTTGGGTTTTTTTTGCCCCTGCCCCATATCCCATGTAGATTTTGGCCTGAAGTAAAGCAACGTTTTGCATCCTTGTTTTGGTTGTGTTTTCCCTGTCCTGCTCCCAGGAGACTCACCAGCAGCTGGCAAACCAGAAGAGCCTCTACGTGGTGGAGTTCCGGGAGGAGCAGGGCCCTCTGCCCATCGTGGTGGCCCTGCCCGAGGGGACTGTCCGGGAGGATCCTGAGCCTGAGCAGGAGGTTCCAGATGTAAAGCTGGAGTGGAGGGAGGTGAAAGAAGCTCAGGGAATGAAGAAATCTCCCTGGGCAAATGTCAGACGGGCAGCCTGTTGAAAGCTTCGGTCCCTCCGTGTCTCCAGCTCAGAGGTGCCGCTGGGAAAGCCTGGCTCAAATAGGCTTGAGGTTCAGAGGAGGGCAGCAGGAGCTCTCTTGTGCCATCCATGTCACTGCTGCCATCCAGTAACACTGTTTGCTTTCCCACAATTCCTCTGACCGCCGTCCAGGTGGGAATGTTCAGATGGAAACAGTCAGTGAACGTGTCTTTGGCTTCAAGCATGCATCCGCTCGATTCCAGGAGATGGTTTTTAGTCAAGAGCTCCCATGGTTCTTTCACAAGCTCTTGGGAAACTGTTGAAAATACAAGATTGTGAAAGCAATAAAGGATCATCAGAGTGGATTTAGTCTGGGTTTGTTGGGGTCTTCTGGTTTTTTTGCAAAATGCTGGTGTCTAGGAGATCCTGAAGCAAGCAGCAGTAGTGGGAGTTGTGTGCATCCTCTTATCTCACTCCCAAGGCTCAGGGGTTAAATCTGTGCCTCCCAATCTGTGAGTGCCTGTCAGGGCATTTCCCCATGTGCCAGAAGATGCTTGTGCCACCTCTGTTGTTGGTATGGGAGCAAATACCTTGGAAATTCCTCAAGAACAACCTGGGAGTTTACATTTGAAGTTCTGATATTAGAGACATTTAGGAACAATATTTTACTCTGATTTCAGTGCAGGTTTCTAAAGACAGCAGTTATGTATGTACAGACAGGCAGGGTGAATTTAATTGAGTTTTATCTGACTCTTGTATTGGAAATTCATACTGATATAGGTGCTTGTATAGATTTTTAACACAGCACAGAGATTGCTCAGGACTCACAGATAAAGCTGACTGTAAAATGAGAAACTCCTGCATTTTCCATGGAGCTGGCCCTAGTTTTGTATTAAAAATCAAATGCTTCTCCTGCAATTCAGGAGAAGATGGAAGTTCTCCCAACTCATTGCACTGCTGGAGGCAAGGTATCCAATATACAAATATTTGGAGAACGGTTAACATTACAGTTAAGCCACTTAGTTAAGCAAGAGCAACCAAGATTACAATCTGGGCATAGTTAATGACTACGTCTGCAATCTTGTTTTTAATAGGAACTGAGGCTTTGCCTGCCTTCGAGTGCATAGATTGGTTTAATTGGCATGTAATTGCCTGCTCTCCAGAGCAGGTGCCTGCAGACCTCCTTGGGCTGCTGAGGAAGCTGGAGAAGGGCAGAGATGGAAACTCCACTTACACAACCAGCTGAAATCTGGTGGTGGCTGCAGGGGCACAATAGGCCCAGTGTTCCAGCAGTGTGAATGGACTTACAAATGCTCTGAAACAAAGCCTGATTTGCGGCTTTTCAAATGGGCTGCTCCATCTTGCTATGTCTGCAACGGAATCCCAGGGATGGAGAGGATGCTGTTGAAGATGAGGGACCAGCCTGGGGGGATCTGGGAATGCTTGACCAAATGCAGAGCATGGGATGGAGCAGCCACATCTCTCAGGCCAGGCTGGGAGCAGCTCTGCAGGCAGGGGCTGCAGAGCCTGTGGTCAACAAACTGCAAGGGCCAGCCTTCCCACAGCCTGGGGAGCCACTCCAGTGTGCCACTGACCCCGTGGACGTATCCCCAAGGGAAGAGGCTTGCTAGCCTGCAATATTTATCATGCCCAATGTTTCCAGTGGAGTGACAGCTCTCTGTGGAGAAGAGATGTGGTGCACACGTGGTCTGTAGGTCCTGGGAGATTGTCTGAGTTCTGGGTAGCATATTTCCCTTCAAGAAGCATTTTCCAGACAGCTGCCTTGAGCTGCCCAGCTTCCAGGGCATGACAGTCTTCAGGGCTGTGTTGAGATGGCAGGAAAGCTGGGCACGATGGACTTCTTTTTGGTGTCATTTTCTCTTCTTTGCACCATGCAGGGAACGTGCACATTGTTGCAATTCGGCAGCCACACCTCACTGTGTCACTGTCCTGTGCTGGGGCACAGCAGCCCCAAACAGGGACACTCCTTCACCCTGCAAGGCTGTTCAGCTGCATGGGATTGAAGTTGGGATCACACCAGGAGGGTATCAATTTTCAGCACCATTTTCTTTCAGTTCATTCTTGACCCTCTGGTGGGGACATCCCTTCTTTCTGCCCAGCCTTCCCCGGGCAAAGGCTTGGCCCAGGTGACACTGGGGCCGCAGAGCCTCCCTCCGGTGCCTCTCCCGGGCAGCCCCGAGCTGATGGACACTCCCCTGCCGGCAGCACACGCCTGTTTTTCCCCGGCGCTGGCTCTCAGCAAGGCTGGGCTGGAATGCTGTGGGGGAAGCACCTCAGCAAACTGGGTGGGGGCAGAAGGACACGGAAGAGCAGGGAACTGGTGCAGACTGGCGTGAACTGGTGTGTGGCGGGGAAGGGGTCAGCGAAGGGCAGAGCGAGGCAGAAGGAATGAGATTGGAGCCGTGCCAAGGCACGGGCTGTAAATGTGCTGGCCACAAGGCACAGGGACAGGGATGTGAGGGGACTGCAGCACTGCTGGGTGCAGAGGTGCCGGCCACACCCGGGTGCAGGAGGAAGACGGAGATGCCTCATCCCAGGGTAGGACTGCAGGTCCCTTTGTAAACAGAGCCAAGCAGAAAGGCATCTTWGTGTTCCAATGTTAAGTCAGGGGCGTTGATGGAACCTGGGCACCAACACCCCACACACGCCCCATGATGATGGGAAGTTGAAACCAGTTTCAACAGGTGGATGCTGAACTTCAGAGCCATGCCCCATTGTCCAAAGTGGCTTTGAGTTCCCTCCCTGCTCTGAAAAGGGGTTTCTTTCTTCCACCTCTGTTGCAATCATTTGCTGTTGTCACAGTAACACAGGTAAAACGAGTCAGGCTGGTTTTCAGCAAGGAGAAAAAAAAATCCAAATGTTTTCCTTACTTTGCAATTAAAATGCTTCAAACCAAGCCCACGGTCACAGGTCAAAAGTTCCCCTGGATATGAAGCAACAGCAGAGCCTCCAGCTTTCATTTCCCTCTTGTTCTCTAGTCCTTGTTGTTATCCAGGAACTACTTCAGACTTCAAATGGAAGCATTTTTTGCCCCACAAGCTGGGAGGGATAATTTGGTACTACTGTGTGCTAGGCACCTCTTAACAAGAGAAAACATCCCTTCCTGGGTCTAAACCCCATTTAAATCAATTCATTGTCGTGCTTTAAAACCAGCTGGCAGCTGAGCTCCGCAGAGCCGCTCCCTCCTTCCCCACGGTGGCATTGCCCTGCCAGGGTGAGTGCTGCTGGGGCTGTAGCTGTGTGCAGCAGAGGGGAAAAGAGCAGCAACGACTCACCCGTTCTCCAAATCACAGYAAACCCATCTTTATTAGTGACACAGGGGTCGGTGCAGGACAGAGTAGCCATTCACCAAAAACAGGAGCTGATTGCCTCTGCTTATTCAGGGTGTGATTCTGATCATCCATGCAATTCTCCTACAGCCTGCTGCACACCCTTCCAGGTTGTGTTTTGTAGGGGGATCAGGGACAGTGGTAATTCCTGGCACTGTGGCTGTGCCTCGGAATTCAGCAGTAGCCTTCAGGAGCTGCAGTGATCCGTGCTGCTCCTGAGGCAAGTTAAATACTGTCCTCATTGCTCATTGCAGCTCAGAGAAGGCATCTTCAGCAACTGCATGAAAATATYAATTTGTACAGCAGGTTTAGGGAGGGAAACAGACTTAAATGGACAAGCAGCAATTAAAATGACACCGTTTCATACTCATGCTCCTTAGTGCTGGTTGGTCAGGTTTCCCCTGATGGCAGTAACAACCCTGGAGGCATAAAGGGAGGTTTTAGCCCTTTGAACCCAACTATACTATGTTTTTTAGAGCTTTTTTTTATTTAGTCCCCAGTTACCAGCTTCAAACTGTACCCAGCCTGTGAGAGACTGAAGGGAAACAGATTGTGCCAGGATATTCCTTTCTCGGCAGGCTCCTTGTCTTCGTCACCAAGATCCCACATAAAAAGCTGCTTGTTTATAGGATATACATTAAAAAACAAAACCCAAACCCAGCCTGGAGACAGCAGTCACTGTTCACGGGGTTGTTCAGGATGATTTCAGGACGATTTCCACCGCAGGACCGAGAACACCTTATGGATCACGTAAACCAGGGTGACCAGGAATGCAAAGACCTGCGATGGSAAAACACACCAGCCAGTTAATTTTCTGCCACATGGTGCCATTTCAGCGCTGAGCAAACGCCTCACGAGGTGCCCTATTTCTTGCACATCCAGGGACATCTGTTCACGGCAGCACTGTGGCTGGTCTCTCCCCCCTCCCCGAATCGTTGGTGCAGGTAGAGATTTGCACTCGAGGCCACTTCAGAGCCACCTGCTCCCGTCGCTCGCCCTCCTGCCAGGCACTCACCACGGCAGCAATGTTCTCCCTGTACAGCTCTGACGAGGGCTCGAAGCCAAGGGCRTAGGTCTCGAAGGCTTCCAGCACGGCAGCGCTGAGGTAGAACAGCGATGCTGTCTCCTGGCAGATGACATCCTGAGGAGCAAGGATCGCACAGGTCACCTCCGAGGGTGACAGCCAGGGGGACAGCCAGGGAGGGGAGGCCCAGGGAGTCGTCACGGGCACCTACCAGGGTGACCCAGCAGCCGCCGCCGCCGTGCGCRCCGCAGAAGTAGAGGCACAGCAGGGAGATGGACATGACGAAGCAGAACACGGACACGAACATCACCCAGCCCTGCAGCATGGGCACCGGGACCCTCGAGGACGCCACCAGGATCCAGACGAGGCCCCCGAAGATCTGCAAGCGAAAGCGGGACGCAGGGTGAGCGCGGGATAGAACGGCTCATCCAGGGCCAACAGCCACGCGCACCTCTGGCACTGGCACTGCCCACGGCAGTGGCCCAGGWGTTCCTCCCGGCTTCCACTTTATGTGGTGGGGAGCATCTGCCACTGGACTTGACCCAAAGAAATCCTCGCTGCAGCCCTGCCTGCTGGTGCCACTGCCATTCACACCCTCCCTGCACCCGTGTGCTCGGGAGGCTGGTTGAGACCCCTGTGGAGGCTGATTTCAGACAGGGGTGTTTCCCTCACACCCAGCGTGTCAGATCCCTGCCAGGAACAGTGTCAAGCCCAGTTCACCTGCACCAGCAGCACAGAGAGCTGTCCCTCACAAAGGCCACGGGCAAATATGGCCCTGCAAGGAGAGAACAGGTTGAGGAGAGGTTTTACTCTCTGGGTAGTGGAAATAAGCTTCAGGCTCCCAGTTCCTTCTTGGGAAGGGGAGTTTGTATTGCTGCTCCAGCTCTCCTTCATTACACCAGAGCTGTGCTTGGTCCCAGCTGCTGGTGTGGGAGCAGGTAGGACCTTCTCAGCCAGCCTTGGCAGATTGCCATGGATTTTCTGGTGGGGGTGGAACACAGGGACAGCTATGTCTRGGATCCATCCCTTCTCCACCAGCAGATTCCTGCACAAAAGGATAGGAGCGTGATGTTCARTGTTGTGGAATGTCTGGACTGCAAGTGGTGCCTTGGCACTGAAATGCACTCAGCAGCTTTTCTGTGCCACAGATCAGCCCAGCTGTTTCTTGAACCCGTGCGAAGTTTAATCTGTGCAGCACCCTGAGCCCACACTGTGTGGACCAGTGCTGCTGTGGGGACCTATCCCTCACCACCAGCCAGCCTTGGATTCAGGCAAATCTCCAGAGGCAGGAGAGCCTTGCTGACTCTAAGGTCATTCTAATCTCCAGTGCATCCCAGGCCRGCCTTTGTCAGCATCCAAGTGCCAGCTCATACCCATTGTGGCAATTTCCATTTCCTTCCAGGCATTTTGCCTGGGAGTGGAAAGAAAGTTTCTGATTTGTGATACTCAGAAAATGTAACATCATTTGCGTCACCCCACATTTATAGAAAAGTTCATTGGTTCCACTGTGCAAATTGACACTATTAAATCAATTATGTGGTCGAGGAGTGGCAAATGCCTGAGTGAAAGTTTAATCACTCGTGTGGTGACACAATGAGTGTGTTGCAGCTAAAGATCCTGGGGGAAAACCTTATGGCTGCTCCATTAAAATCCAGCACAAACTGTGGTGAGATAAGAGGTTGGGGAAAGAAGTATCACTSCTCACTTCCTACCCCTCACCATCTCTCCTTCCTGCAGGATGTGGTTACTCACTCAGGCAAGTCTGTTTTGAGGAGGTTTGATTACTGACTTTGGGTTTGTGGTGCTGCTGTTCAGCAGACTCATAAAAATGAAGGAAGGATTGAGAGGCTTTCAATAATCCACAGCAGGATGGGAACAGCAGTCTGAGAAAAAAAACTTATCCTTTAAATAGCCTTTCACAAAGCAAACATATCTGCTTTCAGCTTGTTTCAGCTTTTCCACATAGGTCTGGGTATCCATATGYGCAGAAAGTTCTTCAAATTAAATAGATCACAAGAATTAAACTGAGCCTCACAGAATAAAAATGGTAGTTCYTAATCAGCACATGCAGATGTGGCAATCACCTGAGCTCAGGTAGGATCTTCTGAAGGTTACACAACTGTCTTAGCATTTGAAACGCCAGTTTATTTTTGGTTTGTTTTGTAGTTACCATATTGACCCATTGTAGGCAAGCTGAGATTCCACTAAGGAATGAGAAGCTCTTTATCCTTCCGAATGCTGTGATTCAGGGCAGCCACCTCCTTTGTACACAGCAGAGGTCATACAGCTGCACARCCCAGAGTCCTCCTGGAGATGGAGAAATCCAGTTATGCAGCATTCCTCCTTCCTGGGTGGTTGCCGAGCCTTYGGGATGCACATTTCCAGATCTTACCCAAACCAAAGGATGGGGTGCCCATTTAAGCAAGCTGCCCTGCCAAATCCCCTGGAGACAGGAATTACAAACAAACAGTTCGAGGGGAATAAGCAAGCTGAGACCAAGAGCAAGCTCAGCGCCAGGACCAACACAACTCAGTGGCAGGGCTGGCTGGCAGGTGTCTGTCCAGCCAAAACCTACRCAGGGACTTAACATCCTCCTTCACGCAGCAGCAGGAAACCTGGACCTTGCCCTCGGACCCCCGGCAGAGACCAAGTCCCCAGGGCACGACTGGAGGGCCTGAAGCAAAGCCTTTCTCTACATCCTCTTCGCTCCATCGCTGTCCCTGGGAGAACTAAAGGAAATGCTGCAAATCCCGGGAGCGTGGACCAGGTTGGATGACAGGAAAGGATTTGGTCCCAGATGGCAAAGCTGAAGTTTTTTAGCACGAAGTAACCTGAACGCCATCCTGCAATAGCCAGCCAAAGCTTTCAGTGCTGGATCAAAGCGCTCAGGCTTTGGAAAAAAGCCTCTCAAACTCTGGGGAGAAGGGTAGGTTTCACGGGTGAGGCAGAGGACACAGGGGAAAGGTTCGGCTCGAAACTTTGCATCTTTTGCCCAGCGCTCACAGCAAACTGCTTTTAATCACTTGTGCCAAAGCCATTAAGATAAAGATCTCCTTCCGCTCAATGAAATTACAACGTGGAAAGAAGTTACAAGGTGTTTGCTCACCCTTTGCTCACCCTTTGCTCCCCCTTTGCACACCCACACACCCAGGTCCAGCACTCTGCACCTGCGGCTCGGGAATGTCGCAGCTGAGCAGCCCAGCCTCGGCTGGCCAGGCTTTGCCGCTGCAAACAATTCCSTCAGCTCGCCCCAATCCCCTGCTTTAAGCAACCAGTTCATCCTCTGCCTGCATCATCTGCTAAAATCATCTTCCAGTTAATGAACCGGATCAATTCGGCAACATGGTTTAAGCCCACCAGCAGCCCCTTCCATTTTCTAGGTGGGAAATGACAAAAGGTTTTCAGAGGCACCAGAAAAATCCCATCGCAAACGAAAGAAGAGCTTCAGAGCCTCAGGCCCTGTGGCTTTCTCTGAGGACGAGCTGCCCCCAGCCCCCGGTGGCTCAGGGACCTGGTGTGGGGACTGAGCCACGTGTTTGGGGTCGAGTCTCATCCCCCGGACACTCGCAGCACGAGCTGTGCAGGGTGCCCCCACCAGCAGCGACCGCCCTCCCCCAGGGAAACGTCGGCACTCACGATTTCGGGAATKAAGAGCACATCTGGGAAAGTCGTCAGGACCGCCAGGCCGCTGGGCAAAGAGCTGGTGGAAGCCGAGGAGGACATCGGAAGCCTCTCGCAGGGTGATTATCGTCCACTCTGGGTCTCACTGCTGAATGCAGCCTCCTCACCTCTCCCTCTCTCTCTTCCTCCTTTTCTCCCCTTCCCACTCTGGCTTCTTCCTCCTTTTCTGCCCTTCCTACTCTGGTTTCTTTCCTCCCTGCTTCCTGCTGACAGAAGAAGACAGCTGTGAGTGGCACAGGTGTGGCCAAGCCCTGTGACCTGGAGTCACATGGGAGGTGTTGAGGAGATGCAGGGGCAGCCCCGGGGCGTTTGGAGCGGAGCCGGCGCCGAGCGTGCCCGGCGGTCCCTGGGCAGCGGCCGGTGCCACCGGGGGAGACCTGGACCCATCCACCGGGACAGCCTCTCGTCCCCTTCCGTTTGCACAGGGAGTCAGTGTGTCCCCCACGCAGTGAGATGGACACGGCAGAGGGCACGGGGGTGGCCTGGTGGCCAGGCCGTGCCGTGGGGCAAACAGTGGGGCTGAGAAACGGCCCACAGACATCCCAGGGCGAGGGCGATCRAACTGCAGGGCGAACCACCTCCATCATCTCAGAAGGAGATTGGATATGCCATGGTAGCRCAAACGACCTAAAAGAATGAGACCTCCCAAGCCACTTGGTGCTCCTTTTTTTTCTATTTTTCGTCATGGGAGCAAGTCACTCCCCTTCTCCTTCATGTGGAATATTTACTTCTTTTTAACACACTCACTCGGATACGCAGCAAAACCACAGAACTCCAGAAGCTGAGGCCAAAAACGTGAAACCTCAGGGGAAGAAAAGGAGCAATGTAGCAAAGCACATCCCTGTGGAGCAGTGACCCCTGGAAGAAGTGCCTGGGTTAGCCAGGCCCAATCTATGGTGCTTGCCCTTCCACAGCTGCTCCTACGTACCAGGCTTTGGTGGAGATCCTGCAGCAGGTGATAGAACTGCCTTGTTCCCATCCCCACATTCCTGGCACGTGTGGCTCGGATGACCTGGAGCCTCCAGCAGAGCTCCTTGCAGCTGGAAATGTTCAGTCCTTGTGGCTTTGCTCTCTGCCTGCAGCAGCTGTGTKGGAACAAAGGTGGCACCTGCACCACTGGGGCAGTTCCCTCTGTCTGAGAGCGTGCTAGGTTTATTGTGCAGCAGGCTGACAGGCAGGAGGAATTCGGGAGAGATCTGCAGGGAGGAAGGGAATAAACACCTGCCCGGAACCCAGAGAGATGGGGAGCATCAAGTCCAGGAAAGGAAGACAGTGTAAAAACTTCCCCTTGCAAAAAGCAGTGGAGCAGAGGAGTGGAGGAGGATGCAACATCAGGAAAGTTGGACAAATGCTTTTGATGAGCAGATTACGTGAGGGGCAGGGTTACACAGTACAGCAAGCACAGAACCACAGTGCTGGTGGGGCAGGGAAGGGCTGTGGCGGATACCCTCTCACCCAGACCTTGAGCTCTATTTCTCTTTTTGCCCAAGTAGTCCASTGAAGCAAGAACATTTAAGTGGAGAATTCCATGTTTCTTTGCTTCCGAAGACCTTCTCTCACTTAAAATGCAGATCCTTCGTGAAGGTGTGCTTCCCAGCTGAGGTGGGCATCATCAGGGATGTGGAAGACCCCTGATAGGGAAGTGGGAGGCTGTAACAGCTGACTTAAAATAAAGTGTGTTCTGCTGAGCAGGCAGGACAACACAGGTTCTAAAAGTTGCAGGACTGACAATCAACCACCTCATAACATAAAAGACCAGTCCCAGTTTTTCCAGCAAAGCTCCCTTTGGTGCATGAAGATCCTTCCCTTGGGTGGGGATGCCCCTCAGGGACACCTCTGGAGGCTGAGTGAAAGAGATTTGCCCATGGCCAGTGGCATGGGTGAGTGACATCAATCTCTATTTGATAGTTATTAAGCTAACTGTATTATTGGTGCAATAATATGAGCATTATATTGTGGGTTTATTGTGTAGTAAATAATTCTGATCAAATTGCCTTTTTGCCATTTCATATTTTTATCTTTTTACATTCTCATCTGATCATTATTATTGTCAATTTAAATAAAGCAATTATTTTATTCATCCTTGTCTTTTTCAGGTGCTGGCCACCTGAAAAAAAAAGGATAACATAACCTTTCCCAAGTAAGAAAAGAGCCAAACCCAGTGTTGGGAGACACAGATGACAGGGTTCCCTAGGGAGGTATAGGCCAGGAAGAGCTTTCTATCCTGGAAAGTTTTCTCTGAAAGAGATCCCTGGGCATACACAGTTCTGGAGTTGGTATCCAAATACTGGAGGCGAGCTCCAGAAAGTGGATCACAAATCCTTTATTTGCTAAGGAGAGCAGCTCGGCCCCACTGTTGGTGCTGCAGGTGATGCTGCCCCGGGGAGGTAAACGCCGGCAACAGCTTTCTCTCCTGAGAACTCCTGTGTTAGAGCAGTCCCTGGCGGATGTGTTCAACGCTGGAGGCAGTATCCAAAGGTAAAAGTCAACCACAGCCTTTTGTCCCGGCACTTTTAGTGTGGGAGCAGTGAGTGGAGAGCTTCAGTTTTCATTCCTGGCTCTGCGAGAGCAAAAAAGGGAAGGTGAATGGTCTCAGCCCAGCTTATGGGTTACAAAAGAAAGGTGTAGTCCAGCACTGGCTCTTTCTTCCAGGACCTTTCCTGTGGGAGCAGCTGCTGGTTTTTCTTTAGTTTTGGACATAGATTCTGTGAAAGGACCTGAGAGTCCATACAGCTGAGAGACCTGCATGGGGTGGTTTATAGCTGCAAGGGGAAGGGAAAGGCCAGTGCTGACTTTTTTTTTCAAAGATCTGTATGGCAGCACTGGCTGGATGTTTGAAGCTGGACTCCGTGAGACTGAAAGGATGCAATGGTGGATGCAGCTGAGAGGGAAAGTGCAAAGCTCCAGGATGGGTGGTGTAATTCCAGGCGGTTGAGACAAATGCAGAGCCAGCAAGAGCTTTCTCAGCTGGCACCTCTTGTGACCAAGACTTYTGGTGGGTGTTTTTAGTTAAGGTACAAGATTTATGTGATTGTGAAGGCATGTGAATCCTCCAGTTAGCTGGAGAAATTTTGGAGGTAGTATCCAAAGTTCCTCGGTGGGAACTGCCACTGTGTATCATAACACACCAGCTCTCCCGACCTGGAAGACATCCAGAACAGAGAAAACTCAGTCTTGGACTAAGCAAACTCAACAGACACCGCGGAGGGATGGCCACCGACTGTGGAAACRAGACATATATATGGATAGAGTTGGAAGGTGCAGGATCTGGGCATGACAAACACGGTATAGAAGGGGAGGTGGATAATGTCCTGGTTCTGGACAGAATGGATGATTTTTGCAGTAGCCAGGAGGRGGCATGGCCAGGACTCAGAGATTATTCTGTATCACCTCATGTCATTTTCCAGGGACAGGGGAAGGGCTCTGTCCCCGCAGAGTAAGTGCGGGGGAGGGAGCAGTTGGGGAGTAATGGTTCCCTGTGTCACTTTTCATTTTTCTCATTCCATTGTTGTTTCCGGTAAATTGTTCTTAACTCATGATCTTTGCCCTTTGTGTCCTCAATTCTCCTCTCCATCCCCCTGCAGGCGGTGGGGAGTGGTTCGGTGGGAATACTAAATYGGGGAATACCATTCCYAAACCACGATATTGGGGAACTGTCTTCATCCTTGTGCCAGGCTAGGACAAGACTGAGGAAGGGAATAGGTTCCTGTGCTCCCTGCTGTTTCCTGGGATCTGGGTGCCTGTAAGGTTTACCAGACCCTGGATATGGCCACAAGGCTGGGATTACCTTAACTCTCCCTTCTCCCTCCCCAGCGCTCTGGCACCAAGGACTTCCCTCCACCTCTCTGGGCAGCACAGAGCAGAGCTGGGGAGAAGAGCAGTGCCATGGTTTAGGAAAGGTGCTCCCCAGTTTAGTTCTCCCACTGAGACTCCAAACCCCACGGCCACTCGCTCCTCCTCTCCCCACACACGTGGCCAGAGAGAACTGGAGGCACAAAAGGCAAAGATCACGGGTCGAGATAAGAAAACAAACAGTAACAGCAACACTATTAATTAAAAATGAAAGTGTACAGAAGAGARGGTGGTTTACATGCAAAATGCTCACTGGGGAGCCTGACTCCATGTGACAGCACCACCCCACCCCCTCCATGCTCCACTGCTCCTGACTGGAAGCCACATCCTTCTCAAAATCCAGAGTCCTTTCCCCTGCCCCCAGCAATGACAGGAGGTGGTACTGAATGACACCTCAGTCCTGGCCAAACCCCCTCAGACACGTCCCACCTCTCCTTCTGGCTACTGCAAAAAACTAACCCTGTCCTTGGCCAGAACCAGGATGTTCTCCACCCTTTATTCTACACCAGCTATGTCAGGCCCAGATCCTACACTTTCCCCTTATATACATATATAARTATAAATATACACAAGCACAGGTCTCATTTCCATAGTCAATGGCTGTCCCAGGTGGCTGTTGAGTTCATTTAGTCCATGACCGAGCTCTATCCATCCTAGCCGTCTCTCAGGGCAGCAGAGCTGGTGTGCTGTTGGCTGACTGTAGCAACTGGAGCAGTCCATACTGCCTGCCCATGGTAGTTTATGGCAGTGTCATTCAGCACCCAATTTTAGACATGTAGAGCCCAATCTTTGGGCAGGCCAAAAGGAAGTGTTCCAAAATCCAGAGTGAAATTCTGTCTTGCCTCTGGATTAAAMATGGGTAGCGGTCCCTTGGTTGGAGCAAAGCCATCTCTGGCCCCAGACCACACTGGTCTCCCAACAAGCACCCAAAAGCAAGAGGGGGAAGGTTCCCCTGTCAGATCCCACAATCCTGCTCTTTGATTCCCTATATTCCACCTGCAATGCCAGCGGCTGTGGCAGAACAGCTGCTCAGTGTGGCCAAACTCTGAGCTCAGCTCGAGGAGCTGGCACAGCAGAAGAGTTTGTTCAAGGAGGTCAGGGTTGGAGGAAGTTGCTGACACAACTTACTCAGAAATAAGGGAGTCGGGGAGAAAACACCAACATTGTAACACCACTCCAAACTGTCTTGTAAAATCCTCCCAGTGGGTGTATTTATTTCCACCCCCACTTCCCTCAAACAGAACAGGCAAATGCTGTTCTCTGAGCACTGAGGGTTGGCAAACAAGGTTTTAAGGGTGCCTAAGCCCTTCTGAGCATCCCACTCTTCAGACAGCACAACTTTTAAACCCCCTTCACACAAAATAGGTGTCACAATCAACATCTCTGTGACACAAACTCTGCTAGGAGCTGAGTATCAGTTGGCAAAACCCTCCAGATCTGTCAAGAGAATCCCACAAGGTATACAAATGAGAGGGGAAAAAAAAAAAAAAGCAGCAAGAAAAAAAAGTAAGAAATAATCACAAAGGTGAGGAATGTATCGGGTGGCAGTCAACAGGTTCCTGATGTCAAGACTGGTTCAGGACCCCCTCCCGTTCTCAAAAACACAGCACACACGCTTCCAATTTTGGTTTARGGTTGTTTTGGGGTTTTGTTTGTTTTTTTAATAAAAGAAGGCTTCCAGATACCTAATTGCTACTGTGCTGTTTGTGCAGGACAAACTTTAAATACTAAAATGCACAAGTCAAAACAAGCTGTTTCAAACTGCTCAGCAGTGCAGGCTCAAGCACTTATTTGCAATGGCTTTGCTCTTTGTACAATCAGATCTATGTAGCAATGACTGTATATAAAGAATATAGTACATACTATTGTTTTCATTGTCAATTTACAAGAGAAAAAAAATAAATATTTTCCATTCTTATTATACATTAACACTTCAGTAGAAAGTTACAGCTGTTGTGTTGGCATGACCTGCAACGTCAGGAGGAGAAAGGACATGCATACTTATCTATTAAGAACTCTAAACTATGACTTTGTAATAAATTACAGAGGATAGGTACCAGCCAACARAATACAGATTATCTGAATTCAGTACATTTGTGATTCTTGCTCCATGATAAAAGCCAAAAATTTCGCAGAATACAAAAGCCAGTAGCTTGCATTATGTAAGTAAGACAAACCACGTATGGAATAGCCTCTTCTCCAAATGTTTGTGAATAACAGGCTTGTGGCTTTTCAGGCAAAGAAGATTAAATTGTTGAGTTGGTCCTTGCACCCTTCACACATAACTAGCACCATAAAGATGCAAGGACCTCAGCAAACACCTAAGTTTCATGCTTAATAGATAAAGCATGCATTTCGTAGAGTTTGTGCAGGGTACATATTCTGTTCATTAAGGTTACTGTGCAAAAAAGATTCTCGACCACTGAAGATGTTTCTGTAATTCTGTTAAGATTAGTAGCAACATTTTTAAAGTCTAGCAGGCCTGTGTGCTATTAATGAAAGAAGTTTTACTTGTGGTTCCCCCTTGATCGCTGTACACGGGCACTGTAGCACTGAACTGACAGGAGAGAGAACAAAGGCAGCAGCCTAAATGTCCAATGAAGTGGGGGAAAATGAGCTGCAGTTTACTAAAAAAAAAAATACATAAATATTTTCAAATGGCACAAAGCTTTGTACAGGTGGGCCTACGAGTGCAAATACACATACATGAGGTACCAATTTGTTCAGATCTTTTTATAGGCCAGATCTATTTATATGTATCTTAAAGTCACTCTCGATTTCCTGTTGTCAGATRAATGCTACAGCTTGTCAGCCTGTAAGTAAAATCAAATTTTAGTAAAAGTAAAATCAAAACAAATTTTCAGCATATTCAGTATGATGAGATTATTGTAATTTCTCTACAATTTGGTTTCTTAGTTTTCAATACTGAGACTGCTTAATTAGTTTTTGGTTTTTTAAAAGCACTAGCATTAGTTTTCTTTTTCAAGACTTGAGATGATTGTGGTTAAACTGTGTATGTAAATTGGAACAATGATTATAACTGGCTGAATATTTTAATATTGTTTGAAATTTTAGTAAATACTGTTAGGAAGGAGGAACATAGTTATTGCTATTTGAAGACTTAAAATTCAAACAAACCAACCTGAAAGCATAGACAGAACTATTCCAATGGTGAAAATTTTATAGATACAAAACAGCATTCTGCCTAAAATTAGTCCTTTTGCATCTGAACACTCTTCAAGTTATCTACAGCTTTCTCATCCAGGTAATTATGACGGCATTTACATGGAGATATGGGCTTGAAGTGGCTAACTGGGGGACACACACAGCTTTTCAGCTCCGGCAATTCCTTCTTCAGACGTTCCAGCTGCTCCACCTGGAATATGTTTGGTTGCTCAGGATTTGAGTCGTATATCCTGAATAAATGAGAAAAGAAAAAACACTGATCAGTACAAACTAGCAGTTCACAAATGTACACCAGATGAAGCACCTGGGGTTTGTTCCTTAACAGAGTAAAATTAGGTCCCAAGGTGAGTACCTTAAGTTCTGCTGCTCATCTTGCAATATAAAATAGCATTCCTTTTACACAGACTAGTTAGTRTTTCATGTGATACCCTAAAAACCTATCCACTGGYGTTTACTCACCTMAGTCTCCTGAAAAAYGTGATTTTAGAGGTGGCACAAAGCAGWGAARTAAGAGCAGTGTTCCAGGCTTCAAAGTTAACAGCATAAGAGATTTCAGAGCCCTGAGATTACGTGAACAGACTGTGATATACTACTCGTACAAAATACTGCATGGAGTTTATACTTACTGTTTCCAGAAGTATTTCACCTTCCCCCAGTTCAGAACCATTTTTTAAAGTTACCATAATATTGAGTGAAGAGTGAAAACCAGAGCATTTGACCTTTCTTCATACCTAGTGCAAGTTAACTATCTACACTGTTTTAAATAGTCTCTCCTCTTTTCACTTTCTTGTTTTCACACATGTGAACAAACTTGCAGGATCTGAAATGTCAGCATCACACCAGATCGTCCAAATCCAAAACACATTTTGAGTGACAGTGTAAGCACCGAGCAYAACTCAAACACTATTTTGGTGTAATTCATTATACAGCAAAAGCACTGGTGTTCCTGTAACCTAACTTTGGTACAACACCTACTGTGACAAGGACATATCCTGATCTCCCAACATTAATTTCTAACATCAGCATGTCRTTTATATCCAAAACTTTAATCCTGGCATCCAGCTGCTCTGGCTTTTAGCTGTTGTGCATATAGTTTCAGKTATTGCAGATCTCCACGTTTATCTCCTTCAAATGAAAACTACTGCAAGAAATTACCATGGCTTCTGCCTAAGTCTTTTACAAACATTCATACTTTCACCTATGATTCCTTCAAGAAATCAGTGTGGTTTTATTTCATCACCCTTTGTCTTTCRTACATTTTCAAGATATGTCCCAAAGGAACCAATACCACAACCAAAATAATGCAGTGCTGATGTCAGAGGGTGCAAGGTGCCTTTTTACCCCGACAAGACAATTTGGGAACTGCTGGCAACTCCAAGACACCAAAAACAACATGAAGCTCTAAGACTGGTACAAGAACAGGATTGAAGTAAGGAGACACTTCCACAGGAAATACTGATATGGATCACATTCTCTACAGTAARATCGAGGACAATTTCTGTGAAGAAACTCCTGGAAGTGAGGATAGATGCTGTCCAGTTTTATGAAATTCAAACAGAAGGCATTTAAATTACTTGCACAGCACTTATAATCCAATACAGGCCTAAGATATGGCCCAAAATTGCCTAATGGAAGCTGTCTGCAAAATAAGAGCTCTACCTTCCTTCCTTGATGCAGGTAAGACCTGTGCTTTCTTYACTTAAATCAGCTGACCCATTATGAATTTCCCTGTGAATTCCAGCCAAAGTACTGAAACTTGAAGATAGTTTTCCATATAGCAACACACTTTAGGAACTAAGAATCTCAAGTCCTTCCCACCAGTTAGGCACTAGAAGAGCAAAGATATGTTTCTAAGCCCCTTGTTCCTAGAACATGGCTAAGAATGTTTCTAAGCAGCTTCTGGCGGGTATTTTATTAGTTCTTTACCACAGCAAATATAAATTCTGCAATTCTTGCTTCATACTAAATTCTTTTCTATTGAGATTTTGGATTCATTCAACCCTCCAAGCTCCTTTCAAACTGTCCACTAGAGCCAGTATGTGTGTATACAGTTTCTTCTAAACCACAGGCAGAGAAGACAATTCAAAGCACAGCTACACTTGCACTTCAGGACTTCTTGACCCTACTTTTTGCTTGGGTCCACAGAAGTACACCACCAGTTTGCAAAAACAGAGCACAGCTCCAGGACTTCTCTAATTCCTTCCAACATCACTATAAAGATTATAAACTCTCATCTCCCTATCCTCCATTCTTCAACAGGACAACTATTTGTAAGCAACTATGCACCAAAGTTTCTCCATTCAACTTCCTATTAGTAAGAAAGCCCTGCAGAAGACTGGTAAATCCTTTAAACATTACTTTTTTAAATAAGCACTTTCAACAGAAGACTTGCAGGACATTGCAGGGTTATAGAACTGATGTGTTTAGCTCCTGTCAGGTGTTTTGCAACCTCTGAAAACACATACAAGACAAGAGTCAGCAACACTGAAATTCTGTTTTCATGCTAAAAAGATTTTCTGAAGCTTTTGATTAAAACTTTTCGTTTTTCTTTACATCTCAAGGAAAACTTGAATTTACTTTGCAATTCACAAAATCAGGAAGCCTTAGACTATCACTGCATAACATCTTAATTCAATCACTGAGTAGATTAAACCATAAATCAACTTATACTACACTTCCTATATATATCCATGCTGTTATTTAAGTAACATGCAGTTTCAGGCAAACACAGCAGCCCAGATTTAGACAGTCTTCTACTTTTGAGAAGTGTTTAAAATGCTTTTGCCTCGATTGCCAGCTAAGTTTGTGTAAATGTTGGGAAGTTACTAATACCAATCAAGCACAGAGCTTTTGCCTGCAAATGCAACATGCAGCCTGAGGAACTGTGGTGTTTGGACAAAGCTCTCAGGGAAAAGCTTTCAGCATACGTGTTTGAGAAATACTGACTTAGTATTTTCACACAGTTCTGYGTATTATTCAACAAACAAAACTGAGAGTATGTAAAGTGAATGAAAAAAGAAAATGCAAGTGTAGGTTAGCACCCACTCCCTCTCCACATTGGCATTTAATATACAGCCAGCAGGTGTAAAAACACAAGACTGCATTGTTCTTACTGAGTGAAGTATATTCAAATACAGAAGTATTTCCTGGACTGTTCACAAAGCTTATCCAGGAGAAAAGTACTGGATAAATCAGCCAGAAATCCTGCTTTAAAATTTATCATTTTTGCCAAGCCAGAGAATTTCACTACAATAGGTTGAAGTTTCTTCTCTAATTAAAGCCTAAACATCAGACTAATAAAGCATTTTAAGGRTGAGATTTCTGTGCAGACAGAACATACCCAGTCATGCACAGGAAGTACTTTTCTAAGGGCCCACATAAAGGTCTGAAGGCAGGTGTGGCACCTTTCTGTAGAGGTTGCCCTTTCAACACAAGCAATTTGGTTACTTTAAACACTGAGATGAATGGCAGTTGAACACAGGAAAACAGCAGGATATCATCCCAGCAACTGCACCAGAACATCTGCTTGGTTTGATGACTTTGGGTGGATCTAAACCTGCAGCCCAAGTGGAGAAAGGACTGGACGGGGGAAGGGGGGGAGTGCATGTGTGTTCTTTCCCCTGCCCCAGCGAGATCATTCTTTTAATACTGCTGGCATTTGTAAACTTCCCAGATTTAGTCTTGCAGTTTTTCTGCATGCAAAGCAAAGTCAGACCCCCTACCTGCATTTTTTTTTTGCCCAGTGCTTGGTATCCCCAACTTTTGGTACTCAGGACACAGCTTTTCTGCCATCTTCACAACTGGCTACATTGTTTTGGCCAATTCTACATGGATGATTAAAGTTTGGAAAAAAATAGCTTACAGAAATAATCTCTATGCAGACAGTTCATAATCTCAGAAATAACTACTGCACACAGTAACTCAGGGCCACATACAAGCAAACTAAAATTCACTAAAATTCCTCTATTCACTTCCTAGATTATTCAGGTAATTAGCACTTAAGGTGGTGTAAGTAAAGGCCTAGTAAACAGCAACACAAAGCACCATATTTGATAAATATCCAGGCTTGGCCATAAATCCAGAGAACAAAAATTCTGCAGAACCCGTGGAAGAAGCACATCTTAATTCAGCCCTGGAAATGTTCTGGAATTTGAAGACACGACAACAGCATGAATTGGCTTTACACTAAAACAGATCACTGCAGTCCCTACTTATTTCTAGGCCTTGGAACAGTCAGGTACATCTCTCTCTCTCATTCTGCTTTTTAAATTGAATTTTCAATTTATTTCTAAACTTCAAACAGCACAGAACATGGATGCTGACACCACACCTATTTAAACTCTTAATAGCAACTTCAAGCCTCAGATGATCTGAAAAATGGCCTCTTTACCCACCAGCTCCAGCTGTGAGCGCAAACATTTGCTGCCAGGTTTTACATTTCTACATTCCAGGACTTGCAGGTACCACCTGCATTTCAAAACGCCCACCTTGAGACATCTTATGCAACTTTCAGGAAGAGTCATATTCCTTCTAAGGCACCTATATTAAGATTGAATTTAATTTTATTCAGACAACTAGTAAATCTTGAAAAGTAATTAACTGCAAAGCAACATTGCATTATTTGTTTGGGCCTACAGAAAAAAAAAAGGAAAATACATTCAGAAATTAGACTTAACAAGCTTGAAATAATTACACTGGAACAAGATAACAGTTTGCTACTCAAACTGCAGTTTGTAACTTGAGAACCAAAAAAAAATGCAGCACTGAAAAAAAACTACTGTTTTTAAACAGCTTTGGAGTTAATACYAATTTTGGGGTTCCCCTCAAAAAAGTGGAAAGATGTTAAAGTGGAAGTGATAGAGGAAGCAGGCAGCGAGAGGAGAGATGAACACTATTAACAATCAAGATTATCTAAACAGTGCAGGAAGGTTGAGAATTTTTTCTTCAGTTATATCCACTGGGGAATGCAGCCTTCCAAGGAATTCCCTAGTTATCAGAAGGTGAGATAAAAGGTATTCTACTATGCTACTACAACTTGAAGCACACTGAACAGTACAAAAGGAAACATGAGGTGACATGTAGCAGACTTGCAGCCTTGACATAAATGCCACAACATTTAAGTAGTGTTGAGTATCTAAAGCAATAAAAGCAACATGAAATCAGAAACTAGGCTGACACCTGCTTTACTGTTTCATCATAGCAGTGAATATCTTATTGCACAAGGAGTAATTAACAACTTTGGAAGACTGGATTAGTAGACAAGAGAGGAACAGACATTTTAAGAACACTTTATGCAGCAGTATTTGATTAAAACACCCCACCAATAATGCATCAGTTCAACTTATGCACACCATGGAATAAAATTTCATTACTCTATGATTGTACACTACAGAGTCAGAGGATTGTTTCATCTGCATTCTACTCCAGAGGTATTTTTCATTGGCTAAAGGGGGCCTCTATCATGAGTTGTGGAAGAGTTACAACACACAGCACTGCTGTAGCACAAAAGAGGACTTTTGTGTCAATGTCCTCAGTCTTTACACTGATCCCCAATGTAAAAATCTAGTTATTCTTGTTTTACTGCCAATGAATAGGAAACATTCTGTACAGTAAATGAAGACCTCTGGCAAACCAAAGAAGCAATGGACCCAGAACTCTGAAAGGACTCTCAACAGTCAACAACAGATGGAAGAGTTGACTATTTTTTTACACTGAGAGCCTAGAAGTCTAAGAGCAAACATATTTTATTTCTTGCCTCTAGATATGTTAAACTGACTCTCAGTTTTCACTTTATAAAACAGAGCCTTTGACAATTATTGATCCCCCTTCTCCCTTTGCTGTTTTTTGTTTTGTTTTTTGGTTGTTTGTTTTTTTTTTTTTTTTTTTTGGTAAAACAATATACAAAGCAATACACTTGCTGAAACAGAAGGCTTGCAAGTCTTCTATAATTTGACACTTCAGTTACACTTAATGCTTTCCCAACTACACGTTCATTCTTATCTATCAGAAATTCTAATTTAATACAGTTTCTCAAATTAAATTTCATCTCATAATGCTGAATTTCACATCTTCAAAGATGAAAGAGCTAAAACTTTTGGGTTTTGTAAGCAACTACACAACACAACACCCCTTTTGTTCAAATATTTACCACAGTATTCTGATGTCTACTCGAATTGTCTGGATATAACAGCTACTTTCTGAAGTGCCTAATTTGGCAGTTTGCCCTGGAGTCACTCCAAGCTAATTTTAATAGGAAAAATGGTGAATTCACAGTTTTGAAACACACAACAGAACGCTGGCAAAAACTGAGTTAAAATGATTCATTTGTGTTAACTATTTCCACAGCTTAATGCAGAACACTGAAGCTTTCAGTCAAACAATTAAATAACATTGCTCTCATCATACCATGCACATAACTTGAAAAATACTATCATGAATATCAGTAACACCTTAAATGTGTATGCCATGCACTAGTTCTTTAAAGAATCAAATTACATTTATGTTAACCTCAGGAGAAACAGAAGTTATTTTGCTTCACATATACAGCTGAAAGAGAGGGAATTAGTGTTAGGCTTATTCTTGATCTGGGTTTATGGGCTGCTTCTACTTTCAGCACAAGAAGGAAGATATTCTGTAGCCAGTCAACCAAGAAGCAACATGAAATTTCACCAGAAACAAGACACAACAGTTGCTAAGCTTTATGATGATGATATTATTTTAAAAAGCCAAAACTAAGTACCTGTCATATATTAGCCCATGAACACCATATTCTCTCAACTTCTTCCTGTTATCTGGGTCATTTGCATCATCACCCCATGAAAAAATAACCAGGCCTTTAGATATGGCCCGTTGAATAAATGATGGATTCCTCAGCAGATCTTCAGAATGCACATTAATTCCCTGAAATACAAAAGGATTCAATTAAAATCCATGTTTCTGAAACACTGACATCACTTTTTTTTATCTTTTGACACTGGCAGCTCCTTACAATTTCATTCATAATAATAAAAAATCATTTAATTCAATTAGAGAGCTTATTTATAGTGCTGTTTTTAGAACACATTTTAAACACATTTTAAAAAGAACACTTGAAACAGTGGACATTATTTTGGCAGTTTCCCAACATCAGTGTATTTCTTTTATGAGGCTAGTTATAATTTAAAGCATTAGTGTCAAAAATGATAGACTTAAAACAAGTAGTAATAATTTAGTTTCCTTTTAACTTGTCAGCTTACCAGCAAGTTTTCAAACTGGGCAAAATTAATGGCAATTGGAGTTGTGCGAGATCTAAGATCCATAAGCTCTGGATAGAGCTTAGATTCCCCTTGGGTGAGAAATAACACAGGATACTTGTTTTGCTTATGCCGGATCCTRTTAGGAAAGAAGTCCACAGGTAGCAAATGAAAAAATAAAAACAGAAAAACAAAAAGCAGGGGAATTCAATCTCAGTGGTTTGGGGGGAGTTCCTCTCTCTACTGCATGTTCCTCTAGTGCTGGTGCAATGAGATGGCACAAAATGATTTAGCACCAAACTGTGTGACAAACTGCTCAAATGATTCCTTTGGCCACTACTGGAGATTAACACACACCTTAAGGGAAGCTAGACCTGATGTTGAATTCAGCCCCACATCCTCAAAATGTTTATACATAATTACTGAAGGCTGTTTAATTCTGTAATTTTCTTCTTAAATGCATGTTAGATTCATGATGATCATGAAGATTCCAGGTAAGAATTTCTAAGGGTGGTTAATATACAGCACCTCACATTACTAATGTATTTTTCAAGTTGAGTATCAGTACAGTGGTATGAAATGACAACAGATGGAAGCAACATTTCGAGATTAGCACATTACACACTCTTCCACACTTGCTTCTTAACCCTCTGATCAGTAACCCGATTTGGTTTTGCCTTGCCCACTGACTCTTCATGGTATTTCCTCAGCACAGCATCAAATGAAAGAAGCTTCTATAAAGCCTTTCATCAACAGTGCTGAACCACTTCTGGTGGCCAAGTACTGCAGCACATTTTTAGTTCACATGTATCCCAACTCTTCGTTCACCAGTTCAACTCCTATGCTTTTCCTGTGCCCAATACCTTAAATATGACATTCCACATAAGGAAAGTCAACCATTTAAAGAACCCACAAAGAAAACCAAACCAAGCATAGCTAATCCTAAATTCTGTTGTTTTCTGTCCTTTTAAAAAGGCAGATGTAGTGAAAAACTGTAACAAGATGACTTGGTTTGTAGGCTAGGCTCGCATAATCCTCAAGTATGACTGAGAAAGACTTTGGGATACATTATTTCTCTCTTCTTAACTTACATTGTACAAATATCTGCATGAAAAGAAGAAAATACTATTCTTCTTCCTTCAGCATTCATCAAAACAGTTTTCAGAATAATATCTAGAAAAAGGTTCATATCAAAGTAAGTTGACAAGTTGCCATCCCATTGTCCATCCTAGAAAAAGAAAACAACACAAGATTCAGCCACTTAAATTAGCTCTTACTAGAATTATTTTAACCAGCAACCGACTCTCATTCAACCTGAGCAAAGTGAGAATTCAGTTGGCCAGTGTGAACACAGAAGTCAATCCTTCAGTCTGTTGAATCCTGGTTACAGCTCTACAAAAAAACCTCAAAAGTTATGCCTTGGCAGCTCATAAACTGTCACGTCAAATTACAAGCTTTAGCCATGAGAATGTCAAAGAGTCAAAGTAAATCACATGTACATTTACTCACCCTTTGTTGGGAGATCCATTTTATCTCTATGTTGAACCCAACATCTTTAGAAACAGACTCCAGGACCTGAAAAAAATTTCCTTATGAAGAGACCCCATGGCAAAGGAGGACAACAAAGCACTATGAAGGTAATTACTGGGAGAATACATTGGAATTTAATGCTAATGGTGTCTAACAGTGGAATTAAAAGCTCTAAGTTTTTAACATTTTACACAAGATATCTAAAAGGGTACTTCACACAAGTACCCTTTTCTACTCCAATTTAAACTCAATAAATACATAAAAATGGACAAAATCTTAAGGACAAGATTTTGACAAGGTACAAATGCAAGTCAATTCACCTTAACACATGTAAGAAATGCCCCATTGGTATCCTTACAGAAAAAAAAAATGAGGTTTATTTCTCCAGAAAGTTCCTTTTGAATGCAAAATCATCTTGAGTAACACATAGTCTTAAGTATGAAATCCAGGAGCTTGCCATTATGATGATGATGAGAATCAAGGTCCTTTCATGTGAAATTCTTTTAAAGGTGACTTCATATCAAAAGGTGGAGTTAACACAAACAGTCATCAATGGGGTCATAGTGGGAATTCACCCAGCATTTCCCAGTGTCTGGCTCTTAGAGATGGTCAAGACTATGTGAGGAACTGCCAAAAAGGTCAGGTATGGGGTTTTTTTTTTCAAAATTAGAAACAATTTTCAATGCATTAAAATGCAATGTTAACCAGCTGTAAAACTGAGTGTACCCTGAGCTATACAACTTGGGCTTATGAATCAAGCAGCTTGAAATGCAAGCTATTACTTGTAAGCACTGAAAAGCCTCCAGTGTCCAACAATAAAGCCTCTGTTCTCAGTGTCAGCACTGGTATCAGAGGTCTAAATCCAAGTATCAATATCCCTTGCTACGTGTGCCAAGCTGAAAGTAAAACACAAGTTTCTATGTTCCACAGCCATCATTGCTCTATATTCACTACTCACCCTTTGCAGAGAAGGAAATGGCTGGGTCTCAAAAGCAGAGCTTTCTTCCTCTTTAAAAGATGCTGGAAAGAAATATAAAATAGTGAATCAAAACGAACAGCAGCATAATCCCAGTAAAGCAAGCAAGGAAAGACTGGCTCAAAATCACAAAGCCTTTAGGAGTGAAGAATGAAATCAGGTCTACCTTTTGATTACCTACACCTTTCTTCTAACACTGACATACTCCAACGATGGTGTTGGCAATTCCTGTTTTGCCAGTGGGAAAATTGTTTGACCACCATTTAAAAACCTGCCACAATATTGATCAGAAATGGCTTCTCTCATCCCTCACCACTTCACTCACTGAATCACATCCAGTAGAAGCCTTGCCTATCAAGGCTTATTTATTTTATCTTTTCCTATACAGGCAGGATGTATGAGATCCTTTGCCAATCTGCTGTCCCCATAAAGACTAAAAAGATAAGGGCCAAAAATTTACAGCACTGATAAGACACCTTATAGCAGTTATCAAAGTTCTTATCAGCAATTCTGAAGAGCTGAAGGCACAGTTAGAGAAGCATAACATGGAAACATGAGTAATAATTTTGTAATGATTATTCAGAAATATATATTGAGCTATACATACACCTTCTACCCTTCTGTCCCTTCTTCCCAACGGAGTAACTGCTATTGAGATATTTACTTCCCAGTAAACAACTCTACAGCATGCACAAAACTAACGACATAAGCATTTAGACATGTTCAGGACAAATGTGATTAGAACAAGCAACTGCAACCACAGAATATCTGTAATTACATGGTAATAAATCAATCCCAAGACTTCCAAACTAGTACATACCATTGTGATCTTTGACTTTCAGGGCCGTCACGTGAGCCAGCTGAAGAGCATAAAAGTAACATTAACAAACACTCTACCAACAGAGATCTCCCTACGTGTAAAATGTAACTAAGTTTCCTCATAAATAATTTTGAAGTTTACAAGTCCATTACAGACATTTTAGTGATTTGTAAAAGAATAAAGGACATACTGGTATACATCATAATTTTCTTTCAAACTTCAATTTAAAGATTTCAAGGAAAGCTCAAAACTGAACCAAAAAGAGCTTACTGAAAATTCAGAAATCCTGATAAGAGTAAACCCACACATAATATAATTGAACATCAAGATGTGAAAAAGTCTTAATATTAATCTCTCGTCTGTGTTTCAATCCAGTGCAGAGGACTGAATCCTGTTTTATATTATAGTCACACATACTGAGGTAGAATCAGGCCAGACACAGGGCCAACCTACTTGCTCTATTCAAATTCCCTCTCCACAAAAAGGAGTGGATCAAGTAAAAAGGATCATATGGTTCTTGGACCAGCCAGATGCTTTCCTTGACTGAGGACAGCTATCTCAGTGGAGTCTTCAGTAGCCCAGTCTCGTCCCTGGACATTTTTTATGTCGACAGGGCACTTCTCTTTGGAAGGTAGAGTAGTTCAACATAATCCCTTAGCATCTGAAAATTAGACAGACTTTGTGACAGATGTTTTTCTTCAACAAAGACTCCAAAGCATTGGCTTTCGAGGAATCCTACGTTCACTGTGAACCTTTCTTACTTTTTTAAAATCATCAGTGTTAGCATAATGATATGGATCTACACAAGTTGTCAGACCGTATTTGTAGAAGATACAAGCAATGAAATCTATTCAAGTTGTTACCATGGTGCAAAAGTATTTTTCTTGGAATTAACTAATTGTTCTATTTGCACAATTTTTAAAACTGTGCTCACCCAAACTAATCATAGTTACTCCCAAAAACTCTGAGGTGCATACACAATTTGAAATTCTACACATAGCATATTGTACTAGCCAAAGTAACAATACCTTCAGTAACTGCAGCTGATCAAATGTGAGTTCTTTGACTGCAATCTCAAATAGTTCCGAAGGCTCCGTATCCAGTTTCTTTGAAGAGAAACAACACATAATTAAGCATCACTGAAAACAAAACCTACACGCTTTTTATATGGTAGCCTTAAAGGCAACTAATGTTTCCTCTTTTATTGATAAAGATACAAGTGACGTGATTAAGAGGATCAGTTTTCAGGGGACAACAGAGGCACTTAAAAGCATAAAACAGGCGTCCATTTGATAAAAACATTATTTGGTCTTTCATGCAAGTCAGAGGCTTTAAAGTTCTTTCTTCTCAAAAGGTTAGCATAATTATTCTGTAAAAACTTCATTGGTTAATGTATTCAGCAAAGAGGTTTGCAGTAAAGAAATGCAGTAAAAAAGACTCCAAGGCAGTTCAGTTTATTGCTGTTTATCCAAAGTCTCAGAAATTAATAAAAAAAGATAAATGTCCTGGGGTAGAATTGAGAGACACACACACTCTGCTCCCAAAATTAAGATCGGATGTCAAAAAAGTTCTGTCCATTTCTCACTTCCCCTCTTCACTAAGAAATTTTTACTGCGCAAGACAATACTGAGTGAAGATTGACTAAAGGGAAATGAATATTCAGTGTAAGTTCCATTTCCACAACTGTTCAAAATCAAGCTTCTTACAAATTGCAGTATTGCAATGGGTGTGAGAGTTTCATGACACAAGAGTCAGTGCCAAGAACACAGTGCAGGCTCCTCTGCCATGCAATCTCTCTCTGGTTTCACTGCCAGAACTAGGAGGGAAGATAACTAGAACAGGACAGAATGCAAACATTCAGGCCTGAGTCTGAGTCCCAGAGGCACTACTGAATATAGAGGAGTTGTCTGATTTATTCTTACAAATATTAAATAAGAAAGAAACTAAATAATAACTATGTAGGCTTGAAGAGTGCCAAACCACGCATCTGAACTGCTGTTGCTAAAACACCAAAATGAAAAATTCAACTTTCCTGCTCTACTTTATGCACAAAGTAATGCTGCATATTTATTCCCATTCCATCCCTTGAGCCCCCAGAATTCTATCAGAGAAAGAATTTTAGTTTCTAGAACGGCCATATTTATAAATAAAATACAGATATCATCTTCTTTACCTTTTTCATGGCCATGCAACACGTGAGATCGTGGTATACAATAGGCACGTGATCTTTAGAAAGATGTACATCGAATTCCACATATGCTGCTCCCTACAGAAAATTGAAAAGCACACAGAACAAAATGAAAAGCTGTTAACTACTTATGCACAAGGACTACAGAACTGCACACGAATTGTCAAGTATTCACAGGTCCTGGACATCAAGCAGAAGTTGAATGCAACTGGCAGTTACCAATTAAAATCATGCTCAGCAATGGATTAATAATGAAAAAAAATCACATGTTAAAGTACTTTAATTACCATAATACAGCATTTTCATATATATATATGTATGTATGTATATGTGTGTGTGTGTGTATATATATATGTATGTATATTTTCCTTAATCTTGTAAACCCCCTAGTAAGATTCAAGTCTTGTAAATCTGATTAAAGAGAAAGACTAAGACAATATTTTTAGACACAGATGTTTTAAGCATAGATGCCTTTGTGGTGCTCATCCTCCCTCCTCCTCACCACCACACCAAGACACAAGCGATGGCCCCATACTGGGAAAGCTTTAGGGAGGTATTCCATACAGCAACTAACTTCTGGAGTCGCTAGTGAATAACACAGCAATAGTGTGTTATAATACGTGCAAGAGCAGAAATAGTTGCATCCAGTATTCTCCTGCCCTTTTCAGCTATATGTTATTTTCTGTTATGCTAAAAAAAAAAAAGGAATTAAGATCCAAAAGCTCTAACAACAGTGTTTTTGAAAAGACAGACGTCCAGAGAGAAAGAGAAACACACAGTAACAGGTTGGGCTTCCTTTACTTATACTGACTGCCTGCATTTCATTTCTTTGAAAGGCCTCCATTCATCAAATTATCACCCTGACACACAACTTTTTCAATCAGGACAGAGAGAAAATAGGACATGCRTTTTCCAGCCCTTTTCTCAGCAGGAATATTTTTAGAGTGGTGGTTTTCAGCCTTTTCAATCTGCAAATAGTTGAAAGCACTTCTCTGATGATGCTGCTGATGACTTCACAGTCAATTTCTGCCTCAATGCATATTTCTTGTGAGCATTTTAAAAGCTCTCTATAAAGCCTTAGTGTCCACTCAGGCATTAAGAACTACTGTTCAAAACAGTAATTTAGTAGCCATAGTTTTCTTTTGTTCTTCAGTGATTGAGATTATTGGAAGGAATGAGTGTGACCACATCAATCACAGAATTTAGGCACATGGAGCTAGTATCTCCCAAACTGGAAGTCCTGTCTTAGGATTCCAAGTCTTCACTGCAGCAAGTACTGAAACAAAGGATTGTTTCATTCTACCAGCTCAGCTCCCAAGTCATATTTTCAGACACCAAGTTTCAGCACGGCGCAGTCCCTGAGCAAGACCTCTGCCACCTGAGAGCATGCTGACAGTCTCTAGCAGTACCAAAATTTTACTCATTTGTTCTAATTGTCTGTACAGGGTTGAGATTGAAATTGCCCCTGTATTAGACCACCAGAATATACTAAAAGGAAGTTTTGAACTTGAGAATGAGAATCTAACCTAGCTATTACTTCCCATTGCTAAGGCCATTTCCACAGTGATTTGATATCATTTACATCAGTGCAATCACCATTCCCTGTACTGAATCACAGCAATTAAGCACACAAGCCAACCTAGTTTACACTACACAGGTACTGTGTGTGTGAAAATGTGTGTACATACATGACTAGCAGCATTCCTCAGGGATGCAATAGTGTTCTCTTGAACTTTAGCAAGTCTGAAACAACAGTCAAGAAAAATGGTTTGTTAGATGCAGTACAGCACAGGAGCCCATTGAAACAACACAAATACAAATCAGAAGTTTTTGTTTTGGGGAACACCCACATTTGATAGTGAAGCGACCTAAATGGTTGCAGGTTTTTGAACTGTCCATCTCCTCAACTGCTGTCAGTGAAATGAAACAATCTCCCCAGTTTAAAATGCAAACAAACTTACTTAGCAGTTGTTGTAGAATTTCCTGCTCCCCTGTGTCCAACATCTAGAGTTGTTCTTGGTTTCCAGTATTTTGCATATGAAGCTTTCATATCACAAGTGTATCCCTGGATTGGTTTAATAATTATGTAGTCCACTACAAGAAAAATAATGTCAATAAACATGTCAATAAACAGCAGATGGCTTTGAGCACAGTTATCTACATCAGTTCTTTGCATCAACTCTACCTCTAACTTTTCCAATTGTCTTCCTTGGGTTTCTGCTCATAATAGCAAGTGTAAGAATTCCAGCACTCTTTCCGAGTTCTGCAATTGTGGATGACAGGAGGCAGGCAGAGCCTACATGACCTGGGAGCACATCGTCTTGTACCACCTTCTCACCTAAATCTTCCTAAAAACAAAACAAACGAAACACCTCCTGTTACATGTAGGTGAGAATGCTAAACAAACTCTTCTGCCTTGCTTCTCAGGACACAAGTTTCTTGTGTGTTCCAGAAAACAGTAATTTCAGGCTAAAAGTGTTTAATGTAAGTGTGTTACAAATTACTATCAGGAATATGAAAACGTTGATGGAAATCTACAAAACACACATTTGTCTTGGACACCCCTTACATTTGGCAAGGTTTTCAGATCAAAATTGCATGCATGGAATACTCTGTCTTCTAAACATGACCTGGGCATTCTAGAACAAAAATTAACTGGAATAATACATATGCTTAAAATGCTTAAAACTTTGTATGCATTTGCAGGGAAGAACTAAAATGCAGAATGTGCACTTGATCATGGTCAAATTCAGGAACTATGTAGACACTTGACAATTATGACTGCAAGCGATCTGAAGGGCATTTTCAGACCAAAGACAGAATGCTTAAAACTTTCTTTTGCATAAACAGTATGAAGAGATAAGAAGTTGCTTTCTTTTAAGAAGAACTTCAAATATTAAGATCTTCCAGGGGAAAAAATAAGAGTGCAAAATAACAGATACAGTAGTGAAAACCCAGTTTTATTTTGCACTAGTTAGTTCAGAGAAATCTCTTTTGCTTATAACATAAAAATTTAATTATATTGATTATATCTAGTATTGATTTGATTATAACTAGTTCATATACCCATTGTTCAGGTTCGAGCAGGAGAAGCAAAACTTAGCTCTGGTAAAGGATTAATACCAAGCCAACCTAACAACATGCAATACCACACACACAGATTCAAGTCTAATTTGTACTGACTTCAAGAAGACTCACAAAACCCTTCTACAAAATGGGCTGGGAGTCAATAGTCTCATACTTGTGTGAACAAATCCAAAAGATCAAGAATATCAGGCAGCAGCCCTGTTTCAACAGTGAAACCTTCACAATAATTGACTCGAACTCCCAAAGACAGACTGGAGTTGCTTCTTAGGATACAGAGACATACCTCAAAAAAATCAAATATTAATTCCAAGTTATCAGGCTCCATGGTTTGTATTGTGTACTCTATCCACCGGTCTGGCTGCAAAGCATAGCCACAGTCTGGCTGCGAGTGTCGACACTTATAGTCATTGTTGCTGATTAAGGAGAACTCCACAGTGTTTGCCATTTTCTGAGGGACAGTAGGGGATGTTTTCTCTTGGCCTTCTTCGTCATCATCCTTCTCTAGGCCTTCTAGGGTCAATTTTACTCTGCTCAACCACAAACACAAAACAAAAGGTTAAGTCACTGCAGTGTCTTCGCAAATGATAAAGGTTTAGGAAGAAGCTTGAGCAGAAGCTCATACAACACAAGAATTCTTCTCAACACCACCATCCACAGAACAGCGCTATATACGAGCCAAGAGTTTGCAGCCATTGTCTAAATCATATTTCAGTCACATTTCAGTGCTCAAGTCATTACTGAAACTTGAACTTGCGTAAATATGAAAACTGTACTAGTGGTGTGAGAAGCAGCACTCCACCAGACTGTTTGGGCTGCCAAACAGCCACCCTTCCTGTACAGATTGATACCCAATAATGCCAACAGGCCAATGAAAAGCAATGAAACCAGCAGTCATCATCAAGATCAAGACTTGAACATCGGTGCCTGCTGCTACGTCTCTATGATAAGGCAGATAAATATACTCTGTTAGACATAAGTAATATAGTCTGAAGTAATTAAGTCCCTTGAAAAATCCTAAATGAACATTTAAACGGAATGAGATTTCTGAAAAATCTGGACTGAGGAGCACGAGCCTCTCTATAAGACTCAGAATTCTTCTTTATACAGAGCAAACCTTCCACACAAAATGAGTTCTGTCAGTGATGGAAGCATACATGAGTAACCCAAACTCCTTTCTGCCTCATAGTGACAGCAGATGAGACAAAGGATTATCATTTAATTAGATGCCAATTCACTGTAAAACTGAAATTTTATCTCAAAGACATAATTACAATCATAGAAATCTATTACACCAAGTCCACACTGTTAATATCCTCATAAAAAAACCACCAAGTTACAACACAGGTACTCCAGAAACTTGAAAAATGATACTGCCATAGCAAGTGATGGTCACAGAAACTATCTGGACAGATCTAACTTTTTAGCACAGAGTATTTAGTAAATGCATTCAGCTTATCAATTTTTATTTCAACCATTTAATTTAGACAAGCAGCTGGCTTCAGAAATTGCTCTCCCTACCTGCTATAACAGGCAAGGAAAAAAGGCAAAGCTCTTAAGAGAACACAATGTAAGTATTAAATATCAGTGAAGAGTGTCATATTAAATAAACCTTCCCCTCATCAGAAAATCTGGAAGTGGAAGTTTCAAAACTGGAAAAAAAGAAATAAATTAAGTATCACAGAAGCATGGAATGGTTTGGGTTGGAAGGGATTTTAAAGATCACCTAGTTCTAATCCCCTTGCCACGGACAGGGACACCTTCCACTTGACCAAGTCCCTCCAAGCCCCATCCAACTTGGCCTTGAACACTTACAGGGATTTGGCAACTACAACTTCTGGGGACAATGTGTGCCAGTGCCTCACTACCCCCCCACTACAGAATGTCTTCCTAATATCTAATTAACCCTGTCCTCTTTCAGTTTAAAGCCATTCCCCCTTGTCCTGTCACTCCATGCCCTTGTCCACTCTTCAGCTCTCTCTAGGGACTGCTACAAAGATCTCCCCAGAGTMTTCTCTCCTCTATGCTGAAGAACCCCAAACTTCTCACCCTGTGTCCATAGCAGAGGCGTTACAGCCCTCTGAGCATCTTCGTGGTCTCCTCTGGACTCACTTTAACAGGTCCACTTCTTAAGTTGGGGCCCCAGAGCTGGATACAGGTGGGGTCTCACCAGAGCAGAGCAGAGGGGCAGAATCCCCTCACTCACCCTGTTGGCCCTGCTGCCTTTGATGCAGCCCAGGATCCAACTGGCTCTCTGGGCTGCAAGTGTGCAAAGCTGGTCACACTGAGCTTCTCATTCACCAGCAGCTCCAAATCCTCCTCCTTGGGGCTGCTCTCAATCCCTTCTCCACCCAGCCTACATCTGGGATTGGGATTGCTCCAACTCAAGTGCAGGACCTTGCACTTGGCCTTGGTGAGATTTGCACCCCTTAAGCCTGTGAAGGTCCCTCTGGATGGCATCCCTTCCCTCCAGTGTGTGACCTCACCCCAAGGCTGGCATCATCAGCAAACCTGCTGAAGGGACACTCAATCCTACTTCCCATATCACCAACACCACCAGCCCCTGAGGAATGTCCCTGGTCTTTGCTTGGGCATCAGGCTGCTGACTGCAACACCCAGAGCAACCATCCAGCCAATCCCTTATCCACTGTGTGCAATAGTGCAGTCCTCTAAACATCAGGACTGAGATACCCCTTTCTGACAATTAACCCTAGGGTTATAACGATGCCTGCTTTTTGAGGCACCTCTGCAGATAAAAGCATCAAACTCATTTAAGTACCAACAAAAATGATTAAAGAATTCTATTACCTCCACCATCCATGCTGACTGGAAATCCGCAATGTCAGTGGAAAACTAACTATATATATTAAACAGAGAGAGCTGTTTACTCCGGAAAAGAGAAAAATTAGCAAGCAACAAAAAAACCTGGAAGCCTTCTTCCTTTCCCTTCCCCAAACTTCCATTTCCATTCTGCTTTTTTCAAGTAGTTAAATAAAAAAATAAGAAAACTCTCTGAAATTAACAGCAGAAAGTGACATAAGAACACCACAGTTCCAGCCAAAAAGCAAGAAACACAACGACAAGTATGGAGTAAGTATTTGTGCTGTAACACCTGGAAATTGGGCTGATAGTACACCCCTGTTAGCAACCCAAAACTAATTTAAAGGCTACATTAATTAAGTAAAAAAAAAAAATTACCATCGACAAATAACATGAGGTAAACTGCATACTGAGATGAGCAGGCTCTTACCTAAACCTTGATGTTTTAAATTTCTTCTTAGATATCAGTACAGGAGGTTTCTCAGAATAATGCAGACGTAACCTTATTTCCGTCTGACAYGTCAGCCACCCGGCATCCACAGTTTTAATACCATCTATCAAAAATCAAACAAAAAGCAGAAGACATTTTAGTAACTTATTTTAGGGAGATCTGGACAGCTTAATACAGAAAAATATGAATACAGTTCCTCTTGACATCATCTTCCAGACAATCCTCCTTATCGCTAGCCTTACTCTACAGCATGGCAAGAGCAATTGTTGAGTGCAGCCTTTCCCCAGTCTTTCTGAACTACCCAGAACAGACAACAGATGCTGCAGCTGTTTGCTGGCTTTTACAAGGGATTAAATAGGAACACTGATCAGGTGTAAACCATCTGCAGGAGAGCACAAAGTATTCCAGTGTTAATTTTATATATGCTAGCATCAGAGGATTGAACATTAAGGGAGAGCTGGGTCAGAACTGCCCGAAGTGAGACACTTGTGAACAGACCAGAACATGAGGTTTGTGCTTACAAGAGCCTTTTGGCAGTTGCCAAACAGAAGAGGCAGACTGGGTACATTTGGTGTGAGTGATAATGTTTTTCGAGGTATGAGGACTTGTTCTAAGGCTGGGTCTTAAGAGAAAGCTAAGTCTGTTCTGTATTTCCAAAAACACATGCTCATGATTTAAAGATCCCAAATTTCAACCTTTAGCAGCAYCAGAGTGACAATACTTCAACTCTTCCTAGCAGTCTTTTATTAACATTAGAAGGCATAACAGTATGAATTCACAAATGCTGGATACAAAAGTAACTGTAAAAGCAGAGAAAACAATCATAGGCAATTCTTCTAAAAACTCATAATCTCAAATATTTTTCAATGACAGGACTTAATCTTGTTTAAATTAAATTCATGGTAAAGAGTAAAGGTTAATACATCTCACTTACTACAGATTCCAAAGTGTCCATCGTCAACGGTAATTTCATTTTCTAGAATTAAAAGGAGGGGAAAAGAACGGGAAAAAACTAATTAGTATTCACATCTAAAAAAATCATTGCCTAGTTAAATTAACTCTACTTTTCCACTTCACTTCTAAAAAGTGTATCTAAAAAAGGTAGGAAAACTGAAACAGACAAAGCAGCATGTTTTTTGCAACCTTCTATAAAGATTTATCCCAATTTATGCTTTTTCTTAGTTTCTGCACAAAAGAACAATCAACACACAAAATGCCACGTTTCACTTAAAGTAATCTGAACTGAGAAGAGTAAAAACATTGCATAATTTTCTGGTTTGCTGCAGTATTTTGCTGATATCTACATCCTACTAGTACCTAAGATGCTTTACTTGTCAAAGTCATGTCAAAAGACATTAAAGTTTCTTGCAAACACACGAGATCTTCCTACACATTTACAGTTAAAGCTTTTAAATCAAGTTAGTCACAATTAAAATGCTTGTTCTGCCCACATGACAGAAACCACCCTAGCATGAAATACTCAAAGCACTCAGTTCACACTTATTTTTATCCTTACTCTTTCCAAAGCTTTAATATCTGAAATCTTAAGGCACTAAGTAAACTCACCAGCATTAACAGAACTGCAACAGTCTAAACAAACCACACATTTCTCAAAACATAAATCTTCACATAATTTTGCCTCTACAGTGATTAATCCCATTTTTTTCCCTAAGAAGATTCATAGGCCTGACCTCATTTTTTAATAACCACAGGCAATAATTTAGGATCATAATGACTCAGTGCTAACATACTGTGTTTGCTGCATTTTCTCAAAAACTGCTTGTGAAGAATTGAGTATTACTTGGGGGGAAAAAAAAAATCCTAACTGTTTGGAATGACGTAATCTAAATTTAGAGATAAAGTCTAGACTCTAGCAGAGGATAGGCTGCTTCCCTTATCAGTTACAAATACCGAAACGATCTTCTTACAGGAATAGAAACATAACTAATTCAAYGGAAATTAAAAAAAAAGGCGAGCGGGGGAACAGAACGTGATCATGTTACTATTCATGACTAACAAACAGTTTCTTTGATACCACCTTCTTTCTAAAAGACATTTTTTCAAATCATAAGAAAGTTTTTAATAGATGCRAACTCCTAAGTGTGGAGGAAATAATATTTTTCATGTGCTAGAAAAGACAGTGCATAAAACATGCCATAGCAGCATAAGACATCTAAACTACAAGCTACATTCAAAGGTTATTTCAGTCACTCTTAAACCCCAAACTTATTCCCTGTTCAGAAAAGCATTAGTAACTTGTATGCAAGTCTGCATGCCACCCTCTCCTTCAGCAAAATACATTTCTGCTAAATTGACGGGTAAATAAGTCCATTCATGTTTCTATATCCATTAATCCATTTACTTAAAGAAGCCTAATTAAAAACTTTTGGTTTAACATTTTACTAATTAAATAGTACTTATATAAAAACAACAGTGACTTCACCCTCTTCCCCCCATTTTCTCTAAAAAAGATAATATGGATCCTTAGTCTCAAAGAATTAAGCTTACAGATAGTACACCCCTATTAGCAACCCAAAACTAATTTGGGTTAAGAATTAAGCTTACAGAATATTATTACAATGCCAAATTAATAAAAAAACCAACCCACATAATCTTAAGGATGACAGCAAAGAATTTCACATCCACTCCATTTTGAAGCCACTTATGCATATATATATATATATATATTTTGAGAGTAAGGCCCATGTCGTGCAAATAAAAAAATCTATACCTCCCACACATTAATACGTTTAAGTATTTTAAAACTATAGTTATCCATCCCTCTAAACCAGTGTGCAGCATATCAGCAATCTTATGCATATGCCTCAAACAGATGCAGTTGATGCCCATACCTAAAGGGGTAATTGATCGTGGTTGTAGATGAGTCTCCCACGTGTGAACTATGACTTCGCAGGGACCATCGATAGTCTGTAATTTAAAAGTTAAATGTCTGCAATAATTTCTTTTGGTAGATCTGGATTTTGTACCCATGAAGCTGTTTGGGATGGTTGTGAACTAAATTTAGAGACTTAAGGAAGAAAAAGAAGGAGAAGAAGAAAGAGAGGAAGGAGAACAGAAAGAGAGACTGAAGGAGAAAGGAAGAAAACAGATGAGGCTTCTTACCCCTGCAACTGCTGATGACTCTATTTGATGTGTCCCGTACACAAATGACAAAACTTGTGACAGTCTGACATGGCAGAGAAGTTACATGGAACCATTAAATCTTTACTGCTTACACACACGCTGCTGGACTACTTTAGTTTCCTCCTGATGCAAACAAAAGGGTCTCTGAACTCATTAAGAGTGCTTGTTTTGCTCTCAAGCTACAGCAACAGTTCATGGAAAAACGTACCCCACATCTCTAATTCCAACCTGCACTCAGCATCTACTCATGCACATAGCAGTTGCAGGGGTGGGTTCTCCTTCAAAATTTGCCCAATTAATTCAAAGTCTATAAAACACAGTTRTTTTAGTTGTGGTACAGAAGAGCAAGTTATTTACCATCTAATTAAAACAAATACTTGATCCAATCAACCAGCAATGAAGCCCTTGCAGTCGATTCCAGTTGGAGTGGGATAAATTAGATTCTTTCATTAAAAAAAGTTACTGTCCACCGAAAGAGTACATTTGTTGACAAACACAGCCAAGACTCAGACAGATAACCAGAACAGTAACTCAATCTCTTCTTTCAGAACAATTTAAGTTTGAAATAGCTTTCTAGGTTAAAGCTTTTAGGTAACCACAACTTAACAACAGAAAGAACATGCCTGATTCCCAGCCCAGTCACCGTAAGAAGTTTCCATTAGCATGGCACAGTTGTTACTTTCCATTGTAAAAACCACTGTCAAATAGCTGTAGCTTGTTATTTTGGTSTTTGGGGCCTAAGCAATTCTTATTTCCAAAAAAATTTGCTACTGTTGCCAAAAACATGGAAGCTTCAACCAGCTTGTCCCAGTACTTCAGGTTCTTGTTTAGAAAGATTTCATATCTACAGGGACATCCAGACAAGCTTCAAACTCAGCAGTGTAATTACACAGGACCATAATGCTTTGTTGTATTACAGCTCACCTAATAAATTCTTTACATGCAGATGGGATTTCTTGACATACATTGAACACATTTAACCTACCACACCTTCGGATGAGTTAATAGCAAACACCAAATCTTTAAAAAGTGCTCATTAAGACAGGTTTGCTGATGAGTCTCAGCTAAAGCAATTTTCCTACGGAGTTCAGAGGCATCCATACTTACGGATCATCTCAGAATAAAACACATATGCTTAAAGTTATGTTTTCAAGACARAACACATGTAAATATAAATAAAATTATATTATTGCCTCCTGTTACAGGGCAGTTTTAGTCCCCATCTTCTCGCTGCTGCCACAACAATCACTCTTAGGATTTCTATAAAAGGTAAATAATGAGAAGTTTCTTCCCCCTTCTTTCACAGCAGATCGTGACAGGTGAGTGTCAGTGACAGTTTCTAAAGCTGCAAACCATGTTTGCCAGCAGGGAGGCTGCCAGTTACTAACACCATGCAGGCATGCAAGATCTCCAACAGCAGCTCCCGTCAACATGTGCACAACTTGTTGTTTGGGAACCTGGGGAATGGAAAGTCTGTCCTAACATGGATTCAGCTGCTTCCTTCAAAAGGTAAGCAAAGGTAAACCCCCACAACATATTCTGTGAAAATACCAATTTCTTTCTTACACTACTGTAATTGTCCATTTTAATTTTAGGTTCTAAAATTATGAATGAGAATTTGTGTAACGTTATCTCAACAATAAGCACACCATGCTGGATACATTCAGCACAATTTCATCTCCTGAAAGGAATAAAATGGACGGATTGTGCATTTAATCCCAGGAACCCTCAACACTTTCCATACTAAGAGCAGCCAAGCAAAGCTACCTGGAAAAAAAGGGCGATGGATTAGAGAACAGGCACAGACACGACCAAGAACCCTCTCAATCCCTGCTCAGACCATCTCTGAGTTTATAGGCACTTAAATAATGTTTTAATCACATGTAACAGAAACCACTGTTACAATAAGGTTAAAATAGTAATGTAATTTCCGTGGCATATACTGACCACATTTGAAAAGCAGCCCAGTACAGTAGCAGAACTGAACGATGTCTTATCAATATTCATCAGTATGGTAATACTGCCTAAAAAGAGAGTCTCTGTAGGACAGTCTTAAAAGGGCACCTATTCAAATGTCCCATCAAGCATCTCAGTGGGCAGTACACTGGGTAAGTGGCACCGTATGGCATGGAGCCTTTTCTACTGATACAGACATTTAAATTTTTTTTAAAAGCAAACACAAACATCATGTTTGCTGTTTGATATCTTCATTAGCTGAATTCTTGAATATTTTAAAAGCTTTAAAATTGCATCAGATGCACAATCTGCATGAAGTGCCTGGGTACTCAGTACAATTAAAGAATTAAAACACTTCTGTGGATGTTTAAATGACAATTTAGGAGATCCATTCCAACGTTCCTGATTCAAGGCAACACAAGAGAGTAGGCATTAGAGGAAAAACCAAAACCAACCCAAATCTTAAAAACACCACACAAACACATTTATCCAACTGCACTTTACTAATTAAAACTATGTTTCAAGAATAATAATCTACTTCAGTAATATGAAACAGCTAAATTAGACTTAATTGCTAAAGCTGCATTTCTGACCAAAATCTCTCCGGATTTCTGTACCATGTAAGAAACAATAATTAAGCACAAAACTAAATAATTAACAAAGCCATTCAGCTCCCATATCTAACTTGCAAGGCAGCAGCACATAAAAGTCACCTGGCAGGAAGTGCTAAGGAGAGATTTTACAGCTCTAGTATTTCCAATAACAGTTTAACACACAATGGGTTACTATTCTATCCTGATATTAACTACTGAGCCTAGGTCTAAATTTCACCTTTATTACTATAGTCCAGGCACCAAATGAATTCATTTACTTACATTTTAAAAAAAGTGAATTTAACCTTCATCTGAAACCTCAGTAATTAAAGCAAGTGTGAAAAATGCTGTCCACTCCAGTTTTTAAAGTCCTGCTATATGCGCAGATAGCTTAATTATTTCACACTTGCCCTGAAAGAAAGAGCCCTAAACTTGCATGCTTACTTACTGTTTTAAAAGCAAATACAGAACATACCCTAACAGAAAGAGGTATGTTCTTTACTAAGGTTTTCAAATACACATCACACAAGCAATGCACGTAAAGTTATTCCCCGAAAACATCAGATACACAGAAGACAAATTCCAAACAAGGGAGTTTTGGATTGTCTCACACATCTCCTCATAACCCACCACCTCTGACCCTGCAAGAAAGTGTCTGTAGAATAAAAGCCAGGAAGATCCTCACAGGGAGCTAACTGGTACCAGACTATGTTTAAGGAAAGGACAACCTCGAGGAAAATAGTTTGTTACCATCTTATTTCATCAAGTGTTGTTTTTTTTTTTCTTTTTAAATGCTTAAGATCAAAATGTTTACAACATAATGAAGTCTCCCGATAAACAGGAGCCAAGACCTGACACCAATTTTATAGTAAAATGTTCTTTGTATATTTATTTGTATTCATGCAAAAATTCTATGAATTTTAATATATTAAGTATTTAAAAAAACTCTTGCTCTATTTACATAACCACACTTATGTTAACACCAACATGCTTCAGTGCAAACAAAAAACTTCCCATTACATTGTACTACCCTTCAAGTAAAAAGTTTGAGATCAAATGATGATTTTTTTAAAGGGAGGTGAGAGAAAGACTTTTTTTTTAATAAATTGTCAATTATTCTATCTATTTTCACATCTAGTCTGTAGCACTACTATGAATAATCTGGGCACTACCATTTGTCTGTGTAAACATGGATCACCTCCATCTTTGCCACCATGTCCAACTCAAGCATCTTCACAGATGCAGTTGCTGTAGAAGGGGACACTAACTTSAGATGGATCTGTCTGCAGCACGATTTACTCAATTGTGTGATGTCAAATTCATGTACTCAGACTTGAACATATAGTTTACACATTTATCTGTTATTCTACTACACAGAAAATTGCACTGATATAAAAAGTGTCTGAGAGATCACGTATCACAAGCCTGCCAAATTTAGGATATTAATCACATGCAATGCCTAATGAAAAAAAATTTTGAAATAAAAATATTCAGAGTAATTTAACTTAAAAGTATCTTTTCCTTATCAGAACTGTTAATGCTAAAGTTCTCCATATACTGTCTCATTTGCACTATGCTGTACATTATATTCCCGTGACTTTTTCATTGTTCTTCAAAAAGTTTACAAAAAGAGGAAGAACACATTCTATCTGGACTTCTCTTCTTGAAAGACTTTATTTTACAAGAAATAAAGTCCTGAGTACTTAACAGGTACAAGCTAGGCACCACTAAGTGGACAACTCTGTAGCCCAGAAATTCACATACTTTGCTTTGCAGGATGCTTTCCTTTTTTCCTACCCTTTATATATAGTAGCTCTTTATGCTGGTATTGCATAAAATTCATACTTACCTTGGCAGACTCTGCATCACACGGTACATAAAGTGTGCACGATACAGAGCACCTACTTAAAGAAACACACTCACCAATACAGATGGTAAACTTTTTCAAATGGTAAAACAGAAATTGTATTGTCTAGGAGCACGTTTCCTGCCAGCCTCTCCTCACTAAGTCTGCTTTTTCTAGTGTGCTACTGCTTACATTGTAAACTTAGGGGCATCTGCAAGAAAATGTAAAAGGCCCATCAGAGCTGCTAGGCTGTGAGAATTGATCTACTTTTGGCCTCAGTCTGACCTCACAAAAAGAAATCTATTATTGGCCTTCCCTTCTTTTGCCTCAAAGTACCAATTTAAATACCAGTTTCAGATTAGACTATTTCACATGCTGTAATGAAAAAACCAGAACTGTCTTTCATTTGAAATGAGTATCCTTCATTGATACCTCAAATATGTTTTAGTGGAAAAAAGCCTAGTCCAGCTGACAAAAACTTACATGCTCTTGACAGTAATTTGAAATATTTAAAAGGTATTGATGAGACTATTCTGTAACTCCTTTGCACATTTAGCTACAGCCTTCATAATCCCAGTTTCAACGAGGAACTAAAGCTCAGGGTGAACAGCTCCAGGATATTAACAGAGTAAGAAAAACTGCAAAGGCAGCATTAAATTTCTTACAGGTTATTACTTGTTATTAAGAAAAACAGTTCAAGAGAAGCTGCTTGTTTTCCCAACTTAGCCCAACTTTTTCCTGGATGCAGCCTCATCCCATCTGAAGAGCTTCCCCCTACCCTAGGGCAATGTTTACAGTATACTGTGTACGTTTACCACTATACTGTCACGTATATCCAACTCTAACTTATGTAACTCTAATTTATATAAAGTCATGTGCAACTTTGACATCAATACCTGTAAAAACAGATCTGTCTGCCTCTTGGATGCTTTTCTCCCTTCAAATCGTGCAAATACCTATATGYAAGCATAAAGAAAACACTGGGATGCCTTATTCCTTGCTTCACCTTTTCACTTCAAGAGATTAACTTACATTAATAATGCAGCAAAAAATCTGGTTAATACTTCTAATGCTTCACAAAAAAATCTGCAGTGATTTTAAAAACCGTAGTAGATTAGGCAAATTGTAACGCACCCATTTTTCTCCTGCTATCACTTGCTTCCATCCTAGAGATCCATGCCCTGCTTAAATCCATGTTCAATTCTAACTATGAGAACTTCACCATATTATTTAAGCTTCATAATAATAACAGGGATTTCTTTACCACTGAAATTTTTAAAACACTAACACTGGTAAAAGAAAGAAGAGAAKACAATTAACGTTAACAGTATATGGTCATGTATTTCCAGAAGTGAACTGCTGGTATTTCCACAAGTGTTTTAATGTTTCACGTGTTGCAATTTAAGACTTATTTCTAAAAAAAACTCATGTTTAACTCAGGAAATCCTTTCTTATTTCAAACAAGGGAATTTTTACTAGGGATGAGCCAACTTAAAGTAGAAAAGTTTGTACATACCTTAGGCTCTAGAAAGTATCCTTTAAAATACCGATACTGAACAGGAACTCCTCTAGGAAGCTCTACGGTAGCTTTCCATGTTTCCTCCAATGCACTGTGGAGAAAAAAACAAACAAGTTTCAAAATACAGTCCAACAGCCACCTCACACATGTCTAAGTGATATTCTAAAATGAAATCTAGTGTACCATTGCAATGAAAGTTATTACAAAGTAACTTAGCCAAACATGCACAAAACACAAGAGGTCCTTAGAACTGAAACTGCACTTTTTGATCTACAGATCTGAAGTGTTCTAAGAGAGCAAGAATTCTCATCCTCGTTTAACAGATGGGGAAAACRAGATGAAGTAACTCATCCAAGATCACACAGCAAGTCACTGACAGAACTATAAACAGAACCTGCAAGCCCTATTTTTCTGCATCATACAAGCYGCAATAAGCTGGCACCATTTTAAGAAAATACTGAACTCTTCCACTGCATTTAAGCTTTCTTTATGTACACTCATGCTTATACACACATCCCCCCCCTTAAGAGTTTTAATGCAACTCTCATTTTAAATCATCTTCTCCCCATCACTTTCTAGCACAACAGCAACTTGCTTATAGTGTTTATTTTTTTTTTAACCTATACATCTCCTATAATCTGCTGCTCAGTCATGGGACTGAGAACTRCCCCACAGCAGTTTCTTGTTTGAAGTATCTACAGCTAAACTACTGAAATGCCAGCCACAACAGCAGAAGCATCATCTGTAACTTGAAAAGCACACCCAAGTTTAATGTTTTCTCAGACATATTCCTAAGCATTCAAAATGCTCAAGGGCAACACAAGAAATTCTGGAGTTCTACCAACAGTACACGTAGCTCGACAGTTTACAAACTCAAAGTCAGAATAAATTCATTGCTCCAGCTACTTCAAATGGAACAAATAAAAAAATTTAAAAGAAAAGAAGAAAAAAAATCCACAAAACAAAACCAAAAATCACGACCAACTTACCTAGCCTTACTTTGGAGGACCACTGCAACCTGGGGATTCCAATTTCCCAAAGCACTGCAGCTCCCGCATATTGCAAAAACCTCTCCTAAAAAAAATCCAAGCAGAAAAAAAACCCACAATCATCATTACTCCAGGCTATACAGCATTAAAATGTAGAGCCTGCAGGGTCAAACTTTCAAGTATTTTAAATATATAGGCCAGAATCCCCCATGTCAAATCCCTCCTGTCAGTTCAGAAAGGACTCTTACCCCACCCAAAACTACAACAGCATTTTCTTCACCAGCATAAGGCTCTGAAGAGAGGGATTACTGACAATCCCAGACCTTAAGAGGGTTGGCTTCCAAATTGTTCTTAAGCAATCCTATTCAAAAAATCTCTGGAAAAGTAGCAGGCAAATTTTCACAGTAAAATGTCTGATGTCAAAACAACACAGTTTTTTCCTAGATACTCTATATTTTGTAATATATGTACATATTCTCTCAAATTCACACCGACAATTTAGAAAGCACAAACAGGAGGCTGCTTGCATTATTCCCAAGGCAACATATCCAATTCATTCGATTTCCAAGAGAAATAGAGTTAATTTTGCTGCTATGCTTTCAGTTTTTACTGGATATAAAAACCTAACACTGTTACACAAAAACCCCACATGAAATTGCCCCACTTCTCTTAAAGCACACATACGTACAGAATGCAAAAGATCACAACAGTATATTTGATTCTGGGCTATCCTCAAGTTAACATTGCAACTTCCCCTTGTTTTTAATATAAAACCTCTATGCACCTGACTGTAAGAACAACAACAATGATAAATACCAATGGAAAGATTAGTATTTTGCTCTTACAGGGTTTCAACAAGATTTTTGGAATGAGAAAGGGCGTTTTRAAGTATAGTCAGGCACCACACAAGAATGATACAAGCATCTATGAGTGTTATCTCCTGTTCTCAAAGTGAAAAAGTGGTAGTAACAGTGTTGGAGACACAGTAATCCAAAGATAACACCTTGAACTCCAGGACTTTTTTGAAACAAAAAAATCTTTTGTTGCAATTCATTTAAAAAAAAAAAGCCCAAGCTTTCTGGATGCTCACTGTAAGCACACAAACGCAGACAAAAATCTGCATTATGAGTACAATTACTGTGCAATTCCCTGCAAACAATTGCCTAGGTCAGGTGCTTTCCCTTTTCCACCCTACACTTAGGCACATGATGCTTTGTTTTCGCAGGGAAGAGATAAAAGGGGGAGGGAAGACCACCTGAGTACCACACAGGTAGAATTTCTGACTGGAGACATTAAAAAGAAGCTAAAATTCTTTTAAGATCCGTTTAAAATAGCAGTACCTATTACATCTTAGTGTATTAAGTACAGCCAACCTTTGAAGTGCCATTGAATTATACTCCTCTCAATAGGTGCCAGCTAGAATGGTTTTCTGGCCTACTATTTTAAACAAACGTGTGACCATTCAGTGACCACCTCTCACTTACAAAAGGCAACTCTGCTCCTGGCAGAGCTCCTTCAGCTACAGCAAAGGAAGTTAATCTGAGCCTTCTGCCCCAGCTCAAAGCCTGCAACTGCCTCACTGATCCAACAATAATAAAAAAATCAACCATGTCAATATTGTCATAAGCAGACGCAACCTTTAGTGTCACCTCTTTACGCTGTAAGTATTTCCAGATAATTCTTTGTAAACAGCCACTGAGGCAGGATCTAGTTCTCACTAATTCTACTTTTTGCTGCAGATATTATTAGTACAAGAAGAAGTTACACATTCAAAGTCAACTTTGCTAGTGACAGTGCCATCACACCTGTGGAAGCACCAGTGCTAACAGGACAAAGAGAGCATAGCCTGAAATACTCCACTGTACAGCTACACCAGTGCTTACAGCCTCATTTGAGTTGAGGGCAATTTATTATTTAAAATTAGTTTTCTCCAGAACGCTATAAAAACCACTACTCCTTACTAACAGCTTGATGTCCACATTGCGTGTCAGTTTTCAGTTCCCAAATGCCAAATCACGAGGGAGAAACAGGAGAGGTCTAACACAGGGCAGATGTCAAAACTTGTAAAATGGTGGTTTTTTTTTCATTTTCTTCCCTGCCAACTACAGGAGACACTTCTGCCATCTGGTATTTGCCTGTCACAGGAGTTTTGCCAATCTGTACATGCTCCCACATTCATCTGCTTCTGTCAGGCAACCATCGATTACTTTTTTAGTGAATGTCTGTGCTGGTTTTGGCAGGGGTAGAGTTAATTTTCTTCACAGTAGCTAGTATGAGTTGTGTTTGGAATTTGTCCTGGAAACAGTGTTGATAACAAAAGGATATTTCAGTTACTGCTGGGCAGTGCTTACAGCACCAAGGCCTCTTCTGTTTCTCACCCCCCCCCGAGAGGGGGCTGAGGGTACACAAGAAGTTGGGAAGGAACACAGCTGGGAGCAGTAGTGCGGACCTCAGTTACCAGCTGAGGTTAAACCACACCACCTTCCTTCCAAGTTCCTAAAGGTGAAGCTCAATGTAATATGCTTGATTTATGAACACTAAATCTTCATGTTCTGCTTCATCTCATACCTTGCATTCCTCATTTTGATTAGAGAAGTTATTTTACGCATTTTTGTATAGACAGAACACTGAATTAAGCTGCATATTCTTTCTGTCCTTAACTCCTGATAGACGTGACGTCTTGTGAGAACTTTCAACAGGGATGCAGAAAGAATGAAAAACAGAACAAACACCTCAATGCATGCCTAACTAAGATGGCTCAGAATACAAAAGCTCGTTTCCATGGAATGAAAAGATACTAGAGAGGGAAGATTTTAAACCAATCATAATCATTTCAGTTAGCGTCAAAATCTCTAACACATTATGAAACTGTTGTTTGGAGAAAGAGTTAAAAATTATATCCCAACTCTCATTTTCAAATTCCTATGTGAAATTCCTTAATATAGTTTACAATGATTTATCATTTTGATATTGGAACTGACACGTTCTTTTATCTCTGAGGAAACAGACAAAGTAGCCTCTGAACACTCTTCTATTAAGTTTTCTCCTAGACAAACCATACAAAAAGGAAAGAGCATGATTTGGGTACCTGGTTGTGACGATCCTCTTACTTCAAAAGTGACTTGACAAGAGGTCATATCTGCAGAACTTTTATCTCAGGATAGTTGAAATCTCCTGTAGTGGGAGGAAAAAGATACTAATTTGAGGAACAATCACGACATTTGTTGCTGTCCTAAGTAAGAGGAAACATAAATCCCACCACATACAGGGAAGCAAGCCACTTGTGATATTGTTTGAGTGAGCAGTAAAAGTAGAAAGCTCTTTAAAACCAGGTGCAGACCCAGAAAACAGCATCCAGCTGAAGAAGGCACTACTGCAACACTGGCACAAGAAGGAGACTACTGATCAAATACCATACGCAAACATCAGTATCTTGCAGCATTTATCACTCTTCAGCTGAGATTTTTCAAAACCCTGTTTTTGACCAATTTTGCTCCCAAGAAGGCCACTGAAGTTTTAAGACATTTCAGATTATGACTCTTGGCAAACAGTAACTTCTGTCTCATCTACGCTATTCTGCAGCATCCTCTTGAAAACAAGAACAAGGAAGTTTTCACAGAGAAACACAACCACCTTGAAGGAAAAGGGGAACAACCCAGAGCAGATGACAGCTCTCTGCTGTCACAAGCAGTCACTTGTTCATCACTGAAGACTCTGCTCCCCTACTTCCAGCCTCTCACAGGAAGCACCAGCAGCAACTGGAAGCACCAAGCAGTGTTCAAAACAGCACAGCAGGAAGGGACTGTCTACACCCAGGACAGCAGCTGGAGGGGACTGACCCTGCTTCGGTTTTCTGCCCCAATACACAACAACTTGACAGAAAAAAAGCTGGCAGAATCGCACTCTGATCATTCCAGCAGAAACAATACTGATTTATCATATTCTTTTGTATTATTTACAAAAGTAGTAGTCATAGCAAAGTCCAAGTACAGGTGCTGCTAGACTGCCATCACCCAAGTACATTCATTTGGAGATGGGCTACAAAATAATTACACTAATTATATGCAGAATAAAACTTGCAATGGTTTCAATTAATCCATCGCTTTACATCACCATGGGGGGCTTTTTGTTCTGTGCTGTTTCTTTTTTTTTAAATGAAGCAAATAGAATGTTATTATTGCTATTTTTGAACAGGACAAAAAGCACTTTATTTCAGTACAATGTTGGTCACTAATCCTTTAATAGCAGCTTTATTAGTAACATCTAGAAGAACTAAGAACACTAAAGAAAAATCTGCCTTTCATCAGCCCAGGACAGTTAAACAGATGCCTTGAAAACAAAAGATAGTCAGGTACCAAGGTGGGGGGGGGGAAGCTCATCATCAAACCTGACTCCTTGAGGGCATTTAGAAAGTTATGGTAGACATTTAACCTTCAGACCTTAACTGTTTCTCCTGGATCTTCTCCTACTCTCAGTCTATTCCTACTGTAACTACAGCTGCATTTACTTCACAGTCCCTTTCCTCCTCCCTTGTTTCCCTCTCCATGTCAAGGAAGATGACTTTTCAGCGGTAAAATGACAGCAAGAAAAGTGTAGTAATATGAATGGTTCTGATCACACACTCAAGTTCTGCACTTATCTTTCACAAGTAACATTTCTGCAAATGATCAAATCCCAGACTACTGAAGCTAGACATAAGCACACTTGATAAACAGGAATTGCATTACTCCCTTTATGAACTTTCTCACACGTGTGTCATTAAGTGGTCTGTATGTTATGTGACACATTATCTAGCATTTTTTTGCAGCAGTTATTTATAGACAGAAGCACAGCACAGCACGTTTCAGTGTTGAAACTAAGACTGGACTCATGAAATTGGTCTGGTATAACCAAAAATGTCAGTTTAATGCAGAGAATATAAATCACCAGTATGCATTTATGATGCCACTGAGTACTCAGGGCTTGGCTGTGTTCACCAATTGCCCTTGCCTTGGACAACCTTTAACTGAAAGGGCAAAGGAGCCAAAGGGGAAATGAAGTAGGCAAAAATGCCTCGCGTAAGTCTACAAAGCAGGAAAGCGAAAGCTGAAGCCTGCACCCAATTCCCCAAAGCAAGAATACGCTTTTGGCCTTTAAAAAAAAAGAAAAGCTGTTTCCAAAGCCAGTGCAACAACTCAAACTTCACAAAAACCAGCATGCCTGTCCTACTGCAAATTAACTAACTACCCAACTGGTCCTAGAGAATAATCTAAAATGCTCTGAAGTCTACAAAGCGTTTAGCCAACCTTGTAAAAATTCTATGTACCTACCTGCAAGACAGCTGTGGACTTTTCTAAACAATCTAGCAAAAATAATTTTACTTTTCTATACAGCAGTAGCCAATCATAAGATTTTGATAAACTGACTTTGTAAAATTGTCAAAATTCTACTCAAAATGCATTTTATCAGACTTACTCAACCTACAAAAGGGATGTGTATCAGGAAAAGAAAAATTCCACATCACCAAGCATGGGCATGTTTTTTCTAGCAGAACTGCAGGTACAGATACTGCACTTTTACTCACATTTAGGGTCAAACTAGTACCCCTCATTTGGAAGAAACATTTTCTAGCAGAGCATTGTATGCAAACACACAGCAAGGAAAAAACAGGTCTGCTTTTTATTAAGGAATCAAGCCTATGTTGTATATTATTATGCACTTATTTCTGTGCTTTCAAGACATGATACCAAAGTATTTTACTTAGGGGAGAAAACCCCAATTTAAGTTTAGCTGTCTAATTACTCATGCTGCCTGAAAAGAAATAAGAATTTTATTCCCAAAGGGGAATGGCAAGAAACCTTAGACAATCAAATCCTCTGAGCAGTAAGCATCAGGCATCTTTCAAACCTTAAGTTCCTTCCTTCAGATATTCAGCACTGCCTAACCAAACAACCCAGCAAAGAATTACAAAATCCTCATTGCTCCCCACACCTGTAAAGATGGATTTTTAGGAGACTGCAAAGAATGCTCAGCTCAGAGTGGTCATGTGGTCATGTCATAACTGCTTAGGGGAATTGAAACAAATCAGAACAGTTGCATTAAAAATTGTCAACACTTCCTAATCAGCAAATATTCATAAAATCAATTGAACAGATTTAAAAACTAGAAATCCTTGTGTAACAATGCTTTTTAAACAACCTCTGAGTCCAAAAGTAACAAAGCTGAATTCACATCTGCTGCAGCTACAGGCATCCAAATGCTAGCCTGGGTGCAAACAATTGCCCCTCATCGTATGTTCCACTACCTCCCTCTCTTTGGTCAGCTTTTATGGATTACAATTACATGCAAGCAAGCAATGAACACTTCAATCTCAGCTCCCTCATGGGAAAGACATATCACCCAGGTAGATACTCATCAGCACTTCACTAAAAAAAAAAAAAAGAAAGAAAAAAAAGAAAATGAACAGGAAAAAAATAATAGGAAGTTCAAACTGTCCCCTCCCTGATTCCAAAAGAGAATTTCTAGAAGATGTGGGTAAGCAAGAAGAGAAAAGATGACATAACACATTCAACYGCTAATGTATCACAAATTACCACAGATTTCCTCTAAAATGAGGTAGGTAAAGGCCATCATGGATGGGGAAGACCAAGATATTTTTTGGTTGTAGTCAAAAACATACCAGAACATGGACTTAATTTATTAATTCAAAGCCTGAAGTTCATTTGAACCTTCTGGCTTACAAGTCTGCTAATATATTAAAACCCTTCAGCTTTAGTGGATTATTCTGCCCCACCCTTAATTTCCCTAACCTTTCCAATATGTTTTAAGAGGTATTGGCTGCTTGCTGTACCATATCTTATATGGTCTTTCAGGCTTAGCTAAATACACACCGAGTAATCTGGGGCAATCCTGGAATATAATAACTTAGCTGACAAACACTGAGCAAATTTTAGAGTCATAAAAATTCMTAGCAGTCATGAAGTCAGATTACCTGCTCTCTACTCAATACAAGTGATATTTTTAATAGCAACTCACAGGTTTGTGAGATTCTAGTGGTCCAAGAGCAATGTTTGAAACAGGCTTGAAGCACAATGTGACTTTTTGACTGTGGAGACTTAACAAGCCTGAAGACCTTGAACTTTGTTTTTGTTGTATGGACACAGGGCTTTCAAAATTAGGCAGGGAACACTGCAAGCAACGATCTTGACAGATCTGAATGAAAAGCTGACTTTTTCAACTGTAAATTGATTGTAAGGGCTGCAGAATGGCTGGTTACACTCAGCATATCCATTGAGGATAACRAGCATTTGGCAACACACTGGTAAGAAAGCCAAGAAGCATCAAATTCACACCAAAACACACTGTGTCGCATTTCTCCCCTTCTCTCCTCACAAAAAGCCACCAAACTCTATCTAATAAAATAATAATAATTTCTGATGTAAAGCTATGAATCCAACACTCTCTTGGGTCACATAATGTTTAAGGATGAYTGGACATAACACAGATCTTTTTCAATGAGATTAAAATTACATGTTACAAAGTATCAGGGGGTGATTTTTTTAAAACTAATAAATTTTATACATACTTAATGGAATTTTTCAAAGGTAATTAGACAATTAAAATGAGACAACTAAGTACACAGGTGCCATGAAATTCCTGGAATGCATTTTAGTACTCTCAAACATCTGATTTTTAGTGTAAGAATACTTTTAACTGCTCTGTTACCGAATTTGCTTAGTAAGCTGTAGAAGAATGAAGACCATTGTATGGGGTCTGGCTGAGATGGAGTTAATTTTCCCAACAACAGCCCTCACAGTGCTGTGCTTTGTACTGGTAGCTAGAAAGGTGTTGATAACACAGCAGAGTTTTGGCTGTGCTCACACAGCATCACTGCTGTCTCTCCAACATTCCTCACTATCACCAGAAGGCTGGGGGTGGGCAGGATCTTGGGAGTGGACACAGCCAGGCCCGCTGACCTAAACTGACCAAAGGGACACTCCACATCAAATGATGTCTGCTCAGAGATAGACAGACAAAGAAAAAAAGAGGAAAAGAAAATCTAAGAGAAAAGAGGGCATTTGCTATTTAAGACATTTGTTAAGAGCAACCACTACATATACCGAAACTCTGCTTCCCCAACAGGGAAGGAGAGAATAAAATCTTCTGTCTTCCCTTGCTTCTGCACACATGATCTTTGCTTTCACTTTACTGAACTGCCTCTGCCTTGACCCACGAGGCTTCTTCCATCTTATCTTTCCCCCCCTTGCCCAACCCACTGAGGAGTGATAGAGCTGCTTGGTAAGCAGTTGGCACCCAGCCAAAGTCAACCCACCACCACCTATGCACAAACAGGCTCTTGCATAACGCTAACGCACATTTCATCACAGATCATGGTGCACGGTCCCGAACGTGCACAATCCAAAAMGCAAACACGCTCAATTACTTCAAAACGTCTCCCTTTTTTTGCCTATAAAGATAAAAAGGGCAAGGACTGGAGAGGCTGGAGTATTCTTGCTCTTACTTTTTTTCATTTTAAGCAGGCATTCTCCACCTGAAGAGAACGGACTCGTGAGATGTACCAACAACAAGGAGAATCCAGCTCCAGCCTGAAATAGGGGAAAGGTGCCACAGCCCCAGCCAAGTCATTTGACAGCTGGGAGGGCACACTGGCAGCAGTGGGGCTGGTACAAAGGAGCCTTGCAGCCTCCCTCGTGAACCACGCACTCGAACACTGCCAAGCACTGCCAGAGAAGGTACYGTGCTTAGATTTTATCTTCTTAAAAGCTCTGTTACACACAGCAATAGAAAACCCACCGTGCCTCAGATGCGCTGCTGTGCTGAACAAAGAAGAGATACGAGCCCAAGACACAGACTATAATATTTCAATGATAGCAAGTCAAATCTGATTAATCTTGTAGTATGATGAGCAGATTTTGTTGCCTGTGGTCGGTCCTAACAAGGTATCAGAATATTACAGAATACATCTACAGTAACAAATGAGGTATGTCAGAAAAATTATGTAACAACAGTTGACGACASCTGGATTTCAGAACAGGGTCAGAAGATGTATCTGTCAGGGCATTCCCTGTAACAACTGGGAGAGAATTTTTAGAAACAGCATTACAGCATCAGCTCCTTTGTTTCCGACCAAACAACGAGAAGGTTCTTCCTGCCCCCTCCTTCCCCCCCGCCGCTGCACCTTGACTGCATGAGCAAGGACAACCAGAAAGTCAGCAGGTCTCTCACTCTGCATTGCAGTGTTCAGACTGGACAGCAAACAAACTTGCATAGAAGATCTGGACATGCCGCTCTGATTCCAAGGCTGAAATTTTACCAACAGGCTTATGCTGACATTTAGGAAGCAGCAAAGCCCAAGCGATACTTCTGAAATTACATCACGTTACTATACGGCAATAARTATCTTTAAGATGCTATTTTCAGTATCAATTTAGCTACCCATTTGCAGGGCCAAGAATCAAACACAAGACCCCTGTCTGTTCATCTATAATGTATCTGCGCTGTTTTAAKAAACAGTAAGTTAATTGCTTTCAACATTTCATAAATACCTGTCCCCATGACTGACACACTCTTCCGCTTTAGCTATGTCACAGCAGTTTTGCAAAGTTCTTGAAAGCGACAGGAAACAGCTGGGGCACATTTGTAAGTGAAACAGAACGGCATCAGTTTGATTCCTCTTTTCTGAAGCGTTATTATTAATGTATTGCTGACACAATCTTAGACAGCGAGTAATTTAGCTCTGTGTGATCACACTAACACTCCTCACCTAGCAATGACTTAAACAAATAACATGTGTAATACTCCCCACAGCTCTCCACAAACCACTTTTTTAACGGGTTTCCAAAAGCTGTATCCATTCTAGAGAGGAGCAACACGCTTTACTGAAAGATTAATTACGTGGCAGCTTAGACTAGCAGTGTCTATTCAAGACCAACAGCATTCCCCTGATTTTTTAAAATTATCTTCTGTAGTTATTTTACAGGACCCAGTGCTAGAATAGAAACACGTATGATAAAAATTCTACTTATCAACTATTTCACTCTACCGTGAACATCTAAAACATGTTGAAGGCTAATCTCCATTTAACATTGCATGCTYTGATAAATAAAAGCACTAACAAGACAAGCCATTAATTGAAAAGGAAAAAGAAAAAAACAGAAGAACGAATCTGTGCCTGGTTAGGGTGCAGGTAACAGATTAACTTTTAAAGTTCAGATTGATCTAGAGATATCTCACGAACGCCTATGAGATCAATAACATCAAACCACGAGCCGACAGCATCACCGGGGTGTTCCTTCAGCCCAGGAGCCGAGACAAAGAGCAGCGCAGAGCACACCGCCCGCGCCCGGCCGAGCCCAGCGGCGCCGCAGCGAGCCCAGCCCGCCGCCCCTCGCTGCCCGGACGGACGGACGGACCGACCCGGACCGACGGCCGCCCGCCGCGCCGCGGGCCCCGCACAGTGTCGCCCAGCGGCGGGAGCCCGGCCGGGAGGCGGCGCGCCACGAACCGGGCCCGCCCCGGCTATTTACATAATGCAGCACCCGCGGGACCGCCTCGGGCGAGCGCCGGCGGCGGAGGGGACGTAAACAAACAGAGCCGGCGGCCCCGGCCGAGCCGCGCTCCCCGGGTGACAGGCAGGGCCCGGCCACCGCAGCGCCGGCAGCGCGACACCCSCGCCGCGGGCCGGGCAGCACCGGGGCCACCCCCAGGCGCACGAAGTCTCCCTCTTTCCGCCTCCCGGGGAGGCTGCGGGTGACTCCGCGGTTCCCGGACCGCGCGCTCCGCCCCCGGCTCCGCTSGGAGCCCCGCGATCCTGCGGGGAGCGCGGCGCCGCTCCCTCAGCGCCATCTCCACAAAGGGGCGCTGAACCCACCCTGTTCACCGCGCCGCCCCTCGCCACCGCCACGCAGCCCCACCGCGACACCCGGCCGGCCACGCCAACTGACCTGGCGGAACGGAGCGGCGCTTCGGACCTTCCCTGGCTTTGTGCGGGGCTGCGGACGGCGCCGCCCGGGCTCCCCGCCCCTCCTGCCGGGGCCGCCGCCCGGGGCCGCCTGACGGGGCTGGGGTGGGGAGGGGGCGGCGCGGCCCCAACCGGTTCCAGCTGCCCCCCGTCGCACCACGTGACCTCCCGGGATGCCGCGCCTCAGCCAATGGGAGCGCGGGTAAGGCAGGGGAGAGCCCCGCCCTCGCCGTCGCAGCCAATGGGAGCGCGGGGAGGGTCGGGCAGCTCGGACCCGTTCCTCGATAGCGGCGGGGAGGGCGGGCCCGGGGCGGGGCTGAGGGGAGGCGCGGGCTGTGCCCGGAGCGGGGGCAGCGGCCGGGGGGCTGTGAAAGGCACGGGGCTTCGGGGGCGCGGCTTGCGGCCGCCTGCGCACGGCGAGGGAGCTCTGCCCTACCCACCCCTCCCCAGGGCGAAGCACCGGCGGTTCCCCCCGCCCTTCCCCCGGTACCTTCCTCAGAGCGAGCGACCTCCCCCAGCGCTCTCCCCACACTGCAGCGCGAACCGACCCCCCTCAGCCTCCAAGACCTCCTCAGGAGCGCGCATCGCCCTCCCTTGCTGCCGCCGCACAGCCCCTACCTCCCCGCGCTGGCCCCGCACCCCCTCGGCCGGCGGCGTGCACTGACCTGGCCGAGCGCTGCGCACGGCTGCCCACCCCTCTGTGCGGGTTGCGAGCAGCGTTGTCCGGCCTCGCCGTCCCGCTGCCCGGGGCCGCTGACAGCGCGGGGGAGGGGGGGGGAGGGGAGGGGAGGGAGGGGAGAGGAGGGAAGGGGAGGGAAGGGAAGGGCAGGGCAGGGTAGGGGGCGGTGTGGCCGTCAACCGGATCCAACTGCCCCCGGGCCACGGGGGGAGGGCGTGCCCACGTGACCCGGCCCGGCACTTCACTTTCCTCGGCCCCGCCCCGCCGCGCCCGCCGCAGCCAATCAGGAGCGAGCGGGGGGGGGAAACTCGTGCCGTTCCCTTAAAAGCCACGGCGCTCGGGGGGGAAGGCTCATTCATGGTGCCCTGAGGTGGGAGGCGTGGGGGCTGCCTGGTAGCCTCGCCGGGGCGGGTCAAGCTTCTACTACCGCCTTCTTACTCTTTGAGGTCGCCTCACCTCCGTCTGTGTCCTCCGTGCCTAGCCTGTGAGGGTGAGGGCTGCCCTAAGGACAGTTGGCTGGGTTGCAGTGGCTTAAGCCGGCTGTGAGCCTCCGGCATCAGGGACACGATGGCTTTTTTTTGTGGTATAAAGGGGCGGGCGCTATGCCTTTGGTGTTTGGATTTGGTGGTGACCTTCTGTGGCTGTGTGTGCTTTCCCGAGGCCCTTCCACCAGGCCGCAGCCTGTGTCACCTGCTGAAACGTGGGGTGGCAGGATGTCATTCCCAGTGTCTTGGGGCTCCTGGGGACGCCTCTGCTCCTGTGCAGGCTCTGGCTCTTTCTCTGTCCGTGTCTGCTTGCCTACATGAACCAAAGGGCTGTCATGCATGGTACAGCTAGCAATATCTGCTCATAGCAATGGTGCCAAGGCAAACCGAAGTGGCAATGCCCATGCTGGAGCTTTGAAGCTGCAGGCAGAGTGTCTGATACTTCCCTTTGTTTCACGATAGATGTTGTGTGAAGACGCTGGGGAGACTTGCTGTACTAAAAGGTAGTGCTGCATTTGGGACTACAACCCTGTGGCCTTCCTGAGACCTGATTTTATGATAGTAGGGGGAGCCCACCAGAATCAACCCAACAACATATTAGCAGATAAAGGGAAACTCTTTCCCTCTGCATTTTTGGGGAACCTTGTGCCCCGTTTTGTACCTGAGCTATGAGGTTGTGATAATTTCACCAGTTCTCTCACTCTAATAATAAGTTTGCATGAATCAAGTAGCTTGCTTCTGCTTTATACAACTTGTGTCAGCTGAYGAAGGAGCTGTCATTTGAGTATGCAGAGAAACCATTTATCCTGTCTTGGGCTGGAAGTTAACACTGTCACAGGAATGCTGCCCTGCGTTGTCCTTCCAGCTGTCATTTAAACAGAGAGCAATTTTCCATTCATTTATGCCCTGCAGATCTAGCTGTGTGTATAAGCAATTTGTGACACAGCCCTGGCTGTCGTAAGGAAAACTGATGTTAATAGCTGATGCTGTATATCAGAAAAGTGTACAATGCTTCTAAACTGCTGAGGTAAATAAGTTAGCATTGCAAGATCAGGGTACTCTGCATAAACGAAAGAAATGTAGGGGTAGGTATGCAGTAAAAGGAAATTATAGCTGAAAGCAGCTCATTTTGAAGTGAAAAAGATAAGAGGAATTCCTCTAGGTGAGGAGGAGAAAGAGTTGGTGGAAAGTGATTCTCTTGTTAAACACAGATGTGAACTACTCTAGTTACAAACTCTCAGGATTTAAGAAAACTTTAGCAGCCATCATTTCTACAGGTGTACTCACTAGCAAGCCTAAGAAAGTATTTTCTCTAAAGTTTCTTCATCCTCTGTTTAGAAAAGCAATCGCCTACTTGTTTTCTCTTCCCTGTTTCTAAGGCTTATTAGTTCAAGGAGCTTGTTGTAAAGCTGGGATAGAACTGAACACTTTCAAACATGTTTGGTGTGTTAAATTTTTCAAAAGTGGGTCTTTTGATATCATGCCAGACATATTGTAAAATTGTACCATTAATTTTTTGTTAAAAAGTAGAAATATAACACTTGGCCTAATTCAGCCCTAGTGTTAATTTTTAAAAAATGCCTGTATCTTGTCAAAACTATTATTGCATTTCCTTCAAGAATTCACTGTAGCTAAAAATTACAACTCAGGCCCTAAATAGATTCAAGAGATACTTGTGTTCATTTTCTTAAAGATGTACATCAGYGTAGAGCAAGTAGGAAAAGGGTGGGAAGAAAGATACTGTTTATGTTGACTTACTTAACCTGAAAAAAGTCTACATTTAATTAAACTTGCCAGAATACTTTTTTTTCCTTCTCCTCCTTAAGGAGTTGCTTCAATATGTTTGGGTGAGATAAGGTCATACTTTGCCATGACGAAGCAGACAAGTCTCAGCTACTCCTTAGGATGATATAAAACTGTGCAGTAATTGAGTTTATAGAACTCTTCTTAAAATATCTGTCCAAAAAGTTGAGACTGATGGTCTGCTTTTCTTGTTCACATAGCAGAAATGAAAAAAAAAACAACCAAAAACAAAACAAAGGAAATAGGATTTTAAATCATAAAATCTGCATTGAATTGAGGTTCTGTTTGCAGAAGTCCCAAAGAGATCCAGAAAGACAAGGTTACGAGATCTGTTTCCAGTGTGCAAACACAAACTATTTAAACCATGCGTGCACACGTTGGGCCAGCATGTTTTCTCATTCAATAGGAACTAATCAGGTTAATGAGCATTGCTAGCACTTAACCAGAGGGTAAAATGTTTTGTCTTTGTTCTGGCAGGGCTCCTGCTGTGATGGAGTCTCTGAGCAGGAGTGAAACAGCCAAAAGAAGATGCTAAAAGGTGCATGCAAACACGGGGGGAAGCTGCCTTATCGCTGCAGCTTGCTCCCTGACACGACAACATGGAATGAAGGAGGGGTTTGGAGGGGTTGTGTGCTGTAGGTGGAACATCAAAGCAGCACTGAGGCTGTACCAGTTGAGATGTGAAGTTCAATGGCACTGCAGTGGTTTTTATAAATAATGAGACAAATACTTGCCCAAGTGCAGGAAATAAGTGGTTGAGGCTAATGTATACAATACACTGGCAAACCTATGCTAAAAAGGCACTAGGGAATGCCTTCAAGGTTTTATGTCTGTTTCTGGAGCCGATTTGATATTTTCTTCAGCTGCAGAGCTATAGATTCAACCTTTAATCAAGCCTCATTGATACTGCAAGTAATTATAAAGACTGGGAACATCAAATTACAGCTGTGCTTCCTCTTTCATAGTATGCATATTATCAGTTCCAGGGATCTGGTTTTACTGGCACCAGTGCTCGCAGCGGATGAAAGCTGCCTATTCAGATGAATCGTGCTCCTTATTTCACTGCACTCGATTTTTCTGCAGTTCTTCTGGGTCTGGTGGGTAATTGTGAATAAAAATAGCTGGGAAAACTCTGCAAGTGAAGGCATAGCATTAGGCGTGCAGTATCACATTAATGTGTTTTAATCTTCTTTGTAGAATCACTTATACTTGAAAATGCACTTCTGACCTTTCCTCTGGCACTGAGAATATTGCTGTATCACTACCTAATGTGAAATCCGGACAATTTATAGGCACTAAAGAAAAGCAATGCTAAGAGACGTGAAAAGCATCAAGAAAGAATAAAAATTGCAAGAGAGTTAGAACCATGCTGTTAGCATGGCAAAAGCCTCTCAGTCTCATGGAGAACGATGAGAAAGGATTATTAGAAAAAGGCCCATCGTGCAATGGCATTTTTTTTCTGTAATGTATCCTGTAATACAGAACAATATATTTATGTCTGTGGACAAGTCAGCAGTTTGTCACCGAAAGCAGGGTGACCAGCAGGTTGAGGGAGGTGATTCCATCCCTCTACTCTGGTGAGACCCCACCTGGAGTGCTGTGTCCAGTTCTGGGAGCTCCAACATAAGAAGGAAGAAGTTCCTGTTGGAACAAGTCCGGAGAAGGCTATGAAGATGCTCAGAGGGCTGGAGCACCTCTGCTCTGGAGACAGGATGAGAGAGCTGGAGTTATTCAGCTTGGAGAAAAGAAGGTTCCAAGGAGACTTTAGAGTCCCTTTCAGTACCTAAAGAGGCTACAAGGGAGCTGGAGAGGGACTTTTTAGAAGGGCATATAGGGATTTTTTCCCCAATTTTCATTCTTCTTCTCTGCCCTCTCTCCTGTCCTCCCAATTCCAATTTTAATGTAGAGGGGAAAGTTAATAAGACATTCTTCAGTGAGAATTAATAGTTATGTCATGCTCTCTAGAGCTTTGCAAGGTGGGCAAGGACAGCATCACTAAATATAAAGTAACAAAGGCAAAGTAACAAATATAAAGTATCACAAAACGAAACCCTCATAGGGCTACTATTCACAGTTATCAAATTTATTATAGGAAAAAGAAGAGTTTCACTTTCTTCTCTAGAAAATTCAGTCATTTTCAAACACTGTTAATTTTCATGTATAATCTGGCATCAGCGGTAGACAATGTTACATCAGAAAGTTTTCAAAAAACCCCAGGTGCCAATACAATATTGCAGACATCCGATTTTTATTCAAAATGAGACATACTATGATCTAATCTTGAGGGTGTCAGCATGATTTGCTTCTTGATCTAAGCTGGTTTATAGTTTCTGAAATGAAACGTGTATAATTTTGAGGTTTTTGGTTTTGTGAATTTTTTTTGGTGTGGTTTTGGGGGTTTTGTTTGTTTGTTTTTGTTGATGGTGGTTTTGTTTGTGAGACACTTAAAGAACTCAAGTACCACACAGTCAAAGCACCACATTTAAACTGGCCAAAGTCAATTGCAAATGGGAAATTTTGAGGGTTTTAATGTAGCTAGAATAAGTTCTATACTCAGTTTTTTGTGTGTATATAGATAAAACTTCAGTTATATACAGAACTTTGTTTTATTTTTATATATGTGAATGTATATGTGGTATTCTGTGAACCCCTTGCTCTGTCTACATGCCAATTACAAGCCACTGTCTTGTGTTCTTGCACAAAATCTTCTTGTGTTACTATCTCTTGTTATCTCTGGAATTGTACTCCTATGCTACTTTTCCCAGCAGCATTTATTTCACTGTGTAAGAGACAAGTGTGGTCAGAAAATGAAGAACAGCAGTTGTGTAATATGACACAGATAATGCTGTTGTTGTTGTTATTTGTTTCTTTTTCTTTTTTTTCTAATCTCAAGACCAGGGAGGAACACCTTAAGATAAAGAGAAACAGGGTTTCCTGTGACAGCAGGAAGGTTTGACTCTGGTGTGGTTTAATGTCCCATTTCAAAGGTCATGTTTGTGCTTTAAATGAAATGTGAGGCTGAATTTTGTGCTCTGCCAGATAACAATAACAGTGATGCAAGTGCTTCCTTAGGACTCTGCCGGTCAGGAGCAGCAACACTGTGGGGTTGTGGTGTGGTGGTGCCCAGTGATTTGCAGGGGAGAAGGACAGTGTTGTTCCCAGGGACCTGTGTGGACACCAAAGGGCCCAACAGGGGCAGAAATTTGCTGCTTATTGTCCACTGGATCTCTGTGCTTCCAGACTCAGCATTTCTTGAAGTGTGCCTGTACTGAATATATCGATATGGAGAAAGTGGGACAAATCTAATCAGGGGAAGAAGCTTCTCCTGTGCTCCATTACTTTAATTTCTCCTCCGTCTGCCACACATACTCCTAATGACAGAGGAATGTGCTTTAAATTTCAGTTATTGACATGAAATTCTTTCAAAGTACAGACTCTGTGACTGATATTTTTTCTCTTTTATGATTATTAAACAAGCATCAATTCCCATGTGGTAACCCTAGGTTTTACAGCACTGTTGTTCCTGGGAATGCAGCCATACCCTAGAGACACAGTTTCTTTCTGGTGAGCAAAGGTGAGCCCGAGGAGAAGTTAAGGGTGTCCCCACCTTAAGCCAGCCTAACATCTGGCTGCAGCATTTTGGCTTTACTACACCTGCTCTTACCCACCTACCTGCCCTTTGTACTCTCTCTAACCTTACACTGAGCTAGAACAGTTCTCTGGCAGAAAGTGCGTGGGGGTTTGCTTTGTTGCTGGTTGGTGTGTTTGTTTTTAATGAGGTTCGTTCTGTGCTGGGTCAGCAGGCTGAAACAATCCAAATTCAGGTTGGATGAATGTGAGAGCTGTCTTGGTTCAAGCGGGGACATCAGCAGCCAGAAGTTGAGTTCTCCTCAGTTGCCAGGGAGCTGCTTGTTGTGACAATGGAGCTGTAGAAAGAGCAGCTCAAGCAGATTTATCACTTGAGGTTTAAAGCAGAGGGTGAGCCACCTCAAAGTGGACTTCTGAGGGAAAATGGGAGAACATGTCACTTCATTTACACCTACTCTGTCTTCTTGGCTCTCTCTGTCATGCTCAGCCAGTTACTCTTGTCAGCAAAACRCTCCTATTCTCTGCCCACAGCATTGGAAATATATTTTAAAAATAATTGTTTTTTTAAAAAATTTTATAAGGTTAATAAGATACAAATCAATAAAGCTTTTGGAGCAATTCTTACTCTTATTCTCCTTGCTGGGAAGAAGAAAGAACTCTCATTTCCAAATTTCTGAGGATAGATACAAGTGTATGTAATTTTTGCTGAGTCTGACAGTTCTCCATGTGAAGCTGTTCACAAGTTTGCCACTTTACATTTTAGCCAAAGCTTTAAAAATTAAGAGCAACCACTATGAAAATGCAAGATCAGTGATAAAAGATGCATTGTGCAGCTGAACAATGTGCAGCATTTGTGTGAYGGCAGAAACTGGTTTATCAGGTTCRCCCCAGACATGTAGAGATAAACCCTTGGAACACTACAAAATCTATCGGAGCGTTGATGGATTTTCTCACCACGGGAAAAAAAAAAAGTACCAGGACTAAAGACAGCAAAATAAGAGCTGCAAAGTCTAGGCTGCAACTGGTGTGAGGCAGTGAGAACTCAAAGCCAGCCTGTTGGTTGATGTGAACACTCTTTTACGAGGGAAAAAACCCACAGAAAAGCACTGAAAATCCTGCCCAGCTGCTCTCAGCCATGGGACCAAAAGCCATCCAAGAGTGCTGGAGCACTGGCCTGGTCCCAAGCCTGTGTGTGAGGGCAGCACAGATAAAGCACAGACAGGCCCCAGACAGATAAATGACTGATTAACTAAAATTGTGAGGCTCTGTTCTGGTGGTGCTGGCAGCTCTGCCAGTGAGATTGCAGCTGTGAAGTTCAGCTGCTGGTCACAATCCAGGAAAACTGCTTTTAACTGGAAAAACTGCAGAAGGGCAAAACCTCCATGCTGTCTGGCAACTCTTCCTCCAGGGACCTGACCCTGCTGAGGAGTTGGGTGAAATAATGATTAAAATAATCCAAGGGGAAGGCTCCCAGGGGGGAAGAGCTGTGCTGCTGTCCCAGGCTGACTTTGGTCATCCTGAACCCAGACCAGCACCCCACAAAATGCAGCATATTCCCTGTGGGTGCTACTGGCAGGAGAGAGGGCACAGTTTTGAGGTGCTATCATCAGTCACTTGAAGATTTCAGGTAGCTGAGTTGCTCTGGAAGACCATTGGGGCAAGAAAGCATCTTTTTGTTGCACCTTGCTTTTTTCTGGGCTGCAAAAAATGCCTCTGATTTGCASCTTTAAAGAACAKAGAATCMTASCRTGGTTTGTGTTGGAAAGGACCTTTGAAGTTCATCTCRTCCTGCCGTGGGCAGGGTCRCCTTCCACTAGGCCAGGTTACTCAGAGCCCCATCCARTTTGGCCTGGAACACTTTCCAGGGATGTGGCATCCACAATTTTTCTGGGCAGCTTGCTCCAGCGCCTCACAATTTCTTTGTGTCCAATCTAAACCTACCTTCTTTCAGTTTTAAAACCATTACCCCATGCCCTTTTATTACAGGCCCTGGTAAAAGGTCTCTCTCCATTTTTCTTRCAAGCCTCCTGTAAGTATTGAAAGGCCACAATAAGGTCTTTGAGATCAATAAATACCAAGAATCAAACAACAGTGGGTTTCTCTTTTTGGGCAGGTCTCAGGCAGTCAAAATCTGTGAAGATTCTTAGCTGCTGACTGAAATGAGGAGTCTTCTAGGGCACGAGTGTTACCAGGTACTGGCAAAATCCCAGGGATGGAATTACTGAGAGGATTTTGTGTGGAGCAGGCTGATTCTGAGACAGGATACTGCCTTGCCTCAACAGACTGTTAGGTTAGCTTTATAATTCCTTTATCCCACAGATCTTCTGCGGAGGATCCTGAATCACACCAAAGATCAGGCTGAATTAAATCAGAATAACTGAAAAGACAGTAAATGAACCAGGATTTGACATATTCTGAAGCACAATTTGTGACTTGTGCATAGGGATTATCACACCCAGCTCTGAAGCAGAGATAAAGTTTATTTTTTTTTCAAGCTCTCTAGAGGACCAAAGGGAATAGTCACAAAAAGAAAAAAAAAAAGAGAGAGGGGAAAAATTCCTTGGAAAAAATACAAATTGGGAAAGAGTTTAAATCCAAAGCAAGGGGAACTGACCTTAAAATGTTGTGACTACTCAGTCACTTATTTCCTGTTTATTTCTGTTTGTTTTATTTTGCAACATGCTCCAGAAATTTAATATTTCCTAATATAAATAAAGAGTTATGGTTTGTTTGGTTAAATAACTTCCCACACAGYAGATGTTTCTACAAAAATAAGTATTCAGAAAATCCTTTTTGTTTCAATAAGGAAAGCATTTTTCAAACTACTGTAGAAACAAAACAAAGATATCTTGTTTTTCCAAGTGATGCACTTGCACAAAGTGCCTGCACTGCTCAGAGATGGTTTTATATTTATTAACTGAGTTAAAGCACTTTAAAAAAAATTGTTTTAAAACTAAATACTACAGATTCTGGAGTTGAAAAGTTTTTGTCAGCATCTCTTGCTCACTTGTGTGTTTTAAAGACTAATTTTGTGCTGCAGGTTTTTCCTCAGAAGTGGCACATGAGCTCTGCCTCTCCTGACCTGTGCCTGTGCACCTTGTGTCATCAAGATCCTGTTCTGCAGCACTGGCAGGGTAAGAGGGCAAGATGGTGCACGGCTTTTGCAGATCTCARTAAGAAAATGCCACGAAAAAGTGGCATAATAAAATAGATATTTTAATACAGTAGAATAAGGATAGGAAGAAAGCCAGCAAATCCTGCATCCCTTCAGGTGCTGGGAATCTGGCTTGCAAGTGACGTGGGACAGGCTCATGATGCATTTTCCCATGGCCTTGCCCCTTTGTCAATATAGTCCATGACCAGCGTATGGATTCAGAACGTACTGGAAAATAGRGAAATATAAACACGCTACCTAGCCAAGTAAACCTCGATTTTCTCAGGGTACCAGGCAAAAGGAATTAAGCGTGTCAAAAAATAAAAAGCAAAATTATCACCAGCTAGGAGGATAGCAGGGAAAGTGCCTTGAACTGAAAACACTGAGGTCCTGTTGAAACTTTATGCCCTGGGTGACATTGTCACCTTTAGTTGCCCAGCCACGGATAGGTTACCACCTCAGCTCACRGACAGTAGCTGTGTGTAAAAATAGCACCACGGCTTTGCACTGAGGACAGTTCTGCTCCTAAGTTCAGGAAGCAGTGAAGCCTTGTGACTCATGGCCATCCTGACTTCATTATCTGCCTATTTGTAAACATTAATTAATAGCTGTAATCTCATACTTTGTTTACTCTGCATCTAATCGCAGGGTTTCATCCTCCTACCCTTAAGTGTATTGTAATCCTTGTGTTCAGCAGGACTGCTTGCACAACGGAGGATTATTCACGTGAACAAATTATTAGCATGTGCACAAGTCCCTGACATGTACTCCACTCAGCTGTCCCCAACTCAACAACTGATTTTTTTATTTGCTAAAGGCCTGATCCAGCATCTGTATGCATCRAAGAATTAGTGACTTGTACATTGAATGCCTCTTTAAAGGAGGACAAGGGTTGGGAACATTGTAGAGACTGGCATGGGGGAAAGGAAAGGAACCAGTCCTCATTCCGGGTCAGCAAAACCTACAAGGCCAACGTAAGTGTGTATGCCCCTCAAATTCAGCGTGTTCCTAGCGTTTTGCTGAATCCAGGACCTTCATTCCTAATTGGCAGCAGTTTTCTGGGGGGTCACACCACCCTGTGGCCCACATTTGTTCGCAYAGGGCTGTTGTGTATCCACAGACACCCTTCCTCCTACATGCCTCAAACAGACCTGGAAGTGTATTGGAAAGAGAAAGTTTTTACATGGGATGTAAAAACACAGAGCCATTTACCTGCTTTCCCATTTTTTTTGTGGAGGAGTGCTGGGGAAAGTCCCACAGCCCTCTTCTTCTCCAGGGGAGTTCTGCCATGGGTGAATAACTCACCTGGCAGAAACCCTGGCCTCGGAAAGGATCTTCTGATCCTTGCCCCAGGAGGAAGCAATTGAAGGAGCAAAGTTGCAGCTTTTCCATGAGCAGTTTCAGGTGACTTGATCAATACTGCAGAAGGTTGGTGTCACGTCATAATGCCCAGGGTAAAGAGCAGAAGTGTCAGGTGTCATATTCCTTGGATGCTGGAGTTTGCAGAATGGTTGAATGCCAAGGTTTACAGGGCCTTCCCTTCAGCAGCTTCAGACAAAACCTCCCAGCTGTGTCAGGCTTGCTCAGCAGCAACCAAGTGTGACCTGCTACGATGGCAAAATACAAACCCTTCCCTTGAGCCCCACATCGATAACCACATTGGGAAATCCCACACACTGCGGGCAAAGCCTTCAGCTGTGTCACCTCTGCTTCACGATGCCCATTCTTCCTCCTCTTCCCCCCAGGGTATCTGTTTTGTCTGTGCTGCCCAACACACCTCACTGGGAGCCAACCCCAACCAAGAGGAGAGCAGCTTGACCAGGGAAAACTTGGAAAAACGGAGAGGAAACTAAAGCAATCAGGCTGAAATGTGCCAGATTATTTGGCACCTTGGGCTGTCTTCAAGGCACTTAAAGCAGCCATTCTCCATCTGTCCTGGGCAATGGCTGGACATTGTCCTGGGCAACCAGTTCTCAGTGGCCCTGTTTGAGCAGAGATGACCTCCCGAGGTCCCTTCTCACCTCCACCCCTCTGTGATTGTGCGATCTCAGAGTCAGCTGGAGCACATTTCCCTTCGCAAAAGAAAACCCTCAGCTGGTTCATTAAGTCAGAGAAGTGATGTTTTTCTCATCTGTGCCCACAATAGCAGCAGGGAATGGGTTTAGGAAGCAGGAAATGTGGAGTGGAGCTCTGCTCCACCAGCCCCAACATTTTTACCAACCTGGGGAGGTGGTACAGGTTCTGAGGAGATGGGAATTAATGCTGCATTAATATCTTGTGGCAAAGATAGAGGAATTGATTTCAGAATGAGGCTCAGACACCACAAGGATGGGCTACATCTGGAAAAGCGGGTGGAATTAAATGACCATGTCTTTTCCAGGACACAAGAAGGATGCAAGGAATGGCTGTGTCTAGCAGCAGAACACTAGCRGAAGCCATGTTATTGATGATTAATCTTGAAAATAGAAACAAAATACATTCCTTTTTAGATCCTAATTCTATTTTCTGATGTTTGGGTGATTTATATCTCAGTGTGCAAACTGATAAACATGAACTACTTTTATGAACAGTAAAGTAACGCTTTTACTGCATTTGGCAGGATTCAAAAGGGAAGAGGAAGTAATTGTCATTGTTTACATCAGACATTGCCTTGCAATGTGGTGTTAAGAGAACAAATTCCAGGATATTCCCCAGGATAATCAGTGTTTTATAACTGTGTTTTTTCCTTCTAAAGTGTGTAATCATGGTGTCTTCCATTTCTTATGATGTGATTGCATCTCGCACAAAGGTGATAAACTTCAGATAGATGCAGATAAAATCTGTAAGACAAAATCTTAAAATTGGAAAACAGGTGAAGAGTTCCTGAGACCTGAGAGTTTGGAAGGAGCCTCATTTGTCTTTAATCATACTGAGATTGCGAAGAATAGGCATGTCTCTATTATTTTCCCAGACAAAATACTGCATGGTATTTGGCACTTCTAACAACACCACTGTCTTGGATAAAGATAGCAAAGGAAGCATGGAGTATGAAGCCTGGCTTGGGGAAAGCTGCCAGCAATTTTCCCTACAGAGGATGAAGAAGAAATGTCAGCATTAGGACCTCGGTTACCACCGGGAAAGGTTTTGCAAAGACAAAAACATAGGATTTGGTTGCAAGTCTGTGGCACTCAATCTCAGAGGTCCTGCACAAGGGCATATCCCTATGGATACTGCCAGTATAATGTGAGGAACTGAGAAAATGGTGGTTGGTTTTAGGACTAAGTGTATTGTCAGCACAAAATGTACAGCTGCAAATGCCAGGAGTTTTCTGGTGCAACACAGGCAAGTTCCTTCAATTGCAGGGAAACCATTCTGATGGCCAGCTAGGGGAGAACCTCTGTCTTTTTAATCCCTAGTTCAGCCTATCTGCTTGCCATGGTCTTTCTAATTTTACTACCTTGACAATTATCTTGTTTGAACTCTTCAGCTCTTCCTCCAAAGCATGAAATTGCATTTTCATATTTAAATTCACCAGTCAGGATATAACTGCCATTTCACTGGCATTGGATTCTCTTCTGAAGAACTAGTGAGCATCAGCACTTGTTTGCCAGTTGAGTGGCACGGACCTATCCCAAAACAGGAATCAGCTTCTTGCCTAAATATTGCTGCACAGAAGTTGCCAGCTCTACCCGGGCAGGGTCTGATGGGTGTTCACTTGAGGTGATAACACTGGTGAGTGATAGGCATCTGGGGCACACCTGGGCAGGAACCTGCAGTGGGTGGCCAGCAAGCCCCAGGAGAGACCATGCCTCAGCTTCTGGAAGCTGCTCCGGGAATGCAAAGCCCAGCTCGTTGCCAGCATGAATTCAAACTTTTCCGACGTCCTTGTAAGGTGCTCAGGGAGCTGGTTTCCAACAAGAAAGCAGGAAGAAACAGCCTCTATTTTAAGGAGATTATCTTCAATAGAGATTTGTCGAGCGGAAGTACAGCGAAGGGTGAAGCCAAGGCACATGTTCCTGTGACCCAGTTACCTTCCAGAAACCCAGGCAGGACAGAAAGGACTCTGGCTCTAGCTACAAGAGAGCTGCTGAGCATTAACACATAGTAGCCTAATTAATTTATTCCCTCAATGGATAATTACTAGCTTTTTTTTTGTTTCTTGCTGCTTGCTTGCGGCCTAATATTGGTGCTGGTTTTAATTAACTAGCCAATGGGAGGCTGGATGGGCTGAGGAGAGATTTCATACAAAAGTTAATTAATGCTGTGACCTAGTTTAAAGTGTTGTTTAAGTGGAAATTGGGGGGAAGCTGACATCAATCAGTTATGGATCTTTTAAAATCCATATTACCGGTCATGTAATGAGTCTTCCCACGTGATCCACAGCACTTAAATTAGCAACCTGGAAGAATTTGGTGAACACACAAGAAATAAGTAATTTTCAAGGGAGACATAATTTCTTCTTTATGAACACAGCTGAGTTAGAAAAGGAAAATGTCGTTCTTTCTCAAACCAAGCACCTGGTTTATTGCTGAGTAATACAAGCTCTACTATTTTAACCAAACTATAACTATCTCTGTGTTTCTTCCTTTTGCCTTCCCAGATCTGTTTTAATCATACATGTCTCAGATTAATAACTCTTGCTTTGATTTATGTTCCCATTACTGAAAATAAGACACTTCAGGATTTTATTTAATCTTTTTGTTTCTCTGGGAAATAAAAGATGATTTAACTTACTGATCTTCTGTAAATTCTTCTTATAAAAGTAGATTTTTCCTCATCTCTGAAAACCAGGGTCCTCTGTGGTCCTTGGCATGGGCCCACAGCAATTTATAACCACCGAATCACTTTTGCAAACTGATGCCAACAAATGCAGGACATTGATAATTGCTTTATTATTCTTCATAGGTTGTGTTTTGCTTTGCATTGTCCTGTCTTGAAACGTTGTCACCTGAACAGGCAGAATAATCACACTGTGGAAGAAACGAGATTTTAGTCCCCTCCAATTTCACAAGCAGGAATACGAGGCACAAGGACATGAAATTAATTTACCAAGATCCCAGCAGTGCARTCAAACCATCCCGTCCTTTGCCCATTCCTCTCAGCTGGCAAAGTGCAGGCAGGATTATCGTGGTTAGAAGGTCACAGAAAGATATCATTTTAAAATTAGTGTCATCAGGTGAACTCCAGTCTTGTAAGAATCTCTTCCTTTTCTTAAGCAGTTTCATCGAGGTGGTTGGGAGCCAGATCCTGTACCCAAACGTTGTGAAACGTTGACTYCCAAAGCAAGCAGCTCTGCTTGAGTCACTGCAAATCAATGAATCACTGAAGCAAACGATCACCTGGCAGCTGAGCATCACATCCTTGTTTAGGTATCCACTGATAAATGGTTGCACATACACTCTGCTAGCGGAGCCTCACAGCGTTTTCTAGGTCACTTCACAAAAACCCCAGAAAATTAATCCTCTGCAAATCGCAACATAATGTTTTGTTGGAAGCCTGAGRCAACTGCTTCCTGAGAGGCAGGAATGCCACACCCTTTGGATCTGACTTCTCCATAAAGTGCAGCCCAATCCTGCATGGGAAATATGTTTAAACCTTTCTGAATCCTACTAAAACCTCTTTTTGTCGAGGATACACCAAATACCAATTTTCTCCTTTTCCTGCAGGAACGTGTAAATCAGGCATTCAAAGAACATCAGGGCTGGAAAGGATTAATGAGCTGTGGCCCTGTCTCCAGCACCTGATTTGGGTTGGGAGGCAGGTTTGTACATACAGGGAAGGGAGAGTCAGGTACAGCTATCTTAAGGGATTGATCAGTGTTTGTACAAAGCTTTGGGCGTGGGGGAGGCTTTAGCTTCTTGCTGCTGTGATTTTGTCATGAATAAGGGACCAATGGCTTCCAAAGAAGAGCCTAAAGGACTTAGGTGCTGGCTTGCAGGGAAGTTAGGCTGCCCACCTTCRGTTGTCTATTTTGTTCTTATTTGAAATATTGCTGCTGTTCCCTTTCCCCTTCTGTATSGAATATAGAATATGTTGGAATTGAGCTCTGTCACTAAAACTGGGGAGCATTGGGTGACAGGGATTATGCCCATATGGGCACTTCCTGAACACTGGACTGTGATGCTTGTTTGGACTTCGCTCCACAGCAGTCTCCTCTGGCATGTCCTTGTCAGATTTCTATGAATATGGCTGAGCCTTGTCCTGGAAAGAAACAGCCTTCAGTGATGCTTCTTGTCTTTATTACAGGTTTTGTATTTTTTGTTTACATGGTGATGCTTGCTGAACCTCTGAGCCCAAAGCAATACGATCTCCTATCCCTCCCCTCCACGACAGATGCAGGGGAACTGAAGGAGCAGCTGCTAAGAGATTCCTGGCAGAGAATCTTGCCCTTGCCACTCTGACTCAAGGCACATGATTGTGTAACACACCCACTGGCGTGGATGCTACGTGGCTTGTTTGCAAATACTTGCAGCTTCAGCTGAAAGGTGCCAAGTGCTCACAACCACCCAGCAGGATCTCGTGGGTGACCTCCTTTGTGAAGAATGTCTCAYCTTTAGGGCCAGCAACAAAGTACTGGCACGGCCAGGAGGCAGAAGGACTGTGTAATAGTAGCCACCAGTCTCTTGAAGGGCAGCTGGAAAGATGACAGAGCCAAACTCTTCTTGGTGGTGGCAGATGGTGTAACAAAAGGCAAAGGACACAAACTGTGGCTTGGGACGTTCAGGTTGCATGCTGGGGAGAAAYTGGGAGGAAAGAGCTCAAGAGCATGATGGACAGTGACCCTGACTTTCTGTGCTAGTTAAAAATCAGTGTGAAAGCCCAAGTGTTGATTAAAACCCACATGCTCCCTATCCATGTCTTACCTAAGTCTGTTCAGAACACGTGCAGATGCACTTGCTTAAAGTTTGTGCTGACGTGCGACATTAACTTCTACAGCTGCTCAAGGCTAATGACTGCAGCAATTGAGAAGCTGTACTACCTCCAGAAATGGAATACTATCCCCAGAGGCATTTATTTAGAGACTATTCTGGACATAATTTTGTCCAAAAAATGTATTTCAATGCATTTTTGAAAACAGCTAATATATCACTATGATTGCCAGTCTCTGGCATTCCGTGTAATGAATCAGTGGTCAGTTATTTCTCRGCAGGGAAATAAAAATGACTGTCTTGAGTCACATTGAAAGAAGTCAGCATGTGCAACCTAAAAGCTAAATGAGCAAGAGACCATGTAAACAATATCTCATTTAATTATTTTATTTGGGGGGGGGGACAGGGGAGATGTTTTAATTTAAAGCATGCTGGGCCTTTGAGGAAGAAATTGGAGCACTGCAGAAGCAGCATGTGTTGCAAGGAGGCAGCTTTATGCTAGTCCCTGGTTTGGGAAGACTGAACCTTATCTGTAATTTTAAAGGCTTTCACAACACAAAAAATGTATTTTCGAGGGGAAAATTCAGATGAATCCTGCATCTTGGGAACTGGATGGGTAAGTGTTATTAGTGCTAATGTAAAAATCCACGGCACTTGACGTGATTCAGGGGCACCTAAATGTACCATTAGCACTAAAAAGCCTCAAATCAATGAATCAGTATCCACGCTTATCCTGAATGAGGTAATGCTTTTCCTGCTGAGAGATGGTGCTAGACAACAGGAACAAGGAGCGATCTCTGCATGGTGAATTTTTGTCCCTCGATCGTGCCCCAGGTGGGAAGGGCACGTTTGGGCTGCCAGGGCTATCAACTGACAGCCTTCAGTGCAAGGAGGTTGCTGGCAGCAGCCTTTGGGCTGCAGAAGTCCATCSTTTGCTCGCTTGTTGGCACGAGGCAGCTGCCTATATGGCTTCTGGAGCAGACATCGCTGCCAGCCTGCAGRAGCAGGTTGCCCTGGTTTGGTCCTGTCTGTGCTGTTTCACCCCTGGCCATTTTAGGGCAGAAGGGGCGGATTTGGCTGTGATCTRTTCCCCACCCCACCTGTGACAGTTCAGTTTGGGATGTCAGATCCAGTCTGGCATTTTCAGCTGTCGCATAGACTCTGGATGCTCTACTCAGGACAGGATTTCTTAAGGGAATGTTTTCCTACCATCTCTCAGGGAGTTCCCAGGAGGGATATTCCAAGGATATTTTGCATTTTTGTGCTGCTTCATGTGTGGTTTGGTTGACTTTCATTCCTCAGTAGTTCTCGAGTTTGTGATTACAGTCTCATTTATCATCCTTTGCTATGGAAACTGGTAGTAGTGCCAGGGAACTGCTAAGCAAATGCCAATGCAGAGTTTAAGAGGGGGAGGGAAACATCATCAATAGACATGATGTTTATGAGGGAAGGTGGAATTCTTTCATGCAAACCCAAAGGAGGAGGAAATGGAGGAAAGGAGGATGCATCTACTGCCAGAACAATGATCTCACAAGAATCACGTAGCTGTTTCACGTTCTGGAACATGGAACATGCTGTGCCCGAAAATTACAAGATTTCTTTCCAGTCTATGGGAACTTGCTGTTATTTAGTAACTCCAGGTTCTCCTCATGGGGAGAGAGCAGCTGTTCTTTATATTCAGTGACAGATCCCACTAAAATGTTAAACATACCRTTGCTCTAATTTCTGATTTAAAACATCAAATGGAGCTAAAATTATTTGTTTGGTACTTCTAAGCTACAGACATGCACGGTTTGACTGTGACAGTTTTGCCACAGTAGGTACAACCACTTAATGCAGTAGGGTGAGGGGCTGACTCGCTTTCTAAACATTGTGACACACTGGAAAGGAAGTCACAGACTTCCATGTGGCCAAAGTGGGAACTGGTCAACCTCTCTCAGTTTCAAGTGACTTGAGCTGCTGTGTGTTATTAAAACTCCAGCTGGAGAAGCACACAAGTACTTCCCACCACAGGATAAATGAAGAAAGAAAGGYACATGACCTCTAGTAAGAAGAAACCATGGTATGAAAGTAAAAATAGATACTGTATAGAAACCATTTCAGTCCTTGCTTTTTTGCRTTAAAAATAGAAAACCTCTATGCTGGTTACGTACAACCTTCAGCAGTGATTTGGAGGCCTAAGTGCAGTTACTGGTTAGCTCCTCACTGGTCTTCAAAAATGCATGGCAAATCTCTTGGCTTGCTTGTCTGGACTGATGCTGCTATTTGGGATGTACTCCTGGCTTGAGCCTTTCAGAGTTGCACCAAAACTTGCTATGGGCAGCATCTGCCCTGTGATGCTGGGCACTGAGTGACTTGGGTCAGAAGAATAGGACCAGCTGGAGCTTCTGGGGTATAACCAAGCAGTTTTAGTTTTTTCTTTGGTGTAACTGGGGAATAGTTTGGGTTTTTTTACAGACATTCATTATTGATGCTGTGATCAAGCATCAGAAGCCCTCCTCGTGTACTGTTTTTCCTAGAGATAATTAGCAAAAAGCTGCTAAGCTTACCTTTCTCAAGTTGAATATATAGGACTTGTACAGAGAAGTTAATTGACTCTAGCAGCCACTGAAAAGTGATAAATTTTTCTCCAAAATGTCTGCATCCCAGAAATTCAATACTTCTTATCAGTTCAGTCATCATGTGACTTGGAAACATTTGACTTCCATCTTCTGGGTTTGGGTATGAAAGCAAAGCCACAGGGACTGGCAGTGCGGTTTGGTCTCTGTGTAACTTCCAGGCAGAACTGTGGTGCAGAAGAGGCAGAAKGCTGCTGTCTTCTCCACCCAAAAGGAGATTTGAGTGAATCTGAGCACTTAGGATCCAGCACAGTTGTCTCCATCAGGAGAAAAAATTGGTAGTAACAGCCTGATAGGGTTTTGTGGGCTTGTAACAAGGCAGGAGAGTATTACATGAACACACAGGRATTTCTTTTGCTCAGGTAGCTGAGTAGCAAACAGACATATCCTACCTCTCAGCTGTTTCTGATGCCTCAACACTAATACCGCTGACCCTCTATTTATTGCTGGAAAGGAGCTGTGGCTTTTTGGGTCCTGGACCTGGCATCCTTTGATTTTGAAGGCCTGATCAAGGCAGAGACACAGCCAGCTCAGGCTCCTCAGGTTTCAAGCTGTGCTCATGTGCTCTGGTGTTTTTCCTCCAACACAGGGGGTAAAAAAAAAAAAAAAATTTGGTAACAAGTTGACAAATATTGGGCCTGTTGCTGTCTTGGGATCAAGGACTGGTAGGAACCTTCAGCAAAACACAAGCCTGTGTTACAGGGCACTTGAGATGCCCTCCTGGGGTGAACAAAGGGTGACGATCGGTTGATCCCTTAGTAAAACCACAGTGGTATCCATATCTAGGCACATTTCTCTTTCCTTTTACTGCATAAAGAAGGGAAATAGCAGAAATTCCCCAGGCTGAGGAGCCTACTGCTACAGTTAGCCATGCTTCATCCAAGACTTTCCTGCATGAGCGGGACCAGGTTGCAGAAGAGGTGCCCATGCAAGGCTGTGTGGAGCCAGGGGGCTCCTTGCAAGATCTTGTAGGGCCAWGCATCTGAGTTGGGGGCAATGAGAAACTGGCAGTGATGACAGGAGGGAAAGTCATGCAGGTGGCTTGTGTGATGCTGAGAAGAGGTGGCTGGCACTGGGAGCTGGTGATGCTGGTCCAGTAGGTAGATGTCCATCAACAAACTGAGATTTTATCTGAGGGAATCAGGGTTCTCTCTGCTCCTGCCCCCCTCTGCTTTTTAGGGGGGAAAGTTGAAAGTTTGAAGTTATAATTGAAAGTACAAGAGGCATGTCTGTCCGTGTAACATAGCCCTGAAATACCTTGCCAAATTCTATYTGTTGCACCCTGGTTTTAAAAGTGCTGAGAGGTCAGGACTTGCAGATTGCATCACCCTTGGGAAAGAGGTCTCCACCCTGGGAATCTGCTTTATTCTCAGAGTAATGTGAACCAGTAATTGAGTCACTGCAGCTTTGATTTTTCTTTTTTCTTGTTTTTTTTTTTCTTTTAAGAACTTGCTTTTTTTTAATTAGAGGTCTCTGTTCCCATGCCTGCCAAGGTCAAACTCTGTGATCCAGCCAGTAGACAAATAAACGGTGTGATGTAACTGCAAATAAAACAGCATTCAGTACTGAGAAATGTGAGCATCAAAAACCTCTAAGTAGGCAGCAAGCAATCTTTTAAAAATAGCTAATCTAAAAATAAAAGATTAAGGAGGAAGCACTCCAGAAAAGTGGTTAAGGAGCTTACATTGGAGACTAAGAACAGCTCTCTATCTGCAAAGTGTCTTTGCCTTTAGGCAATAAATCAGCCTTAGGCTGGAGGGCAGGGTCTCTTCTGTATCTGCTCATGTGCAGAGTTTAAGGCAGTCCTAATCTGATGCTTTTATCCAAGGAATTCAAGGTTGTCTTCAGCTGACTCGGGAACACAGTGTATGAAATTGTGCTCCAGCAAGGCAAAGGTCTTGTGGGGTTCGCCTGCCTCAGCCCAAGCCTAAGGCTTCTGTTTTCCTTCTCCCAAGCTGTGTGAGCACTGGGAATGGAAAAGCAGGCTAAGCAGCAGCCCTGGAAGCTGCATGGCTCTTCCAGCTCCTAAAGGTATTACRGGATGGACTCTCTACACTAGTGGAAGATCATGGATAAATGCAATTAGAAGGACACCAGCCCAAAGCCAGCAACAAGGCTCCAATCTCTAAACAAAAAACATTCTTGKCTTAAATCTTTCAGTAGAAGTGGGGGCTTTTGGAGCTGTGAGGATTGAAGTGGGAGGCAAGAATGATAGYTTGGTGTTCCTTCCAAGGCGCTCGTGTAGATTTATTACACCATAATGCATGTTCTCAGTGTTGGTGGCACTGGCTCTGGGCAGTTCATGTGGATATTCAAAATCCAGCTGAAGGCTGACACAGGCTGCGGGGAAGATCAGTTTGTGGATTAGGATATCGCTCTGCCAGGTTTGGCTTTGCTTCCCTCTTGATGCCCAGCCTGGGGGACAATTTCCATTGCGCTTCCACTCTGCTGACTGCTCAGAAAAGGAAAGCCCAAACTCACTCAAAGAGGAGCTTTTCCTTTTGTTCTGGTATAATTGCTAGGCCTTCCAGGGAAACCAGGAGGACTTAGTGAGCATTTCACAGCTCAGGAAAAAGCCCTGTCTTGCCCTGCCCTGCCCTGCCCAGCCCAGGTGGATTACTGGAGAACAGCTGGAAGGCAACATCTCTCTGAGCACGTTCTCTCCACTTTCCACGAGCAGCAGATCTCTGCAGAGAGCTACAGCTCAACAGTGTCCCTCTCATGTAGGAGCACTGATACAAGCCTGGCTTTTGGTGGGCTTTAGTCCTTTAGCTGTGACTCACGCAGAATGCAGGGATTAGAATTAGACATTTCTTGAATGAAAGTCAGAGGGCCAGACTTCATCCAGAAATTGTGGGAAAATGTTTAACTACCCCCAAACAAACCCCAAAACTCCCAACATATCCCACCATAATATATGGGGCAGGTAATAAGACTGTGATCTCAAATCAAGAAACAGAGTGGGATCAGAATGGAGCCTCCCTTTTAAGTTATAAAGATGCACTTCTAGAATCGGTGGGTGAAATTAATACTAAAGCCATTGCCGAGTCTATGTTTTATGAGTAGGAACTCAATTAAAGTAAAATGATATGCTCTCAACCGCAGGAACTAGTTAGAAGCTCCCTGAAAACAGTGGAGAGAACYGCTGAGGGAGGAGATAACGTTGTGTGAGAGCACAGGGGGATTTCCTCGAGCACTCTACGATCTCTGCCCTTCAGTTTCACTATTCATCATAACCCCACCTGCAGGAACCAGCCCTTCAGATGAAAGACCTGACTCTTCCCTTTACTTTGACACKGCTTCTAGGAAAAGCAGGGCCAATGTGGATATGCTCATCCCAAGTTACTTTTGAACTCTTCGATCCAATCTGACAGGAAATTATCTCAGAGCTGGTGTGCTTGTACTAACAAAAGTCTGCTACTAGTCAGGGGAGACACCCTAGCACTGCAGAAACCCAGTGGAGTTAGCTCAACTCTTAAACACTGGAGGTCTTCTAGTGGAGAGAAGTGCATAATTACTGCAATTGACACTTCTTGTGTCATCCATCCCATATCAGGCACTGGAAGATCCAGGCAAGAAGCCAGACTCTTTCCTGTTCTCCTGTGACTCTTCACTTCAAGTGAGGCTGGAAGCATCTTTTGGAAATTCCCTAAAGGCTCAACAGCATGAGAACATGACATATCCTTGGTGGATATTTATGTGTATATAGATGGTAGGAGGGTCCAACTGTAACAATTTCCATCCAGATCCCAGGAAGACAAGAACTGGAAACTCAGACACATGCTCCCTGCTGGAATTAAAGGAGCCCAGCTGCTGGCTGGTGTGTACAGGGACTAAGAAGCTGAAGAGACTCTTGATGACTTGCTTCAAGAGTGAAGGGGGTTAAAGGGTCATTCTGCCCCACAAACGTGAGCTTAGGTACTCCAAATGTCTCTGCTTTACATGCATCGCTCATCAGGACTGCGAAGTGCAGGGTTGCCGTCGGGCAGCAGCCGTGCCACGGCCGGGCAGAGCTATCGGGATGTACTAAACGACTGGGTACCAGGAATGCGAGGGTGTGGGAGTGGAGACTTAAACAGGAATGCAGCGCAAGGGGAGAAGTCTGGCAGAAGGAAATACGATGCTGGTTAAGACAGACCCACGTTGTGCTTAGGTGCACCATGAGAGCTGAGTTAGAGTGTGCTTCATGCCTACCCTCGACTCACATAATGCTTTCGTTTTATATTAGTGAATTGTGATGCAGAAGGGCTCTTTRTAGGGAGGAAATGAGGCCCCACAGAGCCCTAAGTCAGCATCCACTGTGCTAAAATCTTAGAACAAGAATAACAGTGTTAGAGTCCTAAAAAGCTTTCATTCGAAGTGGGTTCAAGCAGCAGCAGATGCAAAGGATGTAGCCCACAAAAGAGGAGAGGTAATATCAGCCAGAGCACTAGAAGGCATGCTTCCACACCCCTTCTAGCAGAGGCTCTCAAAGGAGACAGATTGGATTTGGTACAGGATTATAAGAAAAAAAAATGGCTCCTGCTTGTACTGAAATACCCCCAACATTCACCTTGTCGAGCCTTTGCCACAGAAAACTGCTGTTTGAAGAGAACACGAGTTTCTCCTGAAACCACAAAATTCCAAGACAGTATTAATGCATGAACTGGCTACCATGATTTCACGTTTAGTTTAGAAGTGACACCTTAAAAAGTCAGACACCAGAAAAAGCAGGTTACAGCCACAGCAAGGGGTTCATAAAAAAAAAAAAAGAAGTCAATTTACTGGCATGCGGTACAGCAGAAAATATTTGGTCTTTGAAACTTCCTGTACCTCAGGGTGTTGACTGCAGCCAGCAAAAGGCTTAAACCTCTTATTACCAAAGGAGGAAGYAGAAAACATTACTTGTCTTTTGGCCAGGGAAGAGAAGGCCAAGAATGTTTTTGATTGCCTGGCTGACCCACGTTTTGTAATGCAGATGGCTGCTTGCTGCTCATAAACTTCACCTGTGTTGAAGAGAAGTACTGTTACCAGAACAGAGTTTATGGGGTTGGAGTAACTTGGGAGATGCCTGCTTGACTATGTGTGAGAAAGGCAGGAAGAACAGCTTATATGTTAACCCTGGTGTTAACCAGGAACGTGAATCAGCAATCAGTGCTCTGTGATAGCTCAGTCCAAACTCTGAAAGGCATGAGCCCTGCAGTTATCACTGTTTGGAGATGGTATTAGCAAGGAGGGGTAATTCAGTTTAAATGACCCTTTAGAGGGAGGTTTGCTGGTTTGAATGATTGCCTTCGATGTGGCAGAACACTAAACACACAATGTCGTTTTATGTGGTCCTGAAAATTTAACTTTGGCAAATTTGAAGGGACTATAATGCTCTTCATCTGATCAGCTAACACAGCTGGATAAATACATGAGTTTTAGGGTAACCAACCCCTTTTTTTTGAGGGAAGGGCGAGGGTTGCGCAGGTATGGTTTGGGGTTTTTTTCCCAGGTAAGCAAGTATATTCCCATAGGTATGCTGCCCTTGGTAGGAATCAGGATGGATAACACAGCTTTTATGTGTTTTGCCTCTGCAGCTGAGCTGCACTTTCAGTGCTGTACTATGGGGTACACAGAAAAGAAACAGCTCTAGGTAAAGGAATGAAGACCATGCAAAAAGTTACTTGAGAATGCCAGCTGTCTTACGTTTTATGGGATAGTGGGGTGGTGGAAAAGAGCTTTTCTTACAGCCTTGCTCTGCTTTTTGCTGTTTGCAGTGTAGTCAGCAAACCTCACTGGTCTGGAAGGAGCGGAGAGGAGTTGCCAGTCGCTGTTTCTCATCTCGTGGGTTTGAAGAGCTGTTTCTCATTCACACTGGCCTGAAGCCTATAAACACTCATTCCTGGGGAACCCACAAGAGGATTTTCCAGAGCAAAGGCCACTAAAACACTGTCTGCAATGCCTGGGGAAAACTTCAGAATGGGAATCTAGGACGGAGCCCAATCCTCCATCTGTTTTAGTAACAGTGCCTTGAGCTGAAAAGCAAAATGCATGCAAATAATGGATTTAAATATGCTGATATTTTTTCTTGCTTTTAGTTTTGAGAACAAAGGACTAATTCATTGTGAGGAGTGAACTCAAAAAACTGAAGTATAGACTGCAAACTTTGGTTTAATCATTTCCGTTAATCAAYAGAACAATCTTTGTAAATTCAACCGTGTAAAAACCAACCTTGTTCATGTCTCCTTAGCATCCCTTCAGCTCACTTCCTGGATTAGCTTCTATTCATTCAGCTGTTATTCCATTTCCATGTACTAAATTAACTTTGAGCTATTGTGCAAGAAAGAAGGAAGTAGACAGGCCCCCCTGTGGTGTGACAGTGGGAAAGGACTGAAAAGACATGAACTTGCAAGTTCTGCTCTTTGCGAAGACAGACTTTTCTTCTTCGTGTTATGTATTAAGTATTTAAGATAGTAAGTTGGCAGATTCACATTAGCTTCAATGACATGAAATCGTACAGCTTGTACAATCTGGCCCTGAGGCTGTCAACAGCGTGAAAAATCACATTGTGACAGAGCTGCAATAGTCAGAAAATGTGTTTCCTTTTCCCCAGCTGTGACTCTCAGTAGTCTGATCTTTGGTAAATGTCAAGTGTGGGGTTTAATTCTGAGTTTCCTGGCTCTCATGTACCTTCCACTTTAACCAACTTCAGACATGACTGCTGGTACAGTTTTATCGTGTGCTAACATTAACACACTGATAAAAAGGAGCGTAGTACACACTTAGAGACTTGCCCTAAATACTAAAGGCAAACTTAATCTTTGTGCTGATAATGCAGTTCATAAGGAATAAAGATTACAATGTGTAGACTACAATGGTGGGAGGCCAGCACTGCAGGACCTCTTCATTCTGGTGAGGGAGGGGAGGGAAATGAAGTAAGTTCAAAGATTTGTTGTCCACCTAATATGAAAAATAGAAACTGGTAAGCTCTGTATGTTTGTTAATAAGTAATACAGCTTCCTTGGCAGTTCTGTTTGCTGGAGCTCCTTACTTTTCCAGGAGCCAGTGGTGTTCCCCACTGCCAGAGCTTTCCTAATGGCAGAGACTTGGCACGATCCAGTGGGGTGAAATCACAGAGATGGCTGTTTCCTGGATGCTGTAACATTGCATGTGCTCCCAGAGCTAAACAAAGCAGCTCTGCTGATGTTTTGCATTCCTCAGCTCAGCTCCGGCCCCTCTCCCTGCAAGGAAATGAAGTTCTGGGATGCTGCTTTCCAGGTCACAGAACTCCCCCAGAGGGATGGGTAGTTCTTGGGGACAGATATGAATGGCAATAGGCAGCGTAGCCTGGAGCAGAGTCCAGGCTTAGTTACAGCTCAGGGTGTATTTAGGTTTGCATCTCTACTCGTGCAGTGACGCCAAACGCCCAGGCCTGGCTCAGGAGAGGCTGTAAGGGCGAGGCAGAGTCACTGCTGTGCCTGAAACACAGACTCAAAGGCTCTCCCTGTGGGAACCTTTCCCAGCTCAAGCCAGCTCACCTGGGAGAAAAACAAAGCCCTCTTGGCAGCCACGGGACTTCAAATTTCTATTTAGTGACTTCCTCCTAAACGTTTACCTTCACTAACTCTGAAGTCCAAAGCCTCTTGGAAAAAACTCCCAGCTCCTTCCCAGTCTCACTCACAGCCTGCATGCCAAAGCACAGGCAGCTCTCCCCTGGCAGCACTTCTTCCAGGCAGCTTTCCTCCCGACTGCCTGCCCAGACGATAACGGGGCGGATCCTTGACCTCTGTCCCGGGATGTCTGGCTGTGCCGTGCACGCTCTGTCAGGTGGCACTGCGCTGTGTTCTCTTTGCTGGAGAAGCATCCCGCACGTGTCCGCCAGCACTCCCTGCAGCCCCGTCAGGGGGGTCAGGATGTCCGTGTCAGTCCCCCGGGGCTGTCCCTGCCACCGCGCCTGCTGTGGCTGCGGCAGCGCGCACCGGTGGTGCCAGGTGCCGAAGGGATGCTATGCCCCAAACCCAGTGTGCCCTGTATCCCGCTTCGCAGGAGGGATTGCGAAGCTTCCACTCTGCCGCCTGTTAAAACTCCTCGGTGGGAGCACACGGACATCCTTGGTGCACATTTCCTCCCACGTGCTCCGTCAGCCCTCCGAGGAAGGCTCACAGCCTCTGTCCCGAGTGGGAATTATGCTGTTTTTCCCTCAGGCCGCGCTATGATGTTTGCACCCCGCAGCCCCACGCTCACCCCTGCTCAGGGCTTTTCCAGGCTGCACCTTCGTGCGGCGGCAGCGCAAAGCGACCAAGCGGAACTCCGTGTGCCAGGCACGGGATAGCGCCACTGGCCCGAGCCTCGCCAAAACCTCTCCCCTCTGAGTTCAGAGCAATAAAGCCGAACTAAACGCTTTTTTGAGGAAAACCTGACAGGAAACATACGGAAACCCACCCGCCCCCTTCCCGCCCGCAGCCCCGCGGGGGCGGGCCCGGGGCCTGCGCAGCCGCTCTGGCCGGCCCGGGGAGGCGCCGCTGCCGCCTGGGTCTGTGTCAGCGCCRGCCTTCCCGGCCCTGCAGCGCTGTGCCTGGGCCCTCCGGTGGCTTCTGCCCGCAGCCCAGAGGCTTCTGCCCGCGTCCCCTCGCCCTTCTGTGGCCTCGGAGCGGGGRGGCCCTCGCTGGGCCCGGCAGCGGCGTGCAAGGCCCGAGGCGCGGCTCGGGTGTGAGTGCGACCCGGCCCGGTACAGCCCTGCCGTGCTTTTGGTTTTCCCTTTATTCCCTCCCACGACGCGTCGCTGCCCTTGGGGGGCCGCAGCGGCATTTCGCCTCAGGAGGTGGTGACGGGGTGGGCGCAGCAGCCCTGGCGAGGCCGCGGGGTGCTCCGGCTTTGCGGGGGGGGCCTGGCTCGCACCGTGCCCCGTGTTGCTCGTGTTGCTTTTCACTGCCGAGGGCGTGGTGTTTGAAATAACGCGTGAATATTGCCCGCAGGAAAMGGGGAAAGAAACGAGGCCGGGAGGAAGAGAACCCCCTCACCTGCATCCCCCAAAGGCAGCTGAGCAGGGCAGCCGGTAAGGCCAGTGCCTCGTGCTCCTGTATCCATCACATTCTGCAGCAGTGCTCCCAGCCGGGCAAGCCTGTGCAGGGGGTGACATTTGGACATAACCTTTGGGACATTGCTGGCAGCAGTGCAGTGCCACCMGGTGAGGGGGGCCAGGAAAAAAATCCAGTTTCCACCCGAAACTCTGTTTGTCCCGATTGCTCACTGAAAATAATTGAGGTAATGGCGGAGGAAACCGGATTTGGGTTTTGTGAGCCTGTGTCGTACTCTACAGAAAGGGCTTTGTGGCCTTCTTAAAACACATTTCCTGGCTGAGGTTTGGCAACAGCACAGGCTGTTGACATCAAGACACTGCTAGATAAACCTGTTGGGGAAATACCTGCCCTCCACAGGAGAGAGGGAAGGTTGTCAGCTATAACTTACTTCTGTGCTTGATGGGTTTTGAATAAACAGCTCATCTGACAGCTTCTTGTAAAGAAAATCATGGCTTTATTTCTAGAATGTACCGGCCCCTTTCCAGGAGCTCTCCACTGCTGTCAAAAGATTCAAAGGCATAACTAGATGTGCTATTCCTGTTCCTAGAAAAGACTTTTCCTCTGTACCAGACCCAATGAACAGCGGTATGTGTGATGACTGGCTGTTGACATTGGCTAGCATGTGTACTTTGAAAGGTCACCCAGTCCATGTGCCAGTTCATCTAACTGACCTGTTTGTTTCATTCCAGCAAGCTGAGGTTGACAAACCATGAAGGAAGAATAAGGGAATCCTGAAGCGTAACAGACTGTTTGCTCCTGGGCTTTGTCCAAAGGGACTGTTTGCACATCAGTGCTCTCTCTTACCAGGTATGGCACAGAGGTAATAGTGAATCTTTCATATGCCTGAAGGCCCAGGGCTGAGCCTATTCTCACAAACAGGTCTCACCATCAGTTTTGTGAGTAGGACTGCTGTGTACTTGACTAGAGAGAGCTGATCCAGGGGAAAACTTACCTTTTTTTTTTTTTTAAAAGTTGATCTGTTTTATCTAAACCTGATCAAAACATGGTTGCATGTGTTGTTAGCCATGTCGTGGCAAGACAACGAAGGGGACCAGCACAGGCAGCTGGCAGAGACATCCAGCACCACAGCAGTTCCCATCAACAACAGCTTTAAGCTGCTTTGGTGTCACACCAGCAGCTCCTGTTGCTATAATCTGCCTCTTGCCCTTGGAGGGATAGAATTCATTGGGCTTTTGGTGTGCTTTTTTGGTGTGGGTTTTTGGTTTTTTTCCCAGACCAAGGATGGGAATAGGCAGTTTTGTTCTCTAAAATACTTTTGTACTGAAAAGTAGCACACATCCTGAACACAATATTTGAGGAAAGCTTCTCCTTCTCTGTGTTCCTTATGCACAGATCATTTATGTTTTGGGACATGAAGAGCAAAGGAGGAGAAGCTTCCTTCTGCGATGACCTTTGGAGAGAAGAGGGTTGTATACTTTGTTTTGTTTTTAATCTTCCACCAATTTTTTCCTGAAACCTTTCTGTGAGTGCATGGACCTTGTCCCTCCAAGGCAAGGCAGCTGCTCTTCTCCAGTATCACAGCCAACATCTCCACTCTCTTCATTAGTGAGTTGGTCAGCATTGTGCAAAGGTCAGAGGTGTAGCTTAGTTAAAAGTTTACTCAACACAGAAGCACCTAAGGAATGGTGGTTTCTTTTTTAAAAAAATCTGCATGGGGCTATTTACTTTATTTTTCAGTACTAATGCCTTCTTGGGGATTTCTTTGCCCATTGTGGCTGTCACATTCCTTTCTGATAATACCCCTGAGATAAGAATTTGTTGTTCTCTTCATTTTATAGAAGAGAGGATAAATATGATGAGCCTGCAGGGTCACAGGCCATTGCCTGACCACCAGATCTGCTTCCTCTGTTCTGCCACTCTTTTCCAAAGTAGAAGGAGCTCCTGCCCCACCAAGTTTTTCATATTTCACTCCTCTTCTGCCCCAGACACTTGTGTGACTGCGCTTGGAGCTGCTGGACTGGAACACTTCAGTTCCATCCTCTCCAAAAGACTTGCCCATTTCACTGTAGCCCTCGATATGGAGCTGGGTGGCACCAGCCCTGTCTTGCTCTCCAGCCAGCTGTGTGTTCTTTCCCTCTGTGATGGTGGACTGGTTGAGGAAGCCTGACAGAAGGGTGTTGGGATGTGGGGATGCTTCAACCCCAGTGTTGTGCACAGGTTATACAACACAGCTGCCCTGGTGTCTCCACACCAGGAAGTTTTTGCTATCCCTGTGAGGTGGAGGCTACCAAGTTTTAAGATGCTTTTTCTTTCTGCTAGTCAACAGAGCTAGGAGGGATGGGTTTAACTAAGTCTTCTGAAGTGTTAGTGGAAAGGGACCCTGTGGAACATGTTTCCTTTTAAATAGCACACACAGGATACCCTGAAGGGAGTGTACTCCATGGCTTCCTAGTTTTGTGGCCTGAGTCTGTGCTTCTGGGAAGCCTCTAGGAAAGCCATATTTATTGTGGACTCTGAGTTATCCTACTTAAGGCTGAGAGCTGTTCTCTATGGGGTTTGCTGTTCTTTCTTTACATCTTTAAGTTTGTTCTTATTTTCTTAAATGACACGTGATTATGCTAGAACAGCTACTCTCAGCTCATAAAGCTGTACAAAAATGCCAGATCATTTGTGTTGACTTCTGCTTAGATTTTCCTGCTCTGAAAACCCAGCTCAGTCTCATTTATGTCTGCAGTGGGAAAATGGAAGGAAAGGAGACGTCACCAAGTCGCACCTCAGAGAGCAGCACGTTGGACCTCCCTTCTGTCTGTGACCTAGCAGAGCACTTTCTGCCTCCACACAGCTCTGAAAACAGCGAGGAGCTTTATCCTTCTGGGGATGTTTTTCCCTCTCCACCCACAGGTAACAGTTTCTGCTTCTCCACGTGCTCTTTCTTCAGCCAATGCTATATCTGTGTAGGCAGTGTGTTGTTTGACTGGGTAACTGCAGTCTGGTACTGGTGCATCTGCCTGTCATAAAACAGGGTTTACCAGAACTACACACTGTTCCAGCTGGACAGACACAGTGGGAACTGTGGGTTGATGAGACACAGGAGAGGAGCTCAGAGGATGCTGTCAGCTGCTAATTTTCCTGCAACACTCTTCATATTTAATGTGTTCTCGGAGGCAGAACTAACACAGTAGTCCTTCAGACATTAGTGGTAAACACTGTCTCAAATTACCAGAGTCAGTAAGAAGAGTTTGTAAACTTTTCCTTGTGTTCTTCACGTGCTCGTCATGAGCTCAGGGTGTGGTCTTGTTACCCCATTACTTTAATACTGAGTGTTTGCTTGTGCTAATGACAATAGAGTGATGAGAACTGCTTCGGTTCAACTCCTGTGAGATAGCAGTGAGACAGTCCACTTGAAAGAGGACCGATTTCTGCACAAGCAGCATTTTAGGTCAGCCACTACTCCAGATTCTTGGGAGTAATGGTATAAATGGTATATCTGAGAAGATAAGGGATAGCTGGCAAGAAATGTGAAATCAAAATGTGCTGGCCCAGTGGCACTTCTTGCCATGTATTAGTGCTGGCTGGGACGAAGGTTGTAGTAATTATATTTAATACTGGGCAGGGAAATGAGTTCTGGTCAACAAATAATACGTGGAGAGGATTTGTCAAGACACCTGAGCAGGTGAAACGTCACTGATGACATTTCTGGTTGCTTTAGAATCTCAAGTAGTGTAAAAGTAGGGTTTGGCTCCTTTTCTTACTCTAAAGTGGTTTGCTTTGGCCTGCTTCCAAGAAGTTAGCTTGAAATTGGACAGATGAGTTTCTTTCAGTGGGAATTCCACTATTTTGCATGCTAAACAGGTAAGCAGTGAGATCTACCAACTGATCCAGCTCAGCTGATGTTGACTACCTGCCTGTGCAGTTGCCCTCGCCCCTAGRTATGGGACATCCAGAACTGTAATGAAGTCTGCAAGCAGTAGGTGCCAAGCCTTGCTTTGGTTTTGCTATGCAGACCAGGAAGTCACACGTCTTCTGTTAATGATGATGGAAATCTTCTGCTATTAACCTCTACTTTGAACCACAACACSTACCACATTCCATGATCCATGTTGCACTAGAGCAACAGTGCGTCTGCTTTGAGGTTTTCCTTTACTTTTTGTGCATAGGAGTAGTGTCCTCCTCTACAAAGAATGTCCTGAGTAAGCCTTTTCCACTGTCATGGGAGAGGAGGATGGAGAGGTTCTTCTGACAGTGAGACAGACTGGAAGGCATTTGTCTGCTCAGGTTTCACAAGCCCTGTGTCACAGGTRTGAAGAAATCCTGGGAGCTGTGAGGCAGTTCCTGGGATGTGTTGCTCAAACTCCATTTAGTGTGGCTCAGGGCAACTGGCTTTGATTGCTCTGTTGAATGGGACGCATGGAATAACTGCATGACCACTTGGCAGTCCTAGGAATGTCTGAGGCTTAGTGGGAGCAACATGTGCGGAAATGACAGCACTGGGCAAGTGGTTTGTGGTGCCTGTGTGGAATATGCAGCTGAAGCTCAGTATCAAGGCATGCTGAGAGGCCACATCCTGCCTCCTTGCTGTCTCCAACACCCYCTGGTGTCAGTGTGGATTCCAGGTGTGCTGAGGAGGGCAGATGAGGCCTGTGAACCCTCTCCTTTCTTCTTGTAGAGACCACTCCCAACTGAAACCACTGGGCAGTAACTGTGGGATGCTGTAAAATGGTTCCTTGCCCTGTGCTTCTGGGAGTGAAATAACCCAAGTGTCACAACATAACCAACTCATGCTCTGAACATCTTGGTTCTTTTCTCCCCATAACAGCATCAAACCAGTACACAGGCTCACTTAAACTCTCTCTTTTGATGTGACTTAAGCATTCCAAGCCGTTGAGTTTGGTCAGTATGGCAGAGGAGACAGGAAGATGGTTTTAAAACCAGTCTGCCTGTGTCAGATATTGTTGGAAAAGCAAGTTCTGTCAAATGTATCTTGGGAAAGGATGCTTCTTTGCTTGTTTGATTTGTCGTGAGACATTGGGAACTGTTGCTGTGACACCGTGGGAGTGGCTGTAGGTTGCAGCCTCACAGTATGACCAGAAGATTGCATCCTGGGCCTTGGGCAGGATGGATGGTGAGTCTTCTCATCAAACTTGAAATATTTTTGTTAGGGGTGAGGATCCTCATTAGTGATTCAAAAGCATTTCCGAGAGGTTGTTAGGTCTTCGGGAATGTGACAGCTTCCGTAGGAAAAAGCCACACTGATGGGACAGGCTGTGTTTTCTGACATTTGCCACATGAGCTGGACYGAGACTGACTAAAGTACCACACCATCAGTGCCTCAGGAGATGGAAGTGGTTATGGGGATATTCCTGGTGCCTGAGTCACTAGTAACAGGTCTCATTAGTCTAGAGAGGCTCCATCACTTTTAATAGCAGAAGATAGTACCCATTAGCCATGAAAACAGGSCTTTCTGAAAGCAGATATCCCTAGGCAAGAAAACAGCAGTCCTGTAGGAATACTACTAAATCTCTTGAATTTTTTATAAATGAGTGGGTTTATGGTTTGCGTGGGAATGAGGGTTCTGCTCTTGCAACAAGCATTCACACTCTTAGATTATTGCCATAGTGAGTTCAAGTGTTTAAGTGGTGATAGACTGAGAAAATTAAATAGGATCAATGAAGCCTTCCATATGCTTGGGGTTTTTTTTATCCCATACTGGAATTAAAAAAAAATTGTTTATAGTTTTTCTAATCTGCATCACTCAGTTGCGCAATATGGCAGGAACTACTTCCTCTGGATTARGAAAAAATGCCAAGAAAAGGTCTTACTTGGCAGGCAGCACCCAGGTGTGTGGGGGAAAGCCTTAAATTACTTGGATTAACATTTCAAAGGAAGTTAATGAAGGTTGTTTTCAAAGAGATAAATCACTGTCAATGTGACTTTTCATGTAGGGCACTGAATCAGAGAGTACCAGGAACAGTGGAAAGATACCATTTACCTGGAAAAATTACAACCTGAAAAAGTGTTAGAGAATAGACAACAGTTGTTTTCTACCGCTTGGTTCAGGCAGGATTCTGGGCTCTGCCCATGCTCTATGGTCAGGCAGARCTGGGTTTGCCAGTGCAGCCCTGGAGTAATTCTACTAAATTCTCTACTACATTTGAGAGTTTAGCTGTGGAACCATGCTTGGGAGACTGYGGGTCTGAAGCATGGGCAAATCTCRGCCCCATCTCCCTTCATGGCCCTTCCTAGGCCTTGTGATGTTGGGGAGATGGGTCTCCCTCTTTGTCCTGTAGCTTCTGCCTTAATTGCTTTTGCTTTGGAATGAAAAGTAATGAAAAAGCTGTGTCCTTAGGAAAATGCATGGGTAGATTGGTCATCCAGTGGAAGAAAATGGGATGTCACAGGAGCAGAGAAAATAAAAGGATGGCAGTAGGAGGGAGAGGATGATGCTGGAGAGATGGGGTGGTGAAGGAAGACAGAGTTTACTGTGGGCTTGAAGAGACCTGCAAGTATGTAAAAGCTGGCTAGCTTTTTTTAGAAAGCAAAATTAATTAAAGCCAGCTTGAGAGGATAGAAATGTTCAACCTTTAGTTGCCTCTCCAAAAGTGCTACTTTCAAGTTTGAGCCCAGGCTTACCTTTAGTTATTTTCCATGGACTTCCCTGCCCTCTGTAATGCACCAAGAGTCCCAGGCTGCCCCTGACTGTGCATATTATTCCTGGTTGATCCTTAGTGTTGGTACACAGATGGCCACGTGAGAAGTCGGCTCAGGGAGTTGGCCCAGCTTTCTGGGCAGCCATGTGAATATTTGTGTGGATGAAGGGGGGACAGTTCCTCTTCCTGGCAGCAGCTCAGGTATAGCCAAGATGCAGCGCTCTGCAACGTGTCCTGGCTTTCACATGGGCTTACAGGCTTTCCAGAATGGTGCTTTCAGAAAAATGTAGTGTTGGATTATTAATCTCTTCTCCCTTGTGGGAGAAGCTGTAGGTTCTTTCTGTTCAATTGTGGGTTATTGTAGGCTTCCTTCAAATATAGTCTCACGAGTCGTGAGAGCTTGGGGAAAATGGAACAGACCCCATTTCACTGGAGACTCACTGGTTCAGGCAAATCAGTGAGGCTGGGCCATGGCACTGCTACTGAAACTGCCACTCAAATCAAGAGCACATCTGATCACTAGATTATCYCAGTTTAGAAGTAAAAGGCATGATTTTTGGACTGTTCCACTTGCTTTCTGGGTTTTCAGTCAACCAAGCATCTGTGTTAAAACAAAGCAGAGATTTTCAACCTGTTAACACAGCTGTCAGTTCTGTAGGCAGTTGGGATTCCTGTGAAAAAAGTGCTACCCATTCCCAGTGAATTTGCATGCCTAGTTTTGCAGTGGGGAGCTGTGTCTTTTATTAGCARCTGAGGAGCGGTGCTGATGTTGGTACACGTGTTCTGACATGTCCTTAAATGCTCTCTCCTTTCTACCACGTCCTCTGGCCTGTCAAGAGTTGCTTAATGTGTTTTGCAGAAGTGGGTTGTGTTTACTGAAGAAGTCTGGCAGGGCTTGTGCTTTTCCTGTAGGGGAGTTGTTCACGAGTGTTGACGTAGAGGCTGAAAATGAAAGGAGTGTGTTTTGTCACGTCAGCAGCAACCTTTCAGGTTTGGCACTTGGTGGGTGCTGGGAGGCTCAGTTCAGCCCAGAACTGGCTGTTTCTTGGTATAGAAATTACAGCTTGGCTGTCTGAGCTGCCACTGCTACCAAAAGTTGCCAGAAATGGCTCTTTTGTCTGGCCATGCTGAAGACAATCTAAAGGCTAAAGACATTTATAGTCTCTTTAAGAGGTCTGTGTAACTTTGCAAGTCCAAAAYGTGTGTGATATTTTAAATCACTTTCAGACTGAGCCAAAGCTGTGTTAAAAAGGGCTCATACTTGCACTCCAGGCTGCCATAGTTAGATACAGAAACTTCTGATAGTCTCCCTTTGCCTAAAAGATATAGATCATACTGAAAGTATTTTACTTTTTGGCTCGATCTAAGGATGACGGGGACGGTGCTGTTCAAAGGTGCTTTGTGATCTGAAGAGTCTTCTTTGAGTGCAGGAAGTGAACACGATCTCCCACTTGCAAACTCACTTCAGGTTGAACTGCGATCCCAAACAACATCAGAATTAATTATCTTTCTTAAATCAGTTAATTGATTTGAAATTCATTAAGCACGRTGCTTAACTGCCTTGGCCTCGATGAAGAACCTGGTCCCTATTTTGGGAATTAGTGGATTCTTACTGGTTTTGGTTTGTTTCTTGCTGCCCTCTAGTGCTCAATGTTWGCCGTTTCAGATTCCACCAGCCTGGCAGGCTTAGAACTTAGAAGGCTGGCGGGTTTTTTAAGAGATCATTTTTAATCCAGTACACTCTCAAGTATGACCAAAATGCTAGATTTTCCTTAGACTCAAGTTCTTATCAAGAGGAGAAGGAAAAGGCAAAATGTTTCAAGTGCTGTTGATTTTGTATAGATGGTGTGATCCCGCGGGGCAATGGACTTGAGTTTGTGCAGCCGCACTGGAGTTATGGGCAGGCTCTTTGGTGGGTAATTCCATGGCTCCGGTGAGTTTGGCATCATGAACTCTCCAAGCATCTCTTTGGGGCCCAGGTGTGTTGAATACTGGATGAAAATGCATGGTGGAAAAGGAATACAGGGAAACCGCCCACAAAATAAAGCACTGGACATCACAGCGTCACTGAAGGTCTTAGATCTTTTGTAAATTAATTTTTCGGGGATGCGCTACATAAAGCATCGAGCCAGAAATGAATCCTAGAAGAGAAAAAGGCAGTGCTTTATTCKTCGCAGTCTGAGGAAGAAAATTAGTCCCTTTTTAGGAGAATTAGAGCACATACATCACTAAGGGAAAAACCTGAGACATGTGACTTGCCTTTTAAAGCTTCAGAGTACCTCTGTGTTCTATGAAAGTGAACAGTTTGTACTAAACCATTAATAATTAGAAATCGACTACAGAGAAAATGGCTCAGTGACAAAGGTAGAGTTGTACCTACACACTGGAGTTGTCTGATGGGATTCTGTGGTTCTGTGCATAAAGGGGAGCTTGGGAATTTGTCTCTTGGGAAGGAGAATTTGTTTTGCKTCTTGTTATCCTGCTCTGATTTTGATTAGTAATAAATTAATTTCATTTCCCCAAGCTGAGTCTACCGTGATCGTATTCGGTGGGTGAACTCTCCCTGTCCCTATTTCAGCTCATGAACCTTTTATTGTTTCCTCACCCCTGTCCAGTTGTGGAGGGGAGTGTGACTTTGGGGGTGTCCAGCCAGGGTCAAACCACCACACCACCAGTACCAGACTGTGGGACCTGTTAGATACCTAGAGCTCTGTCTGCCCACTGGTGGGACTGGGGGCTTTTCATAGCACCTTGCCCTGTGGCTGTGCTGTAGGAGTCCCTGTGGGCCATTTCTTCCTTACCTTTATCTAGAGTGTCATTCCAGCCTGGGCTTTGAGATCTCTCATCACAGCTATCAGTGTTTGTCCATTGCTGTGACCTAATCTAATTGAGACTGCAGTAATGTCATTATGGCAATTGTTCCTAAGGTAGCTGTGAGGCAGCTTGGTACATGCTTATGCCAGTGCTGTTTTATCTTACCAGGCCAGGGCTGTTTTATCTTCCCTGTGAGCATTAATTATGTAAATAAGAAGGAATTAAATCCTGTAAATAAATGTCAAGAATTTGTTCAATGGGCAAGAATGGACATGAGTTTGTTCAATTCTTTATGAATCATTTTTCATCCTCTGAAGTGCAGATGAGGAGTCCTTTGAGATGGAAAATTATAATTGGGAACAGAAGCTGTTCAAATATGTGTTTTACAGGGGAATAATAAACAAATTTAGACTCTCTAAAGCCTGTGCCTTTTAGCCATTATTTGTAACCACTAAGAGGCCATTAAATATGGGAACAAAACAGTTTCTAAGGTAGTACAAGATGACTTCAAGAATTCCTACTGGCTGAGACACAGACTGATATCAGGCTGTGATGGGGGTGTCTTTGGGTAGCCAGGTGCTGCTGGGTCTGTGAAGCTGCAAAATACAGTGCAGAAATAGCTGAAAAGCTGCTCCTTGCTTGGGTTCTTCCCCAATGGGTGCTTCCCTGGGCTTGCCCATTCCATAAATGTTTTTTTATCACATATGTAGTGCAAAGTTTCTTCTGTGCTTGAAGCTTCTTTTGTAGTCCTGCTCAGCTTTTTCCAAACGATGATCTGTGTTCCTTGCCCCTTGAAGTCATCAGTGGAGGTGGGTCTATCCTGGAGCAACTGAGTGCTGGGTGTTGGCACTCAGCTGATGCTGCTGGAGGCAGCAGGGTGTTTACTGAATAGTCACCCTGTAAAAGGTTCRCTTGGGATGGCTGTCTTCACTGAACTGAAAGAAATTTGCCTGTAAATTGTTTTTATTTGGGCTCCACAAATTTCAGGGAAAGACTGTGTTAGTAGGTGTGTATGGCATCTGGGTAGCCAGCATGGAAGCCATGGCTTTGGAGACAGGGATTGGAGATTCTTATTTTCCTAGGACAGTTATTTTAGTGCAAAGCTGTAGTGGAAGTTCTTCAAGTTCCATTCTTTTCTGAAAGAGATACATGCCTYGTTTGGACTCATCAGTGCCATGTTGCCCAGGGATTGCTTTTACCACCTGCTTGTTGCTCAGGTGCTGGCTTTGAGCCATTTCCTTCTCACAATCAGATTTGAAAGCACAGGCTGATCTTGTAGAGATCYTCATCTGCTTCACTGCCCAGCTCTGTTCCCTTCAGTGTTATTGTGGCTCTGTCCAAAGGTGCTGAGGTGCCAATAGACAGGATATGGGTTGAATGAAAGTGCAGGATGCAGCAAAGGCAAAGAGGAAATTAAACTGTCAGGTTGAGGGAGAGGCCAGAAATCCTGTGCAAAATGGGTTTTGTTGTTTAGTCACTAGCTAATAGGTTTTGGTTAACTTTATCATTATTTTGAAGCTCAGGAGCTCTAGGAGCAATCCCTGATGTAACTGTGGGGCTGGAAGGGTATGGAAAGATGGATAGCAGTGACATCTCCATTGATGTAGAGAACATTCTGCATGCGTATGTGAGCTCTTTACCTTGAGTTACCATGTTAACTTCAATATATTTCCTCTTTTTCAGGCAAGTGATGTTTTTATATGCTGAATTCCTAGATAACCTTCCATAGGTGCTTCTTASCATTGAGAAGTGACTATTGATTAGGGTATTTGTGTTGCTGGGGTCCAGGTATCCATAAAGTATTTCACCAAGCAGTGTGCAGAGTGCTGGGAGAATGTCCTCTGCTTTCCTGATGTAGTGGTGAATTTGTGTGCATTTGGGTCTAAACAAGGATAATATGAACCAGATTTCAATGTGTGTGTGAGCAGTTGGTGCTCTATATTTGAAACACTGAGAGGCAAAGAGAGAAGTTCACTTTACTACTGTGGAGAAAAAGGTTTGGTTTCCTTTAAGAAAAAAAAMCCACAAAACCTTTAGGATGTGTTTTTAGCTTTAAAACCATGCRGGAAGTTTGCATTAAAAGATTCACGACAAGAGAGTTACACGAAGACCACAGAGGAGAATGGGAACACAAAGGGGTTGGACTATAGTTCCTGCAGACCCTCCTGTAGAGTGTCCAGGTTAGACAATCCCATTTTTCATTCTGCTTTTAAGGAAAAGTAGCATCTTTTGTAGGAAACAATTTCAGTGAAACTCCCGATTTTCCTTAACAGCTGGAGAAGAGAAGCTACAAAGCAGTCCCRAGGCCTGTAAGCCAGGGTAGTCATTTTTCTACCAAAGTGCTCCAATAATACAGTAATAAGTTGTGAAACATTCTCCTGTGTGCATGGATTGTTCCATTTACTTTGGAGTGCAAGAACTGCTGTACAGCTGAAATGCCTCCACAAAATATTTCATTTTTTTTCTTGGGGAGAAGTTAAAATACACGCCATGAATCCTTAAGTAATTGAAATAACTGTGGAAGGCTGSAGAGGGCTGTGGCTGTTCCTGTTGCCTGGACACGTGTTCATGGCATCTTTTTATCAATGTTAGATTTTATGTGGGACTCCCAAGATGTTGGCTCCTTTCTTGTAGAATAAAGTTGCTCTTTGCAGCTTGGTGTAATGGTTTTGTTGTAGGGCAGATGATGCAAGAATGACCCAAGATCGTTGGGTGTCTGTGTTGAGCAGCTAGGAGGTGGCAAAATGTGAAATGCCTCTGACAACATTGTTATGTAAAACCAGCGTTACCCTTCCCTGCTGTCTGCAGAGCCTGCCTTGGTGTCTCAGCTGCATCACTTATGTGTAGATGCTCAAGATCTGTGAAAGTGCCTTAAAAATGGCAGCTTAAATAATGGAGGATGTCAGGCTAGGGCAGAAAAATGAAAAAGGGCAAATTGGCTTGGAAAGTCGTGTTGAGGTCATCCTGTGCCAGCCCACCAGGGTGTTTCTTTGGAACACAGTGCTGTGTGGGTCACTTTAGGAAGAAGTACAGTGGCTTTGGCGTGAAATGCAGCTCTACTGCAGGCAGAGATCCCAGGTAAATGATGGTACAGAGCTTCCACTAAACTCTGAGCTTCACACATTTATTCAGATGCTCTGGGATGTGTCGCCTCCAGTCCAGTTGTGAGTGGTATTTGTAGGTTAGAGGGCAGTTTGATGCTCTGGTTATATAGAATACATAAAAAAGAAATGGCACTTCTCACGTATCTTTAAAACCTCTTGTTTTCATTCCTCTGTTAGTAAGATTTTTACTTTTTTTTCCCCCGGTCTGATTCTAAATGTTGGGGTTTTGTCTTGTAATTTATCAGATTCACCTGTCCTGATACACAAAACACTTTGGAGGACCCTAATTTTGGGCACCAGTGATCATTTATGCACAGCCTGACTTTTTTGTTTTCACTGGGAAGCTTTCCCTACATTTATCTCTCTGTCATTCARATGTTTTTTAAGATGTAGCCTGTGACTGGGTGGTAGAAAAATCATCTGGAGTTTATTGGACCCAAAAGGCTCTGCACTGGTGGTTGTTGAAGTGCAGCAACAGAAAACAAGATACATCTGCCTTGATTGCCATGGTCTCTTATTGCTTCTGGATTTATTCCCTGAATCTGAAGCTTCTTTAGGAGCTGCTGTGAACTGGCAACAGAAAAACACATTTCAGGGAATCCTCTGTGCCCAGTGGCAGGGAGGAGGACAAAAAAGTTATGCTGGTGGTGTTTAAATGAGAAGCTGTGCTCCTTGCTGTGCTCCCAGGATGCTGCTTAGTGTAGAGGCCAGACTTGCTGCTGTGAAAGGATGCAAATTGTTCCTACCCAATTTTGCCGTGGCAGATTTGGAGTAAGCCGAGCAGGAGGCTGTGGGCGGGATGCYTTTGTTTCGTGTGCGTGAGTAGAGCTTCGGGTGCATCCAGTGCCTGGAGTGTTGCAGGGGATGCTCCGTAGCTGTGTTGAGGGTGGAGGGCTTGGCACTGCTGCCTGCCATTTTCTGACTGGAGGTCCTTTCTCTACGCAGTGATGTGGCCTGGGTTAATCCCAGGGTTGTGGGGATCGTTGTGGAGTTTTTTCTTGGATTTGTGTGTAGTTTAGTCCCTGCCTTTACGTGCACATGCTGCTCTCAGTGTCTCCTTGCTTCCCCTCTGTAACGTCTGGCTTGTGCCACACCACATGGATTGAGTCCAGTTGAAATATTCCTAAAGCCTCGCAGCTCAGACTCCTATCACCACTTACATRTGGGGCATCTGGTACCGAATTTAAATTAGTTCTCTGTCTTAATTCAGGCCTCATTTTTCTTGCCTCTTTCTCTGGTTTCCTTCACTGAGCTCACTGGCGTGCAACTGATGAGGCTGCAGCATAAAACATAGTGAGTCATAGCCCCTTAGAAGCAGCCTGCAAGTATAAAATATAGCACACGTCATCCTCCACAATACTTTTTTAAACAAAACAACACAGGCCAGTGATTCAGCATCAGTGTGGGCTGTAGTACTTGAAGTTTTGTCCTGGAGCCCTCCTGTCTCTCATTTCTTCCTTCATTTCATGASTTTAACAACCCTCTACCCCACTGCCCTCCCTTCTTTGTGTTGTATGCTGTAGGTTCCATAGGAGCTGAGCCTCTTGGCTGGCTTACACATGCACATACATATGCTATGAAACTTCCTCCCCAGACAGATGGAATGCTGTCAGGATGAGCAGTGCTGCTGCCTTTCCAGCGAGCCCCCATGCTAAGGGTTTCTCTGTGAAGGGGGAGCAGGCAGCTGGTTGTTTATTGCTGCAATAAGCACTGGCAGGCAAATGACAATATTCTGTGCTGTGTGCTGCTTGCTGTTCTTTCCAGCCTGTCGAGGGATTTCTGGCTGTGCTCTGTTTATGTTCACTCTGGGAACAGGTGGAAGCAAGTGGTGGCTTGAGCTTTGCAAGTTCACTGTATTTTATAAATGTAGCACTGCCTGTGTTCTAGAGGTTGTCTTATTCCAAAAGTTATTTGGRTTTGTCAAAAAAGTAAACCCCTTGAATTCCTACCTTCCCTAAGTGCCTAKAGACTGTTTTATACAGCTCTAATTACATGATGCATGTTAGTACTAAAGGAGGGCCCAGCTTTGTACAGGCTGTGATGCCTGGCAGGAAAAGTTCAGGGGTTTTATGTGTGTGCATTTTTTGTTGTGTTTTTTTTAGTTAGTTTGTTTGTTGGGGTTTTGTTTGGTTTTTTTTTTTAATCTGAAAAGAGGAGACAAAAAGAACCAGAAAGAATAAGCATGGGTAAATAGACAAGTATACTATAATGTCTTCTAGATGTATGGAGGCTTTGGTACTTTCATAGTGGTCTGGTTTATATGTGTACTTCTATCTCACATAACAATGCAAACCTTTTTTTCCCTATTTTTAAAATTAAATATAAAACCAGAAAACAGTAATGATTTCAAGATCTCAAGGGGAATCTGAATGTTGGTTCTGTTTCTGTTGGAAGACAAGGAAAACTACAGGTAGAAAAATCAAAATCRGGCACTTCCTACACAGCAGGTAATTAGATTATCAAACTCAGTGCAACAGGAAATCGTTGAGGCAAAGAGCTTAGCAGTGAAAGAAAGGAGACCATGCACTGATTTGGATAATAAGACCAAGCTAAGTCAATAATTCTTGCTGATACAAATGTTGCTCAGATATTGAATACACAGGACGGTGTTTCAAGGGTTTTACTAATCACTGTCTAATTTCAAGTGTCAGATCACACCCACATATCCCCATTACAACATTGCCACCTGGAACAGACCACAGGTGGAGGGAACATACTAGACTACAACTGATCTGATCCTGCCTGGCACCTCCTTCCTTTCCCCTTTGGAAAAGAGTATTCCTGTTCTGTAGGTGGCAAAGCTGATGCCAATGCTTTAATAGGTACAACTCTTGCCTTCACTAGTCTGTACCTCTTCAACACTCATACTTGAAAATAAATTCTTGGGTAACATGCCCAAAAGCAGAAGCAGGAGGGGATTGTTGGAACAGAGAAGCAGGCAAGGCAGAGTTGAAGGAGGGGACAAACTTTTTTTGGGTCCACAGCTTAGATTATCTGTGTGTATGAGTAAATTTTATAGTGGTATTTTGCTTTGTTAATGAATAACCCACAGAGAGGTAAATCAAAAATACTGTAACTTGTATAGATCTAAGGAATATTCATCCCTAATATGCTGACCCAGTGCCTGGCCCAAGTCCCTCTGTACTATTCGTAATACCAACTTATTTTGAATTCAATGATTTAAGCAGTTATTGTCTATTAACTTTGTAAAGAAATATATAATCTCTACTCCTGGTCATGGTGCAGGACAAGTGGGACCTGTTTCATGGTATCTTACAATTCATTAGCAATTTCTTGAAGGGATGAACTTTCTGCTGAAATGCTGARTTGAAGTAGAATGTGATTTACAGAGCTACCATCTGCAATCCCAGCTGAATTTAACGTTGCTGTACATTGCTGCTTCTCTGGATGTCTAATGAGGTTTATTTCTAGTTTAATTTTTCTCCTGATGCAGCCTTAATTAAAATATAATGAAGGCAGCAGAAGTTGCAAAATAAAATAACTTGAGAAGATCCATTTCGTGCTGCACCACTGCTTTGTGGTAGGATGTTTGTTATTGCTGCTAATTATTATTTTATATGAGGCACTTGTCTAATAGCATTTGTGTGTGTGTGTGAATCATCTGCAGAGCCTGTGACAGCATTCCAGAAGTGAAATTGGCTGCAGTGGCTGAGACACTGGGTTTGAGCCAGTGGGTTTCATTCCTGTGTTGGATTGGATGGAAGGAAATGTTAGTATTCTTAACCCCAGCAATCTTGGAATATTAAAGGAAATATGGAAATCACATATTGCTCTTAGCTTTCGACAATCTGCTGATAGTTAACGGAGAGAGTGATTTATTTCTGATGTCACTCTAGCTGTGATTTTTTTATTTTGAGGAAAAAAAAGAAGAATCATTCTTTTGCAGAAGCTTGAAGCAAAAATGAGGTTGATAGTTGGATCTGATATTCAGAGTGAAAGCATCATGCTCCATAATTAGCACCTGTGAGCTGCAAACCCACCAGGATGAGTTAGACCATGTGGTGAAAGAGGTGATCATGTCTTGTGGGCAAATGAGGTTCTTCATGCAGAAAACAAAATGCTGGGTTTGCCTGTGCCATTTCCACACACATGCACAACATATTCGATCACTTAAATTCTTCAGGACTTCTCTTGTATTTACAATAGCTGGCAATGAAATATTTGTAGATGAACCTTCAGTTATGGATTAATTGACTGCTGTCTCTACAGCACACTGAAGAGCTGGTTGTAGAATGAGGGGATATAAAACTTAATGGTAACTTTCAGGCAATAATCCATCTTCAAAAAGTGCATATGGCTGGGTTTAATACTTGAGTCTACTAACCTGCTTTGTTACATCCTAGGTTTGCCATCCTTCTCCCTCAATCACAGAACAGAGCCACTGTGCTGTTTGTAGATGCCAGTGTCTAACTGTGTGTGGAAGTGTGGAAGCCTGTGCTTTCTGGTGTTACACTGATGGCTTCCCCACTCTTGATCCTCCTGTTCAGTAAACAAGCATAYCAGTTTAACTACTTCTTAACAGTCCGATGATTTCAGAAGGAAATCTTTCAGAGAGGATCTGGCAGGAGTTTCTCATCTATTAACTACAACCAGAATTTGCCTTTCCAAACTGGTGCTAAACTAATCTGTAGGGATCAAAMTTAGCCAAATGCTCTTCGCAGCAAAGCCACAGAAAGAAATGCATTATTACAGAGCTGTACTACTGGAGCTAGAGCCAAATTTGGCCTCCATAGAAACATTACAATTCTATGTGCCACAAGATCCTGCTCATCTCAGTTTCTGTGGGGTCTTGGAGCAGATATTAAGGCAACAGTGATCCCATAACAGTAGAGTGGTCAAATTTGAGAGAAGACAGGAGGCTTTCTTTGGTTTAGCAGCCTCAGTGAAGGTATTTACTTGAACCTTCCAAGATTTTGAAGCCTTGCCAGGCAATAGCTGTGCCCTCCCTTTCTCCTCACCACTCAAACAGACCTCTGTAGCTTTTCTTGGCCAGTAAATTATTAGCTTATTGCAGCAATGTGGTTCCCTCACTTGATTATGGCATGAGAAAATAATCAGGCTTCACTGCTGTTTAGGAAGCTGTTGCATCTGGTAATGTGTCTGGGGTTTTCCTTTCCCAAAACRCTGTTGATTGCCAATTTGAAAGCAGTCGGTTCTGCTTCTTTCTGAGGGACCAAAGTGTTTCTGTGGATTGTATTTTTCTTCAAGACACYGTAGTATCCCTGGTTGCTCTTGCTGTAGTGACTAATGAAGCAACAGAAGTGACTATGCTGATTTAACTCTTGCTTTGTCTTTTTTTTTTTATAACACTTTGCCCAAAACCATCCTGGTTTTTCCTCTGTGAGTGTTTGTGGGAACATCTCTGRTCTGAGTARCATTCGTGTGAGTATTCCCTAAAGCTCAGTGCGGTCTTTAAAACGTGTCCCTGTCCAAAATGTGCTTTGGTTCATGTTAAGTCCTGCTTAAAGGCAAAAAGYTAAGACAAAGGCAATGCAATAAATCATCTGTTACAGCTTAGTGTGAAGAGCTCTTGAGGCTGGGTGACGTGCAGCATGTGACAGCCTGGAGAGCATGTGCATCCAAAGGAGAGCATGGAAGTGAGTCCTGATAGCTGCATTTTGTATGGTTTCTTACTCTCTGGATGCCTCCTGAAATTGTGCTGCTCAGGGCCYGTCCACTTGATGTGGAGGGTATAGCTCATTCAGTGGATTCATTGGAATAAATAAAACCYAGTGCACTTTTTCTATCTATATAGAGCTCCAGACACTAAAATGCACTGCAGATGAGGGCTGGTGGAGGGGTATGGGGATGGATGCTTGGAGAAGAGTTTGAGCCTTGCTGTAGTCAGCAGTGATCTAGGAAACAACATTGGGAAAGTTAATATGGAGATGTTGACATCTTTTGCTAAACACTTTTCCTAATCTGTGGCTTTAGAGTATTTCAGAATATTGTTACCTAGATGTTCTGCTCTTGGGATGATACTGCAGAATGAAACAGCACATTAGCTGTAGCAGAGTATTTTATTAAAATACTTCTTAGCTTGTTTCCTGGCAGGAAACTTTTCAAATATTCTGCCTTTCGTATGTGCTCAGTAATCTGTTCATCTTTTTTCATAATATTTTTAATATTTGTACAAAACTGAGGAGTGTTTGGGGGTTTCTTTAAAGGAAATTAAAKTTTGTTTTCAGCTGGGGGCTTTTCATTAGAGTTAGCCTGTAGCATGTGTCTCTAGCATCAGGAGGTCCTGATACTGGGCTATAATTGAGTTTTGCCTTCTGTCTGTGCAGAGTTCATCTCAAAACCTAAAATCTGAGGGAAAAAGTAATTTGTGCAGATGGTCTTCATAAAACAAAGGCAGATTAAATCTGGAGCTGTCACAGCATTGCTGTTACAGATGCATCTGCTGCAAAATAATTACCTCTCTTGAGCCCAGTAAGTTAATCAGTGTCTTTTGTTTGTGTCTGCAGCAAAAAACAATTAAAAGCTCGTTTCCTGTTTTTTAGGTAAACCTACAGATTCTCTGATTTTTCAGGGTAATTAGATTTATTTTGATGTTTATCACAGTCCAAAGCRTTCTTGTTGGATAACTAGCTGTCCGTAATCTAATTTACTTGTAGCCAGGATGTAATTGCTATTTAATCACTTTTTTCCTTGGGATGGTTTTTGCTAAAGTGTTCAAAATCCTTTTGTCTCCTCTCGTTTAAATTGCATTTAAAAAGCTTCAGGCTCTTTCTACAATCGTGAGAAATGGCATTATTTGTATTCATTTTGAGTTTTCTTTAAATTAATTTTGTGCAAAACGGGGGAAAATTCCATAATGTAGTTGAGAAAATAAACAGTGATCTCTCAAAGGCAGGGAGATGTGTGCTCTGTGTAAGTCCATGTAGGTAGAGAGGACCCCACTGAGATGGGCAGTGGATGTTGGAAAGCAGCCACTGACAATGGCACCTAATTCCTCTCTGCAAGGTAGCAAATAGCCCTTTCTCCTTGCTTTGCACAATCCCTGCTCCACCAGGACAGACCACTCCTTTGCTGTCTTCAGATTGACCCTGTGCTGCTTGCAATGTCTGTTTTGTTGACCATGAGCAGATTTAAATAACTTTTCCTGTGCCTCCTTTTCCTCATGGCTTGGCAGGAGCATGAATGAGCTTTCACTGTAGAGCCAAAGGTTAAAAAAAAAACAACCCCAAACCCCAAAAAACCCCCTAAGTCTTTTAAACTCTGTAGTGATGCAGTGTGCAGTGATGATACACTCTTAAAAAAAGTAAGAGGATCACATCTCATGATTAACCTCGCTTAGGATGGCTTCACTTTGCTCTTTGTGCTCTGCTTGTGCTTAGATGTTGGCGTTGGATCACAAGTGCTGCTGTCACTAAAATATACCTTTTGTCTTCACCTCTGTTTGAGTACCTTCATCTCTGAACTCTTTCAAGGCTGTGCTGCAGCAGACTGGCCTCTCGTTTTTTTATTATAAACAATGAGTGACAGTAGCTACAGAGAGGGCACTAAGCCTCTGTGCAGGCAGGCAGATCTTTGTTTTATTTTAGTTTTCAGTGACCTTTATTTTATYCTGATTCAATTGCTTACTCAAGGGCACCAACACTTTTTTTGTGCCCTTAATGCATTAAACATTTTCCCGGCTCAAGGAAGCACGAGATCTATTTCCCATTGTCTTAAGAGTCACGACTAAACTTCAGCAGTGAATGTGGCCAAGGGAAAGTGGGAGAATGTGAAAGTGGGAAGTGGATTTGTTTGTAGAGTGGAAGGAATAAAAAAACTCTTGTGCTATGAACGTAGAGGTTTTAAAACCTCAAAGCTGAGGGATCTCCTGAATGTCAATTTTATTTTCTGACAGCTGTTCACAACTTTATTGAATTAATGGGAAATGCACATAGCCACCTGTAATGTAATAATGTTCAAGTCCAAATCACTTTTGAATATGAACATTTTCTGGTATGCTCTTGTATGTGTAGCTACACCTTCTTTAAGAGGCTCAGCTGTCTATATACTGTGCAAAGGTACTGAGGCTTTCAGGTGGCTTGTGAGGAAATGAAAGGGATTAAGGAAGCAGGTTGTCAAGGTAGTGGAATGCAAATTAACTACTTCTGTCCTCACAGTGTCCACATGTAATTTAAAAAAACCCTAGTAAGTAGTCTTTGAAGACCAATCCCAAAAYTTGAGCTGGAAAGGTTCACTGAAGCCTTTGTTTCAGAATTCCCTGTTTTATTTATAAATCAAACAGATGTGTTTTCTACAATCACAGAATCCAATCTGTTTGAATTATGTTCTCTTTAGGCCTTTAAAAACAAAATTCTTGAGCTGATCTTGAATTTTTGGGATTAAAAAACATTAAAAGAAAATGACCCCAAGATATGATCTGCTAAATTATGTGAACTGTAAATCCCCACCCACCAACCAATCTCAAATAAGAACCAGGAGACTTTAGCTTGTACTGGAACACAACTGGCAGGAGTATCTCCAGCTTAGATATACGGAATTGCCCAGTGGTAGACTTTCCATTTTATTTGAAAAATGGAACCTACCATCACTGTTAAGAATCTGTCTTATATCATACACTTACTATACTTAGCCAATTTTATCCTTGAATAAAAATGTAAATTTTAGGGCATTCATTATCTTTTAATATATGGGTTTTCCTTTGAATAGGTGAATGGCCGTATTCATATGATTAATGCTATTAATTATGTTTATATTAATGTGTASCAGGAGTGCTAATCAGTAGTGACTTGTCATTAATTCATTGACATTTTTCAACGTGGTTGCACCTCTGTTCTCACTCAGCTGACAAAAGAGCAATGGGAATTGCTAAATGCCCCAGTTACATTGGTTGCCTCACATTTAAAAAAAGGAGCTGTGCAATTTTGGGAGTCTGATCAATAAACTGCAAGTTCTGAACTTGCTAATGTTTCCCCATATCTGCTTCTGTAGCCTCTCTAGCCCCTACTCAGAGAACAGATTCTGAACAACCATGAGCATTATTCATCTCACTGCTCTCTTAAAAGCTATACAAACACTCTCACATCACCTTGAAAAATAGTTGGCAAGTGGTTCTTTATTATTTRTAAATGATAAAAATATTTATACATGCAAATATCAGATGGATTAAGTTTGTAAGAGTTTTATCTCTTTCCCTACCTTGCTACTTGTGTGATTATTTTTGAATGAAGTAGGTATTTTCGGTTAGGCAATCTTATGGCCTAARGTGGGTGAAAAATTAATGAGGGAACATTCGAATTGCCCTAGCTTGCCCTGGTGTATCTGTCCTCCTACTTGCCTTATTTTGCGGGAATTAATTAATTTTTCTGTTCACAAGTATTTGGTTGCAGTAACTATCACTAACCACAGTTCGTCAGTAGTTGAAGGAGTTACTAAAAAGCTCTAAGCAAGTGCTTCACACACAGCACCAGGCTCTTTCCTGGTAAAGTGTGTGCAGCCACCTAGGAGAGCCATCCTGGTGCAGAATTGCTGTGTGATGATGGTAATACAGGATGGGCAGCATAAGTTTTGGTTTATTTTGTTTGCTTTGTAGATGGGATTTGGGCTCTCACTTGCCTCCATATTTTACCCAGAGTTGTGCCCACAATTAATTTGGGTGAAATATTTSATTTGGGGCAGAACTGAGAGGTTTGGGTGCACCCAGATCTACTCATGGCCAAGAAGTTTTGTAAAAAGCAAGACTCGTAGGTTATACAGCCAGTTAGAGGGATGCAAAGGGATTCAGTCTGGAGTGACTGAAACCTTCTGGTGTTTGGCCTTTGAGGGCAAAGCTGGGAAATGCCTGCGTTGCCAAGCCTTTCTCATGACTGGCCGAGAGGACAGAGGGAGGAGATAGGGATGGAGACTTGCTTGCTCAGTGATTTTTCTTCTTTTTAGCTTTTAAAGTCATATCCTTTTTAAGGACCTTCTCCCTTCTGTTCTGTACTTCAGGTTTTCTCAGTCCATTCAGAAGTGTAGAGAATATCACAGCCATGGCACCACCTAAGAAAAGCTGGATGGGGAAGTGCAGCCTATTCAGGACCTGAGGATTCACTCCAAATGTACTTCTTACATTATAACCATTTCCAATTTCAGTTTGCAGGTGCTTGGTTTATTAGCAACAGAGCAATTCCTGCAGAAAGCTGACTGATTAAATGGCAAAACAATTCTGTTCAAAACCCAATTTTCTATCAAGCTAGTTCTGATGGAAGAGATTTTCTGTGATTCCCAAAACAGCACGTAGATAATTAAGAAAAAGCCCTTGTGGTTCTCAAGCCTCCAGCATTTGTGAATGGTCTATAAATGTGCCTATTGCTCTAGTCCAATTGCTATTCATTACTTGATTTTTAGTAATACTGCAGCAAAATTAGATGGCTCAAATGTTTATTCAGTGTACCTTTAAAGTGGCAAGCCAGAATGTCACAGACTAGAGATGAGCAAATATCTCCAAGTTATTAAACTTGTGTATCTTGCTTGCTTTTCATTGTAATCTGTTCAGTTTGCATTTTCTGTCTCTTGAAAATTTYCTTGATGACTGTTATATCTGACACTGATTTCTCCAGTATGAGGGTGTTTCATTTATTAGCCTGTGGAAAGCTGATAGGTGGAGATTTGTATCTTGCTTCCATTCTTATTTTTGAGTCTGTTTTTTCATTTTTTAATCAGTGTCTGATGCACGAGCTTCCATTGGCAATGCAGAATTGAAAAGCCCCAAGCTGTGGGAGCTCACAGCCCCCATTGCTGGAGAGGATGTGGGTCTGCTCTTCTTGTGCCAAGGCACTCGAGGCTGGCACACCTCTGCACAGCCTGTTCAGTGCACACAGCCACATCAGGTCTGCAGGGAGACTGGGAAAATGCCTCACTCTGTTTTCTTTACCCTTGTACCTGCTATTTGCCTATGCTTTTTAAGATTATTTCTTTGTAKTTTTTTTTTTCTATTCCTGCTTCTAAAAGAAGAGCAAGCCTTGCTGTGTTTGTCTGACGTGCAGCATATTTTGAGGAGCATGACACAGACAAGAAGCGTGGTTTCAAAATCATCTTATTGCAGGTGAATTCGGGAAATCATCTCTGCAAATGTTCCTCTGTTGTTCTTTGTGAGAGATCAGTCCTGACTGGAGGTAAAGACCTTTGATCTGACGAGGTACAGACTGCACACATTCAGCTGTTTCACTCCCATCTAGAGAGAGTCAGTCCATGTGTAAGCATTTCCTGCAGTATTCCCGCCCTTGTGCTTCTGGCCTTAGACGAAAATGAAAGATCAGGACCTTAAAATCTGATAACCACGAGGTACCTCTCRTGTTTTTCTTTTGTACAGCTTGCAGTGATCTGCTGGTGAAGAATTAGCAAAGTTAAAGCTTAAATGGCATTGTTTTCCAGAGAGCTAAAAAACTCTATGGCTTCTTTTAAATTTGGTAGGAGCATCTGCATGTTCAGCACTCCTGAAAATCAATCCACTGAACCTAAATGATAAGTTGGTAGCAAGTTGAACAAACTCACATAGATGCATTTGACTAAGAGGCATACAAGTGTGCAGGTTGGAGGTGTTTAAGTCAGCCTTCACCTTCATCTGCCTTTTTTGACTCAGTTTTCCACCTCTGCAGGTTTTAGAGCATTTTCCCTTTCCCACAGCAACTGTTTTACAATAGATGATCTGTGGTACCCAGGCATCAACTCCACATCAGGATTCAGGTCTGCAACTGCAGGTTCTCCCATGAAGATGAGTAATGACAGTGTTACAGGTCATAACTCTTTTGTTCTCAAAAGGATTTAGAAGTGGTGTAATTTTACCTACAAGTTAAGAAGGATGCTTATAAAATACCTTGCTTATCAGTATTTTCTTGGCCAAGAAACTGCATTTCTGCCTGTGATTCTTGTGTCACCTGTGTCCACAACTGTGCACAGCTGGTTGGAGGCAGAGCTGAAATGCTTGTGAATCTCTTCAATGTAACCTGTGTGTTTGTGGGTATTAACATTGGAATGAATTGGACTTTCAAGTGCTATAATGGCAGGGGAAGGCAGTGTACACTGAACAGCCCCTCACCCCGTCTCCTTTTCCAAGTTCACACAATTTGTAAGTAAAACTAATATTTTGCTAAATTTTATTATATAAATTACTCTTCTAGTCTGTTGTCCTCATTAAAGAAACACTTGTCATGGCAGGCTCTTTGCCTTCTATTTTAGCTCTGTCAATAACATCATATTCTGGGTTTTTTTCCAGGCAAAGTGTCATACATGTCACTCTGCAAGGAGACACAGAGGGTGGAATCTTTGTAAACTGATGTTGAGACTTGAGCAATTGCTCTCCAGTGAGAGCTGTCTGCTTATGCATTATTATATTCTTATTCTTGCCAAAGGCATTAGCTGAAGATTGTTGGTCCTCTTGATTGCTGAAAATGTGTAACTGAATGAAAGACAGAGTATTTCATATATCAAGAAAGGATATTGCTTTGGGTTTTCTGTTCAATAATTGCRAATAGAGTGATATTGTCTTACTCAGTAATACTTGTAATCTGGGCTGTAAACAGGGCTGCTTCCTGTCATTGTCAGTGGCCATTACTGAATATTTCAGAATAAGTGGCAGTTTCCTTCTTTTTATGTCAGCCCCATCCTCAAACTGGTGTTTGCAGCATACAATGTGCTGCCTGTTGGGCCCATTTTTTCCTCTAGCAGAGGGTTTGTTAAAGCCCTGAAGAATAGGATTTAGTAACTCYCCCAGATTTTTTTTTTGCTAGACTTTTCTGTGATGATCACTAATTCTCATCCAGAYAGATTTTCAAGTCCACTTTTAATTTCAGCTCACAACTTCATCAGTTCTGAATGTCGTCAGCAAAATGTCTCAAAATACTGTGGCTTGTCTTTGTGCGCCTCGCCAGAAACAGGAAGGATTTCTCCCTGCTTGTCTTTTACCTTAGAACTATGAAGAACATTGTCTTCACTCCTTGTTCCTCTCTCTCAGAGGTCTCCTCGGATGACTCAGGTTCCCAAGGGTCTTTCTCAGTTCTTAGCTGAAGAGGTAGGCATAGAAAATCCTTTTCTGGGTTCTGGAGTTTCATCCCTCTTAGTTAAATAGGGTTCCTTAGGAAATGCTTCTTGGGTCACAGAGCTAAGAGTTCATGAAGAGTTACCTCTCTACAGAATCAGCTGGGGGAAAAAAGAATAGACAAGACTGGAATTTACAGTTGTTAGGCAGGAAGAAAACATAAACAGAAACAGCTATCATTTGCTTCAGCTGTGCAATGTAAATAAAGTGAGAAAGCAGCTTCAGGCACCATAGAACACAGATTTCCTCTGTAAAATTTTTACCAATCCTAAACAGTGAAAATCAGGTAGGCAGGATTGTTTCTCACCCGTTTCAAGCACCAGACTTTTGCTTTTATTCTGAAATAGGATGAGCTTAAAGACGAATATGATCTGGGGCTAAATTAGAGCCTTTCATGTATAAAAAACCAATACTGCAAGTTACAGATTAAAAGAAGGCAAAATCCATCATTTTACTAAAAGGCTAATTAGAAGCTGAGCAATTAGCTCGAGAAGCCTTATCAGAGCTTCTTTTGGGAAATTGGTGCTTTTAGTGTTACACAGACAAGGTGAGTCTGGCTGCGTTCCCAAGACTGTGTATGTAAGAGGAAAGTTGCAGATAGTTGTGGTTTAATAAAGCCCCTTGATGCCCTCATCTGCTGGATAATAACTTTAATTGACAGTTAATGTTTTCAGCTACATAAACTTTTAAAAATTATTATTTATGTTTCAAAGAAAGGTTACTCTTGATAATAGAATCTTTAAGCGTAGATCTTAAGCAACTTTTTAAAATCACGATTTGAGACAAATAGGATGCTTTAGGGTTTTTTACTGGCTACAGAATCATGTGAATTAAACCACTCTAAGTATACCTATCCGAAGAGTTCTTAACTTTGCTATTTGTATTTTTAGAATTATTATGAGCTCCAAAGGAAGGAGTTACGTTGTAACCCCATTTATGTTGCTGCCCATCTCTTCAAAGACACCTGTGGTCTTTGCAAWGACWGAAGTCCCTGTATGCTGTTGCMCTTMCAGCAGCTGTTCACAGACAGCTACRTCCAATTCCCGTTGCTCTGGGGCCTGGCTGAGGATGTATCATCATCATCAGGCTCTTGGGGCACAGCCATAAGTGAGGGTGTTTATGATGCTGCTCCTGCTTCTGCCCATACCTTGCCCTGGCCCGTGGGGCCTGGTTGCTTAGGAACAGATCTGTGAGATGACAGTGGTGTTTATCTCTTGGCCTTCAGCAAATAAGGAGTGTTAATCTGTAGTTCATATTGTAGCTGACTTTCTCTGTGGTTTATTAAATGCAGTGTGTTTAAGCAGTGTGTTCTCCGAAAGCTTTCATTTAGCCGAGTTTCCCAGCTGTATTAAAAGTGTGGCGCAGCGGGCATCGGATGTGAGCTCCCGGAGCAGGGCAGAGTTTAATACCAACGTGACATTTGSAAGAGAGTCCAGGGGAATGCACTGTGCCTGCATATTGCATTTCAAGAGCACTTTACCATTTGCCAGCCTTTTTATTTTTCTTGAATTTCARATTCCTAAGGGAGTTAGACGGAAAGGGAAGAGTTTTTATGCTTCCCTAAAATAACTGCTTACGTCTTATTCCACGCAAATTAGAGCCCCCCCTCCCCAACTTTTCACACCACAAATGTGCAACAGATAGAAGAAAAAAACAGAGAGCCTGAATCAGAACTGGGCTATACCAGGTGCTATTCCTCTGTCACTGTCTCGCTTTTCTACTCCGATCCCCAAATTCCTCTCTTCTTGCTGCCTTTTGCCCACGCTCACTTTCTCCAGGGCAGCCAGTATTTTCAGAGCTCTTGGCCAGCACTCAGCAGGCAGACACAGTGACATGTGCTTCTCCTGTGGGCTGGGGGATGAAGAATATAGCTGGTTATGTCATGTGTAAAGCAGAGTCTCACAGATCCCATCTTGTGAGCTACAGCCTACTGCATCTTATAGGAGAAAGCTGGTCTGTGTGTCATCAGGGAGACAGCAAAGCAGCAAGGCTTATTATATTCTTATTTCCACTTTTGGTTCACAATTTAAATACCCACAAGGAACAGATTTTCTCTGCTTATAACAGCCTTGTAGAATGATAATGTCATTGGAAATTTCATTTTGCCTTTGCCCAAGAAGACAACAGCTGTCTTCTGCAAGGCAGAGAAATTGTAATCTTTACAATTCTTCAATATTGTACAACAAAGGCTTTAGGATCTGTCATTTACTCAGTGATACGTGTTTGTGCAGTACCTAGCAGAATGGTAGTTTTTCTCTTGATACTTGTCCTTTTAGTGCTATTCCAGTTTAAATGTTAGTCATAAAAATCATACAATGCAAATACATTGCAGTTCATGTAGAGGAATGTGATCGGCAGTTCACACATGGGTTTTTAACTGTTGTAATCAATGGAAATGTTCTTAATGCCAGTAAGGGCAATAGAATTTAGTCCCAAAATGTCCAGCTTTGCAATTCCTGAGTCCTCAGGTATGCGATTACTGGCAGGCTAAAGTGCTGTGTGAGATTGGGGTAGAATGAGCTCCTGCCAAATTCTCCCAAAATTCCTTCTTTCTTCCCTGAGCAGAGAGGAACTGCATTCCCATGATGATACATGCACTCCCACTGGAAATCAGCCAGGTGGAAAGAGAAAAAACCTCCAAACCATGATTTTCTATGCATTAGCTGTCCAAAGTGCTCARCACGTGTAGGGAGTTCAGCTGTGACATGGGACCTGTTCTTGTGTCCTGTGCAGATCAATGCATCCCCGAAATCATGACATTTGGCACAGATTTGGTGTCACTTGGGAGCTCTGCTGTAGTCCAAGTAGTATCACCTCTCCTTGAGCTTTCCCATGCCATATGGACTTGTCTGATGGAGAGGCAAGAAGGGATTTCCTAGRAGTAGCATGAGGGCTGGAGCCAGTCTCAGGGATGGCATCTGTGTTTACTTCTTTTAGCACTTCATGGCAACCACAAAATTAGGGACCCTTTCTTGTGGGTGATTGCAGTCATCCCAGGTACATCCTGACAGGCTGATGGGATGAGAGAAATAGTACAGTCTGTAAAAATTTCAGTTATATGGAACACAGTTATACAGAAACTCAAACTATGTTTTGTATAAGTGCAAATAATACTATTGCTGCATTGTTGCCTCACTGAAAGGGGTCCATGTTCAAAGCAGGATTTGGTTATGTGCTTCAGGCAGCAGGGTTATGTGCTTGTACCAGATGGAGCTTTTAAATTTTCATCAGCAGGTTTATAAACACAAGAATATCCTTTTATCTGCCCCCAGCTCTTTTACTAATGAGCTGGAAAGGCTGAACTTCAATTAGCATGGAGGAGCAGATGAAATAAATACATTCTTACTCATAATTATCCATCATGTGAGAATGAAATAGACATGAATAATTACCTTTTTCAGTTTTTTTGAAGCTTTTATATTGGCTTTTTTCCCCCCCTTTAAGGCTTAGTAGTATAAATGAGTGAAAATAGCTAAAAAATAAGCTGGTGATGAAATTCTACTGCAGGCAGAGTGAGAGTTTTCAGCCTTGCTCATCTTTGCGTTGACTGCTGTAGGTGTTGGGCCAAGCCAACACGAGGGTGTGTAACAGCTGTGTTGTTAAGTTCACTATAGAAGGATTTTACAAAGCAGTTTATAAAACTACATTTTTCAGGCTGCTGAGAGGTGGCCAGAGAGGTCTAAGCTTTAAAGCGACCCTGCTGGGTGTTATCAGGGAATCCCAGCTTTTCTTGAGGGGTGCAGGTCCATGGAGAGCAAAGGGATCGATGGGTTGAACTCTGTCTTTGCCTTTGGCAGCATGTTTGCTGGCCTACAACGTGTGCTTGTGTGCTCTATCGTGTGCCCCAGCTGAGCAGCTCTTTCTGGACCCTGCAGGCATCCAGCTACTGTGCGTGTTCCCTCTGGTTTATAAATCATTCAGGAGATATTTGCACCTTTCAACAGCTATTTAGAGGGTATCAAGGAAGGATCTCCACCTGAACTGTCTTTCAGGGAGGAAAAAGGTTGAGTGAATTTTCGAAGATCAGTCATCTTGGCACACAGTTTGAGAATGTATTGGAAAATTGTCAGGAAGGCTGAGGAAAGGCACAACTTTGTGAGGTATAGATTGGTTCTAGGAATTCTGCATCCAGCTTTTCGTGTCATAGAATCATAGGATGTTGAGGGTTTGGAATGGACCTGAAAGACCACATAGTCCCAACCCCCCTGCCATGTGCAGGGACACCTTCCCCTAGACTGGGTTGCTCAAGGCCTTACCTAGCTTGGCATTGAACACCACCAGGGCTGGGGCATTCAACCCTGCTGGATATCTTGCCTGAAGAAGGCTTTCTTGGAAAAGTAATCCATTAGGAGGATAGCGCCTGCTGTTGGAAAATTGAGATACATACATTTGAACCAGTAACTGAAAGAAAACTGTTCTCCTAGTGAGAATAATTGAATATGTTCTGACTAATCAAACCCCAGAATACACCCCTGAGACACTTACTGGTCACATTTTTGGTGGGCTGTGCTTCAACAGAGGATGTCTGCTTTATGGGTCGTACTGACCTTGGAATAAAATGCGGTAGAATCATTGAAGTTGGAAAAGACTTTTAAGATCATTGAGTCCGGCCATAAACTTCAGATTGCCCAGTCCACCACTAAACCAACTCCTCAAGTGCCACATCCACACATTGCTTAAACACCTCCAGAGATGGTGACTCAACCACCTCCCTGGGCAGCCTGTTCCGGTGCTTGACAACCCTTTCCGTGAAGGAATTTTTCCTTATATCCAAACTTAAGATCGCAGGAGAAAGGCAAAGCAGCATTGCAAAGGTCTCCCCTGATGACACAAAACCAACAGAATTTTTCTCTTCCCAAGTCATGCAGCCTTGATATCTGTAGCTGGAGGCAGCTGCTGTTCTTTCACAAAATGTGGCTGTGAGCAGGAGGCAGCAAAAAGCCAGCACGACACGGGGGTTTGCAATTGCCACAGAGCCTGAGTGCAAGTGCCACTTGATTGAATTATCAGAGATGCATGAGGCTTCAGTTCTAACTTAGCATAGAGATTGCTGAGGAAAAATGGACCTATTCTCTGATTTGCTGTTCTGATGGCATAGATCATTGTTAGAAGAAGGCCACTAAGCTTTTCTTTGTACTGCATTGAAAGTGACACATTGCAAGGGGAGGAAAAGTTCTGTTTAAAATTGCATAATCGAGGATAAAGTGAAATTGAAAAGAAAGATCAAAGATATGAAGTAGGGATAGGAAGAAAGAGGCAAGGTACAGCATGGCTGCAGAGATGTCTTAATTTCACTTTAATGAATCTCTGCTCAGGAAGGGAAGGRTGGCTCTTTGTGTACCAGGAGGGAAAAACCAGCCTTCTGCCACCACACTGAGATTCCCTTTGAACATGGTCTCCTACCAGAATGAAGGACTGCACTCTGCTTCACATTTCAGAGAATTAGAAAAGAACCAAGCTATTTTCTGACTCCCTGCATCCTGCTTATGTAACTTGCAGATGACGGCTGTGCAACCTCTGGCTGAGCCCTGGAAAATTTCCTTGTCGGTGAGTCAGGTGCTTGGCAAACAGTCTGGCGCAGTGGGCTCGGAGAGGAGATTGCACTTAGAGGCATTACCTGGGTACCAGAGCCCAGTTCAAGGTCTCTTTATGGAGCCTCTTCCTACTAGAAGCTTTCTGATCATCCTGGTCTTGTCACTGCCAAGTGCCTCTGTTCTGCTGTGCTAATTAGTGCAAAGCGTCCCCATTGATTGCATTGAAGCCGAAGAAAACCACAGCCCTGGCTGTTATCCAGAGATGTGGGTCAGCAAGGAAGGAGGAGAAGATCTGAACAAGAATGAGTCCTTGGCCTTTCCATAAATTTTGTCCATAGAAATTCCTTAAGGACGTGAGGAGAGTGTTTAGTGCAGTGGGACTGCAAAAGTGGGACTTCCTGGGGAAGCACAGGGTCCCCCTTTGCAGTCCCCATTCTGAAACTCCATGCAGTCACCACAGCAGTGTTGGTTTGGAGGCTCTGAATCTGGCTGAAAGCTGGAGGACAGGACTGCACGTTGTGCTGCAGGAGTAAAATTGAGAAGCGTGAGAAGGTAAGGATTAGACCCAGGGACGAGAGGAGAAAACTGAAACAGATGCAGAACTGTCTCAGCTGCAAACCAGACTTCCCTGTGGCTCAGCTGCCACCTCCAGCAGCAGCAGCAGATCCCAATTTCCACCTCTTTGGAAGTATAACTGAGAGGAGACAGGAGGTCTGTACCACCAAGTAGGTTCAGTCACTGCAGAGTGTCGAGGGTGGGACAGCTGTGATGTCCCCAAACACAGCCCATCTTACAGGAATCTGTGCAGGAAGGCTCTGGCAGCCCAGCTGTGCTCAGGGCAGTCCTTGGCTTGCTCCTGCAAGGAGCCTGTTTGCCAGACTGTAGTGGGAGGGGGGGACAAAAAAAGGCTTTGCCACAGGAATGACCTGGTGACTAATGAGTTTCATTGATCCTGTGCTTGCAGGAGAGAGCAATCCATCACCTGCAGCTCCTGCGGGCTGTTCTGCTGAAGGCTCTGAGGAAGCAAACGTGAGATGTTGTCCAAAAGCAGGGCTGTGTGAGCCCTCTGAACCTAATGTGTTCTCATGGATGTATGAACGTGACAGTGCAGAAGATCCCAGCATCAGGGAATCTCTGGATGGCTTCTACAAAATGTACTGCAGAAAGCAGCCGGAGAGGAGGGATCCGACCTACGAGGCTGCCTCCCGGTGTCTGTCACAGAAGATTTCAGAGCTGGAACAAAAGGGTGGAACAAAATATGTGTCACGTTGCCTGCAAATGGCACAGCTGGTCTTGAACAGAGATGGATGTAAGATCTTTCCAAACCATCCCTCTTCTGCTTGCTTTTCAAAGCCAGCTGAAGGAGAAGTCTTGTTGGAAAACAGGAGGACACCAGGACTCTCTGATGACATCCTGCAATTCCTCTTGAAACAAACACAGGCGGAACATAGCCCTGATGTGTCACACGACAAGTGAGCGAGTCACTGGTTTGTTTCTGTCACTGGAGCTTTGCTTGCCCTCCAGAAAGAGGAGACTTTCTTAGAAAGACACTGTTCTCCAAGCACCACCTTCAGCACCAGATGCTCCATGGAGGGGTTCACCCAGAGCAGACCTTGCACCTCGGTCTGTGCAGGGCAGCACTGCAGAAGGAGCATCTGTGGTCCCCATGTAACTCTTGGGATGCGTTGACTGATTGGGATGGGACATCAAACGTGATAATTTATACCAGGCTTTTAAATGGACCTACATCTTTACCCCAGCTTAAGAGTGGTGCGGCCCAAATTCAGCCCCTGTGTAGGCATGGGTGTCCAGGTGCTGTTGGCTGTAACGGACTGTTTGGATGACCTTGGCACGGTGTGCCCCAGCCCTAGAGAGGGAAGGTTAAGATGTTGTTCTGTACCTGGCTGATGCTGTAACACATTTGCCTCCATGGGGGTGCCTGTTAGCTGTGTGTTTTTACCTACAGACATATGATCCCACAGATCATGACTGCAATGCAGGTGAGTTTTTCCGACAGAAAAAGCGTGTGTGTGCTTGAGAAAGAGAAAATACAGCTTCTGAGCATGTTCTGTGACAGTGCTTCTGTCCTGTTTACCTCCCCACCATCACCCCCCTAACAACCTTCAGTTCCTGTCTTTCATGATGGTGCTAATGAGATCCCTGGGGGAATGTTCCCTTTAAAATGAAACAGATCTCTCTGAGCCCAAAAAGGCTGATGTCAGTCAGCAACAGAGCAGTGAACCCACACACAACCACCTAAGGTTTTTCTCTTGGAAGCCTCCTGGCTCAGCGGCTTCTTTGCTGCTTTACTGCCTCTGCTGGGCACATAAATGTCTTTGTGCATATTTTCCACCCACTGGCTTGTCCACTGGAAGGATGGTTTGCTGTAGTGATGTTGGTTGCTCACTGGGGAGGCCATTCTCCTGTGTGGGTGTGAGCAAGGAAGCAGAGTGTCAGAGGAAGGGATGTGTTTAAGGGGACAGCATACGGGCAAAGAAGAGAGAAAGAAAGAAAGGGTGGTTGAGGTTTCAAAGGTGAACATCAGTGTGGTTACTCCAGTACAGCTGCACTGCTTGCACCAGATTTGGTATTTGATCTTCAGCATGTGCCAGCCCAGCTGTTGAGACCTCTCATCCGTTCCTTCTCCACACTGGCCAGATCTCAGAGTGGGTTCTTCTGTTCCTGCCTGTCAGATTGTCAGATTCCCTGCTGGAGTTCCACATGGGGTTGCTTTTCCTGCCTCGCTGCCCCTGGCAGATTGGCACAGTGGCTGTGCTCTGCAGGTGTTTCCAGCAAAGGCAATGGAAATTTGGCTGCTGACTTGGAGCAGAGCAGGAAGAGGCCCAGCTGGCTGCAAGTTATGGCCGGAGTCTTAGGACTTGGTGTAATCTGTCTTTACAAACAGATTTATATTGGAACTGCCTGGGTTTAGTTTCCTGGCTTTGTGGTGGTCCTGCTTGGTGTGGTGCTCGCTGGCTTTTATGGCAGAGGTGTTGTACCTGTGCTGGAGGGCACACAAAATATTGGAGCAGACCTTCAGCTGCTCCCCCAGCTGCTCAAGTTAATGGTGCTCAGGGAAAAAAAAGAGTTGAGGATGCAGCATCATTTCTGTAGAAGCAAATAAATCCACAGGTGCTTGTGTATCAAAATCCAAATGAAAGCATCCTGCTGGCAAAAACTACAGAGAAAGGTAATAATCAGCTAGTGTAGGAGTAGATACAGCTGGAAACAGCAAACATGCTCCTGAGAGTGCTGTCAGTAACTACAGTAACACCACTGGCCTCTCTGCCAGCTCACATTGCTTAACCACCACGGCTCTGTCACAGCCACAAGGGCATTGGTACTGACAGATGTAGGGAGCTATTGCTAAGGATGTGCAGGGAAGAAGGAAAGACTTCARTGTGAATCAGATGTTGTTGCTTTTAATTTTTTGCCAGCGTTTATGCTGTTCCACACAGTTAAATTAGTTGCTGTGCAAAAGCGTTTAACTGCCATTTTAAGGAAAATAAACTCCCATGAAGAGAGAKATGGAGATATCAGAGGTCTGCATCTGAATCCCTTTAGTTGCTCTATTTGGTTTGTTGATGAATTGGTCAGCGCTTTGGGTTAGCTCTAAAACCATCTGGTCTCCTATTCAGACTTTTTTTTAAAGGAAAAAAAAAAGCCAAAGACATTCAATTTCCACAAAGARGGCTTGCAGCAAAATAGAAAGTTCCTGTTCTATAGGAGAGACCTGCTGCTACTGATGTTTGAGACATACCTGCTGGGTTTTGGTGGAAGAGAAAAGGAGCCCTGATTGACTCTAGTCTGACYCTAGAGACAGACATGGGTTTCTCCACTCACAGCAAAACATGAGGTGTCTGCCTGGAGCCCCTCTGGAATGTACACAGGATGCTCCTCCTGAGGCCTGATGAACCTGAGCTGCCATCATTTTATCCATTTTTGGAATGAGATGTAGAAAACATTGAGGCAGTAGCTGCTCATTTGTTGTTAAGTGTTTTCAATGATGACAAAGCAAGGCAGTCTTAGCTTGGAAGATGCGTGTCCACGCRGGAAGTTAATGTGGGGTCCCTCTGTGGGGAGATCAGGCTGCTTCACACGGGGCCAGAGGGGAGGTGAGGCACCTCCAGAGAGCTTCTGCTTCAGCTTCTCTGGCTCTCGGGGTTGCACAACTGCCTTTAGCATCACGGTTTTCTCATTAGAAATTTCTGGTGCAGCAAGAAAAGAGATAAGGGGACTCATTACTCTGGAACCCTTGAGGTAGCGAGGTGCAAGCAATGACAAAATAGAGAATAGGTGGCTGCTGAAAGAACATGAAGATAGATACTGGCAGAGGAGAGCATGAAGCTGCTCAATTTTAAAGACCAACGTAGGCAGAACAGACTGGATGCAGCTGAAAAATCTGGATTATGACTCATATCTAGAAATCTTGGCTGGTATCTTGCAGACGACATGGTAATCATGCAGTCTTTTGAGAAGTTTGCACCCCTCACAGTCAGGAGTGCCTGCAGTTCTTCTGTGCACTGCTCACTTCCAGTGGCCTGGAGCTGTGACTACCCATGGCTTCTCTAAGGTAAAAGGACAGTCTTTTTGCAGATAAGTACCAAGGGTGGTATGAAGCCCCCACGGAAATGTCCCATGTTTTGTCCCTTTCTCCCCAGCCTGTGCAATAATCTCTGAGAAAGTGAGTTTCTTCCTGAGAAGTGAAGGGCCTTCCTCTTTCCCTGCTTGCAGTTACTTAGTTTTGACACTTCTATGGTTTCAGTTCACCCTATCTCCCCCGACTTGCTGGCCTCCCCAGCAGTGGAGGTTCTCACCTCCACTGCCAAAGCCAGCTGCTGTCACCTCTCTTCATCCCCCTGTGTGTGGAGGCTGCTTTAGCAAAGGTATTTGGTGGCTTACAGTGCAGAACAAATCCAAGGCTTGTTCAAGGCTCACAGCAGAGGAGCAACTCTCTGAGCCCAGCTTAGGACAACACCTGAAAACCTACCACACCTTTCAGGGCTGTGGCTGTGCAAGATCCCACAAGATCTTCAAGCAAAATATGTAAGTGAAATAAAAGATGGGGAATAACATAGGTCCCATAGAGTAAGACTAGCAAGGCCAAAATTGATCCATCATTGCCAAGCAGGAGGAACACAGGACATGGTGAGGACTTGACAGCCACAGCCCAGAGGTTTCCCTGCTGTGCAGCACAGATCCAAATCCCACCCAAGGTCTGTTAGAGACGTGTGTGCTTTGAATTGGGTATTTTCCACCTGATCTGGATCAGCATCCCCGGGGTCTCAGAGGGGTGACTACTGCTGCGGGCACAAAGCCCCTKCCTGTGCACATGGACTAGGTCTGGCAGGCTGTGAGTGCTGCCTYTATTCCCAGAATGGACCTCACATAAATGCCTGATCCGAGCTCTTTTGTCACCCTTGACAAATCCTCCTGCTGTTAAATCATTCCCCACTCTCCTCGGCCGGGAGCTGCTCCAGGACCTTTGGTATCAATGGCCTCTCTGCTGCTTACTCCGACAGCGTTTTTATTTTCCCTCCCACGCGGCTGCTGGTGGGAGGTGCTGATTCATGCCAGCGACCTACCCAGTCCTGGAGCCCAAAGGCAGCCAGAGAGAGCTGAGCTCCTGGCACAGGCAGGTGCTGAAACAGGCCTTCAGCAGGCATCAGAACCAGGGCCATTTACACCAGCAGAGGGTTTTTCCCCAGGAGTTTAAGTGCTTTGGTATGTCTGGCTATATCGGGACATACGGTTGTTAAAATCAGTATACGACAGGCAGTGTACATCCTGGATAAATGTGGCTATTTCTTTACTGAKCTTGGTGACTTTGTGTGGGGCTTATGTTTTCCCACAACACAGAAGTTCATTTTAAAAATACCCAGTTCTGTAGGCTTTCCCTAATGACTCTTTTCCCACACACATCGATTAGGTAACAACATATGCCAGCATTTCTTCCTTAAAAGTAAAATCTGGCACACAGCACACAGAGCATGAAATAATAAGATGTGATTAAGGCAGTAGCTGRAGCTAACCAAAGCCAGACAACTCATGGCTGAAAGGTCAAACCTTTATTTAAATTGTCTTTGCAGTGACTGCTTTGTTTACAGGTGCTGTGTCTTGAGATTTAAAGACTTGTAATGAAAGAACATCTGTCAGAGAAAATTCGCCATGAGTTCAAGCCAAACAAACTTTCACTCGCATTAGAAKGTTGGTTCTTGTAATAGGAAATGTCAGTCAGCCTTAGGGCAGGTATCACTGTCCAGGGTTACCTGCATTTCTGTGTGAGATGAGCCAGGAATGGTGCTAAATGGGAGCTAAAGTCAGCACCTCCTGGCCRGAGAAGCAGGGTGATTCTGTGATTAAAGATACTGAGGCGGGGATGCTGTGCCCTGCAACACATTTTCAGTGTGACTTTCACCAATTAGTTTGTTCTAAGTTCCCAGCAGCTTGTTTTGGGCATCTGAAAGCTTCAGAGAAAGAATGAAAGGGCAGGGCATTTATACCCACATCTTTGTCTAACAGCAATTCCCCTCAAAAGCCTGCAGTTAGAGACTGAAATAATAATAGAGGTTCTGCATCTGTGGTCCAGGCTCCCTTATTTAAGAAACAACTCAGCGTGTGTTCTGTGGGGCCAGCTTGGGTTTGCATCCTTGTTTTTTCATCCTGCCTGGGTCTGACTGGTCCCTGAGACAAGTCGAGCACCACGTGGGAAACGTGTGAGTGCAGACAAGTCCCGTGGCTGGGTTCTGTCTCTGGGAGTGTTAATGCTGCTTGGCTGGTGTTCAAGAATAGACTGGTTGCACATGAATTACTCGGGGGGGGRAAAATCTTCCGGGATGAGGAGACAGACTGCTATTTTGAAGCTAGGGKAGTCTTTCCACACGCAGCAGTGGATTAGGCTGAAAATGCAAAGGTGTGCTGGACCGGGATCAGACTGATTCCTGTGCCACTTCCTCCTGTTCCCGTTCCCATGGGACGCCTCTGCGGCACTGGTGCTTGGTGTCTGTGCCCAGCCAATATGGGTCTGGGATGAGGAGAAGGAGGCATGTGGGAACTGTTTTTTCCCAAAGCCAGGGAACACTCTGCAGGCTCAGTATGCCTCACCTGAGTGTTGGCAAAACCACCCCCTATGGCTTGCTCTTTCTCATATCCAGGGCAGCAGAGTCTCTTTCAAGGTCACTTTTTCTACTTCTTGTGTTTGCATCACCTTTTCCCCCTCAGGGCTGATAGACAAATTTACTGATGGAGTATCTTCCAGGTGTTTTCATTTCCCAAGGCTGCCTTTAAGCTTAAGCCTCTTAAGCCTTTTTTATAAGCACATAGTGTTTCACACAAAGAGCCCAAAAGTCTTAAAATCAGGGTATGCAAAAGGAAGAAAGGATATTTTAAGGGGAAGAGATCCTAGCAAAATATCCTCTTGCATTTTKTAGGTTTTGCTCTCTCTTTCATAGGGTCTTCTTTTTGCAGCTGAGTTTCTGCTCTTAGTGCCAGTGGTGATTAAAAAAGGGATGATGGAAGATTTCTTTGGCGATTCCTTTTGCTGTGTGAGCACTGCTGTCATCAAATAGATCTCCCAACCCTGTGTTTCCAATCTGGAATTATGTGCAAGGACATAATTGGATTTTTTTTTTTCCAGAACATACGTTGTTCAGTAATAAAAACTTTACTTTGAAATCATGACAGTGTGTTGCAGAAATCTATATGTTTTTATCTTACAAAATGGAAATTTGCCTCTGAAATTTCCATGACACTGTCAACCACAGAACACTATTGTTCTTACCAAACAGAACCCTTGCTGAGAGCCAAAGTGCTATAAATATTTAAAGAAATTAATTACTAAATAAGCCAGAGTAGTGCCCCAGTCTTCAAATATTAAATGGAACATACACAGCTGACAAAATGCAGGCAGAAACACTGAATGGGGCAATTTAATTGCCTACATGTAATTATTTGCCGTGCAAAGGCAACTGTTAAAGTCATTTTTGCTTAATCACAAGCAGTACTCAAAATACAAGGGCTTAAGTCCACATTTTGCTTGCTGAAAGAAATTTCTGTCCTGCTTTACATTCTACTACACAAGCCCCAGACTTCACCAAGGAGGTTAATTAACCAGTGTGGTTGATTGCATACTTTGGGGGGCATTGGGCAGGGGTGGTTTTATGGAGGGCTTTCTTTGGGGGAGGGCCTGGGCGTGCAGCTCAGCTGTGCCCAGGCTGCAGGGTGAGATGCTCTCAGGCTGCTCTCTGGGCATCAGCTCCCTGGGAACTCCAGTCCTGCAGGGATGCCAAGCCTCCAAAAGCCGGGCCAGAGGGACATGTTGGCAGCTTTTGGGCACTGTCCGTGGTCCAGGACTCGTGGTCTGGTCAGGAGGGTGCTGGGGTGCTCTCACTTCCCCCCTTGTTGAGGAGGAGGCACCTGGGGCTGTGGAGGTTGCTCCTGTTGTCAGCAAGGCAATTTGGTGACAGCTGAGACTGGGAGAAGATTTAGTCATAGCCAAATTTATAAAACCATGAGTAATTGTGTAAGGGTTTCTTGAGCCCCTGCTCAAGATCCAAAAGCTGCATTTTAGCTTGRTGACCRATTCATCTGGAGTGGTGAGTGGTAAGTCTTGACTTGGAGTCCAGCAGATCATTTTCTGACAGCCAGTCAGGTCGGAAGTGGCAGCACAGAAAAAATGAAGTATTATGACTAAAAATTCCAGTGATGCCAACAGTACTGGGCCAATTCCAACTTTCTCTTATARGAGGAGGTGTGCTTGTTGTTTCCCATCAGCGTCATCTTTCCCATGGAGACATTAYCAGTGGAATTGCAAGAGCTAAGTTGCATTTGCTGCCTGGAGCCAGCAAGGACAGCAAGGTGCCTGTGAGTTCTGTAGCCTGTGAGTGTATCYAGAGGCCCTGAAGATTTATATCAGGTAGCATAGGGCTTTTTCCAGAACACCATAGCAGAGTCTGTGCATGTGTTTTTCATATCAGTGAACAGTTATGACATGTCTTGTAGGTATATTTTAAATCTCTTTTCAGTTTGGCCATATAATATTTGACCTTATTTCTGTGGTATAGATATATCACTGCAGAACAGGAGCTAGAAGGATCCTGCATGGAAGAGAAGAGGGTTACAAGTGAACAGAATCTGCTTTTTTTTCAAGAAGACCGAGAAAGACAATTCACAAAGAGTTGGGCTGAACTTTTAAGGTTCTCCTGGTTCTGAAGCAGAAATACCTTGTAAATTCTTTCAATTTCTTATGCAGTAAGCCTTTGACACTAAAAACCAGCAGTCACACTGCCTGCATGTGGCATGAATAAAACCCCACTGTGTGAGGTGCTATATAAATGTAGAAAGGAAACAAAAGAGAGTTGCCCATGCTACAGAAATTCCTCATCTGTACCACACAGGGTCTTTTCACAGCTTCTCTGTCTCTCAGCTGCAGCTCAGCTTGCTGGGCAGTTCATCGATGCCATGTGCTAAGGCCACAGGTGGTGACAGTCATGTTTAACTTTCGTGGAAGAATGACCCAAAAGTGTATAACTGGAGGCAAAAGATGTGCATTTTGGGTTTAAATTAGTAGCTGGTTATTGTGTAAATACAGAATTAGGTGGGTTTATATCTCAGTGCATTCAGGTGATTTGCATCCCGTGGACTCGGCTCTGCTGTGAGGGTGCGTTTTTTGTCACTGCTGGGTTTTGGATGACAGAGACTAAACCAAAATGTGCAGATTGACCGCCCACTGTACCAGCCTGATTCACCCAAACACAGGCTGCTGCAACGTGTGCTTAGAAGCATTTTGGCTTATCTAATATCAGTATCATCTCCCATGGATTCGGCTCAAGCAGATGCTGTTGGATGCAGTGCTGATGAGAGCCAGCTGAGCACTGGCCTGTTCCCTCCCCAGTGGATGTGGCGGATGGATTTTAGTTCCTCTGAAGTCCGTCACTGTATGAATAAAGAGGCCCCTGGTCCGCCTCATTGTAGAGCTACTAGGATGCTAACTCAGTTCCTGGGGCGTAGTTTAGCTCTTGGAGTCACTTGCAGCAGCTGGAATTAGTGACCTGTGAGTAAATGCATGTAAAGGGTAATGTGGAACAGCAGCAGAGCCTGAGCAGCTGTGCAGCTCCATTCTCCCTTAGGTTGCAACGAGCACTGTGTACAACAAGGCCTCTGAAAGGATTTGGTTGCTATTAGTGAAACTGGATAGATGGTGTCCYTTAGGTGCTGTCTTTTCCAATTCCATTGTCTTTATCCAGACCCCTCCTCTTAGCACCTCCTGGATGAAAGAGATGAGTTTGTTCAGGAAATGGGCTGCAGTATTTTAATTCCATGAAAACTAATTGGCATCCGAGAATGAAGATAATCCCCACTAGCACATCTTAATTAGAAGAGCGATCCTCATATTCCTCATGCAGTCTCCTCTCAATTTAGAAGGAGCTCAGGCACAGAAATTTGCTCATCATCCTTTGAAGTTCCGGCTTCTAGCATGAGCCAAATGTGTAATTTTTTTAAAGCGTTTGTATTTGAGAGAATCCCACAGGATAAATACTGTTTATTCATAGAGCAATAGATTGTCACAACATTATGAGGCGTGTGCATCACTGCAGTCAGAGTACTGACACATCTGAGAAAGGAGGTTGGGGTGTGCCACTCACAACTGATCAAGTGAAATGTGCCTCTGCCTGCAGTAATCCTGATTTACTGCAGTCACAGCTCCCTCCTAATCTGCAGAGAAACTCATCCCAGCTGATACCTGGCTGTAAAAGTCCATGTGAAGTGACATTGCTTTGAAAATAGAGCCTGACTTAACTAACCGTGGGCAGGATGCTTGGATGCTCTGGTTTTCCAGTGCTAGCTGAAAAGTCTGTGGGATCGTGTTTTGAAATCCTACCCTTTAGACAGAATTAGATATACTCCAATTCTGTCACTGGTCCTGTCATGGACCTCCTGCAACACTTGCAAATCTTTGTAACCTCGATCCTGATCAAGTCTGAAGGTGTGAGCATGTTGCTCCCACGTAGAGCCTGATGTAACTGGTGGCAAAACAGGCTGTTTATATGCCTGTAGAAGAAGAGAATGCATGAAAGGCAAATGTTTCACTTAAAATTCTTTCTCGTGARCAGCTGAGGAGGTTGAGGCCTGGCTGAATCCTCACACAGACAGGGGAGGACATGGGGGCCTTGGAGCCAGTGAAATTTGTCAGTCTTTCGAATGGGGTTCTTGACTTCCCAAAACCAAGGCTGGTGATGTCCAAAGAAGCATCTGCCGGTGGAGATGAGGCTTGCACAGGCAGTTCAGGAGCAGCGTGCTGCAGGGGGAGATTGGGAGGAGATGTGGAAGATGATTTGCTTCCCATGCTGGCCGGGTAACTGGGTTCTGTTATTTTGCAGAAATTGCAAGGTGAGGAAGGTGTCTGGCTTTGCCTCCTGGTGTCACAGGCTGCCTCCTGGAACAAATGGAGCTGGAATTCCTGCTTCCTTTACGCACCAATGAAACTGCATGTGAGTTTAATTGGAGTGCTGTCCTTGTGTCCTGTTTTATAYGTTTCAAGGCTATATGGTTATAGCAGCCTGGCATTGTTAATAGACAATAGAATGGCACACAGAATGATAATAGGGGTAACTGCCATCTTGATGTATAGATCCATTGTCCTCCCTGAACGCTGGCAATTAGAGGGCCATCTGCTCAGCTCTGAGGACAAACAAAAAAGAAAATTGAAAATACACATAAATTGGAGATGGCCCTCTGAGGGGGGCTCTGCATGGAACTGGGTGGAACATTCGGACTTGCTCTAGGGAGACCTCGTTGTAACTTGTCATTTAAGCTTTTTATTCCACTAAGGACTAATTGGGGCAGTGGGGGCTGTTAAAGAAAACGATATAAAACTTGATCTCTGTAGGCTTCCTCTGGCTCCCCAGAGCATCATCACAGTAAATAAGAGGTTTGGCTGTGGAGGTGGATGCTAAGAGCAGCGATTTCCCTGGTAAAACTCTTGAGGAATACTGCCTGTCATTCCCTCACCAGATGACATAAGTACGGGGATTGCTTTTCCAGTCCTTCTCTGGGTCTGGGTTTGCTGTGTGCAGGGGTGGGGGAGGCTGTGAGAGGAAGGGGCAGTGATATGAGGGGAAGGGACAAAAACCTTGCGGGAGGAAAAAGCTGCTGCAGCACCTGAAGAGGCTTTGATGGGAAATGGATGTGGAAACGCAGCAGTGATTTCTTGTGGAAGCTGTTCAAGAGGGATGGGTTACCGAACCTCCTCCCTGTAGGTACAGGCTCGGCATCCTCTCACCGTGGGAAAGACCTAAGGATGATAGCGCATCCTCAGAGCTGGAGACAGAGGCAGGGAAGCCCCGCTTTTCCCCTTTCCTGAGGCACGGCGGGGCGGGTGGGGTGCAAGGGGGTCTTCGAAGTGTTAAGCGGAGGGCAGGAAGAACGGATCCGGTAGTCGCCAGGGAAGGGAAAACGAGCTCGGCTTTCCCAGCGCGTGAGACACCCGCCCGGCGCGGGGATGGAGCGGCCGGGGCCGAGCGGGTCCCGCGGCTGCGGGGGGAGCGGGGGCGGCGGCGGCACCGCCCCCGGGGGCTCGCGGTGACGCAGCTCCCGGCGGGGCCCCCCGCGCGTCCCTCCGCCCCCGCTCCCCTTTTAAACCGCGCCGAGCCCAGCCCAGCCCAGCCAGCCGAGCCCAGCGAGCCGGGCCGAGCCCAGCCCAGCCCAGCGAGCCGCGCCGAACCGAACCGAACCGGGCATGGGGCCGCGGGCGCTGCTCGCCCTCCTGGCGGCCGCCGCCCTGGCAGGTGAGCGGGGCGCGGGCGCGTCCCGCCGGGACGGCGCGGGGGAACAGCCCCGGGGAGGGATGGAGGGGCTCGCTCCCGGGAGGTGCGGGACACCGGGCACGGCCCCGCGCCCCGSCGTCGCCCGTCGGGAGGTGCGGCGGGGCTGGCGCTGCTCGGGAGCTCCTCGGCTGCTCTCCCGTTATGTTTATCCCAGAACAGCATCTTCAGCATCTTTCCACGAAGTGTCGTTTTATTGCAAGGGTGCCGCTGGAATTTTGCCAGCCGGTGCTTGATGCTGGGAGATGATGGTAAAGTAGCGGCTCTGCAGCTTTGACTAACAGGGTGTTCGGGGTTTTTTTTGCACGCGGCGTTAACTACTAAAACCCCGCCGTGAAATGACCATTAAACACGAGAGAACAAGGTGGTGGCTTGGCTTTACGGTGTTCCGTGCATACTTACAGCATTGCTTGAGAGAGCCGGTGTCATTCTGGGTTGAGGAATTTGGCTTTAGGTCTGTTAGAAGTCTCCACACAGAAACACTTCTGGGACTTGTACCGACTGTGAGGAAGTTGACTGCCTTCAAGTGCCTTTGTTGAAATCAAAGAGGGAGGGTGGAATATGGGGAGTGGGGGAGAGACCCCAAGAAGAGAAGCTCACCAGACTTATGCCACAGATTCTATGGGGATTTGTTATCAAATATTTTTTTCCTGTTTATGCCATCAAACAGATCAGGTACCTTTTTACATCCTTTGGGGCTGTCTTGCTTTCAAATGTTGAATCGGTGAAACATTAACTTCAAGAACTTTCCAGTACCCCTGCAAATCAATATGCCTAAATTTCAGTGATCCTGCCTAGGAAGACGTCGTGACATTTTGATGAGGAATGACACTGCACTGAGTCATCTGCACTGATGAAACAAAGCCATGTGGGGATTTCATCAGGGACGAAGATCTGTTCTAATCTTGGAGATGCAAGCAAAACCTGTGTGAATTTGTCCTGCATTTCTCATCATTTTTCATGATAGTCATCAACTCTCAGCAATTAGGCAAAATCAGATAATCAGATCATACCTGCCTGGGCAGACTTGGTTCAGGAGGGTAAAGCAGACCCAGGGCTTTGCTTTACTTTGTGGGGCTGTGGTTTGTTTSTTTCTGTGTGGCCAAGTGCGAGGTTTCCATGTTGGCACGTGCTGTGACTTTGTTCTCATGCACCTGCGGTGGTACTGACTGCTGTGTTCCTGCCAGCCTGGTGGGGGAGTGCCCTGCTCCTGACCCTGCTGCCCGCGTCAGGGTGGTGGCTTCACCCCACCCCGAGCACATGTGGAGAGGGAGGCAGCCACCTTCAGGTGGCAGATGGCCCCAAGGCAGCTCTTGCCAGCTGGCGTGGGCTGGCACTGCCAGCACCGTGTAAAGTGGGGCATTGCTGGCTCCCCACTGAGCCTTCCCAGCTCAGCCCTGGCAGAGCAGCTGCCTCAATGTGTTATTTCAGGCTCTGGCATGGATTGAGTACTCACTCTGTTTCTCCAGGCAGGTTAATATGACGTATGTCCAATACCATTTGGTTCTTCTGACATTRTTATGATAGCCTGGTGCTCCCTCTTTGTGCGCGTTGGCTTTCRCTGTTAACCAAGCACTTGTGAGCTTGTGAATGACACTGCAAAGGCAGTGAGTTCAGCCTGACTTTGTATTCCTGTACCACTGACAGCGCTGGAGAGGGAGCCTGAAGTAGCAAAAGATGTCCAGGAGTTTGTCTGCTCTGTTCTTTATCACATCACCCGAGTGTTACTCACAGCAGATGTGCTGTGGCTGCATCACTAAAAGGACRAAATCAGATGTTTGTCCTTGTGCATGCCGGGTTTTCTCATGGGCTGGAGGACAGAGGAGCCTCCCCAAGAGGAGGCAGTGAAGGGGGTCACCCCCTGTGCTTGCATGTAGGTGGTGGCTGTGAGCAGCTCATGCCACAAGAGCAGCATCTCCAGCACCTGTGGGATTGAGAGAATGTCTTTCAGTAGGTATCACTTTCTTTTAGTAGAAGGGGAGCTTTGTCTCCTGCCCCCACGTGCATCCTTCTCCTCCCTGCTGAGGGGGAGGCTGCAGCAGTGTGATAATTTTTTGCGTACTGGGTTAGAAAAGGAACTTCGAGGCTGGCTCAGCCAGCACTGAACGCCAGAGATGGGGGAGAGGGTTGGCTCTGTGCAGCACCAGCTCCCCTCACGCACCACCTGGCACTCCAGGGTGATGCTGGGCGAGGGATGCAGTGCTATTTTAGGGGAATCCCTTCTGTGCTCTCCTTGTGTGGGTTCCCTTCTCTGATGGCACTTGCGTACGCAGAGAAGGGATGGGGGCTGGAGAAGCACATCCCTGCATATGTGTTTGGGGGAGACTGTAGGAATATCAAGAGTTATTATTGTCTGATGCTCAGCTATTATACACTGAGTCAGTGCTCAAGGGGATGTCTGCTTCCTCTGCAAGCACAGAGAATAAAGGTTGTGTTGCTTTAAATAGTGCAGGGCTACGTGTTCCTGCCTTCCTGATGTTGTAAGGTAACTCTGACCTCCTTTGTCTACATGATGTGCTTTGTGTTCATCTGTTACAGAAGGTGTCTCCCTGACCCAACCAAGCAGTATTGCAGAGAGAGCTGTTAGTTGSATTTAGGACTATCCTGACTTCACTTTTGAAAATCTCCAGGTGGATGGGAATTGACAGGGTTCATTAATAACACACAGCAGCCAAGCTCATTAACCAGCTGGAGACCTTGCAGCAGTGATGGCAGAATAAAGCAGCATGGAGGTTTTCTTGGCAATAGCTTCCTTCCAAAAGCAAATGCCTTGGACCAGGAACAGCAGGAACTGGAGTAAGGAGGTGTGAGTTACCCCACATGTCCTCAGGACAGAGAGAGAGAGGGGGATGGGTTGTACTGCTTCCTTCTGGAGTAGTTTTCCACTGAGATTTAGGGGTTTTTGCTTATTTCTTGGAGTGATGATGAACCACTCAGTGAATGGAAATTTTCCTGTCCTTTCTGGCTCTCTCCTTCCTTCCAGGAGCCGCCTCCAAGTGAGATAGGATTTCTCCAGTAGGATTGGGACAGTAGCTTCTTTAAAGTCTTGAAGAATGGTCTCCTGTTGGCAGGGGTGCACTTAGAGCCCCTGGGAGATGCTGAAAGGTTCTTGGGGTGCAAACAGACCTTGCTTTTTGTTTTCGTTTGTTTGCTTTTTACCATCAAGCAGGTGCAACCACATGAGGACATGATTGGAAGTAAAGTTCCATGTTGGAATTTAGGCGTGGCTTTCTTTGGTGTTGCATTTTTTGTGGGTGGGGTTTTTTTGGTGTATATTATTTTAGTGCTAGAARTGTTACCATGCCTCTTCTCACGTGCTATGCTGCGATTTTACGTGGCTTTTCCATCTGAATGAGGAAAGATTTGGTGTGGAATGTGCCTGGTTTAGTGACTGGCCCACCCAGAACTCAAGGTGTCTCATCAGACCAATTTGACTGAGGACCCCTGTCAGTGATGTTGTTGCCAGTATTAACGAGTCTGTAATAATTGGATTTTCTTCCAGGTGCCAGTGCAGTTCCAGTGGAAAAAGACCGTACTGAAGAAATGGTGAGTGGCTGYCAAACAAATCTGAGAAAATATTAGTGATGTGTTGTCCATGTTCTGTCTTTAAACTCTCAGGATAATGTTTTTCTTTCCCCGAGGATAAATTTTTAAAAGCTCCTTGCTGATGTGGAACTCAGAGTCCCTTTAGCTGTCAGGAGATGCCTCCATGCACGTCAGTGCCTTTGGTGGAAATGGAAGCTGGCTCCTTGTGAGGGTGTTGGACTTGTGAAACTCTGCATTGTGCAGCTGCTTGGAAAGTGACCTGAAATATTACATAGTACATATTATTGTAGTGCAAACAGGAAGGTGACATCTTGGAGGAAAGATGAAGTATCTACAGTTACCAGCTATGTAACTATTGCTAATATAGTCCTTTGTCACCTGCTTTGGAAGGAGATTCTTACCCTCTGTGATTAAATAAATGTCATCAGCTGGTCTCAGAGCCTTTACCCTGACACCAGACCCTCTGCACTGGTTGTTAGTGATCATTTAGATTAGTAAATACCTGGTAATAACCAAAAATGGTTAAAAGACTCTGTAAGGCTCTATAAATGTTTTATTGTCTCCATCCTCACAGATTGTCAACCTGAGGCTCCTGTACCCCCAGCAAAGAGAGCACTTGTTCACACCAACAACTTCAGCACTTGAAAACCATTTTATACAGAGGAGCTGTATAGTAGTGCTTAGAATTAGAGCACATTGTGTGACTCCCCTGAATCAATGCATTTTCTCTGCTTCCAGACAATTCAGATCCACTTGAATGTCCAGAGCTAAAAACCAGGCAGGACTTAGAGCACACAGACATGAAAAAATGTGGAGTGTATCCCTTGCAGAGGATATAGAGGTGTTTTTATTTTGCTGGCAATCCAAACTGCCTCTGCAGCATCCTCATTTGGACAAATCCTACAGGATAATCCTCATCCTTTCAATGTGTGTTGTTTGTTTGTTTGTTTGTTCTTTTAGAGGATGCTGTTACCACGCGTTGTTTGACTCTCCTTTGTACTGAGCAGGGTATTTAATATTTTAAAAGGTACAAAAGGAGCCTCTTACCTCTGCAAACAAAAGGGTACAAAAAGACCTTATGACTATTCTCTTCTTACTGCTATGGGAGTGAGGAAAGCCTGAATTCACAGGATTACTCCAAACTCATTAACAATAGCCTGAACTCTAATCTTAAACAAGCTTTTCTACCAAAAAGGTCAGAAGTAAGAGTTCCATTTTTGCCATGAGGATTTTTTCTCCTGTTTTGTCCCTCCTAGGTAACCCGGTGCATAGTGGAGGTTCTGTCCAACGCTCTGTCTAAGCCAAATGCACCCCCAATTAATCCTGAATGCAAAGAAATCCTGAAGAAGGGTGAGTACAGCATTATCTGAACTTGTGAAAGGAATTTGGTGGATGGCTTCTCTCATGTGCTGGAGCTGGTGAACTGCTATTTCAGCCTGTGTGAAGCTGGTGCCTCCGAATTTCAGTGTCAAAATTCTGGTTTCCTTCTGTTCAGTCTGTCTGGCTCAAAGAACAAACAGCCTGCCCTGGGAATTGTCAGGGATTCTTGGCTGACATTTGTGGCTCTTTACTTAAACCACCTGAAGAGTCTGGGAGAACTCAACAAACTCTTTAGGTAGCCTGAGAAGATGAAGCGTAACTATTGCAAAGCCCAATGTTTTCAAGTAACTTGGAATAAATGGTTGTCTTTTTATTGTGAATAAGCATCTGTGATGGGTGGGGCCTGACATTCAAAGAACTGAACGCAGCTCCAGATCCCATTGATTTTTAATGGGAATGGGAGCTAATTTAATTCAATACTAAAAGTGTGATCACAAACGAAAAAGCCAAAGAAGAAAAATTATTCTGGAAATTCCAGGGGAACTTTTAAAATGCCTAATTAAGTGAAAGTTAGTTAATCCTTTTCCAGGCAAGCATACAAAGCATTAGCAAATTACTAATTCTAAAAGCAGAATTGAGAAATCAATTCTGTCCAAATTTCCTTGCTACTTTRGGAAGCCAGTTATCTGTTTGAACCAACACTTCAGTGGAGAGTTGGATTACTCCATTATGCTGCTTTTGCTATTTTAGGTGATAGAAATGACAGAGAGAGAAGTGAAAACAAACAGCTTGAAGTGAGGCATCCCAAAGAGCCAGCAGAGATTGACAAACATCGTACTGGGAGCATGGAAAAAGAACAAAGCCAGGCAGAAGAGGAATCTAAAACATACATGAAAGGGAGTGATGAGGAGAAACTTGCTCATGAGGAAGGTAAAAGCAAGGAAGAGGAGGCTGGACTCCAGGCTCCTGCTCGAGATGAGACACTCCACGTGGAAGAAAAAAAACACTACCAGGAAAGTGGGAGGGAGGAGGAGAGGAATTACCAGAGTGAAGAGGAAAGCAAAGAGGCCAAGTGTTGTGAAGATGTAGAGGCTGCTGTTCTCAACAAGAAGTCCCACTCCGAGGGCACCGAGGAGTTCCATGCTGGGAATGATCAGAGCCCCRTGGGCCGCTGGCACTTGGAGGAGGGAATGCAGAGCCCTTACAAGCAAATTCGGGACGGTGAAAAGGGAGAGGCAGAGGAAGGAAGGAGTGAAAAATACCACCATGAGTCTCAGGAACGTGACTTCTCCCACCAGCAGGAGCGTGAAGACCATGATGAGAGTGAGGAAGCAGAGGAGGAAAAGCAGCCCTACAAACCCAAACGTTCCCATGGGAAGCACAGGGCGGGTGACTCCTATGAAGAGAAGAGGGGCCACGGCGGGGAGAGAGGGGAACCAGCGGAGGGAGCACACACAGAGGAGGCCAATCTCTGGGACARATGGAACCGCCGTCAGAAACATGAGGAAGAGTCTGAGGAGAAGGGTGGTTATCCTGGCAGGCGTGGGCCTGAGGAGCTGCAGCAGGAGAGGCCTGCAGAGCAGGGCAGCGAGGAGCACAGGGACAGCTGGCAGCAGAGCCAAGAGAGCAGTGAGGAGGAAAACAAGAGGCATCACCACAGTGAGGAAAGCGATGAGAAGTGGCGTGAGGAGAGGAGACACCATGATGGATCACACCACTCTGAGGGGAGGACGTACCTTGCGGATGAAAATGAGGAAGAGCTGGACAGGTATCTCAGCAAGGAGAAGCAGCACCGTGCCGGAGGGAGATCCCACTTGTGGAAGAAGGAAGAGGAAAGGTCACAGAGAGCCTAYGTTCGAGAGCGCAAGGGCCAGGCCAGGAGGCACTACAACACTGAGGACAGCCTGGAGGAGGAGGAGGAAGTGGAAAAGCATCACAGCAGTGACCAGGAGGAAAACGAAGAAGAGGAAAGATACGCAGAGAGGGGAGAGTACAAAAGCCGTGTCCCTGCAGAGAAAGAGAAAAGAACGGCAGCATCCTACAGGTCTTTCTACCCTCTGCTGTGGTGGAAAAGCCGGCACTTGGACAAGAGGGACAGTGCAGGGGAGCGCCTTCTAGAGGGCAGGGAGGAGGGCAGGCCCACCTTGAGTGAGAAGAGTCTCTTCCCTGAGTATAATGACTATGACTGGTGGTCGGAAAAGCAAATCCAAAGTGCTCTGAACCACAGGCACACCGAGAAGAGGAATCTTGGCAAAACAAACAGATACGATGYGGAAAGGCAATACCACAAGATGGATCAACTTGCACAACTTCTGAACTACAGGAAGAAGTCAGCTGAATTCCCAGAGTTGTACAGTTCTGGAGAAGACCTGAAGAAACGTCGTGTAACTGGGAATGACAGAAGTCTAAGCCAGTCTAAGCCTCTGACGGCAGAGGAGGTACGTGTGCAGGGGTTTCTCTGAAAAGCTGGGGGAAGCACACTTCCAAACCTATTCCCAAGGCAGCTGGGAAACTGTGCGTGGAAAAAAACAAGATTAAGTCACACTAAGAGTCAGTTCCTCARTGATTTAAAAATCTGCTCTCTTTGAACAGTGGAACTTCGAATTCTGTGACTTACCCCAGGGCACAGTTTGTAAAATAAAGACACAGCTTCTGCCTGCTGCCAGACAGGAAGGGAAAGATTGTATTCCTCTTTGGGCCCTACCTCTSCCTCTGGGCTCTTACAGACTAATGAAACAAAGGTGCCCATTGCAGCAGGAGCAGGGAGGTAACTGACAAGCACCCCTTGGTCTGTCAGGTTGCTTAAGATACAGAGCTGAAAAGTAAACTGGATGTTTGGAGTGAAATCAGCTGTCTGTTGACTTCCCAGCTGGAATGGCAGAGCAGAACCTGGCTTGCACTTGTAAGTCCGATTCATGTGTGCAGTTCACATACAATAAATCCTCCTTTTTGTTGGACGTGCTGCTCTGCTTCAGTATCCGGGAAAACTGAGCCCACAGTTTATACTGGTTTTTTATGCAGGTGTTAAATGGTGTCAGCAACTCATCMCAACAAAGAATTGGCTGCATAAAGCTGCTCCTGCTCTGTGGCTGTGGAGATGTGCCCCCTGTGGCACACTGTGACCTCCCACGGACCCTCCCCTGAGCACGAGGGACTGCTCCTTGCAGGTGTGAGGTGGCAGGAGGCCACCACTGGACCATGGTGCTTTAAATCTACAAGGATTAGGCTGTATTTAGGGCCAGCTCTCAGAATGAGTGTTTYGATGCTTTCCCCAGCCTTGCTTCAGTTGAAAGCAGGGAATTGCCCCMATCTCCCAAGTATTTGCTGCACTGCTGTTAACACCCAGTCTGCTCAGGGACCGGGAAGTGGCAGGAGAGGATCTGCCTTAGAAARGGCCTTCCCTCTCATTTTCATGGAACTAAACATTTGCCAGCGTTAATGATGTGCAAACCCCTAAAGCRCTCTTTATGTTTTCACAGGAAAAGGAGCTGGAAAACTTGGCCACCATGGATCTGGAGCTGCAGAGCATAGCAGAGAGGATTAACAGACTCAGGAGGGGCTGAAGGTGTTTGGGCGCAGCTGTCCCTGCAATACCTGTGTTCTGTGRTAAAGTCACTGCCACTGGATTGCTGTTTGCCCTAATCCCAGGAAATCCTATTTACTGTCCACTCTCGTGTAGTGATTTACACAGCTGAAAGTGTCTTTAATTTGCTGTTATGCTACTGAGACCTGAATGGCATGAATTTTAGTAATATAACCTTTCATGTGGGCAGGTATTTTTAATATGCTTTTGAAGATAATTGTGTTAGTGTTCTTCAGGAATATATTTGTCTGAGTTTGCAATAATAAAAACCATTGATCTTGGACCAAACTTTCTCCTTTCTTTGACTGATGGGGTTATTTCAAAGTAGCTGGATTGGGGGTAGATTGTGTACAAAATACTGGTGGCTCACCAGTGGTTTTTAAGAAGTTCCAAGGAGCCCATCTGTGCATCTTGTTTGCAGTTTGCATGAGAGGGAAGAAGGACTCTGAAATCTCAGTAACGATTTATTTCTTGTTTCCTTATTGGTTTTCACTGCATTTTACAAGCATTATGGCACATTTGAAAACGGGGGGAGCAGGACTCAGGGGTGAGACCATCTCACTGTTAATGCTGGTGAAATGCAGCCAGTTTGGCTTTGATCTAAATGAACTCCCCAGCTGTTCCAAWACTGGTTATTTCTCAAACTGATCTTTCAATTATGCAAGTATTTTTTTCCCATGTTATGGTTTTTATTGTCACAGTATAGAGGATAAGCAACCATCTGGAATGCAGAGATGGTGAAACCTACCTCCTCTCCTTTTATGGGTTTTTCGCAGAAGTAGGAGAAGAAAAGAAAAAGAGAAGAAACTTCCCTTAAAAATAGAAAAACAGCATCAGGAAGTTGACAAAAAGCAGAGGCAGGTAAAATCTGGATGTACTGTACCTGTTCTCCTAAGAGAAACCTTTAACTGCTTCTTTACACAAAATACAACCCATTTTGAGCTAATGCTGCCCTGAAAGAGCATTACTCATCAAAATACTGAATTTTACAGCTTTATCAAGCCTGATTACTTGATCCCAAAGCTCCAGATTCTGTCCAGACACTCCAGMCACAGACAAGGGAGTTCAAGAATGGAAGCCAAGCCCTCCTSGCCCTACAAGCTCCCMCGGGGCAGCCAGCAAACAGTATTGTCCTCCTAAAGCCTTTTTATTTCCAAAAAGAGGGAGAAGTAAGAAAAAGAAGATGAAGCTCATTAGGGAAAGCACCCTGTAGTTTAATTGAAATGGCAAATGCAAAGTTAAAAAAAATTAATAAAAAAAGCTCGACATCCGAAAGATCAAACGGTAGAATAAATATATATACATACAGCAGTTTTCAAAATAGTAATATCTTAAAAACATACAACAACTCTCAGGAAAATGACAGACAATACTAATAGAGACATTCTGTTTAAATATTTAGTATTTTAATTTAAGAACATGCACTTTCTCTTCTGCATTTATTTTAGGAAAACATGGAGTCATGCTGTAAACATGGGGTCATCTCTAGTATTAGTTTTTTTATTGTTCCTTTGGAAAAARAAAGTGTATGATTTTTGCTGTTCATTCTACTTTCTTAAATTACTGAACACAGCCGAGTTCTGTGTCCCAAGTGGGAGCAGATCACCATGTGGAATCCTGAGGGGAATCATCTGATGCCATTCTGGGAGTATGGAAAGCTAAGCTGGATGCGTTGATTTGGACTCAACCTTTTAAAAAAGTACATCATATTCAGATTTGGCAAAAAACAAACAGAATGCTTGCACTGATACTTCATCTTCTCTTGATCTTTTCTTCTTGCAGTTCCTGTGAGTTCAGTGGGATGTTTGCTTCCAAGGGTTTTCCTTCCCATTCAGATCACGTAACCTGCTAAGGAGCAGGACAGTGCCCCCTGCCCTGCAGTTCTGCTGCTTGTTCTGACAGATGCAGGACAGGCACAGCTCTGTGCTGTCAACAGCACACAAACTGTACTTGTGTTATCTCACTAAGACTCCTGAGATCTAAAAACCAAATCAATTCTTCGAATGTTAACAAGGAAGGTCTTGAAGTTTGCATCTTTTAGATGATGGCTCCTCCGTCTTCAGTTCTTCTGGATTACTGGAATCAGATTTGCCCTTATCCAAGACGACAGTGATGCCAGACAGGAGGTACCCTCCACCTCCACTCATGGTCAGCTTTGGATGGCTTCGATCTGGTAAAACCTTTAAAAAAAAACAAACAACAACAACAAAACACACTCAAAACACACCCCACAACAAGCACCTGTAAGAATCCACTCTGTGTGTGCCCATCATGTTGTGAATTTCAGATTACAGCGTGGAAATTTTTTCCCCAGGCACAACCACCACCAACCATTTGGGAAGTGTATTCATCTTTGCAGGGCAAAGTGTCTGCAGGTCTCAAAGGTTCCACCTGTGTCCAGGAGGCTGCAGTGCTGTTCCTCACTGCACCTGGACACAGGAACCCTCGTCAGCCCCACCTTGTGTGGACATCCAGGAATTATTAAACCTGTCACTTTGCTACAAATATTTCTGCAAATGTTTAATGAAMAGCTTTGTAAGACAGTGAAGTATTTCCATTGGAAATTGCTACAATGAAGCATTAAACTCTCCAGAACACCCACTACTCTGGGGTGGAACAAAGGCAGGAGGTTATACATTGTTTCAGTCAGTCCAAACCCCCGTGTTTTCAGGGAGTGTTTGCTCCCCACTATTCCCACGGTTTTGGGAGCCACTTACTGTCATCCTTACCTGGTAGTTTCGTAGCCAGGTTTCAGACAGCTTCAGGTTAATAACTCCACCTCTTTCTCTCAGCTTTGTGTAACATTCTAATAATGGCTAAAAAAACCAAATAGTGCGTTATACAGCAGAATAGCATCAAACTCGAACTGTAACAGCGAAAGTAACACACTTGATTTACCTCTTTATACTGGCAGTAGACAACAAAAGGCCTTGAAGGAGCAACAAATTCCAGTAAAGAAAGTAATAAGGGTGTGGGATGAAACTTGCTGGCTACAATTAAGCTGCAAAAGAAGTTTCATGCACATTAGTTTTCTGCTTCTGAGACCCACTCAGCRAGTGACATTTCCTCCTACTTAGCACAGCAATCAATTATAGCTCAAAAGTTGCTCATCAGCATGTTTTCATTGCTCTAACGACTCCCCGACTATAAAAACAAATCATGACTTCCTACTTGCATAATTAAGAGGCTGAAGCACTTGTTCCCTGAAGTGCAGAATATTAAATGCATTGCAGGAGCACTCATTGCAGCTGTGCTGAGCTCCACAATAATTCCTACAACCTAAGGAATTGCAGGCTGCTTGCTCTGCCCCAAGACCATTTTCCAAATACAATTCAGTGACTGCCAATTGTTGCTTAGAATGCAACCTCAGTCATGACTCTTTYGACTGAGAAGTCTTCATTAAACAGTTTCATATAAAAACAATATTTAAAGAGAAGACAGCCCCCATGCCCATTAGCATGATCAAACATTTTTAAAAGAAATTATGTCCTTGAGAATTTAAAGCCTTCCTATTTCATTCTCCATCCTCATTTTAATATCACAGCTTTAGAGAATCTCAACCATCTGTAGATTCAAGTTATACCATCTCCAGTTTTAATTTAAAAAAAAAATCACTGCTAAACTACACTGCAAGAAATGGTTGATAATTAGTTAATTAGTTAATAAGTTGTCCTTGTGCAGAAAGAATGGGCTAATTAAACTCCTCCAGTGTAGAGAGACTGCATGAGGTGACCTGTCAATTAACATTTGCTCTCCAGGGAATGTGCAGCACTGGAGGCAGAGTTAAACTCATCTGACAAAAGGGAGGTAAAAAGGATGGTTCAATTTTCTAAACACAACAGAGATAAAGAGGTGGGACAATTCTTTTACAGTTGTTCCTATTTTGGTTTTTTGCCAGCCATGGCCTTGCAGGCCCCTCTTACTTCAAATGCAAAGCTCAAACGAACCGTGCTCCCTCAGGAACCAAGCAGGCCATAAGGGAAAGACTCCGTCCTGTGCCTCGGAAGGGCTGGAATGCTGCATGGACACTGCCAGGGGCGCTGCCAGACTACAGGAAGGGAAGTGAGAGAGAAGAGACTGGGGAAAATCAAGTTYTGCTCTTTCATATGGCAGCACAGATTGCTGCCAGCAGGTAGCCTGGCCAGTCACAAAATTAATGCCATGGGTGAGGGGGGAAGCAGGAAGAGGCAGAGGAAGGGCAGGGAAAGGTGGAGGAGGGAGGTGATCTAATTCTGGAYACATGGAGTGTCTATAAACCAATTTCTGCTTTCATAGTATCAGAAAAAATGTAATAATCTAATCTCTAAAAAGTCTTTTTAAATACCCAATGAGTATCTTCCTTTTTCCCCTGAAATGACCTAACATCAGACTTCAGCTCTCACAAATGMAATTGAACAAATGGTCCAGTACAAACAATGTTTTACCACATAATAGCACAGAAGATACCATTTCAAGAAAATTTCTACCTCCTACACTAGGTAATAAATACTGTTGAATTCAAGACCTCAAGAATTAATTCTCCTAAAGCTGGCACCCATCCTTACCTAATGAACAGTTTTTCTTTACCAGTAAGTCCTAATCTTTCTCCCCACCTCCAGCATTAACCAGCTTTTTACGTCTCCTCTCCCTGTTTCTCTCCTACAAAACAAAACCAAACCCTTTCTTTTTCCTGCCTGCTTCTCCTCAGGTACAGAGTCATTACTTTGAAGCATTTCTTTATTCCATGCCAAATGTTTTATGTTTCTTGGTCTAAAGGAACAGTGGCTATAAAAGGCAGATGACTGAAGAAAGGGGATCATGACTGAGCCATCTGGGACACTGCTCCCAGGCACCATAAACTTCTCTCTACTCCCATCATGCTGAAGCTTCCTGAAGCAAGAAATCACTCATCCCTTCAGGAATGTAATTTGTTACAGCCTTCATGCATTACAGAGGACAAAAGAAGTATAAAAGTGATTGAAATCAAATAAACAAGAGACAAATACTAAATAGGCTTCCTTGGGCACAATGAACAACTGAATGTGCTATTTCACACGAAGGGAAATACCAAGTGATGTCAAATATTAATTTTCCCTTTGCCAGATCATGCACAGACATTAATTACAGTGATGGGTCCAGGAAACAGCAGTAAAAGCAGACTAAAGCACTGCCACTATTCAGGCAGCTTGATGGTCACGTCCACAGGCACAGCCAGAGGTGCTGCTCTGCTGCCAGACAGATGTGCAGAGCTTTTTACAAACCTCCTTGACCACTTTATTGCTTCAGAGGCCACAGAATAACCTGGTTCTGCATATTTATAAATTCTACCACTTAAATATGCTACATGAGGTATATGAATGAGCACGAGTTAAAACATTTCATAGTGATAAACCCAAAAATTATACACAAGCATTTAAAAATAACCAAGAAATGTGCAGTAAAATTTGGATGCACAACAGCATTATTCCAAGGAACCAATATTCTTTGGAGGAAAAAGCTTAGTATGAATGTTATTAAATTAACTAAATTAATGTTACTTGGTTAATTTGAATCACTTCAGCATTTGTGAAGAACACTGTGAAAAAGTCACAACCACCAAATGCTCTCAGGGATGAATTTCTAGGAATATATTAATTGTATTTGTTTTAAATTGATGATATTAAATGTTTGTGCTATAAATTGTTCCTGGGGAATATCTGATCCTGGCTAAAGCAGGTAAAATAAAGTTATGTTGGTTTTTTCCAGTGTAAAAAAGAAATGAGTTCCTAAAAACAAACCAACCAATCAAAAGCCCAGAACAACAAACTTAGTTCCACTTTAATAAACTTCAGCCCTCAGGTCCTCCTTTGCCAATTAGAATCCTGTGGGGTTTTGGCAGTCATTTTGTATTAGATTCTACCTGGATTCCATTTTTCTTTGGATAGATTTTCATTTTTATTTTAATATTCGCTCATAGTCAGTTGCCTTTTAGATCATTTCAAGCCATTTAAAGCAAAGAAAAAATCTCAACCAGGGAAGAACTACCCAAGACCCAAGACACACTTATTTTGCTTGCTTGTCTTGCACCCTCTGTCATTAGTACTGTTGCTGTTACTGTTTGTTTCTTATCTCGTTGCTGTTTCCAGTAAATTGTTCTTATCTCAACCCGTGATCTTTGCCTTTTGTGCCTCCAGTTCCCTGCTCCATCCCACGGCCCCCACGGTCTGGGGTGTTTCCGTGGGAGCACTAAATTGGGGAATACCATTCCCAAACTCTAAACAGACTCACCCATCGGCATTCTTCTCTCTCAACAAAGCAGCAGCTTCTATCAGCTTTTTTCTTCTCTCCCACTGTTTTATTTGCTTTTCCCGAACCTTTGAACAACAAAACAAACAGTTTGCACTTTAACTGGTAATTATATGTTGAATCATTATTGCATAGACTGAATTTTCATTTTTTGCACCTTAGATGACTTAATGTAAGATAAAAGAAAGCTTCCAGAGTTCCATTTTAACACCTGAATAAGCCGTGTTTCGGCAGGTCTGATTCAGACAGCAGAATTTTATGTACACACACATTGCAAAACTTGAACAGCCACAATAAATATTCTTACATTTTCTTTATTTTCTTTATTTTCTTTGTTCTCTTTAAATTCTACATCTTCAGCATTAATGTCCATTGTTTCCTGCTCTTCTGTTGGATTGATCTCCATAGCTGCTTCAGTGGAAGGTTCCTCCTCTGTTTCCTGGAGGGAAGCCTGCTTCTCCTCAGTCAATCCATTGCTTTCTTCTTCCACTAGTGCATTATCCTCAGGGTCTGTGGGCAGAGTCTCTGTAGTGAATGTCTCAGAGAGGAGACTGTGCACTTTGCTGAGAGGAAATTCATGAAGATTATCAAAAAAAGCTTTTGGAAATCCAAAACAACTGGTGGCAGCTCTAACAGGTCCTCCTCCCGGGTACATCTGRATAATGGATCCATAGCCTATGGGAGTGAAAGAATCAAAACACATTGGAAACTCTTAAACTGTCTRTGTTTTCAACATTTCTAAAATGCTTTAATCTCTAAAATGCTTTAATGCTCATCTAAGAAGAGGGAAGTGAATTGGCTGCTCTTAATCTAACCATCAAATTTAACAAGCTGCAGAAATATGCCTCAAGGTAGAAAATCTTTATTGAAAGGATAACAGTTACTGCAACTCAAAACTTATAGAATATTTGTGTATTAAACACGTATTTAGGATTAGCTCAGAACACATAAGCAGTGACAAACTGTTAGAAAATCTAATTTAATTCATAATTAAGAGACAATTTCTACAGTTTCAGTTATTTATGGAGTTGCTTTGATGAAAACCAAAAGCAAAGTTAAACAGTATGATTACGCACAGAATTTCTTCAACATCCAGGCTCTGAAGGAAGAGCTGTGAGATGTCAAACATACTAAAAATAACTTTTCAGTAGTTACACTGATATTGTATCTTATTTACTTCAAAAAGTAGCCCTATGGCCAAAAGTTGCTGAAACAAAACCAATTTGTAGTAGCAGTGCCTGTGTGCTTCCCAGACAACAGACAGCATATCTGTGTGCATATCACAGACTTCCTGCTCTTCTAAGCCTCTGGAATATAACTGTCCCCTCTGTCTGGTATCTTAGAATAATGAAACTGATTACCTGAGTTTGAAAAACAAAGCATGAGTCAAACTCCTAGAATATGCTCACGGAAATGTCACATACTTCCAAAATACACATTTTGCAGAACACACATTAAATCTGGTGCAGTGAACCAGAGGAATGGCAACATTTTCGGTGCTGTAGGCTGTGTGAATTCCAGTGGTACTATTCCTRTTTTCTGCCATTCACTTTCCTGGACTTCCAGGTGCCTGGGAAGAATCTACATACAAGCTCCRTATAGCTTTTTCTGAACACAATGTCATTATGCTAAGACAAGAACTAAACCAGATCTATATACAAGGCTCTCAATTTAATCACAATTAATTATAGAAACATTTATATCAAATTTAATGATCAATTAATTTTTTTCAGTTTTTTAAGAACTGAAAAATAAATCTGACTGATGCAAAATGCAACTTTCTCCAATGGAAAAACAAGTCTCTCTTTGAATCCTGGAGGGAGTAAAACCAGAGTTAAAAAACTGAGGAAGTCTCTTGGAGTCCTGCCTTTTAGCAGTGTCACACAGGGKTGTGTTTAAGTTTCAGGTCAGCCCTTGGTCTGTTGCATGACCCAAGCGTGACTCACCCCCCATTCTCTCCATCACCGCCCCCAGCACCAGGCCCGCACACGTTTCCAYGACAATCATCTTGTTGCCAGCATGGATATTCCCCAAAGTCAGCATTTGAGCCAGGGTGTCGTATCTCAGGTGGCTGGAAGACAAGAGGGTTTGAACAAATATTGCCTACTAGCCCAGGACCCTGCCAAAAAAAGCTGGATTACAGATAGATTTTCAGGAACAGCATCAGTGATCTTTAGAGTCACTACACAGAAACTTATAATTAAACATCTGGTAATGAAGAACTAGAACTGAAGCCAACAAGAAATTAGCCAGGAAAAGCAAAGGCAGGATATGCAGTAGGATGCACATAGCMAAGTGGACATCTTGTGCTGTACCAGTCAAAGTAATTTTGTTAAACTCTCGTTTGGCTTTTTTTTTTCTCTGACATGTCAGCTTTGTAAAGAGCAAATGGTATGGATGCATTTCCTGATCCAATAATGAATCCCTTGTGATTTTCACCTGTTCATGCACCACCTGCAATCCAGGACCGAATCCTAACACATGCACTGAAGAGACTCAGTGACAGCTACAGAAAGTACAACTAAATTTAATAGCAAAATAAAGCCAAGTGACAGACATGGTSGAAGGAGAGMGAAAAAGGTCTGAGAAGCCTTAAATAACATATATTTGAAGATTTTAAATCTCAGCATCTTAGATCTACTATCCTACATTAAAAATAATGTACCAGTCCATCTTTAATGTCTATATCAATATACCTTTTAGTTTAGGCGACAGAAAATCAAACGGGGCCAGATCTCTGTAGTTGTGGCCCCCTCTGACTCCAACCCCAATGTTAACCACACSTTTTTAAATTCTGGAGACTTCTGAYGGAATATTTTGAATCCCTAACATTAAAGACAAAAGTTCTTGCTTCTGGTAAGTGGCTTGTTGTTTTGACTACTGAGCCAGAAAACAGAGCCATCAGCCAAAGCAGGTAAGAGATATCTTTGAAAAAGCAAATAACCTCTGTCTCCACGGGTAATTAGCAAGATGGTGGGGACAGGGAAATGGTAAAAACTGGTGCTGCATGCAAGAGTTTTCCTATTTGCTGCAGCAGCACATTGATATTGATTCATTTCCTGTATCACATTATTTTTCATTATGTTGCAATCTTCGCTTTCACAGCAAAGAAAAAAAGAAAGGTGAGTATCATATACTTTGGTATAGTACAGGTATTTAAAAAATATTAAAGTATCTTTTGTTATAATTTGAAAAAAGAAAMAAAATGAAAACTTACTTAATTTTTCCAGGCTCCCTTGCATAATACATCGTTGAAAGGATGCGAGTGGATGGTTTCACAATTGTAATAACTGCCTCATATCTGTAAAAAACACACAGTAATAGTCTTATTTTAATCTCAACATTTAAAGGAATTACTAAGTATTTTTCACATTTTAAAATCCACTTACTTTTTTTTCTTCTTCTTTATGTATTTATCTTGAGCAAATTCTGTTTTGTCTCTGAATGTTGTACTGTTCTCTATTAACTGCTGAACTATTTCCTTGGGAGAGACAATTTATTTTTGTTATAGCTCGTATTTATTTCTCATTCATTTCATATAAAGTATTTTTTTAAACAAACACTGAAAATATCTTTTTCCAGCAGAGGCATGTATAAAATTAACTTCTACTGACACTAATGGCAAAATAAATTTCTATCAATCAACACAACAAATGAGGCACTACACTATGTGTAGGAATTCCATCATAGAGTTTTGTCTTTATGTGTTCCTTAAGTACATAATGCCAGCACAAAAATGATAAAACTGAAAACGTTTACCCTGGAATATTTAGTAACATTTAGTTTAATCCAAGTCCCTCTTTGGGTCTCTTTGATTTCACATCTCTATCTCTTAGGGTGCCTTTTTCCCCCATGTCCTGGTAGKTCCTCCCCTCTGCTCTGGCCAATCACCAGACATCTCCTTCAGCCCATTAATTCTGTCAGTCTCCCAAATRGTGCTGTACTCCCGTAACAACTCCTTGCACAAAGTCAAACTCCTTGGCATGTATTATTCCCTGCAATACTGCCCCTGACTTTTTCCTTCTCTAGCTCCCAGGTTTTCCCAGAATTCCAGTTTTGGTTTCTTGGTCTCCTTGTTCTAATCTCCACCCTTTGCCAATCCAGCTATTCCTCACACTTTCAGATTCCAGCTGGAGGGATCCTTAGGACCTCCAACAAAACCAAACCAAACCAAACAAGCAGAACTGTCATTGCTCGGGGTTTGTTTCCATGCCTGCAACACAAGACCAAGTGCTGCTATTTTGGTTTCTGTGATCAAAGTATCTTAACTGCTGAAATCATGGGTTTCTATGAAACATGGAGGGGAGGAATGACAAAAGGAGCATTTTCAGTTTGGACACTGCATCTCCAAGAACCTGCTCAACAAAKAGAGTGGTGCAAGTACTCCTCACTTCCTATTGCTGCTTTTCAGGCCATTATTCTTTCAAACACTTAAAATGTATTAKTAATGGTGTGAAACAGCATCTCTTTCTTTTTTGCTTTATTCTTGGAAAAAAATAAATGCAGTGTCTGGGTTGTTTATGTTGTTTTGTATGAGGTTTTTTGTTCCAGTAAAATTTACAGTGAGAAAACTGGGAAGTATTCTGCATCACCAARACATGCTGTTTGCAAACAGGAATTCAGATTTTAACAGACATTTATGGAGGAATAATATMTATTGCTGCTAATATAACTTAAAATGAATATTCAGTTACAGATCAGAAACCAGAGTTAATAAAAGCACAGGAGATGTGTGGCACAGGCATGCTGAGGACATACAGGAAAGTCAGAGTGATCATCTGCCATGGATAATGAAAACAAACCAAAAACATCAAAGCTATCAGCCTGATTAGTACATTCTTCTCAAAGAGATAACACAAACAGCAGCACAACCATGGAAACTGAAGTACCATTCTAAACTCCTTGGACCCAGCAGGAAAAGCAGAAAAACTGCTCCAAAGAGCACAACAAACAGCAAGATGCAAACAGGAGATGAACTTGATGTAAGCATGAGCAATTTCTTATTTTTATGAGAAAGGGTAAACCAAAGATGAGAGAGAATTTTGCCTGACAGCATCTGCAGAGCAGAACTGGCTGCAATGCTTTACTAACATTTAGGATGGCTTAAAGATCCCTTACTCTATGACAAGGTGCAGGGTGAAATACCAATCCCTTTTGTAACAGAACAGAACTGATCTGTTGGGAATATTCTTAGCTTTCCAGGTACAGATAAAGCACCAGCATCACCCCTGTCTGGGAGGCACTGCCTACGGGAACACTGATGGTGCATTTGTTACACAGTGTTACTTGTTAACACTTCACATTTGTCCACAATCCTTTCCTACACCTTTTATAGTTCAATTATTGCACAATTTTAATACATCTGTAATACAGAAATAGTATTCTGAATCTTACACACAAACAAAACTAAATGGTGATTTTGTGGACTGTACTTTTTTATCTGTTATGACTTTGATGCCATAAAAATTTATACTTTACTCTCCACTGACAGAGTTACCAACCTTACATGAAGTTTTCTCTGAAAACAGCCTTAGCATTTTTGTAAAGCCAAAGAACATGACTTGACCAGAAGAACAAAGAAAAAGCACTGAAATCTATGCACAGATAAAAATAATATCCTTTTTCACAAACTAAAATATRACCATCAGGGTAGCACAGAAATGACACCAAGACCTTATTTTTACCTGTCCTTTAATACCCTTGTCCTTCAAAGCCTTTATGTCATCATGAGTCAGTTTTTGAGACTTCCCATCGTCAACTATGTTACGATTATCTGTCCCTGCTTCTTTTGTTTCTAAAGGAAAAGGACACAGATTTGTAAAATCTGGCTCTAAGTAAGTTAGAGAAACACACGATTTTAGTTTCACAGAAAGCAGATTTCTCGTGGTTAAACACACGTTTCACAGCCTTGCCAAGTACAGCCTAAGCAGTGAAATGTAATATGTGAAGTAAACCTTAATGTACRTAAAATCACCCAAACTAAAGTTCAAATTTTCTCCCATATTAAAAAGCTTACTTGTTACAGGCTTAGTGAAACCACTGATCAGGACACAACCATGCACTTTCATGACAGAAAGAATATAAGCAACATGAAGTTAAMAAATGATTAATAGAAAGCTTTTCCATTATCTTTGGTATTATCGAAGAAACAAATTAATTTAAAATAATTTTTCCAAGGAACAGTCAATCCTCTGGGATACCTGTGGTAGTCTCTTCCACCTCTTGCTTTGGCTGGAGGKTTCCACCACTGGTTACTTCAAAAGTAGTTCCATAAATGTGTCCGATGGCATTATCCAGGTAGAACCACTGCTTCTCAAAAATAATTTTTCTGAAATAACAGAAAAGTTAATGATACTTAAAGCATTATYTTTAGTATGCCTGAAACCCACAACAGTTGAGCTTAAACTATAGCTTTATATATGACATTTTCATCTATATCCTTGAAGAAAAGCAGGACAAGCATAAAAAGTGAAATTAACCACAAAACCCACACTAATGAAACTGGTTAGGAAAAGAACAAAGAACTTAAATACAGCACAGAGGAAGAGCACTTTTTTTTTCAGTGCAAAAGAGTTTTAAAGTGACAGATAAAACCAGGCTATAGCACTTGTCAGTACCATTTTTGATAGAGAAAGTCAGAAGTGTATTAAACCTAAGCTGGGTCATGCAGATAGGTGCAAAAAGATGAGCATGGACCTGTATTTTGCAGAGCTCCTTTGAAACGACATTTGCCAAAAGACCATGAAAAAAACAGACACCAGAGTATGTCYTGTAATCCTAGAAATGTTTAATTTAAAAAAAAAAAAATTACTATCCTTTTCATTTTGATTCCACAATGGCAGGTTTGCATTTTTTCTTCTTCACACAAAACGGGCTCCACCTTTAACTTTCAAGGTCAGCCTTTAACTTTCARGGTGACCAGCAAAGGCTGCCTCGCTAACCATGGAAATACCAATCCTGGCAAATGAAACAGGCAGCAGGATCTATGCCACACTCACATTCAAATCAAAACTCGCCAATATGAGCTCTTATTCTGCAAATTATACTCATTGCTAATTCTGAAGCTAAGCAAAAAGGTTGAGTTCTTTGTTATTTCTGGTTTGCTACTGACTGAAACATGCAATCTATGCATATATTTTACATATGATATTACTTGTATCTCCAAATATGATCCTGAATTTAAACAAAATTTTAAACAAAAACGGAGGTGTGACTTAATGAACAAGTTCTTGGCAGTGCTGCGCAGGCCAACAGAGCATTACGTGATTTTGGTGCCAGATTCTACAGGTGAACATTAAGCCTGTCAATAACCAGCACTCCCAAATTCRCGGGTCTGAACTACACCATTTTTAAACCATTCTCATTCAAGCGTAGTACCTTTAAATCTCCATCCTACTGAATCGGATGTCTGGCCACATTACCCAACACTGACTTCTACACACTGGTCTATAAAATTGTCAGCTGCAAGGGGAAGAGCCCAGGCTGTGTCCAATGATTTTAGCAATTCCTGCTGGGCTGCAGGCGCTTCTTGCTATGCCAGTTGGCCTAGGAGAAAGAAATAGGAGACCTTTCATGGCACCCCCTCCGACGCAGCAACTACCGAGAGCCGAGCGCCAGCATCTTCCTACGGACCGACGCCGCTGAGCACGCTGAGGCCAATTAACAATCCCTATTAGCATTTCACAGACATCGCGCGCCCCGGCGAGCTCAGCATGACGGCCACGCGCCGTTCAGGCTCCTCTTCAACCGGCACCCGCTAGACACCGGCAGCACAAAACCATCCTCAATCTCCTTCAAAGTCTTACGAGAAATACAGCCAGGAAGTCTTCCGGGTTTGGGTGTGGGTTTTTTTTTTTTTGCCATAGGAACCGAGGCAGCATTAAAATGTTTCTCGCCGCCTCGCCAGGCCGCTGTTTCTGCCCGGCGCGGCGGGACAGCCGCGGGTCACCCCGGCGGGACCGGCACCGGGACCGGCACCGGGACCGGCACCCTCTTCCCTCCGGCGGGGCCCGCGACAGCCGCCCCGAGGGCGGGGGCAGAAGGCGCAAAGCCCGGCCGAGACGACGAGCGGCCCAGAGAGCCGCCGGCCCGCCGCTCACCTGCGGCGCAGCACCGACACCGCCTTGAAGACCTCGTCCCGCTTGAGCACGGCGCAGTCGCCCTCACAGATGCGCGCGCTCCCGCCACCCTCCATGGCCGCCGCCGCTCGCGCCGGGGCCCCTGCGCAGGCGCCGATGCCGCTCCGTGCACGACCCTGGGCGGGGCCCGGGGGCGCCTGCGCAGTGCGGCCGCGCGGGCTGAGGGCGCGGGAGCCGCCAGCCGCCTCTGAGGGCAGCGATCGCCGGCTCTGCCCGGCCCGGGCCCGCGGCTCCTTGGCGGGGTTTTCTCTGTGCCCTCCCGGGCCCTGTGGGAGGGAGAGAAAGGCTGAGCCTTCCGCGGGGTCCCCTCTGGCAAATAGTACTCGCTTAAATGAGATATCTCCTGGTACAATTTCTATTTCCTCACCTCAGTTTGTTGTCGCGTCCCCAGACTGGCGCCGGCAGAGGGAGATGAGCAGGGACGTCGGGGGCAGGGGATGCGCCCGGGGCAGAGGCTTCCAGGGGTGGCGAGGAGGATGGAGAGGAGGATGGCGAGGAGGCTGGAGAGGAGGAGGAGGAGGATGGAGAGGCAGAGGACAGAAGGGAGAGCCCAAAAGAGTGCCCGAACCTGGTGAGCCAGCCCCTGTGCTTCTACCTGCTTTCTGAAGTTGTAATGGTTTTCTTTTAACCTACTCTGTTGAGTAATTACAGTTGTTTGTCTCCCGTGGTCAAAAGAATCACTGAGAATAAAGCTTACAAAGTTTTTAATCCACGTTTTAATTTTTTTTTCTTCCCCCAGGAAAATCACGACTAGTCCAATCAACGCTGGACCAATTTATTCCCTATAAGGGCTGGAAACTTTATTTCTCTGAAGGTATTTTTAGACCAAAATTATATGTAACGAGTATTTAAATTATTTTTTTTTCTAAAATTGGTTGTATGTAGTGTTAATAGAATTATAAATTCAATAAGGAACAACCAAAACTTATATTTTTTAATATAAAAACATGACTACAATACAGACTTCACCGTTGTGATGTGCTGTAATCTCTGTGATCATTACTGTGATGTAAAGATCTATCATCTTCCTTAGTTTTGGAATACAGAAAAATAATGGAAGGAAAATTAACCAGTTTAGGTGTTTTGTGAAGTGGAAAGAATTATTTCTGTCACTAACGTGGTGTGTTTCTAATTAGCTTACAATGACAAGTCTCCTTTTGTCCAGAAGACTGAGGCCTTTGAGAAGTTTTTCGTGCAGCGCATTGAGCTTTATGATAAGGTAAAAACAAACCCAAACATATCCCACCCTTTTGTTAATACAAGAACACTACAAATTTTGATTGTTTTTTCCATCAAAAGCAACCTCCATCATAGACCTGAAACGTTTATGACATAACTTGGTTGTGTCGGGCTTCTAATTTGAGGTGTATTTTATCTTTTACAATGTTTCACAGGATGAAATAGAAAGAAAAGGAAGTATTCTCGTGGATTATAAGGAACTAATACAAGACAGAGAATTGACTAAATCCATACCAAATGTATCTACTGAATTGAGGGATATGCCTCAGAAAATACTGCAGTGTATGGGTCTGGCAATTCATCAGGTAAACACGATTTTGTGATACATAGAAGCATAACCTTCGCAACAAAAAAGAACCAATGAAACTCAAAGCAATTATGTTACAAACCCCAAATCTCTCTGTTGTTCTGTTTTAGGGGAAATTACTGTTTATTTTAAAACTCAAATCCTTTAATCTCACCTCTTTCTGCATGGGCAACAAAATCACATTTTGAAAGGGCTTTGGTCTTGGTGCATTTTGTTTATTCCTCATTAAAGCAATTGACTAAAACTAAATGCAGTTCTAACACCCATGTTTCTCCCTTTTGGAGAGTTCTAATTCCTGTGTCCACCTTCCTGTTCCATCCAGGTGCTCACTAAGGATCTGGAAAGGCACGCTGCAGAGCTGCAGGTGCAGGAGGGATTGCCTCTGGAGGGAGAACCTATCATAAATGTGCCTCTCGTTCATGCCAGGTAATGGGTGTTCAGGAGTTGTTTTTTCCCAAGGAAGAGCTGTTTGCTTCTTGTCTTATCCTGGCCAATGTCCATGCATGGTGCTGCAGGCTTACATGTTTATCGAAAAACTTGGCTCTGTGAAGCTGTTTCCAGGAGAACAGTCTGCATTTTGCTTTTTTCTTCACTGTGGCAAAGGCTAAACTGTCCTTGTGAAGAAAAAGGTGCAATGAAACCTGCCTATAAGCTGAACAAACAACTTGTAACTAGGAAAACTTGCAAGTAGAGAAGTGGCTTATACATAGAACAACTATTCTATAAAACATGTATTGATTAAAAGCAGAACTATTTAAATTTCTGTTTCCTGGAGAAGTTTTTAATGAAACAAGTCTGTAGAACTTTTTTTCTCTATGAGAAGTAATGGCATCTCAGACTTCAAGGGTCTGAGGGAACTGGRTGTATAGGCTCTCTCGGAGTTTAAATTAATTTTTTTAAAATTATTTTATTTTTTATTATTGTTTTTAATTCCCTGCTGGTGGTGGCATAGTCATAATAAAACTTTGGTCCTTTTGTGTCACGAGTTTAACCTCCAGTCTTTATCTGAAATAATGGAAAGAGACAGTTATAGATGATTATAAAGTAAATTCTGTTGTATTGCTAGGCCAGAGATGTCACTGTACAAACTGTCCAGCTGTCGAGGTATAGTCATGTGAAGAATATTAAATTTATCTGCTTTCTAGGACAAGAATCAAAGATTATGCCACGGGTCCACTGAAAAAAATATTTCCAAGCATTTTTACTGGATTATTGTTTTTAGTGGGGAGTAGGATTTTTTGTCTGTTTATGTTTGGATGGGTTTGGGGGTTATCTTTGTCCTGCATTTATGTGTGCTAATGCTGAACGTTGGTGCAGGGTGTACAACTATGAGCCACTAACTCTGCTGAAGAATGTGAGGGCCAACTGCTACGGCAAATACATCGCCCTGCGCGGCACCGTGGTGCGGGTCAGCAACATCAAACCCCTGTGCACCAACCTGGCCTTCGTGTGTGCCACCTGCGGGGACGTGCAGGGTGTTCCTCTCCCTGATGGGAAGTACACCCTTCCAACCAAGGTAGGTTAAAACCATTTAACTTCATGCTTTTCCCTTTGCTGCTGTGGTTTGACTGAAAGCAGCATCTGTTACCTCAGAGCCTTGTTACTTGAAAAAAATGTATCCTGCTGAAACAGGGTATGTGACAAGCAGTATGTAGGAACTACCTGAAATCTAGAAAAAATATTAACTGTTTTGATTTCCATTTCACCAGTTTTATTTAGAAAGACTCTTCCACCTTAATGCAGTGTTTTCTATTGTTTTTTGGGGTTGGGGTTTTTCTTGTTTAGAACTTTCTATTTTAATTTTACTGTTAGTTACCCAGACTTAAAAAGTCATTAGGCATATGACAGGGCCTGGTTATTTTATGTTACCTGATGTGCTCAAGTGGAAAAAATTATCTCCTCTGGAACATCTGTGGGTATTAAAAAAAAACAAAATCAACCAACCAACCGAAAAAAAAAGGCAGGAAAACCCCACCCACCACCTCCTCTTCCCTCCCCTGCCYTTCCCCAGCTCAAACCAGTTCACCACAGGGATCACACGATTCAGCTCTATTTGCTTTAACAACTCTGAGTCAGAGTTCAGTTGTCTGTGCTTGATAGCTCTTCATTAATTATGTAGATTTGTAGCTAATTTGTAGCCCTAATTTAACTAGCTTTTTTTCCTGGAATGATAATGAATTATATTGCTTTGCTTTTTTTTTTTTTTTTTTTAATCAAATAAGACAATTTAGGATTTTCAAAAAGGCTGAGAATGAATCAGAAATCAGAATTTCTGTTCTTGCAGTGCCTTGTTCCCGAGTGCCGGGGCCGATCCTTCACACCTGACAGGAGCTCTCCTTTAACCACCACAGTGGACTGGCAGTCTGTTAAGTAAGCACAAAAACGTAATGGGGCAGGACACTCAAAAAGGGACAGGATGGCTCAGACCATGTTACATACACCCTGTGATTTTAATAATCTTTCTCTTTTGCAGCAAGCACTCTCCAACATTTGTATCACAAAGCAGTTGCTCTAACCAAGCACTGGAATACTTTGTAACCTACCCAATATAATAACTCCCTGGAAATTCCTTCTGCCGTTACCAGCCTCTTGGAGAGATGTTCCGTTTGTGCTCCTTGCAGCCTTTCTTGACAATTTCTAATTGCATCTATGATTTAATGATTYTCTTTAAGGAGCTGTAAGCCAGCTAGAAAAGCCCAATTAAGTGATATTGGTCAGCTGTGCCACTTGACCTGGATGAACTGAACATAAACTGGAGGGTCAAAAATCGTAGTTTGGAGTGATACTAATGTAAAAACTCGTGCTGGTATTAGCAGCTCTAGAGGGCGCTGTTTATCACAGCTTAAGTAAAGCTTGGCTTGGCTTCAAGGAAATCTCAGCGCTCCAAGTACAGAGCCAGAGCTGGAACTTTCACAACTACAGAGTGAACTACTGTTCTTGTTATGGTCTGAGAAATTTCTTGGGCTTCCCCAGGGTTAGAATACCAATTAAGCATTCATGAGGGCYATGATGTCTGAGTTCTTAACCTTTTTATATGGGTCCCTTTTATTTCACATACTGTACTTATTTCTACATGAACATGCTCACCAGTGCTAGAAACTCTGAATTTCAACTCGAAGTTCATAGTCACTGCCTTTCTGGGTTTTATGCATCATTTATACCCATTTAGTGAAGTGTGACTCGAAAAGGATGCACACAGCTGCAGATGTTTGCTGCAGTTGGATTGGGATGTGGTGTATGCAGTGTGAGCTCCCCTCATGTGTTGCAGGGTGCAGGAGCTCATGTCCGACGATCAGCGGGAAGCGGGACGGATCCCGCGCACCATCGAGTGCGAGCTGGTTCAGGATCTCGTGGATAGCTGTGTCCCAGGAGACATGGTCACGATCACAGGGATCGTGAAGGTGTCCAGCACTGAGGAAGGTGAAGTACATCATCTGAGAACTCCTTTTGCCTAGGGTGGGGAGTCTTCTGTAGTGATGACACAAGAACAACAACAGTCAYTTCCCTTAATTTGGGCCCTCAATGTCGTAAGCGCGTGAAGCGTAAATTTCTTCAGAAGTTACCGAACTTTTACAATGCAGAGTTATTTTAGGGCATTATTTGCTTAATGCTTTCCCTTTAATATCTCCTTCAAACAGTAGGAGAACTCTCACTGTTGTGGAGTTATYTTTTAGTTTAGTCCTCCCTAGAGAAATTTTTCAACTTTTTTCCTTTTCTTTTTTTATTTTCAAAGTGAAGAAATATGTTGTGCACTGCTGTGAAACAATACATTGAAGATGACTGCAATACTGTTTTACTCTTGAGACTTCATTCTATGCTCAATAATCATATCCATATAGAAAATTATTAAAAATTAGTTATTAATTATTAAGCTACACGTTTAATGCTTCTGCACTATGCATCTTTTTTCCTCTAAATATTGAGTGGAAACAGTTTATATTCAACTTTTATTTGACTACAGTAGTGTAATAATTTAAAATTTCTGGAAAAATTACTTTGGGACAAAATTCTCTCTAGACATATACCCTCTGATTCAGCAAAATATTTTATTGTGTACGTAAGTGGAGGGAACTTAAAAGAACAAATGTAACTAGAAACTTATTTTGCATCAGTTTTACAAAATGCAGATGTTCAGTACTTAAATATGAACATGGCTGTAGATGATATTTCTGAAATACTCTATAGCATTTGTAGATAATATGAGTACTTAGGATGATGTAAGATAATATGAGTACTTAGGAGCACTTTTTCTATCATTTTCTCAATTTTTCTAACAGGAGCTTCTAAAAATAAGAACGACAAATGTATGTTCTTATTGTACATTGAGGCAAATTCTGTCAGCAACAGTAAAGGACAAAAGCTAAAGAATTTTGATGATGAGACTTTTCAGAGATCGTTCATGGAGTTTTCACTTAAAGACCTCTATGCTATCCAAGAAATTCAAGCTGAGGAAAATCTGTTCAGGCTCATTGTGAAGTAAGTTGTGTCAGAYCTAGACTAGGTCTAGGATTAGACATTAATCAGTGTGACCACCTTCAGACAAATGTGACAGCTAATCCTAAAGCTATGAAATGTCTGAGGCTTGTGCAATAGAAGCCACGGAAATCTAACAAGCTTTAGTGGGAAAGGGACTTGAGGGGGGAAGTGAAAGTATTGCAGTGGGGATGTTGGGACTGTGGAAGGGGTGTAAGGGTACAAGAAGTTAGCTGTGTTTTAGTTCAACCCTGAGACAGAAAGCTATGAGTAAAAAAAGCAATTAGTAAAAAAAAAGGCACAGAGGAAATTCAACTTAGAAGTACCCTTTTGTTCTCTGCTTTTCTACAATGGAGGAAAGAGGTGCAAGAACTGAGCAGAGAGCATGAAAGACCCTCAGTTCAGACCAAAAAGTACTCTTCCAGCTGGGGTGTTTCTCAGACCCTCCCAGCGGAGTCAAAACCCCAAAAAGAGCACTTTAAAAGGAGGGTTACAGGTAGTTACYTTATTAAGACAAGAATAGGTGCAGAAACCACTGGGAATCTTGTTCTCCTTTCTCTTTGTGGGAACTCGAGTGAAAGGCTTTTCTTGTTTCAAGCATTTCTGTTTATCCAAAAATTTCAAGAAATTTGATGCTGCTGATTTAAGCTGATTCTGTTGGAAAGTCAGCAACAGCAAACCAAAAGTTTTATATGTTTATAAAGGTATTTGTGATGATAGATGGAACAAGTGATTATTTGTAGTAATACATGATTTATATTCCACTTACATTACGTTGTGCTTTGGTTTTYAGCTCTCTCTGTCCTGCAATCTATGGCCATGAGGTAAGTAATTTAACAACTCTGCTGGCAATTTCAGTTTGAAATTTYTATGCCACATTAAACTCCTAAAGGTTTTATAAAGCTTATCTGGGATGGGGGAAGGAGCAGGGACTGTTTTTACAGGCGACTGTGACTCACAGTCACTTTTGGTGTCAAGGAAGTGGCAGMTTTATACCCTTAAGTTCAGTGATTCAGAAGGAAAGGGTTATTGCAGCCAGTTCTGGGGAGCTGTAATCAAATACACTATGATCAAATGTTGCCATGATCAAATACTTATCAGTGTTGGCCTGTACCACAACAGATTGTAAAGGCAGGTTTGGCCTTGGCCTTATTTGGAGGATGTCAGAAGTTTGTGGATGACAAGAACAGAATCCCAGTGCGAGGAGATCCACATGTCCTGGTTGTTGGAGATCCAGGATTAGGAAAAAGTCAAATGTTGCAGGTATGGTTTCATTTATTACTATTTTCTGGTTTTCTCTAATTCCTTGTTATCTTGTTGTAATCATGGTAGGATAACTGTGCTAAGACCAAAGGGTTGATCGAGCCTGGCGGGAGCTATCTTTTCATGTAGGATGCCTCAAGCATAGGATAGTACCCAAAGGGGCATCTTGCTGTCCTCTCCTTCCAGGGAGCCTGTTAAAACACCAAAGCAGGTATTCTTGGTCAGGCCCGTGGGCTTTCAAGTGCAAGCTTATAGGCTTGCTGTCCTGCCCTTACATAGTTATTTTTCACCAACCCTTTTCCCCAGTGAGGACGTTCCCTCCTTCCTATCTTCATTTACCTGGTCCACTGTCAAATAAAGTAATTAATCTTTGAACAAATGCACCTTTAAATACTGTGTAACTCTCCTCCTGTGAGGTTTACCTCCATTCTCTTACCCTATTTTAATGTTGCTAGCACAGATCTTGGCTTTGTGGGAAAGGGACCTGCTGCTGTGTTTGGGTTTTGATCTTGGTAGGCATTCCTGCGTGACTGTGACAATTAATAATACATTTAATTTTTTTCTTAAACTGAATGGTTTTAAAATTCCGTGTCTTTTTCCACGGTTACTGTGGAGTGAAGGAGGGGCAGAGCTCATCTAGACCTTTAGCATTGCATACTTCTTTAAAAAGTCTGAGTCTTTCTAATGTGGACCTGTTGTGTTAGGATATGATTTGCAATAACCTAACCAAAGTAATAGATTTGTACGCAAGCATCTTAACAAACAAATTTTTAAGGGTTTTTTTTTGTTGAGTGGGGACTCTCCAGCATAGAGTAACTGGTTTGTTTTTTCACATTGTTACTAAATAAAAGAATGCCATTCAAGAAAAGTTACTCCTACTGCTTTGCAGATGTCTCTTGGGGTCACAAGGAGTTAAAACTTTACTGTTGGGCCATGTTAAGTAGAAAGAGACAAATTTGGGGTTTCTTTGAATTGTTTCTCTAGAATAAGGCTTATGAAATTCTCCACTTTGGCAAGGGAAAAAATATTTATTTCTCTTCTAGGCGGTGTGTAACGTTGCTCCCCGAGGTGTGTACGTTTGTGGTAATACTTCCACCAGCTCTGGCCTGACTGTTACACTGTCTAGAGATGGCACTTCTGGAGATTTTGCCTTGGAAGCTGGTGCCTTAGTGCTTGGAGATCAAGGTAATCCATGTAATGCCACAGGTTCTGTACAGCCACACATGAGGGGCAGCCACATGTGAGGGGCAGGCTGAGTCTAAGATTAACAAAAGTGCTTGCTTAACTGTGGGCTAAAATGTTTATTTGGAATATGATATTAATTTTCCACACCATGGGAAGTTCTGAGCTTCTCCAGGGACTTCTCTGGGGGCAATTCCTGCTTTCCTAGAGTGTAGGAAGACTTGAGTGCTGCAGTTCACATACCAGACTTACTGTGTCAAAGAACTAGGATTTTTTTTGTTCAGAGATCTGACTTGATGGCAGCTGCTGGACTCTTACTGGTTTTGAAAAAGAGCTTGCTTATGAGATTTGTTATCTATTTTTAAAAAGCTTTTTTTGTCRTCTTAATGTATAATCAAGACCCTGCATCCCCAAGTCAGGCTGACTTCTTACTGGTTTGGCTGCATTCCCAGGAAATGAAAACAAACCTTGCTGAAATAGAGACTTTGTCTGATGTCTCTTGCAGTCCCTAGGATTCTAAGTGGGATTTCTGATGTAGCACTGCATTGTAGCACACACTTGTCCTTCAGTTAATATGTTATCTAACAAGTCTTTGTCCTGTTTTAATTGCTTTCAGGAATTTGTGGAATAGATGAATTTGATAAGATGGGAAACCAGCATCAGGCTTTGTTGGAAGCCATGGAACAGCAGAGCATCAGCCTTGCCAAGGCTGGCATTGTTTGCAGTCTGCCAGCTCGGACATCCATTGTTGCTGCAGCAAACCCCGTTGGAGGACATTATAACAAAGCCAAAACAGTGTCTGAGAACTTAAAGTGAGCACGTCCTGAAATGCTCTTGTAGTTCACATTCAGGAGTAGATGCTTCTGGCAGTCTTGGAGCTTGTGTACAAATGCTTTCTAGGTTTTTGGAGCATGAACACAAACTTTAATAATTTTTAGTGGCTTTTGAGAGAGAAATTGCTGTTCCACTTTGTTCTGAATGAACAGGATGGGATTTTTTACATGTGTTTGAAGTGGAACAGAGCTGCTATAAATTTTCCCCTTTTCTGAGCACTGTGTGGTCCCTTGTTTTTCCTCCAGAATGGGGAGTGCTCTGCTGTCAAGATTTGATCTGGTTTTCATCCTGCTGGACACCCCGAACGAGGACCACGACCACCTGCTGTCCGAGCACGTGATGGCCATGCGGGCCGGCCGGCGTGCAGGCTGCAGCAGCRCCCTGGTGACCCGGGCCAGCACCCAGGAGCACTCTGTCCTCCAGGCCACTTCAGATCGACCCCTGCTCGAAAGGCTGAAGGTAGGACTTGTCCTAGGACTGCTSCATGAGGTGCTCTACAGCAAATTTGCTGTGCTGGGTTTCAATAAAGAGCTACAGAACTAGGCTGGGTGTAATAATCTGACATAACATGATATGTGATGAGGTATTGTATCCAAATAAAGCAGTGTGTAAACACTGGGGCGTCTGCAGTCCAATGGATTTGGGAAGTGTAGGAGGGGAAGCATATTTCTTACTAGACTCCCGTGATGTGTTTGAGAACTGACATTGTCAAATGCCAGGTCTTGGGAGAAATACTTCCTGCTTTTGGAAATGGGATATCAGCAGTGAAGGTTCAGTCTTCTGTGGAGCTCTAACAATTGCGGATTTTCTCTTTTTGAGAAAGGATTTAACTATATAACAAATTCTTTTTGGAACTTCTTATCATTGCAAATGAGAAGCCCTGGCTGCTTTTTCTGAAATGGCCAAGTGTGTGTGTTTATGTGTCTAAGCAGAGTGTGTGGACTTGAAGTACACTGTTCGTATATGAAGCACTGAAGCCCTTATAGTGATGACTTCACCAGATACATCACAGAAKATGCTGGTTTTATATTAAAATTTTTACTGTGTGGGGTTCTGACAGACAGAAATGTAAGCTCTTTGTAATTGTGCTAGATCTCAGCAGGAGAAAACTTTGATGCCATTCCCCATCAGCTGCTGAGGAAGTACGTTGGATATGCTCGACAGTACGTCCACCCAAATTTATCTCCAGAGGCTGCACAAGTCCTCCAGGAATTCTACCTTGAGCTCCGCAAACAGAACCAAGGAGCAGACAGCACCCCCATCACCACGAGGCAGCTGGAGTCCCTGATTAGACTGACAGAGGTAAATGCAAGCTGGAATGCTTAAGGGATTGAAAACAGAGAGATTATTCCTAAGGTACTGCCGAAGTCCTATCATTTTTAGCAGCTTATTCACCACTATGCTCTTTTTGTTTTGTTAAAAAAAAAAAAGTGAGAAAGCAAGAGGCTTAGAAGTGCTTAAGAGCTACTGTTGCTTAAAGCTTCTTATAAAGTAAAACAGCCCCGAGGAGGTGGAAAGGGACTCTATCACATTCCCCAAAAGGAGAAAAAGTAGGTGCAGAGAGGAACACGCTGCTGCCCATCTTGAACCTAGAATGCTTCTGGTTCTGCCTTAATAACACTATTTGTCATCTGTTGCATCACAAGAATACTCTTTTAAAAAGCAAATAAACTTCAAGCTACAGCCTGAAAATGCAAGTGTGCAAGGGGTGACATTGACACACTAACAAAAAATAGAAAAGTCTTCCTCTAAATCCTGTAGGCCTAGGTTCTATCTCTGCCCCTAAAATTTGTGCTTGTAGCCCTTGCAGAGTGATTGTAGCCCTTTTTCACATCAGCTATAATATATCTTAAGATAACCTTTGTGGGGTTTTTTGTTCTGTTTTAAGGCACGATCAAGGCTGGAATTAAGAGAGAAATGTACCAAGGAAGATGCTGAGGATGTAATAGAAATAATGAAATACAGGTAATACACACTGCTTTAAAAATAAATAAAGCATTACAGTGCTAGAAACTTTTAACATATGCAAACACAGTGAAGAAATCACTTTATCAAGCTTAGGCCCATACTAATATTTGAATACTAATATTTGGATTTTTAAGCTGCTCTTTACAAACTGACAGCAGCCTTAAGTCGAATACAATTGCTTAGAGTTTTTGAGTTATGTGATCATAGTGGTTCTGTGTATTCATRCACAGTAACTCAGACAAGAGGTGCTGCTGAAGGGGTTTTTTTTCTCTTGTGATTACTCTCTGCTGCAGTTGAACAATTAAAGTTTAAAACTATTTGGATGAATGCTTAGTCTAAGTTCTCTAGAGAGGGACTTTCTTGGTAGAGGATGGTTTTCTATGTGGCTTCTGATTATGTTTTGGGGAGCAAATCCATGTGTGTTTGCATTTATTTCCTGTTGATCTTTTTTTAATCTTACTTTTAGCATGCTGGGAACCTACTCGGATGAGTTTGGAAAACTGGACTTTGAACGTTCCCAGCATGGATCAGGGATGAGCAATCGGTCACAGGCAAAGAGATTTGTGTCTGCTCTGAACAGCATTGCAGAGAGGACTTACAACAACCTCTTCGACCTGCAGCAGCTCCGACACCTTGCCAAGGAGCTACAGATACGGGTAAGTCTGGGAATCAGGCACTTCTCCAACAGCAAACTGCAAGACCAGTCAGAATTACTGCAAAATGGAGAGTAGAAAAGGCACCTCTGTTGTGCTTCTTTGCAATGGACAGAAATAACTGATTTGCTGCTGTTAGGCTGAACAGAGTTCCTGAAGTGTCTTTKTAAGCTGTACTAACCTCCTTGCACTAGTAAGGGCTGATTCTCCTTCTGAAGCTGGGCCTTAGCAAGACTCTATTTTGTTCTGTGAAAAGCAATGCTGGTTTCAGCACTACACTCCCTCTGGCTCCCCAGAGGACACACCTATTTTTGTTCCCAAATTTAGACTGGTGGTGTCCATGCTCTATTTCAGCAGTGCAATGATGTTTCTGCTTGACTTTCTCTGGACCAAATATGTCTTTCAGGTTCTCATTCCTGCTTCAAGCATCCTAATGTTGTATCTTGATAGGAACATCATGTAGGACACAGGGCCACAAATATATTCCACCCTGTGCTTGATTTGCATTCTGTACTTGTGGGGGACTTCAGCCAAACAAAATTATTGATACCTACTTCTATTTTTTGCTTCATTGACTACTTACTTAAAGATAATTCAATTAACTCCAATTCTTCCTTCATATATGGAATATTTTTTGCCCATTCAAAGTTTCATACCTAGAAATCAGTGGGAGTTGTAGAAATCATGCTTTTCTTTGGTAGATACTTCTGTGTCAGAAGTTGAATTTATACATATATAACTGCATCGTTTCTGCATGTCAAAGTAGAGAACACTACTTCTGAGTAACACTACAGTAAAAAGTGTGTAAGTCAAGCACAAAAGGGGGGGACTGATGGAATGCCACCTCCTAGGTCAACAGTTTGCTAAGGAAATGGACCTATTCTTAGCCTGCTTTATTTCACTAAGTTCTTTTAAATGGCTTATGTTGCTTTCCATCAGATCAGATGTCATTCTCCAGTTTGATATTTTCGTCCTTATTTTCCCAGGTGTCTGATTTTGAAAGCTTTATTGGATCCCTAAACGATCAGGGTTATCTCTTGAAAAAAGGTTCAAGAGTTTATCAGCTTCAGACCATGTGAGAAGAGTCACTGTGATGAACTTTCTCGGGACATGATGGTTCCACTGGAGTGACAGACCCGCAGCAGGGAGGCACATCCTGAGCTGAGCTGCACCTGGCACAGCTGGCAATGCTCCGGTGCTTACTGGGGTGGAGATTCCCCTTCAGAAACTCAAGTGGAAAGCTGCAACAGGACAAACTGACACGTGGTGTTGCTGCCTGGCTCATCCTACAGGTCTGCTCTTCCCAATGGGACTGTGCAGGACCACAATGCACCTCCTCATCCTTGAGGGGGTGGAAAGTGTGTTTTTATATTGACGTTATTACAGTGCTACAAGAGATTTTACTTCTAAAAGAGATGCTGGACCCACAAATGTAAACCCAGAAATCTTTYGTGAGAAGATGATGTGAGCTGTACTTTTAGCACTGTAACTCATTTAAAGTCTAGAAATGTTTCCAGAAAGTTGTGAAGCTTCAYGTTGAGACAACACTGTTTTACAGCTGTTATAAATGACACTCCATTGAAACTGACTTGATTTTCTGCTTTGAAACTTGGCCTTTGAAGCTGAGGTTTTATTTGAAATGCAAGTCTGATTTAAGAAAATATCTTTATTACAGTATTTTATTTCTAAAACAGGGATTGGATTTTGACTTTCATTAAACTTTCTATATGAGTAACATTATTTGTTCAAGACTGTTTTAATGGCCTTTACAAGATAAATAACAGAAAGAGGTTATGTCTGTTTCTGTGTAACTCTCTTCCTGACGCAGAAGAATGTTTGTTCAGCAGGAGTGAAGTGCTGAATGTCTCCTGACATTGATGAAATCAGAACCATGGTCTGGTACAATAAAATAGCAGGTGAGAAGCTTTCAGTGTAAGAATTAAAAAAACACAAACAAAACCCCGCAAAGAATAATGCATTTAAAAATTATCAAGAAGGCATTGCTGATTCTTCTGGTTTCCCTCTTTTATCTCTAAGGTAAAATATGATAGATCAAAAAAAGCAGAAATGCAGCAGCTTAGCGTCTCATCTTCTAATTTAAGTGACGTAAGGGTCTGACGTGCACCATGCTTCCACAGCCATTTGGTACAAGCTTTACACATTTGAAAGAACAGGGTAAACTTTTCAGTGCTGCCCTAGTGTGCATCTATTCCACTATTTGACAGATGTTTAAGAGAAGTAAGAAATTATAGTTCTACATCTGAACTCTTAAAAGAGCAAGGTCTGCTCTATCAACTAATCGGAACCGATTTTAACCTTTGCCAACAGATTAATCCAGTGTTAGGGGGACAGGACGAGACTCAAGCAAATAAGCGATTCCACCTGGAAAAGTAAACTCATTCTGCTTCTCCTTGAGATAGAGTAAACACGGGCAAGCGAGGGCAAGAAGCAAGTACCGAGCCCAAGAGGCCACTCGCGCTCTCTGAGAAGTCTCTTCAGGCAAAGCAAACTTTCCCCTTCCTCCGTCAAGGGCTTGTCCGGGAACGGTGCGGCCCCGCGCTCCCGGCCCGCCGTGAGGGGGAGCAGGATGAGCCCGGGCAGTTGCCCGCCGGGCCGCCATGGACAGCGCCGTCCCGGCCCGGGGGCCGCCGGGGGAGAGCCTGGCCCGGGAGGTAGGCGGGAAAACGCCGGGAAAGAGGCAGGAAAGCGGCGGAAAAGTGCTTTTCTCCTCGGCCGGACTTTMAATTCCCCCGCCGCAGATGCCCGCTTGCCGTAAAGCGCGCGGCCCGGCGGAGAGGGAGGGCTGACGTAAAGCGTCGCAAAGACGTTGCGCGTCCCCGGCACCGCTGGCGGCACACGCGCCGCGCGCGCTTCGCGCGCCGTGCCCAGTCCCGCGGGGCGGATGGCGCGGGCGGCGCGAGGCCGCGCGCTCCCGCGGGCAGCGCGGGCGCGCGCCTAGGGCCGCGGGCAGCGCCTCTCYCGCACCGCTTCCCGCGCTTCTCCCGCACCGCCTCCCTCCGCGCCATGCTGGCCGCCGCCTGGCTGGGCAGGGGCTGCTGGGGGCTCCTCCGCGGCGCGGGGCGGAGGCGGCCGGGCAGCGGCGGCAGCGCGAGGCCTCTGGGCGGCCGGCCCGGTCCGGCGGCGGCGGCTGGGGGGCGCGGCGGGGGCGTCTCGTGCCTGCCCGCGTGCGCCGGACCCCCGCGGCAGCGCCCGCGGCTGCTGCGCGCTCCCGCCGCCGCYTGGCGCCTCCTCAGCGGCGGGGCCGCCCCGCCGGAGCCCCCCCGGGAGCGGCGCGCCGCGGGGCCCTACGCGGAGCTGGTACGTGGCACCGGGGACCTGCGGGGGGACGGGACGGGGCGGGAGCGCGGCAAACAGGTGTCACACCCGAACCTCGAAGTCAGACTTCGGGGCTTTTTGGGGCTCTCGGAGCGAAGTTAATGTTTAGCAGGTAGAGGCCATGTGCCTTGCGCAAGCAGCAGGCTGCTTCCAAGAACTTTCCAGGCTTTCTGTCTAGTTCACCTGGAAAGTATTTGTCGTGGTTAACTCTGCTGTGTGCCAAGTTGGGGTTTGCCTTCCTGCCCTGAAGTTTTTTTCCTTTCTTGCTTTACAGTACGAAAACCCTTGGACCATCCCAAATATCCTGTCCATGGCGAGAATGGGTCTGGCGCCAGTTTTAGGCTATTTGATTGTCGAAGAGAATTTCAACGTTGCACTCGGTGTCTTTGTCCTGGCTGGCGTGACGGACCTGGTATGTTGGCATCACTTTGGAAGGGTTTTGGTGACAGTGGGCTCATGGTGATCTCATGGACGTGCATTGAAACTTAGACTCCAGTGTAGAATGGAAATGGATAAAACAGATTCGTTTTTATATTTGTTGATTTCTTGCAATGCTGTAAATATCCTTTGTGGTATTGCAAAGGGAACTTGAAGGTGCCTAAAGGGGATTTAAAGCTCCTGGAGCAAAGGGGGATGTCAGATTTCCCTGACCAGCCCCGGGCGGGCATTGGCCACTCAGTGCTTATGCGTCTGGTGGTCTGTTGTTATGACACCAGTATCAGCTAACAGGTATCACRTTTCATCATAGTTATGTTTAATCTGTTTTATGTGATGTTAGTCATTAAATATCTCTGTAACAGTAGTATGTATAAGCTATTTTTGTTCATAGTTTTCTAACAGAGAGGTGTTGAATTTTGTCTTTCCTAGTTGGATGGGTTTATTGCCCGAAACTGGGCTAATCAGAAATCAGCACTGGGAAGTGCTCTTGATCCCCTGGCGGATAAAATTCTCATCAGTGTGCTCTATGTGAGCCTAACTTGTGCAAATCTTATCCCAGGTGAGAAAATGTCAACTGCTGGTACTATGTAAGCTAAAGAAGGTCATTTTATGTGTAGCAACACTTCTTGTGTTTCTAGAAGGAAAACTGTGTATCTCTTGGAACTCTTACTCTGCAGTTGCTGTCTGATCCTGTTAAATACTGAATGTTCCCCCAACAGACCCCACAGAAAGCTTGTGCTGCCATATGCAGAAACAACTACCATATACTGCCATTTTCAAACGCACCTTCTTTAGAGCAATAACAGTTAGTAGCTATATAAAATTATTTTTCATAGACTGGATTGATTTAACACTTTGGCTTAAACCCTTTCAGAAGTCATGTTAAACATCCTGAGTGATGCATAAAACTTGTTCAGAAGAATTCGGGGGTGGTTATTTTGTCTTGCTTCGTATTGCTGGCTCTTTTAGTTGTGTTTCGCTTTTAATCACGGGCACAATTTTTCACTGGATGGTGTTGGCTTGGTTTTCCAGTTTCCCTGACTTCCATGATTATCCTGCGGGATGTGGCACTCATTGCTGCTGTTTTTTATGTGCGATACAAAACTCTTTCTCCACCGGTGAGTGCACAGCATTAAAAACATGTAATCATAACAAAAAATAAATTAACAAKCCTTTAACAAAGTTGTGACCAAAAGAATTTCGTCCTGAGACTTGATGGTTGCTCAAAACTTGGGTGTGTAGCCTAAGCTGTTGTGCTGTGTTTGTTCTTCCACGCCAGATGGATTTCTGAGCAGAGCAACATCTCATGAAATGTTTCGTAAAGATGAGGCAGAGCTGCTGATAACTCTTTTCCTGTGTATGATGTGTAATAAGTGTTATGAAAGAGCAGTGTAATTCTTTGGTGCTGCAGTTGACTTTTCTGTATCACGTGAATGGGTATATCAAATTGAATGTACCAGGATTGCATTTTTTTTCCTCTTTTCTCCCCCAACAGAGAACACTCAGTAGGTATTTTAACCCCTGCTATGCCACTGCCCAATTAAAACCAACGTTCATTAGCAAGGTAAGAGCACTAACTCATTCCAAAAGAGATAACTCCTTGGTACTTGGGGTGTTGTGTAGTTGGGAGGGTGGGGATAGTTTATTATTGCTGAGAACAGTTTCAAAATAGTGCCAACTAATTTGGGGGCAACTTGTATACATCCTGGAAGATTTTCAACTCTACTCCGTCAGAGCATGTGCTGATTTCGAGAGTGTAAGATTCTTCATTGAAAGAGCTTTATAAATAAATTTTGTCTATGTAGACTTCAAGCAGTACTAAAGGTGTATATTGGTATTCCTTGCACAGTACTTCTCTGTGTTGGTCACAATTCCTATTTTGCTTTTTTCAGATGAATACAGCGGTTCAGCTAATTTTGGTGGCAGCTTCTTTAGCAGCTCCTGTTTTCAATTATGTGGACAGCATATATCTGCAGACATTATGGTAACTTATCTTTCAGTTTTTTAATCGAGATAATTTAATGTACTCCTAGAGAAACTGGTAATTGAGATTAATCTAATTGGGTGGAACAAAAAAACATGTGCCCAGCTGGTGTAATAAGCCCTTACGCCTGAATTTTTATGCCTTTAGTCTTAAATGACACTGGAGCTAGCTAATTATTGGTACTTAATTTACTATACAAGCAAAAAGTAGTCAAATGAAACTAGTTAAGATCCAGGAATAATAGCTTAGAAACGTTTTTGGTATAGACATGGTGTACACAGGCAAAACATAAACTCAGATAAGTAGGAAAGAAAGGAGCAGGAAGAAAGGCTGTATGGATTCTTCACTTATTCATGCCATAAGTCTCTTTGAAGAATCAACCTTGATATCAGTAAAAATAGGCAAGAAGTGCTTTCTTATTTTTGCCTTATACTGTACCTGCTATCTTGAAGTCCAGGTTTCTGAAAGCTCTTTGAAAAGCACATGGAGAAATGGTGATGCGTGCTAGATTCTAGGAAGGAAGGAGATGGAATGAAAACAGGCATATAGGAGCTTGCCTCCTTTTAGTAATGCTGTTCCTTTCACTGTCATTGGGAATCTGAACTGATCTGAGTCTGAACTGCAGCTGGCTGCAGGTGTTACAAGTGGAGTTATTTTTCCTGAGCAGTTAGGTTAAGAGTTCAGAACCAAGAGGCTGAACAGCAGATGCCAGAATTACTTAGGAACTTAGTTTTAAATAGTGAAGAATCCAGTGTAACTTGTCTTCTAGGGAAAAAAAAACAACCAACCAGATCAAATGAACTAAAACCACTAACCCAAACTGAAAAGCATTTAAGGAACTAGAAACCTTTATCTTAACAGTCAGTGTGGTTTTTTTATCCTGTTGGTAAAACAAATCTAGAGTTGCATCTGTGAAAGATGCTTAACTTGTCYGGGACTCTTGAGAGAGCTGTCATGTCGTGAGCAGTGGAGAAATGCTGGGTGCAATTTGTGAACACTCTCAAAACTGCCCTGAGTGTGTCAGGGTGCCCAGGGAGGACAGTGGGTGACAGAGGGGCAGGCAGGGCTGTAGCAGTGACTCCCACCCACCTCAGTGTCAGGTGTCAGCCCTTTACACAGAGGAGGCCTTCTAATTTAGGGACATCTATGGTTGTTACCCAGTGTCTGGGAAGGAAACAAAAGAGTCTGAAGCAGGAACTTGTGCTTTAGCTTTGGAACTTGGTAGGATGGTAAGTGCAAGTCTTGTGTGGTTTGAATGCTCCCCGTTCACACTACCAAGCAATAGTTTCTCACATCAGTCAGTTCCCAAGCTGGTAAAAGTTATGTAGGCTGCAAATGCTGAATCTTTGGTTTTCCCTTCTCTAAAACAAGTGCTAATATGGTAAAAATTTGTCCTAGTATGCAATTACACCAAAGCATGCTACTTAGCAGGGATGGCAGATCCTTTGTTTATCTAATCCTCCCCTTAGCACTGGATTTCAGCGTATGAACTGTAAACTGCATTTCTGTGGAGCACAGTTCTTGACTGTGTAGTGAAAAACAGGGAAGGCACTGAAAAAAAAAAAACCACCCCACTTTTTCTATTGTACATAGACCCACATGACTTACAGGACCTGTTTTCCCCCAAGGTGTATCACAGCTTTCACAACAGTGACGTCTGCCTACAGCTATTACCACTACGGCCGAAAAACTGTCCAGGTGATCAAGAACAAATRAAGTGGCCCAGGGGATGAAAAATGAAGTGTTCCTGGAAGGGCAGGGCCTCAGCAGCCTGGGGTGCTGTGCCCCCGAAGGAGGTGGTGGTGCAGCTGAGTTTTGGATCAAAGCACTCTTCGTTTCTCTGCTTTAACCATGGTATCACAATGAAGTGAAATTTGAACTTGTACTGTGTATATATGTAGAGAGAGACTTTTCAATGTATTTTTAATTTCTTTAAAAATGAAGTTGTTTACAAAAACAAATAAATAACATTCTTAAAAACACGGGTTACTTGTTGCTGCCGTGTGCATTCTGGATAATTTACACTGCTTTTGAAGTCAAAATACACACTTGGCACCAGATTTGTTTTGTCATACTCGTGCCAGGCACTGAGTACGCTGAGATTTGAGAAGAAAAAGGAATTACAAGAAAAAAWTTGTCTTTGTGCCTCAACCTAAGTCATTAAATTGCTCATTAGGACTTAGTGACRCACCTCAGCGTGCAGCAGAAGACAGCACATCTTCGAGGAACAGTGTCCTCAGAACTTTAAACCAGAGAGAAATTTTACTTTATATTCYGTGGTGATATGGATAAGCCATGAAGAGTTCCTACCCTGCTCCCTTTTCTTTTTAAATATAAGCAATGGTGAACTGTACTCTGTAGAGTTTTTGAGTCTCAGAAGAGTCAGTGGTGCAGTGAGGAGTCTGTACCCAAATGGAGTTCAGGTTCTCATACTATATTCATTTCTAGTGATTGAAAGAAACTCCTTTAACTCCAGATTCTTTAAACTTGCTGAAGCTGCTGTTTAATCCAAATACCACTGACTAAAGAGGACATTTTAAATACTGTCCAAATGAATAGAGACAGTGGGAGAAACTTAGATGCATGTACTATTAATTCTTCCTGTACTTCTGGCTTCAAGAGGTGGACTGTGATCCCCCTCATGCAAGCACAGCTTGTTCTTTGCCTGTTCTCTACYCACAAAACAGATCAAAGAATGAGGCAAAACAGATCAAGTTGATCATAAACTAATGTTTTCTCTTTGTGGGCAACATGGTTTTTCTTGTGTGTCATAAAAAGGAGTGCAACTGTGAAGAGTTTAAATGACTGAAATCAGGAGGTAAATAAGCTCTGTAGTATTAGCAGAGGAAACCTTTCTGTAGGCATCTCTTTAGAGAGCMCACAGTCTCTTTTGTGACAGTATATGTTCGTGTATACAAAGCATTGTCATGCTTTTTCTATATTTAAACTTGAATAAAATGGTGTACAGGGAAAACWCTTGATCTTTTTTAGTACCTTTGTTTTAAACTGTCCCCATGTTTCGGGGTGAACCCTGCACCTTCCAGCGAAGGATGGAGGGCAAAGCCTAGGGGAAAGTTCCTTAAAACACGTGAGTAGAAATATGGAGAAAAACAGTTCAAAAAGCACAAATGTATTGTACCCAGTGAGGTAATTCTGTTTGGTTCTGGTTAATGTAATTGGGGTTGGTTTGGGGGTGTTTCTTTTTCAATCGGACACCTTTCACCTGTTGCATGAAATTGCCGGGGACTGCTCAGCGAGTAACAAGTTAAACGTACCGTGACTCGGTGGTACATGCCTGAAGATGTGCGTGAAATCGAATGCGTTTGGATGCTGGAGCCGCTGCTCTTTCCGCCGCCGTGTGCTCCACCCGCCCGCCGGGAGCACGACCCGGCTCGTCCCGCCGGGAAGGCGGCGGGCGCGCTGCGGCGGGGGCTGTCCCCGCGCGGCCGCCGTACCCCGGACACGCCCTTCCCGCGATGGCGGCGCCGGAGCCGCCGCCGCCGCCGCCGCCGCCGCCCGAGGGCTCCAGGCCTCTGAGCGCCCTCCTGAGCGGCATCGCCCAGGCCGCCTTCCACGGCAACGCCGGCATCACCGAGGAGCTGCTCCGCGGGCAGCTCTACCCCGACGCGCCGCCGGAGGAGTTCCGCGCTCTGCGCGCCAAGATGGGCGGCCTCCTCCAGGTACCGGCGGCGCGGGGGGAAGGGGCCGCKGTCCGGGGGAAGCCGCTCCAGCGGCCTCCCTGCCGCCGGGTGTCCGGCATCCCCTCCTCCGCGGGGCTCTGGGGGCAGCCGGAGCCGTGGGTGCTGCTGGTGCAGGACCCCGAGCTCAGCCCTGCCCGGTCCGGTCCGGGGGTGACGCTCCCGGCTCCATCCCCGAGCGCGCACAGCCCGGGACGGCGAAGCGGCGAGACAGGACTCGAGGGGAGGGCTTGAAGCTGTGTCAGGGGAGGTTTAGGTTGGATATCAGGAAAAGGTTCTTCACCCACAGGGTGGCTGGGCTCTGGAACAGGCTCCCCAGAGAAGAAGTGGTCACAGCACCAAGCCTGACATAGTTCAAGAAGCGTTTGGACAACGCTTTCAGGCACATGGTGTAGCTCTTGGGGTGTCCTGTGCAGGGCCAGGAGTTGGACTTTATGGTCCTTCGGGGTCCCTTCCAACCCAGCGCACTCTGATTCTGTGCCTCTCCGGCCGCTCCTCAGGAGCCGGAGCTCCTCCAAAGGCGACGCTCAGGGTCTGTGCTCATGGAAATAAGTACCCACTGCTTTCTGAGAAGAGCTGCAGTTTTTTTACAAGAAAGCGCTGTTTTTGGGACAGCATCCCCAGTTATGAAGCAAGCCGTTTTACATGGGCAATAGATTTTGCTTTATGTGTAAGAGAGATGTTTTCCCCCGTAATAGATCTTTTTGGTCTCCGTTCAGAGAGAAAAGAGCAGTGTAGTGTAGCGTGGTTCCTGGCAGCTCGATGTGGCTCAGGGAGCCTCCAGGTGCTGAATCCCTGGATGGCCACTGCCACCTTGTGGCTAAATCCACGGCTGTTTGACCAGATTATTAAACTTGGTCGGTAGTTTTAAATGTAAGTGGCAGATTTGGAATTTGATGAGGATGATCTCGCTCATTTTCTGCTTTTATGAAGATTCCGTTGTTTATTTAATGTTGAGATTCATATGATATCCTGAAAAGCCTGCGGTGAAAGCTGAATCATGCAGATTGATTCTTGTAGGACTCTCTGGTTTTGTCTGTGGGCTTTTTTCTTGCCCTCCTCTCAAATGCAACTCTCATTCAAGAGGTGAATGAGATGACCATTCAGATGTCACATTCTGAATATAATGTTAATCCAGGCTCCAGAAGACACAGGTGATTAAACTTTTGTGGACATTCATCCGTTGTTGTAAAATAGGCATGGAGCTTAGGAGGATGAGGATGTGTTGGGGAGAGAGCGTCCCATTCTCTGTGTGCTGCTTTAAGAGCCAAAACTGGGAGCAGTTGTGGTCTTTGAGGTCACTCAGACCTTCCAACATAAATTAGCATCTCACTGTTACCAGGTGTGCCTCATGATCTCCATGGCCACCACTCTTCTCATCTCCTTATGGAAGAAATTTCTGGGAAATAACTCAAGTTTGTGTAGTTCAGCTTTACAGTTGGAGTTTTGAGCTAACAATACACAGACTGCTTTGTACRGGTGCAACTTCACACAGAGTGTGCATGGATTTTGGGATGCTTATTTCTAGTGGGTAACTTAAAGGAAGTAACACCTAAGTCCTGTGGATACTTTTAGGATCTCTGTTCTAGGGCATCCTAAAAGAACCCCTTGGCCTTCTGGTCACTCTGAGGGACTTCTTTCCTTCACACCTGCCAGTATGGGGGAAAAGGGGATATTAGGACTGTGCTTTGGAAGTAGGGAGGCTTCAACTTATTTTTCTCCTTTGGTATCTCCCTGACTTGAAACCTGGGGAGGGGTTGTGTCACATCGTATTTGCTGATAACAGCAAACTTCAAAAGTGTCCCTCTGCACTTATCACATCTTAGTCTTTGGACGCACCTCTTGGGTKCTGGTGTCTCCTCAGCAGCTAAAGTAGCAAATTTGCTGAAAGATCTGCATTTTCCCTTCCTTGTTAATTGTCATATGAATTTCTGAGCATATTTTTTCGTGTTTTGATAATTAATTGTGAAAAATCTGCATCATTAAAATTACAAAGGCTGAAAAAAGATGCGTCTGTGTTACCTTTTTGTGGTTTTATTTTTTCCTTCCTCCTCTGGGTGGTGGAAGAAGGGGAGCAAACAGCRGGATAACAACAGAAAGTCTAGAAGCAGAGAGATTCATTGCCCTTAGTGACTTAATTGCTGTAGTAGTTCATGTCTTCTAAGCAGTAAACATAGATCTGGTACCATAAATCAACCTCTTGCTTTTACCAGAGCTGAGCATAAATAAGGTGAAGGACTTTCCAGTACCTTTCTGCATTCCACCTGTGCAAAGCATGGCACCTGTGAAAAGCATGGAGATGAGTGAGTGCCATAAAAGTGTATCATATTTACTGTAGCAATAGAAAATTTAAATTTTTTTTTGCCTGGATTATGGAGAGAGTTTATGTTTGTAAAAGATGTCGTTATGATCTACTTCTTAGAGCTGTTTCCCTTGCTGCCCATCAATCTGTTGAATATGCATGAATCATCTGACCTCTTCCTAAAATGCCAAGTTTATTTTGTAGTGAAATCATGTTTCTTTATTAAATTTACTTTAAAAAAAATGTAATTCTTTGTGTGGAATATCCTKGAAGGTAGAACAAAGCCCTAGGAAGGCTGGCCCTGGAGAACTGTATGTTTTCAATATTCCATCAGTTGTTTATTGCCCTCTGCCTTCATCCTTCCTTGCCTCCTGTCCTTTAAGGCTGCAAAACATTGAGAACCTGGGAGAGATCAGCTTTTGCAAATTCTCACCCTCAGCTTTTTTGGTTTTTCAAAGGTTATTTCATCCTGATTAAAACACTAAATTTGTCTCCTTCTTACGTAAGTTTAATTTACAGTATTAGTCCACTCTGGTTCCTTTCCAGCTGGAGTAATCCCACTGTTTTCCTTTTGGTGGCAGTAAACTATTGCATTCATTGAATAGGATCATTTGCTGCTGGATTTAAAGTGTCCTGGTTCACTCTTCTGCTTTGGAACAAACTTTATGTAGCCTAAATAATAATAAAAACTTCAGCATGCGGAGTATAAATAGTTTATTATATTGGATTTATTACTTGTTTTGGTTTGTTTGGGGTTTTTTTCACAAATACTGAGGATGCTACCATCTGTAATAAATACCCTAGTATGTGACTGGTAAAATATTAATCAGACTTTATAAATATTATGTGGGAACCAAGAGCTTGATATCTGAGATATAAGGTGTGTTGTCYCTAAAGATTGTCACCCTCCTGGTAGGAACTGCAGCCTTTTCCCAGTGAAGTTGCTGCTGTGACCTCCAGAGGCATTTCCAAAGCATTGCTACCCCTGTTTGAGAAGGAAGAGACTGCTTGATCTTCAAAACAGGGATCTGCCCTTACCTGAAACGTCAGAGCAGAAAAGCATTTGTAAGGTTCACTCAGTTGTGGAGGATAAGGGCCTTTGCACCTTCTTCAGCAGGATTTCTGCTAACAGAAACATTTCTGCTAACAATTTCTRCTAACTGGTAAGAAATAAATGACTTCTTGCTTTCTCTAATAAGGGCAAAGGGTTGCCATTCTTCCCCCTCCTCAGCCACCTTGTGATTCCTCAGATATGTGGGCTGAGTCATGAACTCTCGAGCACTCTGCAGTTGTCCAAGCTTCGAGAAGGCTGAGARGGAGAACAGCTTCAGTCTGAAGAGTGAGATAAAATAATTTTGGAAGAGCTAATAGGAGAGACTGCTTGCTTTCTGCCACTTAGACTGGCAGTTGTGCCTGCATCTGCTGACTAAAAAGATAACCTGGTAAGCAAGCTCATTCTTCTTGAYTGAGGTAAAAGGAAACAAGTTCTGTGTCCATATGAGCTGCTTTCTACCCAAAAATGTGTCCTGTGTAGTGTTCACTGTTCACTCCAGTGAATGACTGTGCTTCCTGTGAATAATTCAATTTGTTACTGGGCTAGCTGAAAGTGTATTAATGACTTTGCACAGAATTTTGGGAGGGAGGGAAGGTCTACAGTGTTATAATTGGACATGCATGAGAAAATTATTAGTATTATCTGAATTGATGTTTGCCTGGAACAACTAAATAAAAATCCTAGCCTCTTTTTTTTTTTAATTTAGCAAAACACCATTATGATGTAGCTCACTAATCTGAACACAGTTGTCAGCTCCCCAGTGTCTGSTGTTGCAGCGTACATTTTCTCTTCTCAGCATATAAACTGTAAACCCACACTTGTTGCTTCTTTTTTTCTTTTCTTTCCCCATTTTCAGCATTGTCTTAGGAGGGTRGAAAATGAAATGTTTACTTGCACTAGCACTTACTGTATTGCAGTGATGAAAATGTGCGTGGATACTATCCCAAAGCATTCTTCTTAGTGAGTTAATTTAGATTTTAGGGTTGTGTACGTATGGTCACTTTGCATGAGTAACATAAAGTGGAGGGGGAAAATACCTGAAAACAATGAAGTGGACAGGAAGGTTGGGTAGAGAACGTGACAGGATTGGAGAACATTGCCAGGAGTGATAAGATCAGTGCTCCACTGCCTGGAGCAGCAATTTGTTGCTTAGGTATGTCAGCTACCAAGAACAATGTACCTGCGTCATGAGGGATTTTTTAATGGCTTTTTTGTGATTTCTCAAGTTGCAAAAGCTGGGGGCTGTGTTGTTAAAGCCTYTCTCATTTGCAGTGTTGTTTTCCTGGTGGTGTGATTCCTGAGGAGATGTGTAGAAGGTGKTGTTCTTGCTGGAAGCTGAGGGATTTGGTGGTGGTGGTGTCCACCACGGGCAGATCTACAGGAATTGAACSGCTGTTTTAAACAGCAGGCTGTGAACAAGGAGTCTGTACGTGACAATCCTCAACCACAACTGCAAATCCTGGAGGCAGGYAGAAGCAGAAGGGTCCCACCATTAAAATGTTCGTTTAATAAGTAGTGTTTTCTATAACTCAGATGTGAGACAGAAGGGACGGTAAAGTGCTGATACGCTGTAACTGTGCCACTTCAGTGAAAATGACTTACCTGAGGTTTAATGATTTACTTGACCTTTTGTGGTGCATTTTTTTTAAAATGTTWGCTGCAGAAAAGTGGTAAATTAAAAAAAGTCATCAGACCTGCGTCGTTGATCTATAATAGGTGTGGTAGAGTCTGTATTGCCCGAACAAGAAACAAATCTCAATCTCTCTCTCTCTCTCTGTCTCTTAATTACAGTGTTGGTTTTATCTCTTGAAGTAGAGATCTGGTTGCCTTGTCCCATTTGGGACGTGGGGGGTACCTATCTGTGTGTAGAGCAGGCAGGTCAGCACTGACTGTTCATGTGTATAATGCCTCTGCTTTACCTCTTAGTTCTAAAATGCCCTACTGCACTTTAAATCTGCTAATTGCCAGTTAATGGACTTCCAGAGCAGCGTGCTGCTGAGAAAGTTGGATTCCCTGGTGGTGGCAGTGCCTCATGTCCTGTTGATTTCCATTTTCCCATCCAAATGTGTGCTTTAATTTGTTGCATTTGTGGAACTTCTGCAAGTAAGTAGCATTTTCATCATTAATGACACTATTTCTCAAAAAAAACCCCAAACCCTTACAGGTGTGATTACATAAGTTACACATGCCTGTGTGTGTCTGTGATTAGCATGTTCTGGGTATATAGGCACAAAAAGGGAAGTGTATTGATTATAGTGAAATTCATTAGCCCAGTCTGATCCCCACAGTGTTCCTCTTGACCTTAACTAGAGTCTACTCTAATTGCAGAACAGGGAGTCGGATCTTGCCTTTGAGGATCATTATTCCAAAYGAAATGCTCCTACTATACTTAATTAGTATTCATCAAACACATGCTGTATGGAATATATTTGAAGAGGGAGAAAGACTCCCTAAGGCTTCACATGTAGTTTCATGCCTTTATTTCAGTAACACTAAGGCTCCATTCTCTATCCCCCAAAGTGTGTGGAAAATGCTGAAGAGGGTAATGCCATCATCTCAGCACTGGTGATTTTTTTGGACTACTATGAGTTGTCTCTCCTCTTTTAAATCTGGCCTATGAAAAGGGGAGAACTTGAGTTGTCTTCAGTTTGATGTATAAAGAAAGACTTAAGAGGAAAGGAAAAGCTGTATGCTGAAATTGTATTATTTATTATATGATACTTCAAAAATGGTGTCTGTTACAAGTGGTGTGAAGGAAGATCAGTTCTTGCTCCAGGAGCCAACGGATGTTGGCAATGAAGTAAAAATATTAATGTCAACCTTACAACTCATGTGAGGCTGCCACACAGCTGAGCAGATAATAAACTGACTCCTTTCTTTCTTCGGATACACAAATGTTTTTTTCATTGCCAGTAAAGATGAATCTTCTTAGGAAAAGAGACTAGTCAATGGGTCTTTTAATTGGAGTGAGGATAATCACCTCTGCTAACAGATACATCCTCGTTTCACAGGAAGTTCAGAACAAGAAGAGTGGTTAACACATTGAATAACACCCTATCACGGATGCAAGAGCTGTGGTATGCACTTGAGCCAGTGAAGTTCACAGCTTATGTACAAAAAGGAAATTTGGATGACACTTGCAATTCAACCTTTTTACAAGCTGCACATCTGAAATCTTTTATTCCTGGTAACACTTAGGAGCTCCAGTCTTSGTATGATGTAATTTAGATTTTTGACTGTACTAGTGTGTAGCAACTGGATGCAGAATATTCAACAACGTTAAAAAAAACAATGCAGACAAGACCAAAAGTTTTGCGTGGTGTGGCTAGAATCTAGTTGCGTGGCTAGAATTATTCCATTTTGAAGCTTGTAGTCTGGATTTCTTCCAGTCTGGTGACCAAATGTGATGGAGCCTAAATTCTTCAATGTTTGGATGAAATTCATTTTTTCAATAGTTTATTTAATTAAAAAAAAAAAGAAAAAGCATTAGTGGCACAAAATACCAGGCACTGCAATTGTCATTTCTTTAAAAACAAGGTGAAGCGAGTTACTTTCTTTAAAGGCAGGGCCTAGAATATCCTATTTTTCAATTCCTATATTTATCATTATATAAATGTATGCTTTTACACGATACATTTTTWAAAAAAAAGGATTTAATTTATAGAGTAAGTAACAGAGTGGAACATGGGTGGCCGCCATTGTGAAGGATTAGGAGTTCATTATTGGGAAAACTGAACTGGTTTGATTGGTTTGTGGGCTTTGTTTGTTTAGTTTAGTTTGTTTGGTTGTTTTTGTTTGGTTTGTTTCATCAGTTGTTTTTTTGTTTGGTTGTTTGGTTGGGTTTTTTTTTGTGGGGAGGGCATTTTTGTCACGTATTCTGAATACCTGAAGCTTAAGCACAGTAGTTTTCCATAATGGTGTACCAGTGTAGTTAGAAGTCATATACAAGGAAACCAAATCATCCTATATGATGGGATTTAATCACCCAATGATTTAAATATTGGACTGTTTGAACAAAGTAAGTGGGACTTACCTTTTACTTTGTTTACAGGGCACGAGCACCTGGTTCTGGTTGACAGCCCAAGATCTAATTCAGAGTATTCTGTCTTTTATAAAGTTGGTAGTTTTAGAATTGCATAGCAAGCCTGGGACTCCCTCCTCGTTCTCAGGTCGCAGTGGAGTTCAGTATCTGTTTATCTGCTGTGCTTGAGGACTGCATGTTTCATTTCTGAAGGTGACAGTCATCTTGGAATATATTTTTTTTTATCCCTCTAATTCTTTGGCATTTTCTATATTTACCTCCTAACAATGCTGGTTTATGTGTGATTTTATGTGAGTAAAAATAGACTACAGCAGAATCTCATGAAAAGAAGATATAAAATATCTTACGCAGAGAAAATATGAAATAATAGCCATCTTGTACAAACAATTTTTAGACTCATCTTCCTAATTTTTATAATATTTTTGTAGTTGTGTCATTTTGCATATGTTAATATATTTCTGAAACTGTGTTTTTTCRCATCTCTCTCTCTGCCCTAACAATAAAAAGTGGCAATACAAATATAGTTTGAGTGAATTCTGTGGTTTTTTTCCAAATATGGTTAGATATTTTTTCTGCTTGAGCTGTTTCAGGATTTCTGCCAAAAGATTTCTACCTCGGCTTGGTGGGTAGTTTTTCCTTTCCTTTCTCTGCAGTCTCTATGAACTGTGATGCCAGGATTATGAAATATGTTTAGAAGATACATGCAGACACTGAAGTAGTATCTGTGTGAAAGGCAAGTAGTCAACAGACATTTTTACTCCTTGTCTGACATTTACACACGGCTTTGTTGTCTCTCTTCAGACTGTCACATCAGATGAGCTGTTCTCTTAGACTCTTTTCACCATTTCTGGTTCAAGAGTATTTTTTATTCTGTTCTGACAAGCTGTTTGTATAAGAACCTTTTAGTTTTACACAGTCACACATGGTAGAAATATTCTATATATTTGAATTAGCTGTGATTTCTTTTTTATTTTTTCGTTAAACTCAATTTTTACCTTTTTTCCAAGTGAGAAAAATGCTCATAACTCCCTTTTTCTGGAGAAGAAGAAGTGTTATGTTTATGATTTACGTTTACTTGGCAAGGAGAGTGGTTTTGTTCATTTTATGGCATGTATGAGATGTCAGGAAATCTATAAAAAGTCTCATAATGAAAAGGAAGCAGTAGAGAAATCGTCTAGTTCATGTGGACAAATGATAGGGAGTTGATCAAATATGAGAAGCCCCCGATTTGACTAAAAGACAAAGAAAAGCCATGGGAAAAATTAACTGAATTCTTTTTGATGCCATGGGCTGCAGTGTCTTGGAGCCATTGAGTGCTGAAGTTTTTACCTGTTAAGGCCTAAAAATGTGAAATCTAAAGGCAGGTTTTGTTCAGCACCAAACAGTTGTCACTGGTGGTGGCTCTGCAAGCTCAACCTCAGTGGTGCACGTGCAGCTCCTGGGAGCAAAGCACCTTATCTGTGGAGGCACAGGGGTGTTGAGGGGTTCCTACAAGCTTGGGAAAACCTGGTGGCTTGCCCAGCTCTACTGATAGATGACTTCAGCAGCAGCCTAACCTGATGGAAATAGAGAACCCTCTCTGGGGTAATCAAAGCAGTCATTAATAATTAATGTATTCTATTGRAGAGTGCTTTGATTGATGCCTTAGCTGTTTCATTACACCTTTAGCTTTTTTTATCCCCAAAAATGTTAATTACACGTAGGGCAAAGTTAGTTTTTGATACAGAAAGTGGCAACTAAGTATGGGGAAGCGAGAGATGGTTTGGCCTTTGCTCCTGATCAGATGTTTTCCAGCACAGGGATGTAGAGGGATCTTTACAGTTGTGATTCGTATGCTGAAGTGTTTGACCTGCTGCTCCTTTCTCCTCGTAAAGGCTCAACTGTTCGCAGCCACCACGGCTGCTGCTGGTTTGGGGAACGTGTTTCATGTTCCACTGAGCTGACAGAGGGAAAACCATTTTCCCTGTGCCGAAAGGGAGCCCTGGTGGCTGGGATCCTGAGAGTGGAAGCTTCCCTCTCACCTGTCAGCGCTGTCAGCATGTAACACGAGTTGTCAAAATAGGTGGTGAAGGACCAGATGGCAGAGCACTCTTGCTTGCTTCCTGTGAAGCAGTGTAGTCTGTAAGCTTGTCTCCTCTCCTGGCTGATCTGTTGGCTGCTGTGAAACATGTCTGCAGGGCTATGGGCTAAGGCAGGGATGTGCTCCCAGCCTGGTCTGGGAGTGCACAGATCCTGCTCCTTCCAGGTAGGAAGTGTAACTGAGCTGCTGCTCAGAGCGGTAATAACAGGTAATACACGATAGTGCCGTGAAAGGGAGGAGAGCAGAGACTGGAGTCAGAATTTGGCTCTAAAACAGAGTATTTGGCAAGGCATCACACAGTGGAGGGACGGGACTCGTGTAGTTCATGTTTTTCTCTGCTAGAGCATCTCTGCTTTGCTGTAAAGGAAGCTGATGTCCAAATGTAAACCAAGGGACAGATTAGCTGAGTTAGCCAGTAACTTTTAAGATGCAGACAATCAAGGTGCATAATGAAGCAAGTTTGTGCTGATTTCACTGACAGGATCACTGCCTGCAGAGCTCCAAAAAGCTCTGCTAATGTCTGCACCATTACTGCACTCAGGGTAGGGCTACAACTTTTTTTTTTTCCGTGTCTTCAAAATGTGAGCTGCTCCAACTTCTATTTTTAACTTTCCTAAGTGAAACGAGATTAAACATGAAGCGGTAGTCTGCACCAGCAAGAAATTTTCCCAGAACGATTGTAGAAACCTGATAAACACAGTTCTCATGTATTGTAAGAGAACAGAGGTGGAGGAAAAAAGGCTGAGCACGTGGTCTCCTAGGGGAATGACAGGTCATGTTACCAGTTCCGGGACTGTCACTGTGTCTATCTCTCTTTTCCTGCTTCTACTCCCTCCCTTGAATGTTGGGGGGGTTTTATTTACTATCTGGTATTCTCTGTCCTCTCTGGATTTCTTTCTGCCTTTTATTTTCCTCTCTGTCTTTAGCAATACTGCGTTAAATGGCTTTCATCTGTTGAGGGTTCTTATTCCTGAATCCAGCTCCTTCAGAGGAACTGAAGAAGGAACCATTTTAGACTGAATTAATGTAACCTCTAAAGATTTATATGTTCTCCAAGAAAACAGCTCACTTTTGCTGAAGCATAGTTCAAGCAGCACATGTGTATACACATTCGTTTTGAAAGAGGTTGAACSTCTCCAACTTGCCTGTAATACAGTTGCGTGTTTAAGAACTACTGGAAATGTGACATTTCTTTGCCTCCACCCTAAGTGGCAAAATGCTTTCTAAACCACAGCAAAGAATTGGACTCAAGTGGAGAGAAAACTGATGGCAAAGTTTGGTGTTTTTTTTTTCCTCACTGTAATTCAGTAGAGTATAGATCAGGCTGGACAATTTATATTTGTATTTTTAATTTCAATATGTTTATATTTTTAATCCCCTTGTTTCACCCTTGTAGTTGCAAGTATATATGCTATTAATAGAATAATTCCTTTTTTTTTTTGTTCCTTCCTTTGTTCCTTCCTCCCTCCAGCCTGTCCAACCTATCTGTGCTCTCTGAGAAGCACTTTCCATTGCCTTTTATCTTGTACAAACTCTTCCTCTTTCTATTTTAAATAAGTACTTTGTGAACTTATTCAGGAAGGAAGGGGTGATGCTTTTTTTGATGTTTATTGCTTAAAATCCAAGCTTTTCATATCTGTTCATAATCTGAGTATGCAGGCACCGTGTGGCTATCTACCTATGGTTGATGTTAGTGGGTGGGCTTGTTCTGGTTTTGCTATTATTGTTTATTCTTGTTTTGTAAGAGGTATAAAGCCTAGACAGAGTAGTCCAGACTGAGTAATCTGTGTGATTCTCAGTTTTCCTTCAGCTAAAGATGTTTTCTGGAGTGGGGGAGCCACTTGTTGGAGCTGAGCCCAGCAGGTTTCCAGGAAGCGCGATGTGACCGCAGGAACACACGGCTCAGGTTGCGGCTGTCTGGTGGCTGCCTGTTTTCATCAGCCTTTCATCCTCCTGTGTCATCAACTGCATCTTCACGCCGCAGGAAAATGACACCTTCTGCAAATAAACGTAGGAAGTGGTGTTTTATGGTGGTAGGAGTTCAAACTGGTCATTTCYAGCAGCTGCATAGACTCGTGGCAGAGGCAAGCTGGAGAAAAAATGTTGTGGTCGCTTCACATGCTTTTAAAAACGAACGCCGAGATCTCTGTTGTGTTCAGTTGTAAGCTAGGTCAAAACCAGCTGAATATCTGCTCCCCTGTGATTGAACTTGCAAGCATAAAAAGTAATTTTAACAGAGAACATAGAGTTTGGTGAGCTTGTGTGCAAAAGAAAAAATAAGATGGGGTTTAGGGGATTTCTGCTTGGTGGGAGCCTGGGAATTGTGGGGGTGAAAATGGAGGAGTCAGTCAAGAAGCATGGAAGTGACCCGTTGAGAAGAGTTCTGTCTTCCATGTGCRCAATCCACAAGTCTGGGTGGAATAAAGCTTAATAAGATCAGGAACACAGGAAGGATGTAATTTTGCCTGAAACTTCATCATGCACACACATTTTTCCCATCTGCGGTAGCAGTTCAGTAGTTTTTTTGTTGGTGTGTGTTGTGAGTCTTCCCATCCAAGAAGAAAGCTTGACAAAAATCAGAAGTCAAATTTAAAAATATTTACAAGTCTACTGAATGTCCGTTGACCTGGTGAGTGCCTCCTTGGCAAGGAATCAAAAGGTTAGAATAAAAAATAGTTGTTGCAGAATGTCTGTTACATACTAGGAAAAAAGTTAGCTACAGGGTTTAAACAACTTATGTGTTATTAACCTCTTAATGGTTCACAGTTAACTCTTTTCTATTAGCAAAGTGTTTAATTCACTTTTAGCTGTGTGCTACAGCTCCCTAAGAGGCAAATAAAAATAACATTGGGATGTGGTATAGAATGTGAATTAGAGAATTTGTGTGATCTCCCATGGATTAGATGGAGACTTAAAGATCAGTTAAAATCTTTCTACTTTGATGTAGAAATATTAAATGTATTAAGGTCACTTGTGACTTAGAAATTTGTGGGGGGTGTCAAAGCCTTTAGTTTTGGGGTTTTTTTTCTCAAAAGATGGATCACCATTTTCAAATGCAGACAAGCAGGCTGTTGTATCTAATTTTGTCTTAATTCTGATTCTCAGGAGAGCTCTTGGACTGTAATAAACAGTGTTTGTGAGGCACAACCTACCAACTAGCTTAAAACCTCCACTGTCTCCAGAAACGTGGGAAAATCTTCTGGAGTAATATCCAGGGAACATCTGTGGGAACAGCTCATTTATGACAGGGCTGGCTATCTCGGCAGCCCTTGGGAGAGTCTGGTTAGCGCATACTTGCAAAGGAAGACTCAGAAACCACAGGATTGGGAGGATGCTGGATTCCTCCTGTCAGATGCTGCTATTTGTGCAGGAACGTGCTGAGCTGACTTTGACAAATAGAGCAGTGTCACCAGGCCTCGTGTGTGCTGTTCTGAGCTGCTTCTGTTCCCCTGCAGGCATTCCCTGTTTGCCCCCAAATCCAGGAAAGGTTTTCTTCCGAGGCTGATAAACGAAAGAAACGCACAAAGAATGGGCTTTGTGTGATGAAGATGTTCAGCTGAGTGAGTTCCTTGGCACGTTCCTCCTGTCTCCCTGCGTGTGTTCCTGGGGTCTGAGAAATGGCTTTCGAGGTTCTGTTTCTAAAAGCACAGGAATGACAGTGATGCAGGAACAGCCTCTTACCCCCACCTCCCAAAAACCTGAGGAGGCGAGTTCAATAACGTGGTCTGTGGCACTGAATTGTTTGTTTCTCTGAGCTTGTGATTTCTTTGTGCTGCAAGCTGGCAGCAGCCTGCAATCTTGAGGGTCAGCTGGAGGAAATGCCTCCACATGCTTGCGTGTCCGGCTCTTAGAGCCCTTCTGTGATGGTTGACAAGTCATGTTTTATTTCTGAAAATGAAATGTGTTCCTTCTTCCCCGGTGGGTTTTACCAGTTGTGGTTTCTCACTAGTATCGCATGCTTGTCAGGCTTTATTTCTCAGAAGAGATAATGAATTTAAGTCTGTTTTCCTGTTCTGTGTACCAAGGCACATGTCTAATGGATCTAATTAAGMTGATACAAAACTCTCCAGATTATCAAATATTGTTTCATTAAGGAAATAGTATTTGAAGTCATATTTTTATTGGCTGAATTATAGTTGAAGACATAGTGGGTATGTGTTGAAGGTGAACACAAGGAGAATTCAGCATGACCAAAACTGTTTCTTGCTGTTAAAAAGCATCTGCCCAGCCCCTGGAAAGGAAGGTGTTGCCAGTCACTGAGGGTAGGATTTGTGTGCTTGGAATATGACATGCTGTCCATAAGCTGTGCTCTCTAGGAGGGGAAAGAAAAAGTATGTTTTGTCAAATCTCAAAGTATATAATGTGAGGAAATTTTTAATATCTAATGGTGTTCTCTTACAGACTCTAGTTTTGAAATAGGCTCTTTTTTTACTTAGGCATTTGAGTGAATGTATGGAGTCATAGTAAAGTTAACTTACATTTTGCACTGGCATAGAACAATTAGGATTCTMTACATCCTTAGAGAACTTTTCTGCTTTTTGTTAGTTGAAGATCTTTATGTTGAAATGGTAAATTATTTGTGATTACCAACAAAAACTGAAATTGGGTCCTGTATAACTTTTTTCTCTCAGTGCCATACTGCTAACACAGCACTCYTTGATGTGCTGTGGAGCTGCATAGGGGTAAGGCTGGCTGGAAATAAAAAGGGAACTGTGGTAACACATTGCAAAAAGTGCTCCACGGGGACTGCTGGAGAGACGAGAGGGGAAACAGCTAAGGCAGGATCTYCATGTACACACACTCAGCTCAGAATATAAAGTCTCTATAACATAATGAACTGTCACTAACAGTACAGTGACTTGAGGCATGGCAATTATTCTGCACTCTAAGGTCTGTGTGGACTAGGTAATTGGCATTAATGAGATGTATCACTCTAGAACCAGTGCTGACAGTGATTCAGCTGTRGGAGCAGATGGATAAAATGGGTTTCAGTGCCTTTAAGTTCTGAGAATTTTCCAGTTATGATGCACGACTGTGCATATGTTGTTTATTCCAGCAGTGAAACAATCTTTACCATGGCAATGGGAGCCGAACAACAGCTGGTCATTGTCCTGGTGGTGATAAATGTTCATCTGAAGCTCCTAGGGTTTAATAGCATGAGAGGGAGCCTTATAATCAGATGTATTTTAGCTGTCTTTCGTTATAAGCACAGAAGAACCACTCATGTTCTAACTTTAAATCAATCCTTAGAAATATCAATAAGATGTATTCACTATAATTGGATATTCTATGTAATAAATGAGCCTTGTTAAAAGTAATGGAAAGATCTGTTTRTAATGCTATGCAGAGTATGACTGGAAATATAATTTTTGCCAAGTTAAATTAAAACATTTCCTCAAGCTTAAAAGAAGTCTGAACTTTGGTCCTTCATAGGAGCAATGGAGTAGAACTATGCTTGTGTAAAGAATGAATTGTATAAGTATTCGTGCAACAAGAGATGTAGATCAGCAAAGACTTYAATTGTTCTTTCATTTTTCGTCCACAGTGAAATGTTTCCAAGTTCAGAGGAAAAAGAATACTAAAATGACTTRCTGTTCTTATGTGACTTGAAAAACATTGTAGCTGGTGTAGCTTTGTTGAGGAATTTCAAAGAAAATATGTCTCCATTAATATCTTCATGCAGCTGTACCTAAATATAACTCACTGATTGTACCATCTTCCAGTTAATTTTTTTAAAGGAATTTTTAAGTAGTAGTCATATTTCCAAGAGGAGAGAGATTTTAGTCTGAATGATGGACTACAAGGGTATATTATTTAAAGTATGCATTATCTGATAAATATTCCACCAAAATGTTTATTATCTTTTGGTTTCTTAGCTGTGTACATTAAGTTTCTTATATRTGTAGGGTATAAAAAGATCCATGTTGTGTGTACATGTGCATGTGTGYGTGTGAGGGAGGTATAAATRATTGCTAATTTTCATACATGGTTTCCTTCCTCTTTTTTTATGTGACATTATTTGGTAGCAAACTATATCAGGGTTTATACTGTATTGCCTTTATAATACATAAAGGTACAGAGTTTTTAAATGTAGCTCACATCAGATCTTAACTAATTGTCTATCTCTTGATGATCTCTACCAAACAGACAAGTTCAACTGTCCTGTATATGCCCTAGTAATACGGTTTTGTGTTCCTTATGCTTTAAACTTCAAGTTTGGTCATAAGCTTCYTCGTTTGGATACACTTCCAAGTCAGATTTATATCATGTGTCAAGCACAGTAAGGAACTTTGTGAGTTTTTTTTATCAGCTTAGGAGGGCACTGCCAGAAATCTTGCTGCACCTTGCAAAAAAGGGTTGTTGTGAAGAGGGTGGGGTTAAAAAAATTCCAGAGAATTACAAATRTGAAATATTTGAAGGTTATGGAGTGAAGCCTAGGAAAGGGTTACCTGTATTGCCATGAATCTGCATTAGGTTCCCATTTAATGCAGATGAGCTGTTTCTCCATGACACCTTTGCTTCGCTCAGTGCAGAGAACACAGTTTGTGTTCTTGGTTTCTGCACAGGAATAAAACAGAAGGCAATTTTCTGCACAGCTGAACTGAGAAGAAAGTCTGCATCTGAACTTGATCTTGACAGGGTTTGCATAAGGTGCTGGGGTCTGTGTTTGTTGATTCACCTCCACTCCTGCCTCCACTCATAAACCAACACAGGAGATGTACAMAAGCAGCAGTTGGTGTCACACAATGCACAAAGAGATCCCCACATAGATACAGTGATGTGAAAAATATTAAACCAGAAAATATTCCACACTGCTGTTAGGAGATAGTCCTGGTCGTGTGAGATGTGGATGTAGGAAAAGACTGTAAGTGTGAATAGGTTTTCTTTTGAAAATGAAAAGAAGTGCTTTTTTCACGTACAGCATAATGACTTCGTACAGGATAATTACTTCCTAGGTTAAATATTTTCAATATAAAGCAGGCAATATGTACCAGTATGTCAAATGCCCTATAGAAAAGCCAGAATGCTGCACTAGGCAGCTCAAATTTTATAATAAAATCGCAGATGCTCCTATTAAGCTGGAACCTTAATAGAGCCGAGGGTTTACTCCTAGTGTTGATTGCCATTTCTTTTCTCAATCACGTAGCAGATGGCAGCTAATCTATTGTGAAAGCAAGGCAAGGCAGCTCATCCCTCTTAAAAAGGCACTACAAACGCTTCGGTTTTTAGATAAGCACTCCCCAGTTTTGCAGACGAGCAACGTGAAGTACACGATGTTCATCCAGCCAAAAGCCACATGATGTCACCCCCCTGGCTAACGGGAATGAGGTTGTTTCCCTGAATGCATGGAGTRCAGCAGTAGCAATTCCATGTCAGGGAGGATTAAATCGAGGCAAATCCCAAGGATTGTCCACCCTTCTCCTTGCTGTGCTCCATACCAGCATATGCTTGGAGGTGTTGTGTTCATTTTGGAGAAGTTGCATCCATTTTGTGTGAAAATGAAGCAAAAGCATCTGCTTGAAACGACGATGGGGAAACTAAACCACAGTTTCCTTTCTCTTCCTCCCATCCTCCCTGCCTTCGTGGCCATATRTAGCAACTATTGCCAGTTAGACAATGCAAATACAAGGCTGTGGGATTAACAGTTTTGGAAAAATAGATGGCAGAACTGGATATTTGTATAARAAGGGGTTTAGGAATAATAATAATTTCTGCTGCTGCACGGGGTGGAGAGCTAAATGACCCCTTCCACTCCATTGCAAAATGCTCCAAAAGAAGCTGCAGCTGCATTTTAAAGTCTTTTTTGGCCTTATAGATAGAATATTACAGATGAAAAAATGTATTTTGCATTCTGACTCTTCCTTGAAAGACTCGTGCTCTTGCTGCTGCAGCCAGTGTCGCAGAGCCTGCTTTACTGGAGCAGCATTTACGGGGTTTCCTTCCTTGTCTGTGATGTGGAGATGGCAGATGGACCTGTGGATGTTGCAGTGAGCTGGGATGTCCCTTCACTTGTTCCAGCCCAGGAGCACACCTTGTTTGTCCCAGCGTTCCTGTTCCCTGGCCTGTCAGAACAGCAGTGCAGTGCCAGACCTGACACAGTGACGACTTGGGAACGCCTGTGGCACACTGGGGAAAGGGCCAGGAGACATTGAGAAGCCTCCTGGGATGAGTGGTAGACACTTGCAMATGGAGTTTTAATGAAAGTTGTTGGATTATTTGCATAACCCAGATTTGTTTGTACTACCCCTGTAAGATCCAATGTTTGCCAAACCCTAAAGATGTGACTTTTAAGGAGTGTTTTTTGAGCAAGCTTTTCCCTTCTTCTGTTTTCCTACAGTCAATTGCTTCAGCAGACATGGATTTGAATCAGCTGGAAGCTTTCCTCACTGCCCAAACCAAAAAACAAGGTGGCATCACASCAGATCAAGCTGCAGTCATTGCCAAATTTTGGAAGAACCACCGGACTCATATCCATGAGAGCCTGATCAATCAGAGCCGTTGGGATAATGTCCTGAAAAACATGAACTGGCGAGTGGACCTGAAGTCACAGCTGAGACACATCGATCAGATAAACACTCCTGTTGCAATAGTTGAAATGGAACTGGGAAAAAATGGGCAGGTAAGCTTCCTTTTGCAAAACACATAAACCTGGTGTAGCTCCATATGCACTGAGACATATTACCTGTTGCTGAATTCAGTGCATCCAAATCAAAGTCAGTTTATTTTTCACCACTGAGCCTTTAATGGATTTGAGATTGTGGTYCATCTTTGGATACAAAGAAACATTCTGGGTGGTGAGTGCAGTTTTTGCCTTTTTTTTTTAATATCTTTGTGTATGTACTGACAGCTCTCTTTACATTAAGCTTGAAAAATCACAGGATGTAGAAATCAGTTATCTTATAATTCTGTTTGTATTCCATGTACTGCAAAGTCGATTAGTCTTTTTTTTTAATCCAACACTAAAATTAGTTAATATATGCAAATAGGAGCTGAAAAAGAGTAAAGTTCACAAATTATGATGATCAAGCATCCCTTATGTTTTAGAACAAATGAGGAGAAAGACTCCTTTTCATTTTACATAACACCCATTCTTATGTTAGAAGTACATCTTTATTACCTGTCACGTTATGCAATCTGGCCTTATCTGCCTGAAAGATATCTCTATATAAAGCTCAATCAGTGCTGAACGGTGCATGCCTTTTTTAATCTTTGTAGTTCATAGGAATGTACAGCTAAAGGCACAGCTTCCCATCTTCAATTTTACTGTCATTTTCTAACAGGAGATATGTTTGAATTTGGTATCTTTTCCCTCTGCAATGTGTTAATAAATTTTAAAACCTCATTTCTTAGCAGTAGCTAGTACAAACCATACCATGAGCTAATTTGGGCTTTTTGATGTTCTTAGTTAACATTTAGCAGGTTTCCTTGTATTTCATAATATTTTAATAGTTTATAGAGRTGGTACCTGAATTAGGAATACCTCAATCCATACATCCATGCACACAGCTGGAATGTACCTATGCATTCTGAATGATTGAGTGCCAACTGTGTGGCTAGGCCAAGACCAGGATGAAYGTACAAGTAAACTGGGATCCTACTACAGAGGCAGTAGGTATTGTTGTACTCATTCTGTTAGTTCACTTTTCTTTGCAGTCTGAAAGCTTACCCTTCCTGACCCTTCCACTCGTGGATCTCTGCAGTGACCAATACAATAATGGTGTGTGGCTCTAGGTTTTTTYCCTAACCTCAAAGAAGTGGAGTTTTCTGCTCTTGAGTATGGAAATGACTATATTCTATTAGTAGCAAATGGAAAAAGTTGTTTTGAATAAAAAGGTTATAGGGAGTACATTATAATGAGTACATTCAGTACATTAGCAAGCAAATGGGAAAAATACCTATGGTCATTAGAAAATACATCCCTAACTCAGAATTGCTGTTGTGTTTCATAAGGGGATTATGTAGTTAGTGACTCTTGCTTTGAAATTGTTTTTTTCCCCCAGTGGATTCTTACTGTAACATCAATCAGCAAGTGCATTTATATTTCTTTTACTCTGTGCAGAGAGAGTAAGGGGATGTGAACATGGAGGGAAAATACACGTTTCTGAGACACYGTGATGTCTCTTACCGAAGAGCCCCACAACAAAATCAAAATGAGTTATTTTAGCAACGCACCTTCATTCTGCAAAGGGAAGTGGTCATGTGAATGCATTTTTCAAACTGCCATCAAACACAACTTTTGCCTCCTTCCCTGAGGACAGCAGTGAGCTGTGTCAAATCTGACACTTGGTGCTAATTAAACTGGTGCTTACTGAAACAATAATGGAGTAATTAGCGTTGTCACCACTTGAGTCAATCTGCATTTATTCTGAGGAGCTGTGGTTTCACATAGGCTTCAGTTTTGGATTAAATAGGGTTTCTGCTTAAAGCTGTTGGTTGAGACAGTCTGCAAAGCTCCTACTGGAGGTTGAACAAGTTGTTATTGCACACTGGATCCAGCCCACAAAYGTGAAACTGTCACGTTTTACAGTCTTTATAAGTATTTTTACTTTACTGTTAGCACATTTACATCTGTGCTAAATATCAAGTTTGTAGCACATCAAATACACATATACTGGTACCTTTCTTAAATTTAACAGAGAACAACATATTTTCTGAAAAGTTGTCAGTCATAGATGRGATTTGATGAATAATGAAGATCTGGCTTTGAAGAAGAAAGCTGGCTGATGATTCAGGAGTAAATTATTCACAACAGACTGTTTTCATTTAGACACATGATAACAGGGGAGTATACAAATGCATTGCTGTGTAATGAATTGACATTAATATTTCATGGTTCAACAGAAGCAGAGAAATGCTCTGTAGAAAATGTACCTTTCCAGAAGTCACTCTGATTCTTCTCAGTGTCTCTGGGTTGGATTTAGATCTCTGCCCAGCAGAAGGCCAGGCTGCTTGGTGGAGCATGTGCTCCTTCTGCTTCAATAAGTAACTTTGCTTCCTGCTTCCCTTCTCTGAATTTTAGTCAGTCAGTTCCTTCATGACAGAAAGACTGCGTGCATGAGACCTGGTGTGGTTAGGAGTGGGGAATTGGAAGGGACTGGTTCATAAATACCAGTAGACCGAGTTTACATGAATTTTTACAAATTTCRTGGTTGTTTTCTGACGGGAAAGAGATATTTTAGTGTTAGAGATTCCATCACAACTTGCATGCATTAATTCTTACTAGCCTTGCCATTACCGATAAAAAAAAATGAACCCTTTTCCCTAAGTGCTCTTAAAAACACTTCTAATGAGAAACATTTGAAAATACCATGCTCCAAACTTTGAAAAATTTGATTCAGGGTCTGTAACTTGCAGTTTGAACTCTTCGTCAGTAAAGTTTTACAGCAACATTTAAAATTTCCTTTATGCTGATTCCGTAATCTTTATAGATCCTGGTTAAAGGCAGATGAACATGCTAGCCATGAAGTGCTCAGCTTTGAAAGGCCATTTTCTTCAACAAGATGACTAAAAATGAAATCATAAAGCAGTTGCACTTCAGCCTGTATTTGCCTTCATCTTGTGATATTCAGTGCTCATCACTGCTGGTTCATTTTTTCCTTTGGAACAGCCCTTTTTTCTTTGGCATTATGGTTTTATTCTTTTGGTTTTTTTCATGTACCTTGCTGGCTTTCTCTTAAAACATCTATAGCTACCTGCCCCCTTCTTTATGTCCATTTTTATCTTGTTCTCCCTCTCTGGGCATCGCTGTAAAGCTCTTTTGGCATGAAATTTCAGCCAGACATGAATCTGCCAAGGAAGGATGGCAGAGTGAGCTGGAGCATCATCCTTGTCCTGCCCTTCCTGCCCCTCTGCACCAGCACTGCTCCATATGGTGAGCAGCCACTGCTGTGCAGTGTTGAGTTACCTGCAGATTTCACTCACAGATTTATACCTGACCTTGCCATTAATAGAAAATGAAAGCGTTGGTTTTGCACTGTGGCTTGGCATTAGGATTATATTTAAACTYGTTTTATGATCTTTGTCATGTTATTTACCTCATGAGATGTGCCTTCCCCTCAGGGCTGCATCCTTCCTGCTGATGTTGTGGGCTGATTTACCAGTAAGTTTTACTTTCTTGCAGCATTATATATTTTGCTGATTAATACCTGAGACTGATCAGATATTATAGATCAGCTGGGAACTTGTTCTTGGCCTTTTTTCTTTAACTAATTTACAGAGTGGGTATTTGTACATGCATTATTTTTCAGTGTTTAGGATACAGGTAATCCATGTAATGTCGCTTCTGTTGGAGCTTTGTTAGATATTAAAGCATGTTTTATGAACAAAGAATATTTTCTGCCCTTGTTTAACCTAAAGTTGGGATTCCACTGCAGGATTCCTCCCAGAAAGACCTGAGGTAATTGCGTCAGGATTATGGATTAGAGGGTTTTTTCCCCAAAACATTGCATATCTCTTGTCTTTCCTTTTCTAAAGAAATCCACCTGACAGAGGTGTCGTAACACTTAGTGACTAATATAAGTGGGTATATACCACGATATAGCAAGTACCAAAAGCTACATATAAGGTAGGAAATTAGGATCATTTCTTTCAAAGTTAAGGGCAAGGAGCAGCCTTTYGTTCCATATAATTTTTCTGGTCTGAAATCACCAGGGATATGTATCTTCATATGAAACAAGTATTTTTCTTTAAAGAACAGGCAAGCATTAGTAACAGACTTTTGAGTGAAAGTTTAATGTATGTACTTATGGCTATATTTTGGTTGTCACTTCAAACTCTCCCCAGTGAGATAAAATACTCTCTGATGAAAGCACTTGCTAGATGAAGTGCACCCTTGCCAGTGCAACAATAGACCTGATGCTGAAAAAGTAGGCACTGTCAGCTGGCAGTTTACCTTAGGTATATGACACTGCTGTCTGCTAAGGGCTGGGTTCAGACGTGGTAATTCAGAGAAAATAATAATAATTCAGGTCATAATTCTGTTAATTCATATGTGGAAAGAGTTCATAAGGAATGTAGACAATTGTCATGTGCTGTATGTAGGAGGTAAAAAGCTGCCAGTATTGTGAAGGTCTGGAGTTTGGCATTTCATCAAGTTTTAGTTGGTATGACTATGAAGATTTAATTCTTTTAATGTTCTGGGAAGGAGTGAAGTAGGTCTCAAAGTAAACTTCTGAGAGATGAAATGTTTTTCTGACTCCTTAATTTTGTCTATTCTACATAAATTTAGGCTGAAATTTCTATCATCTGTGCTATGAGCAAATTATATATATTTATAGCATTCACACATGTTGACAAATACTAAAAATGAACATGCTTTCACAGTATAATAAAAAAATCTTAGAATTTATCTTCTAAAAATGTCATTCCCTTGCCAGGAGTACAGACTGAGCGCTCCTGAGGGTCTGGTGGTGTTCTGTGCATTTTTCTAAGCAAGGGTCTCTTGGTTTTTATCAGCTACAGTTGTCCCCAGCAATAGCTGTCACTGCTGCAGAGAGGTCAGACCAAGAGAACATCAGGAGAGAACTCATGCCATAGGGAGGAAGGATTATGGCTGTGCCTGCTTTTGCCTCTGTGTGACTCCAGGTCAGGCTGCTTCAGAGATATTGCTGAAAATAACCCTAGAAAATGAATCTCCAGCCTTTTTTATGTGGGATCTGTTTGAAAAGGCAGATGGCTTTTTGTAGGATATCGGTGTGGGCAAAGCGATGCATGGGGAGGTGAAAAGCAGCTCCAGGTACCCAAACCAAAATAACGCCAGCCTGTCCTGCAAAGAGGAAGGAAAAGCAACCACCAAACCATTTTTCCTTTCCAGCCATAATCCATCTTAATCTTTGTAGCTATTAACATCATCAGAAATGATGTTCCGGTCAGAAATGGGAAAGCACAGGCATTTAGAAGCCAAATTAATCAACTTAACCTCAATGGGCTTAATATTTTTATGTGATTAAAATGATAGAATCTGCTAAGTAGAAGTTAGTTGGGAAAAAATCACCTTTGTGGCCAAGCCGAATGTAATCATTTGAGCTTTTGTTCACCTTGGAAATTTATGAGCTGGAGGGAACAGTTACATAAGGGCAGTGGAGTGCAAAAGCAAATAAAAAATGGAGAGGGCAGCAGGTCACTCGGCACAGAGAAAACTGGAACACAGTTGACTGACTTAACTCAGTTATTTACTTAATCCTCTGCATGGTACTCTCTGTAGTCCTTTGCTTCAACAGGTCAGTTTTTGTCRCCTTCTTTTGAGAGTGAAGAGAAATTTGGGGAACAAGAAGAGAATTTTGTTCTTTGTGGCTTTGGGGATGTGGACRTGTCATAAGTACGTTAAGGAGATAAGAGCATTAAATGGAGGTATTAAATAACTGTCCAACTCAAACTGTCACTTTTCCACTGGATATGTTTGACAGTATTATGCCTATTTACCGCCTTTCATCTGCCTAAATTCAGATCCAGTCCTGGACCCTTGAAATTTTTCACCTTCTCAGACAATACATCGAGGTCTTGGACATTATGACAGGGGACTTGCCTGGAATGATATCAACAAATATTTTGCAGTCTCACATCAATCTGGCATTCTCGTGCAGCAATAGAATGTGGCATAGCTTTGATRAAATGTCCTCCAGAGCATCTCTTGCAGCCTTGAGATACAGATTGCCATGAGGCTGAGACAGGGGCAGCTGGGGTCAACAGACCTGAAAATTGTCCCAGCAAAAGTGTTTCACCACAAACCTTTGATTGGAGTTGCTGCTCCATGTTTGAGTTAGTCAGAAGGACCTGTTCCTTTTTCTTCTCTGTGGTGTTATCATCCCTGTGTTGTGTCTGCTTGTGGCTTCTGGGAGTCCTCACCCTGGTTTATCACCACCTCCCTTGCCCCCTAGAAGTGGCTGGTACACTTTTGGAAGCAACCCTTAACTAGCAGCCCTCAATCCTTATCCTGGCTTCCCTTACTGGAAGCATCTCCATAACTTTTCAGCTTTTCCTTTGCCGTTCCTGCCGTGCTGGGGTTGGTTACCTTGGGAGTTGTGGCAGTGCACGCTGGAGATCTTCAAGACTCGAGCTGGCTGAAGTAACTGTGGTCAGACATAGGGTCAGAGTCTCCACCAAACAGACCTGGGTGATTCAGAGACCTCAAATTGCATCTCCCCATCACCAAAGGAATTGTTCTGTTTGAGGCAGGTTGGCAGAGCAGTTTCTACTTGATGCTTGCTCTATTGTTGGATGAATAATTCCAGGTGATCCCACTGTCTGTGCAATTCCCCACCACAATGGACTTGGAGCTGTGTGGAGATTGTCTGCAAATATGCAAATTAAAGCATTGCATTTGCACAAACTGCCACATGCAGAATGGCACCATTTGGCTGCATGACCTTGCAGCAAAACTGGTCTTTACTTGGGGTAAAATGTAGTTGAAGGACTGAAAATTATAATCTCCACTAGCATCTTTTTAACAAAAGTCAAAAGTTTTGCATGATTCTCCAAAAACATTTTAAAAAGGGGAAATTTCTTTGCTGAACAGCCTGTATACAGTAAATCAAAGCCTCTTTGCATCTTAACTCTGGTGTTGTCCATCTGTGTTCTTCAGAGGAGTTGGATATCAACATTAGCAAGTAATTTGTTCTTAGAAAACTCAGGAAAAAAAGGAGTTCTTATGAACATAAGTGCCCATTACATTGGCTGACAAAGCGTCTTGTTTTTACAGGCCTAGCCTGGCCAAATACATTTAAAATTGTTGTTCTGCCAGTTGGCCAGCCTTCCCCCTCTTGACACTCTGCCATGTTGCTGCTGAGAAATGCTTTGGAGATCCTTTCAGGTTTGTCATGGTCTCTTTTGAGATCCCTGAGTATTAGCATTTAGCGGTGTAAGTAAGAACAGGTTCTTACTTACTTTATTTTAGTTAGGAAGAGCTACTGCAGGAGAAGGTATCAGAAGATACAAAGTTGGAATGCTGGCACATAGTTGGGGAGAAATACTGTAATTTACACTCTGCTGTTTAATCCTTTGGATTATCTTTATTCTATCTTAAATATACATGTATATATACATATACTTCTCATAAAAAATGGACTCCAGTTTTGGCTGTGCAAGAATTGATTTAACAGAAGAAACCATACAGTCCACAGTGGCAAAGCAAAAGCAATTCATGGCTAGTTCTCAGTGTAATCTTTTCATCAAGCAGATATTTCCATTCTAATTTCTAGCAAACTGTGGCTTTCCATCCTTCTAGTGTTTTTACTCATCCTAGTTAAAAATGAAAAAAGATAAACATCAATTTTTTTCCTTTCCTTCTCATCATTGCATTTACAAAATCTCTCAGTGATTTCACAGGTAGCTGGCTGGAATTTGCTGGTGTACAAAGCTGTCCTTGGAAGTTGGTAGCTGAGCATTAATGCTGAGGTACTGTGAGCTCCCTGTAGTTAATCAGCATGTGGAATGCTTGGAATACTAGTGTCGTGTTTGAGTAAAAGCAAACTCTCACTCCTGCTGCAGTTGCTCTTGCTGTTACATCCTACTAGCAGTGCTACCTAGGGACTTCTAGAGATCAGCAAAGAAATTTTGGGAGAGGCTCATGCCCCTTCCCAAGGGAATGAATTAAGACTGTAGGAAACAAGGCTTTTTTTTTTTTTTTTTTTGCAGGTTCACTTACCTCTGTATTAAATGTCTGCTCCTTATTGTGCTGGCTTCATCTTGTTAAAACATAGGCTAAAAGGCAGTAAATAGAACTGCCACAGAGAATCCCATGTGGGTCTGAGATGGTAGTTTCAGGTGTCAGGTCTTTTCCTTGCTGCAAGGTGGACTTGAACAGTTCCTGACCTTTGCTGCTTGTCCTCACCCTCATGCTGCCCCAGCAGTGACATGTTCATGGAGCTGAAAGTGACTGAGTCCAAATGAAATTTTTTTGGTTCCCTCCCCACCCTTTTATTTTTTCACCGAAATTATTTTTTGTGTGGATCAATTTGTTAGAGGGACAAGTTGAGGGCAAAATTGAGCAAAAGAAGTTGAGAACTCTGCCTTGCCTTGAAAAAAATGCTCATTTAAGCATACTTGTTCGAAGAGCCACCATTTTAAATCCTAGCTAGTGATCTCTTGAACAGAAATGAAGCAGCTCTCCTTGAGTGCTGAGGATAACTTCTCTGAAGTGCCAGTTTTTCTTCAAAGAATGGAGGAGGAATAGAAAATGAGAGACATGGCTGTTGGATGAGTTTTGTATTGTAGACGTCATCTGGTGAAGGGTGGAAAAGGTATCTGATATGGAAATGCTCTAAAATGGTGTCTGGAGGTGGGAACCTGCTAAGATTTGCAAGAACAGGGGAATCTTAGGGTTTTAACGGCGTTGTTATTCTTTGTTTCTAGAAAATTTCTCAGCTACATAGATTTGTGACAGCATTAAAGAGAAGCATGATTGAAAGACTGGTCCTGTTTCTTGTCTGGTTATTTTGCCTTGTGTTAGTGGGAAATATGGTGAGCTGAACCACAGCTTGGCTGAGGTGCCTGGAGTGATGCTTTAAGTCAGGGAACAGCAAGAGTCCTGACTTACTCACAGCTTTAACAAATAAACTTGTTTATTGTTCGGGGGTTTTTTTCATTCAATGGTTACAAGAAGTTGGCTGCTGTCGACAGTTTCATCCTCAAAATAGCTTTCTCTGTTTCTTGCATGCATCTGTTCCTTTTTTTTTTTTCCTTTTTGCTTGTTTGGAAAATACTGAGGCAGTGTGGTGAAGCACAAGTTTCTCTGCTTTTCTCTGAAAGGAGATGGTTGGGAGGAGATCACTGGCAAGTGCTTTTGGTTAAGACATCATTGTCCTATCTACTACTTGAGGAAATGACTACTTTGAACATGATTCCAGGAGCAAATCCTCTTCCTTTAGAAAGAGATTCTAGCTTACAAAAGATACAAAACAATCCTTTGATTAAGAAACCTCTTGCAGCTGTAATTTTGCATAGACCTTGACACAAGGGGTTTTTTTTCTGTCCTGCTTTCAAATTATCAGTTTCAAAACTCCACAAAGATAATCAGACATGCAAATCTTCAATATATTTTTAGTTCAACTCACTGATGTATATTCATTAATATGTTAATATGACAAGGAAAGCATAATTTAAATTGCATACGCTTAATTTGGTTAATAAATGCTTGAAATATAGTCCCAATTTTAAAAGTAGCCATACTTTATGCCAATTTTTCAGGTGTTTTTTTTCTTTTAAATCACAAGGAGAGTATAAAACCTCTTGGTTTATGTCTAAAAATAACTTTATAATGCTTTTTAGCCTGACCCTGCACAACCGAAGGACCTCTATGCTGAGAATCAGTTCTCCTGGTATGCACTGTCACTTTCCTAATGATTGAATTGTAATAAATTGCGTCAGTGGAGACCTAGTGAAGATTATGGCATTGTAATTTGAGTTCCAGGACTGCATGAGGTGGAGTTACAGAGGCAGATAGAAGATGAAAAGAACAAAGTTTGCTCGTGCTCAAATATGGCCAAGCTCCACCAATGCAAATCAGGGACATGCTTGCCCTGCATTTAATTTGCAGTGGCCTAACCAAATGAGATACAAATTACTGCTGGAATTAGAATTAGACAGGTTCTGAATCTTGGTTGAACATGCAAAGCTGCTATAATATCCAGATTTTTTTTAAAGCCCTGAAGTGATATTTGAATGCTTACAGGCTATAAACTTTTCAGTCAATTGATTCCAATTCTGTTGAATCACCCTCAAAAGTGAAGCTGTGCTTTAAGGACTATTAAAAAATTTCATTCCATTTAACCTGTAAATATGCCACAGGACTTGAGAAAATGAGTTTGATAATTGCTTTTTTTTGGAAGACTTCAGCCTRGAAGGCAGCATCTTAAAAGAACTCGGCATTGAGAGTCTTTAACGCATCCAGTTAGAGCCAGTTACACTGGCCTGACTCCCCTGGTCTGAAGTAATGAGGTGTGACAGATCGTGAGTGCAGTGCATCATGGTCAGAACCAATAACCCCTTTCAGAAAATTACATTTTTGCTCTAAGCAGTCGTTTTGAGTTATCTGCAGCTAATTGTAAAGCGCCTGCTTTTATGGAAGTGGAACACTCGCGCTTCCCGGTAAATATCTCCATGATGCTCCGWGACAGCTATGAAGTGCAACTGTCTGGGAGAAAGCTCAAGTCTGATCAAATTTAATTAGACTGGAACCTGTTCCTGCCTACAAATATCTTGATTRTGCGAAGAGGACAAACACAACACTTGACAGAATTGGCTTTTGGGATAGCTGCTGCTGTGAGAACGTGTAAAAGAGGTGTTGATTCACATGCTCCTTCTCACTGAAGATGGAGCTGAACAATGAGCCGTGTCTGCATCCAGCTGGTCACCCAGAGCTCACCAGAGAGGACATGGAGAAACTCAGGCTGTTTGAGGGAATGATAAATCTGGTTCAGCCTAGGTGTCTGCCTTGGACTATTCCCTCAAAGAATCTGTTTGTAGGGACTGCAGAGGAAAGCAAGCATTACTAGGTCAGCTCTAGGAGCCTAAGGTTTAGTGAGATAGATTCCACCCTCTGTCTGAACTGCCTAGTGATTAATGTAGCTTGACAACTCATCAAATGAGTGGCATGGATGAAACCTCATCACTTTGTTCAGCTCAGGGCAGAGGAGGCAAACTGCCTCAGCCTTCGTTTTTTAGGAAGCAAAAGCAGAAAAGAAATGCAGCACCTCCACTTACACTGTGGGAAGCGTAGTTGAGGGAGTGTCATTAAACTGTCAGCCAAAGAAGAGCAGGCTGCTGGGTGAGAGACCTGTATTTGCATTAAATCAAAACTCTTGGGGTAAAAATTAATGCAAGTTATAAATGAAATGGTAAAGAAAACCTCTTTAAATGTGCATTTCCTTTTTAAAGTCATATTAAACAAGCATTAAGTTTACAGAGCAGAAGTACGTGGAGGTTTAAGCATACAGTGTTTTGCATGACAGTGAACAGCACAGATAAGCTGTGACCCAAGAGCACTGAAATATCATCACGGTCTGGGTGTGAGGTGTGACCGAGCCACTTTGTTTCCTAACACTTTTCCTCTGCAAGCACACCAAGTCGAGCCTGGTGGATGCTAAGGCAGAAGAAACAGAAGAAAGACAATACCTGCAGCTGAGAGCAAGGATTTGAAAGATGGTGGACAAATGGATTGGTTTCAAGGGCTTGAAGCTGCTCTCCAGGGAAAGAGGCAGTGAAGAAAAGAAGAGGCTCATTTTTCCAGGCACAGAGCTTGGAGATCAAAAGGACTCGCTCACCTCTGAAGGGGACTGCTCTCCAGAGCTGCTGGAGGAGAACTTAGTTTGAGGGACTTGAGTGTCAGATGGTGCTGTCGCATCCCAGTGGCCTTTGGGTTGTCTGGGGGATGTTGGCTTGCCATGATCCTCGTGCAGAAGCTACCTGGTAAGAAAACTGTGTTTAGCGAATCTTTGTATTTTATTTTATTCGAAACCCTCAGCTTTTGCTCTGACCAAAGAGTAAGTACTCAAAGAGTACTATTGCAAAGAGTATTGGATGTTGCTTTTCTCAGGCATTGCTTTTTTGGAAGAGGAATTTTTGAAGGGGCTGGCAGAGGTGGGAAGCTGTGCTCCAAGCCTGCTCGTTCCTTCTGCCCCTTTTTGTGCATCTCTTGCACCCCGTTTGCATGACAATGTGTAGAGCTCTCCACGAACTCCTCTGGCTCCCGGGAGAGATTTCAGCTGCTGCCTTTCTCTCAGGGCAGCACACAGAGCTCCTGGCCAGAGGGCTGAGGATGGCAAGTGCTTTTATGTGCATGCAGGGGGCATGAGATTTGCTGTCGGCCAGGAACTTGCACATGACTTCAAGTGCTTGTTGTGCTCCGGGTCAGCCGGGCTCTTGATCTCCCATCCTCGGAAGTGACAGCGGTGCCCAAAAAACCTCTGTCCTCTCAGAGGGCAAGGCTTTCTCAAACAGGGAGTTGTCACCAGGGCTCTCCCTTTGCCGTCTCACCGCCTTCGTCATTTGGCACCGTTCCCTGCTGGAGCGCGGCTCCTCCGCGCCCTCCTTTCTTCTGTGCCCTTTGCTTGGCTCTGGTTGTGTGTTTGTTTTCTCTCCCACACTGACTCTGTTTCATTCACTGCCCAGAATAATAAGAGGTTTGTTGAAAGGGCGCTGCTAAGTAATTTGTCTTCTTCATTCATTCTCTCTTTATTTAACATTTGTTTTCATGGTGCATTGAATGCAAAATTATTAATTTCATTGTGGTTTATTTCAATAGTATTTATTATTTTGGAGGCTCCTATACAACCCCTCTTAATGCCATAAACATAAATAAATACTTATAATCAGTTATGATGGTATTTTAATTCCCATTTAAAGGATACMATCTGAAGGCAGAGAACATAAACACAAGGATTTCCACTAATTCTGGTGCCTAGATTGAAAAACCCTTTAACCCAAGTTCCCATAGTGCAGAGCCTTCGTGGTTTTGTCAGGGTAGATCTCTGACTGTGCACCCACGGTGGTGACATACATCAGTTCTTTTTCAAACCAGACCCCAGCTGCCTCAGAAAAGCCTGGAAAAAACAGGGAACACACAGTGAGTAATCACCTGGGAAAATGTTGGCTTGGGCCTCCTGTATGCACACAAGAACATTTACCTGTGGACAAAGAAGTTTATTTATTGGTTTCATGCACTATAAAGGCAGAACACTCATGATATCCATAGGCCACTGGAGAAAGTATCAGTGGGATTTTTTTTAAAGAAAATCTGAGATGGAGGTATATTGGAGCAGATTATTAATAACTCCCTGTCCAAAATCTGGGAAATGGCTTCTAGTGCCTCTCTCTCCTTTCCCCATTGTTAGAACCTACGTCAAATGCTGCTTGTTACCTGAAGTGGTTTCCCCAGAGACTTGTGCTCCATGCCACTCTCTGTATTACCCAGCCTCCATCCTTTTCTGAACATCTTGGTTTTTCCAAATTTTCAAGTGTGAAGCAATAGCATTTTATACCTACTGAAATGTAATAATTTGGTTATATTGCATGCACCCTAATCAAKAAGGAGAATCTCAGGCTTTGCTAAAGGAGTGGGCAATCATGCAGTAGGCTCAGAATCCAGCAGGTCCTGAGCTGCAGGTCAGTCACCTCTACCTGCCTTGCTCTGTTTGAGTCCCCATTTCTCTCTTGCCTTTCTCTGCTGGTTTTGTTTTYATTTCTTCTGCCTCTCCTCTTTTCCCTTCCGCCCCTGCACCCTCGGGGTGCTGTTCTGCCTCTTACCTCCATCTTTTTGTTCCCTTGGCTTCCTCCTCACACCCAGACTTGGTTCCTTGTTTTATATCAGCAGAGCTGCTGGGGTTTTTTTCTTTATTGGAGTTGTTCAGCACAGCAAAGGACCACAAACTGCCCCAGGTCAAAGCTGCCCATGACCACATGAAGGTACGGAGGCTCTCCTGGGGAAGGTTCAGGTTTGCAGGGTGTCTCCACGTGCTGTTGCTTTACATCATCCTACTGAGACCCAGTGTGTGGTTCTCGCTCTGCGGCACAGCTTCTTTTTCTGCGAAGCTGTGAATAGGTTGTGTTCTTACGGTTGTGCGTGGTTTGGTGTTCGGTTTTTTTAAAAGCAGTGTACAAAATCTTCCCTTGAAATTGGGCATGAAACTCCTTGTCTATATTTCTTCTGCGGATTTAGTGAATGGAGCTTCAAAAACAAGGATGGGATATAGAAGAATTACTTGGCACCTGCATCTTCTAATGTGTTTGAAATCAGGAGCTTTATGTGGTACATTTATGTAGCTAAGCTGTAAAATTTTGTTCATAATGATGATTAGACCGAGAATCAGCTTTGCTAGTTGAGGTACACGTGAACACAAACGAGGCTTATTACCCTGGAGACTTGATTAGAATTGGGCAGAGGGCGGCTTTAAAAGTAAGCATGTTTGCATTTTAAGTGGGCTGTAGTTGCAGTGGGGATATGCAAAGCACTGCCAGTTAAAATTGCACGTCAGTCTGTGGCAGAGGCATTGCACGCTGGTGACAGGACACGTGGCTGCAGGGTGCGTGAGGACACTGCTGCTTCTTTCTGATGGTTTTTTCCCCTTTGGACCAGTGAATCATGTGGTGATCCCAGCTTCAAACAGGATGCTGAGGGGTTTAATGGATTTACCGAGAGAATCGATTGTGCACGCACTGGGTGAAGTCTTCAGATGCCTCATTGAATATTGGCAAACCAAAGGGTCATTATCTCTGCCCCTCTCCCCCCCTTACTTCATCTGTCATTTGTTGTTGCACTAATCTTCCTCTTTAGACCTTTACTTTTGAGTTGGCCTTACTTGAAAATAGATTTTGAGAACTCAGTATGAACAAATGGGTCTGTTGCACATGGAAATAAGTATTTTTTTTTCCTTTTCCTCTCCTCAGTGGTAAACATGCTTCACAATATGATCATTGTTAATGCAAATGCCAGCATCCTTTTGACACTTAGTGGTGTTTTTGATGAAGGCAGGGGTTGGGTCACCAAAGGGGATGGAACATGACTTTTTATGCTGAAAACCAGCACACTGAGATCTCTTACACTTCAAATTATGAAGAGGCATTTTGTCCATAGTTTCCTGCTCCTCTGTACAAGCAAACCTTTATCTCTCAGGTTTGTGTTTAGTCTTTAGACTTGGCTGGTACTAATTACAGACAAATCAGGTGAAAAACAATGAGTCAGATGTTGAGGAAAAGATGTGGCTTTTTTTTCTATYGAAGCAAAGTGTCTTACAGGTACAGTCTATATTTCTGGTTAAGCTGGAGGAGATTTTCATGGTCTTCTAGGGTATTTTTGAGTACTGAAGTAATAGGATAAGAACCTAAACAGAAAAAAATACGTTTTATGATCATGGGTATGTTACATCACTAAAGAAGTTGCCTTCATGGCACTGTAAGTGCTGCATTGTGCTCATGGGCCAAAAAAGTCACAAAGCTAATGGCACATCTTCATGCCCCTGGTAAATTCTGAATGTATTTGAGCTCATGTGCAGCCTTCCATTTGCACAAAAATCTGGATAAAACAAGCTATTCTGGCTTTCTCTGCTCTTCGTTTTGTCTCCTCTTCCTTCTTACCTCTGAAATTTTGCCGTTTGAGTCACTGCAATGTGTCGGRTGCTGGTGTAGCTCACCCCCTCACAACCATACATGCCCGTGGACTTTTTTTGGAAACTTGTGTTCAAACTCACAAGGCTGCGCCCCTGCCAACTTGCTGTGTGTGGGTGTGCCAGGAGCAAATTATCAATTACTGAAAATGAGAGAAATCTCTAGGGTGGAGGCGGCCCTGGAGATACCCAGAGTGTTTCTTCTGAGGTTCCTGCAAGGATAGAAATCAGGTTCTTTCAGTGGGTTAAAGAGCATGGGGTGACATCAGGGCTGTGACCTGTCACCAGTGAGGTTTCAGGCCCAATGCTCTTCAAGCATGTCCATAAAGACCTTGGACGCAGGAGTCAAAGGGATACTAAGTAAGTTTGTTGATGGAACTAAATTGAGAGGAGCTGTTGACTTCTTTCTGAGGTATTTTCTGGAATTTTTAGGAGGAACTTCTTCACAGAAAGGGTGATTAAGCATTGGAGTGGACTGCCCAGGGAGGTGATGGAGTCACCATCCCTGGAGGTGTTTAAGGAAAGACTGGATGTGGCACTCAGTGCCACGGTCTGGCTGACACGGTGCTGTCTGGTCATGGGTAGGACTCAATGATCTCAGAGGTGTTTCCCAACCCAATTCATTCTGTGATTCTATGGGTGAATCCCATATGTCATGCTTCTGAAGGATGGGTCCCAATCCTAACCTTACAAGGATGCTGTTTTGTACTGTATTTGTGTATCTTCAAGGATTTTACTTCTCCTCTAGCGTTTAATTTCTAAGAATTCCTAGATCAAGGATCTGTTTTAAAGGGAAGTGAGGGAGTACATGCTGCTTTTAAAGCTCCGAATTGCTTATTAGTGAAAGCTGCATCACGCTGGAGTTGTTTCATTCCCGAGGACTCAACACAATCATCATCACATCTTTTTTTTGTGTACTTGCCTCCCCTTTCTTTTTCCACCCAAGGAAGTCASAATCTAAAAGGGAGCCTTGGAACTTGTCTTGTTGAAAAACCTCCAGATTTCTGGCTTGCTGTCACTGCCATCATTGAACAGCACTGCAGTCAGGTACCATGGTGATCTTAAACACTGTCACACTGCCTGCATGTACTTGTCAAATCATTTTTGTAAGGGTTTTTTTATTGCTTTGATTCCAAGATGCTGAAACAAGAGGCATATCTAATCCCCACTACAATGTCAATGCTATTTACCTGAGAAGAAACTCATTTTTAATGATTTGCTTAGTGCTTATCAGTGCCTTATTCCTTTGTACTGCTACAGCTTCAGGAGAACAGCCCTTGACATGGGAATCTGCCTGTGTAAAAGTGCTGATCACTGAAATACAAATGGATTTCTAATTCCAGATGTGTGTTCCAAATGAACACTGGTAAGGAACTCTCTGAAAGCAGAAATACAAAACACAATATTCTCCTAACTTCCCTGGCCTTTAACTTGTTCAGGAAGCAATTCTTAACAGTCTGATTCTGGACTCGAAACAATTTTCTAAAACATGGAAAATGCATTGCACACAGACCTCAAGGCCATGGCCACAGATGGAAGAGCAGATCCAACTCAGAATTGTGTTTAGACATCCCTCGTGCCACCAGGGGTGTGTAATTCCCCTTCCCTGTTTGGGAAAGCCTCCAGTGATTCCGGAACCATCTTGGTACAACAGTATCCTCTTCCTTACAGGTATGAGAGTGGTTAGAACCATGACCTAGCTGATATTGTCCTGTGAGGGATGGTGCAGGCAAGCTGGCTGTGGTGGTCATGGTTCTGGAGGGTTTGTCCTGTCTCTAACACAGTGATGCTGGGAATTACTAGTTCTTCCTAACCTGAAGTGTGCCTTGTTTACAACCATCAAAAAAGCTTTCTTTTGAGGCGTTGTGAAGTTTGAGAAAGTCAACGAACAAGTTAATTAGAACTTAACCTATAAGCATACCATAATTCTTTCTTTTTTTTCTCCTATTTCATGGGTCACATAAGGAACAAGTGGCCAGAAGCACTAAAAACTGATTTACTGTATACTGGGAAACTGGAGCAAGGACTGGAAATAAATCTTTGAGTGGGAGAGCTTTCTTCTGGGAGAAATCTTACAAATATAAACATTGAAACAAAAAATGGTTCTGTTACGTCTAAATAACTTGYGTTGGCTTGACAAAGGCTAATTTTCAGCATTTAAAGTAAAAAGGGACTTTTACTTGTTTTCGAGAAGGGTTATTTGTTACCAGTCTCAGGATGTGAGATTCGAAATAGTTTATTTTTTCCTTCCACTTCAAAAAGAAAGCCACAGGCCTGTTGCCATGGGCTTGAGAAAGATAATTCTATCAAATTTCACAGAAAGTATTCTCTTTCGCTGAGGACTTACAAGCTGCTGAGAACAGTGAAGCTAAGTCCTATTAGCAATAGTAAGATTTAGGAATTCAGAGTGAGATATATATAAAAAACAAAAAATGTGAAAGATACAGTGGACCTTCAGCTGCAACACTTTTCCAGCAGAGAAAATCTCCTAAGAATCAGTGAAGCAAACATTTGATGCTGCTCTGTCTCTCTCTCTTGTGCCTGCCGGAGTCGCAGGTTCGCAGGCTCTTCCCTGGGCTCATCCCTGCAACACCTCCCTGAGGTCGAGCTTCCTGGGCAAAGCCCTGGGGATTCGTGTTCGTTCAGCTAAAGCTCTGTCTCTAAGGCTGGCCTTGTTTTTTGTAAAGGAGTCCAGAGAGCTCTGGGTGTTGAATTATGATAAGATATGATAAGATAAGGCAAGGCTCTGGGTGTTGAATTATGGGTCTGTTGTACTGATGGCTTGTGTTTCACTGAGGATGTGACTGAAATGTGGCAGTATCGCTGCCTCAAAGAGGTGGTGTTACAGCAGCCATTCTGAAAACATTGCAGAGGTTTATTTACTTCCATGAGGGTTTGAATTCCAGCTTTTCTATGTGATGCTCATCTTCCCTAGCGTAGCCTCCATACACTGGCTGCCTTTTTTCCTGCTACACAGGGGCTTGGGATGATGTCAGAAAATGTGAATTACAGTGAAAGGAGTGGAATTACTTGGGGTTTGGTTTGTTCCCCCTCCCGCCAGCAGCTGAAGGAGAGGATTTGTTTTCCAAGTACAGTGCCAGAACATCAGTGACGTTTCTGACAGATGCTGTTCTCCTGAGACATGCCAGTACTTCATTCTTTTTCAGCTTGGCTGGACCCAGAGCAGTCTTAATCTGCAAGCAGGGTGTTTTTTCCCCTCTGTACTTCGGATCCTGGTACACACCTTTTGGCTATCCCTTCAAGTTTGTTGATAGTGGGAACAGGTTCATGGAGTTTGTATCAGAAGATAACCTTGGAAAAGATCTTTTCCCTAGGGGGATACAAAATTAATGTGGCCTGATGGGCAGTCTGAATAAAAACAATGAAGAAAACAACAACAAAACACAAAATTCAAACGGCTGCCTCCAAGAAGAACAAGGTGACGTCTTGGAAGATTTATTCCCTACCTAATATTTGGCAACCAAAATTGCTTCTGAATGGTGTGTGTTAAGTCTTGTCTCTGTAGCTTCCTTGTGTGGTCGGTGGAGGGAGAGGCTTCTCCAGGGAATGGCTCAGGGTCGATTGAGAGGGCAAATTTAGCCTGACAAAGATTACCTTAAGCACTGTAGCTAACTTGGTGTGAATACTCCTCAGTGTGGTTTATTGCACAAATATTTGTAAAAGCCTGTTGGTTGCTCAGCCAGCACCTCAAAAAGCCACCTTCCGAGCTCAGCTGATGCAGTAAAGAGAAGTTTGTTTGTGGTACTAACACATGCGTTTGCTGTGCATCCTCGGTGAAGAGAACTGCTCGTCATCTTTTCCTGTCTCGCCCCTTGATCTTGTCTCCCTCCAAAATCRCACACGCTGATGCTGCGAGTGGCAGCATTTTCCTGCCTCTTTTGGGAGGTCACACTGTTTAATCTTTTTGTTGCCAGTGGTAAGAAGGGGTGAAAAGAGAGGGTGTGCTGTGAAAGGGATTTTTAGTGAGGTATTTGTCTCATGTTAACTCAGTGACATTGTAATAGCTGTGCCTGTAACATTATCCTTAAGTAAAAGCTGAGAGTTTGCTGACTGTTCCCCTCCAGAGCTGGAGGGGTGTCCTGTTTCATCCTGTGCAAAGCCCTATTACTTTGTCTTTTACACTTTGACGTCTCCGTTTTTAAAACAAGATGGAAATTCAAGATGAGTGCAATTTTTTGATGAGGGTTGCATGTTTACAGAAGTTGTAATACAAATAATGGAAAAATACTTTTATGTGGATTAAAAAAGAGGGAATTTGTTCCTCTAATGCTCTAAATGAAACAAATTCTTCATTCACCAGTTGATCAGCTGTTGCCCACAGAAATATTTCTGTGTGGCTCTGAGTAGTTTTGTGAACTTGCAACCGAAGATGTGAACACTTCTGCAAAAACAATTAAACCTCTTTAATTCAGCTTTCCTTTCTCTTTCTTTCTTTTGCCTGTTTTGCCTTTATTAGTCTTTAGCAAGTAGACCTATCCATCTTGAAAATATGGAATAATTTAAATTTTTTATCCTATCAATATTTTCACAGTGAAGACCAGTTACAATAACAAAGATTTATCACAAGGTTAATAAAATTACTTAAACATGCTATATTATGAAACTGTAGGAAACTGTGGTGTATCCCATAGCTGACTGTATGGTATTTGGAGCAGGAGGGACTGGATTTGACAGCATGGCTGTGGAGATAGACGGAGTTAAATCCAGTTTGTTTTATCTTTTCATTGGAATGTCAAGAAAACTTAGGATGGTTTATCGTTTATGTCCAAAAAGGAGACAGAGGAGTCCCGTAGCTTTATTCATGAATAAAGGGAGAGACCCTGGGGCATTTCCCCTAAGGTCCCTCAAATTGCTGGAGGACGCAGCCTCCTTTTTATCCTCATTTCCTGGCCGCATTTCCCTCTCTCCTTCCCCATTGGCTGAGGTATTTGAGAGGTACAGACTTCCTGAATCGCCTAATACATATCCCTTTCAAATGTGCACCCCCCTTTTTCTTTGTATCTCTGTTCTTTTTCTCTAAGTCCAGGGATTTGACATGGCCCTGGTTGAGCAACAGTCTGTCAATTAGGGGAATTCCCCTAGAATTTATATTTCCTCCTATTGCTTGATTTAACCTTTCAGTATCTGGCTTTATCTACGAACAGGGCCACAGTTTGTTTGTAAAGATACATCCTCCTCATTCCTTTCAAGCATCTGGCTTTATCTACAAGCAGGCCCCCAGTTTGTAAAGAGACAGCCTTCTCATTCCTTTCAGGCAGACATCAGCGTGTTCTAAAGAGCAACTATTTATTCAACGTCGAAGCATCATCTACAATGGCAACATGAATTCCTTTCCGTCTGAGCAGGAAGCAGCCAGCACTATCTATGGAGTTTTATCACCAGGGATAAGTCCACAGTAATGCCTGCTGACCTCTCTGTGTCTTAAACTTCTAGTTTAACTTAGTCTGCTTTGCCTATTTTATCCTGTGCACTTCTTGGGTAAGGGAGTTTCATGCCAGGGAGCAGCCCTGCTGATACTCAGAATTCAGAAACTTCCTGAGAAAAAGGAACCAGTAAATACATAGGTCAAAAAGACGGAAATTTTAGTCAAGGTTTTATTGGTAATTTTTTTCATGTTATCACTTTACAGAAATACATTTTGTACTTGTAAACCAGTAAAAGAGTTGTGTGCCTTTGCTTCTTAGGAAGTTTGTAAATATTAAGCTTTGAGATTACATATCAGCTAATTCATGGCTAAGGGAAAAACTTCTGTATTTCATTGTGTGGCTTTCTGTGGAAGGAGCTGTCTGGTGAAAATCTGTAGTGCAGCTGATACCAACTTAAAAAGGCTTTCCAAATTCTCACATTTTGATGTTATCAGCTGTCTGTTTTATCATAATGTTGCATGTATTGACATGGTCAAAAAAAAAAAAAAAAGAGCAGAAGAAGGTGTTGAAGTGATGGGCTGTAGCTGTATGGTGCAGCCTGGCGAGGATGAGCAAAGCATTTGGCTTTGGAACAGGAGAGCTGCAGCCCACAGCAGCCGGATTTTAAAGCTCTGGRTTTGTTTCTGTTCTTCCCAGCGTGCGGAAAACTTTGTTTTTGTAGTGTTTCTGGAGAACAAGGTTAAATTCTTTCAAGACAAGTTCATTGTATCTGACCTGAAGAGGGGAAAAAAAAGTCTCTTGTGCTTATCTCTAAAGTGTATTTTAAATGAAAATTTAAGAAAAACAATAAACAATGATGGAGACAGGGCTATTTCTGTCATGATGTTCTGCCCTCTGTCCCCTGTGCACACGCTGTAATTTATTGTAGCATTTGCACTTGCATAAGGTGAGTTCAGGCTTAAACCATTATCAGTCATCTCTGCAGAGTGATGTTTTGCAGAGGTGTGTGATGTGGTGTTTGTGTGCACAGAGCATGGCAGGAAGGCAAAGCCCTTTCACCTTGTGTTATGGCAGTTGGGGATCAGAGGAGTTTCTCCTCTTTCTAGCAGGGAAAAAGATGTTTTCCCACAAAATTCAGCTTCTTTCATGTTGGCTTGCTCAGCACCTGGTGAATTGAGTAGTGGGGGAGACACCTCACGAAGAGGAAGCAACACGGCATCTCGTTTATTTTCAGTGTTTAAATTTAGTACCTCTAGGCTTTTCTACATGAAAAACGTGGCTAAAACTTAGCTTGCCTTACGCTTCATTTATTCAGATCGCTGTTTGGCGTGTTCACATGGGAAGGATCAAGTCTTCTGTTGTTTTCTGGGCACTGAATTGCAGTCCTTGTTGTAGTGCCTGATTGTAAAGGCACATCTCCCAAGAAAGGCGTTTTTGTGTGGTGAAGTGCTGGTGGCCAAGCCCTGGCGAGCAGCACTGTCTGCCCAGCTGGGCAGCACTTGGATTTTCACGGCTTTGCTGCTGGGCTGGAATGGTGTATGATGGAGGACGTTAACTATCGAGATGCTGGTGCCTGACTGTTTACAAATGGCTCGTTGAAAAAGCTTTTGGGGCGGGATATGTTTTCCCAGGGAGAGGGCTTGATTTTCCAAGGTCTTGTCCGCTATCCTCTTGCACCAGAGCTTTGGCAGCTGTCGCGGTAGCCACCCGTGACACATCCCTATGTCAGAACACCATGTGCTTCCTCAACCACTGTGTATCCAGGTCACCTGAAAAGCTTTAGGGACGTTTTGTGACCTGAAGCCACGCTCAGAGGCTGAACCCAGCCCCTCATCCCAATCAGGGCCCCAGGCACGCTCCCTGCTCTCACCGCTGAGGGTGGAAGGTTTACATCTGCTGCTGTTCAAATAAACATAATTAGTTTGGACTTGGCTTTTTGAACAATACACATCAAGGGTGTGGTGAGGCTTTTATTGGCAATTTCGTGTTTGCTTTTCCCTCATAAAGGTGCTTTACACCAACAGTCCTTTGATATAAGAGACCAATTTATTGGCGAGACAAGTAGTGATATCTCCTCAAGTTACCCATGTGAGATGTCCATCATCCATCCCTCAGGTGCTAAAGTTCATTTTCCAGAAGGGGCTTTTAATGCATTTGGGTTTTATTCTAAATGGAAGTGCCTATTTCTAAGAATAATGTGTATTACTTAAGTCCTAAATCTTATAAAATACAAAAATATTTAATTATTACTGTTATTCAGGAAATTTGGGACTCACTGCATATTTAGAAAAATACTCTGATATTTTTTGCTTAGGTTATTACTAAGCTTTGCTTCAAAACTATTTGGTACCCCTTCAAATAATACTTAGAAATAGCTAAGAGTGGATGCTCTTTGTCCTAAAGGAGGGAGAAACTGATGGTGTTCAATATTTATCCAGCTGTCTTCCCACTCCTCCCATGCGTACTTAAACCATATGTAAATAACCACTTACACTCCATTTTACATTAATTAAAGCCATTCTGCTTCCTCTGTAATTTCTCAAAGAAAAACCACCAATAACAAAAGTGTCTGTGACATGTTTGGCATGAATAAACCATCAGGTTTTATTAACTTTTTAAACGTTTTTATTTAACTTTTAAAAACACTTGGGAGAAAAACACTGTTCAAGAAAGGATGGTTTAAGGAAAAGCCTAATTGAAGGTCACAGTCTTTTCCTACGTTCATTATGTATCTTTCATAGTCACCTGTTACTTACTTAAAATACTTTCAGGTTTGGATTTGTTCTGGCGTTCATTCGGAATGCTCAGTGACAAGCTTCAGAGGGAATATTTGTAATCCTGTGCTCTGAGGAGAGTGTCAACAACTGATAATCCTAGACTAGGAGTTCAGGTTGAACTCGTGGAGTTGCTGACTATAATATATCCTGCTCTTTCACATTCTTGAAGAGCTGCATAACCATTTTCTGGCTTTCATTCCCAACACTGTATAGCTCACTCTGCACTGGAACTCTGTGAGGAGCCTGTAGGTTTGGTAGTTCTGAGGAAAAAAGAAGATAAAACCGCTCGTTTTGTTTCTAATTCCTTTGGCATGAATAACATTCAGAGGATAAGGAGGGAACGATGCCTATTAAACTGGATCATTTGTTTTGGTCAAGACTTTCTTAAGGGCAAGCTATTTTTAGAGCTTTATCTGTGGTGTGAGTTAACTGAGGTGTTTTGAAGTTCAGTCCAACAGGAACAGGGATTGTTTGACCAGCAAATGTGAACAACTTTGTTTTGTAAATTGAAATCAGTGTTTAGTTACTCTGTCCTCATTTTTTTGTGGATCACAGTGGTGAGAAGATGCAGGACATAGATAGCAAGAGAGGCTGCTGAAACAAATGCACCCAAAGAGCAAAATTGAAAGGGCTATGGAGATGCATTTTGCTTTTCTTCACATAGATTGCCCAAAATAAGTTTGCTTTTTATGTTACAGAATATTGATTGGTGTACATAATTTGCTGATGATACAAGAGCTCATTGCTGTTCAAGAGCATGAACTAATAAACCCAACCCAGATCAGCCTCAATTAAACCTTTCATTAGCAGATTCCATAGACCTCCATTTCCAGCATTTTTTAGAACAAACCTCTTGACAGGTATCAATAAATAGAGTTATGAAGGGGAAATGCTGAAGCTTTCTGGTGATCCTGAGCTAATTTCTTGCATGCAGAGGGATGAAGTACTTGGCCAGGACCAGGAGGGGCCAGAGGGCTGCAACCCCAGTGCTCTCATCAAATGAAACCAGGAGTTTCTCTTCTCTCTCACTGTGCAGTCTTCAACCCATGCACTGAGCTTCCCAGATAATACTTCAYGGATAAATTTCCTAGCAACCTCTTGAAAGTTAGCACACTGAGTGCTGTATTGATTAGGATATTGAGTGCTTTGCTCTGTCAATCTTTAACCTGTTAGATTTTCCAAGATGTGCAAGAAAAGGCTTAAGAAAAACAAGCATTTGTGGCTTAGAAAAAGTAATTATTGCTAATGAAACCTTCAAATGAGAGTAAAATCAGCTGAGCAGGGCACTTTGACGTCAGCCTAGGGCATTACCCTCACCCTTGTTCTACTGAGAATATTCAAGCCTTGAATTAATGAAGATTGCTGGATGTCATAGCAGAAGTTTGCAATCTCAGGTTTGGATTGTGCTTTGGCCCTCAATGGACGTGGAAGGCACTCTGACTGGAGCTCTAATTTCAAAAGCATGCACTGTAAAAAGCTGAAAACCAGGAGAAAAGCCTTTGTCAGGCGAGATGCTTTCCTCACGAGTACCTGATTGATGCCTGCATGCACACATAGGAATCCCTTTAAAAAACAAAAAATTGAAATGTAGATGAAAAATTCCTTCAGGCTCCTGGAACAATGTCTGGAGTTGCAGACAGGAGCCAGTCCCGTTGTTTTTAGTCCTGCCTCGTGTTTCTCCTGATCATTAATGATCAGCCCTCTCCCAGCACAGAGAGTTTCAAAGATCTTCCAAAGCCACTGGCTTTTTCCTTGATTTGAATGGGAGGAGGTATAGGAGTGCTTGCTGCTGAGACTTCAGTTTCTAAGGTGACAAGTCTGAAATGCAATTTTTTTTCTGTGAATTTGAGGATCTGAAAGATGCCTTGGTCGTAATCTTGGGTGTTTCACATCCCCGCACCTCTCTGTGAGTTACAGGATACAAAGCCTACCTGGCAGCTCAGAAAATTCATCCAGGCTTGAATTTGGCTGTTAGCTGCCTGCTTGTATTGATCCCTTGCTAGCCGATGACTTAAAGACAAGTCCATTTACTTAAAAACAAGTCCAGTTCTTGTCATCTGACAGAGGCAATTGATTTGTGTGACAGAGGCAATTGATTTGTGAGGTTCTTCTGTGCTTCTTTAAAATCCTTCTTTTCTCAAAGGAAAACAATCTGGATTTACGGGTACTGACATTGATGGAAGGTAAATACATCTGGCATTTATGAAAAGCTCACTTTGAAGGCTAAAAAGGAAGTGTCACACAAGCATTTTTGCAAACAGCGAAGCATCACCAATATAAACATTTATAGGTAGCATCATCTCAACCTCAAACGTTTCTCAGGGTCTTTTTCTTTCAAGAAGGAACTATACTGATGTTTTTGGGGACTAGATTATAGACTAGACACATTGATCAAGATGAAATCCACGTACAGCCTGTAAAGCTTATGCAACAGGTTTGCAGTCTTATGCAAACTGCTCTCATGCTGGATGTGTTACAGCTTTGTATAGCAGGAGTCTTATGTCATCTCTGCAATTTTTAAAGCAGAACTGGGCAATCCACGAACAAAACAGTAAGGGCATTAGAGACTAAATGGGAGACTAATGACTGCTGATGGATTACTGAATTTCAGGTTTTGAAGCTCTCAATGTGGTCACTTGCCCTGTGTTTCAAATAACCAGCCCGGCTCAGGCATTAAAGGAAAACCTTTGCGTGAACTTCCCTTGCTGCAAAAGGATTCATATTATTGAACTGGGGATGTTTGTTTTCCTGTGCACTCCATACAGATAGTGCAGAATATAAAATTCTGGTAATAAACCCGGTCCTTGATTAGATATTGAACATATACAGTTGCCTTACTGTTTTCTTCGTGTGAGTGGGGTGCTTTGTACAGGCCTTCCTCACTGTGCTTTTCCTAAGTGCTTCAGGCACACAGCAGGGCAATTTTAAGAACTTTGTTGGGTTAAGCAAGAGGGAGCTTCTAAGAAGCAGRTGAGAAAGATCTCCAGCAGAATATTTCAGTGCCATGGCTCTCCCCATGCAGTTGGAGGTGGCAGCTTTCTGGTAGCCCTTTCTCAGGAAGGGCCATCGAGAAGGAGCTCTCTGCTCCGCAGCCCAACAGTGTTTTACCACGAGTAGCCAAACTCCTGAGAGGTCTAATTGTGTTCCAGGCTTTTTCTGGTGTGTGCCGTTTAACAACAAATACTTCAGCGCATTAACAAACCTTCAAAATCATTCTAAGGTATTGAAATGTGTTTCAGAGATAGGAGATTTTGTTTAAAGGCTGCTTCAGCTTTTACTTTTCCATCCTAAGTTGTGTTGTCCGACACAGGAAGTCGGTCTCACATTGCTCAATTAGGTGCCTTGTCACATCTGTTTGTTTGCTAAAAGGAAAAAGAAGAAAATACATGCTAATTTTGATTTCTTCAGCCAGAAGTCTTTGGGATGTGTTAGGCTTTCTTCCCCCTCAACAAGAAACATTTCTGTATTTACTTTAAAAGTGCTGCCCCGTTGYGAAAGCAGCCTGTGAAAGCAAATTGTCTTCTCCCCAGAATGAAACCATCCCTCCTTCATTTACTGTGAGCTGCTGCACTTGGTGACTCCAAGGATGGACCATTTCTCCAGTCTTTAACCTTTACACCGTGTTTTTCCCTACCAACCTTTTTCCTACCGTTGTTTTCTTTTTGCTACATCTGTTCCTCTCCCCCACTTCATGCAAAAGCATGTTAATCATTAACATTCATACACGTGGCTGAAAAGGGGCCTTTGCAAAGCTGCTTTTAGCTGGGCTATAAATATTAAGCAGCAGATCCACCAGTAGCTGGGGGACAGCACTTCTCAAATAYTGCTGCTATTAAGTGCCCTGTGGCTGCATTTGAGAGGTACCAGTGTGCTGCTTCACACTTTGGGATGCTCAATCCAYGGATAACGGGCCCAAAAAATGAACAGCGGAATTAGGAACAGATGGGACATGACCTCAAAATGAGTGTAGCACATGCTGGTATTAAGCCCCCTTCTATTTAATACAGTCTTGGGATAGTGCTTGTAGGATGGGTTCATCTTTTTTGAGTTGTGAAGCCCAAAATATTTTGCTGCAAGTGCTGGACCCTTTGGCTGTGTCACACACGGGTGGCTCCAAAGCAAAACTATGAGTTTGGGGTTTTTGGGGTTTGTTTGGTGTTGCTTTAGGGAAAAAAACAACCGAAACAACTCGGTTTTGCCCTTTGTAGCTGCAAACTAAGGGGACAGTGATTAGACCTGTTACCTAAGGCAAAAAATCAGGAAAGCTGCTTTTCTGGCCATTTTATCTAATAGCAATAAATCTCATTGAGCTGAGTGCATCTGTCCACACAGATGCAGCTATTCTGAGACTAAAGAACTTCACACAGTGCTACTGGTGCTTCAGACCTAGGTGCCAGGCTCTTTTTACTCCTGCAGTACTTGTATTCTGGTGGGTGAATCTGTAGACATCAAATAAAACATCAAATACCAGCTCCTCATTATAGTTAGATAAATGGATGCTAGCTGGGGAAAAGTATGATGATTCATTTTTTAATGAAAAGAAATGGCTTCAGATGTTCTGTTTCTGGTAATACACTCTCTTCTAAATGTGTTGTCTTTTGAAAGTCTAATCCCAGTTCTAACCACTGCRGGGTTTTGTTACTTGAACTTATTTCCAGTATGACCATTCCTCTCAGGCTATTATTTTTAGATGCTTAAGACTCTTGTTTAAAAATAAAAAGTATGTAGCTTGGAGTTTAATGCAGCCAGGTCAGTAAATAAGAATAATTTTTCAGCATTTCCGTCCCTCCATCCCCCCCATCTGCASCTCCTGAGGAGGATCTATATTTTTATTGTCCCTTATTGATGAGCTTATCTCAAGTTATTATACCCATTATAAAGGGGTGGGGGGATGGTCCAGACAGGCAGGATTGTCTTCATCCTGCTCATGAATGATCCAACAGACAGTATCCAATTCCTGGAAGCTCTAGGGCTTCATTTTGAATTGTGACTAGTTGTTTTCTTGAAATAATGAGCAGTAGTGACTTCACGAAGTGCAGTCTCCTGGTACCCAGATCATTAATGACTCACTCTGTCTTTAGTAGCAGTTAAAAATATGCTTTCCCACAATTTGAAAAAGTCCTGGTCTCTTTGCTCACAAAGGATGTGTAATGTACAGTGGGAGTGAGTGGAGATGTATTTCCTCATCATTTTCTATTCATGACCATTTTGAGACACAGAATCCAAGGCAACCAAAAACTAGCAAGAAAAAGGGGATTGCTTTAGAGGTCTGGTACRGATGAAAAATATTGTCTGGGGTGGTTTTCTTTAACATGGTTAATGACCCTCCTGCCTCCTCCTTAACTCCTCTACAGAGATGCAGTGCAAGTACCGCTCCATGTTTTTGAGGCTCATCTGCAGTGGGAGCACTAAATTTAGCCCGCTGTTCAGGAAGACTTTGGCTTTCTTGGAGATTTCATGATGGAAATTTCATCCCACACGTTCTTGAAGAGCAGTGCTGGAGGACAGTGGCAAGAGGGGAGTGCGTTACCCACCCAGGGCAGCCTGTGGGAGAGAATTCCAGCAAGGGAAATCCCTCATGACTTCTCTCAAGTGATGCACAGGCAGGTCCGTTCTCACCTCTACTTGTTTTTCCTCTTGAAGGGGAAGTGATGGAGGAGCTCTCACTGCCTGAAATTCAAGTGCATCTCTGAAGTTGCTGCTGAGGATTGACCATTGAGTCTTTCCAGCCCAGTCTGTGACTGCACTCCCCTTGGATGAGCTCTCGAGAAGAGCACATAGGCTCTTCACATAAGGTGAACACAGCGAGGTTAAAACCAAAAATCCAAGTCTGATGTTGTCTGTACCTATTTTATTGTTTAAAATTCAGCAGTGGCCCGAAAATTGTATCAACCCCTGTGCAGGAGCACAGGATTCAACAGGGCATTCAGTGTTCCTTCTGGAAAGCATCTCTGGGGTGTTTTTCAGCAAGGGTGTGTTGTTCTGGTTCCACAGCACGCCAGAGATGTATTTGATTTTTTTGTGTGACTGCCTGGCTTTCTTAAAAGGTATAGTGGAAGTTACTTTTTTGGAAGTTACTCTTTTTTTGTTGCTTTTTTGGTGCAGGGGATGCTCGTGGTGCCCAGTGTCCTCCCCTGCTCAACTGCCACACAACCACAAAAAAACCAAACACTGCCTCTGTGTTGATTTGAAAGGAGAAGCTGAGGTCTGAAATGCCAGTTTAAGGTATTTTATCAGCATTTAATTACAGGCCTTTGTTAAGTGGCTGCATACAGAAGTAGCACAAACCCACTAAATGGGAATGCAGAGTTCTCATCAAGAACTTGTTTATTGGGGATTCACTTGAAGGAGGTCAGAAATACCATATTCATTCCCTGGTTATTTTAGGAGCTCCATAGTACCAATACCTTTTTTATTACTCAAGCTGATATTTTAGAAATATCTTCACATGTCTACAACTTACTTCCAGAAATGTTAATTGGGCTTGTGTGGTGGAAGGCCATGCCAAATGTAAAGCTGCTTCCCAGCATACTCTATCTCAGAATAATCCTTTTTTCCAAGGAAATTAAGGCACATTTTAAAACATCCAGCAGTATATTACTGAGCCTGCAGTGGAGCAGAATGATCCCAGCATGCCACCGTTTTTCCTAGAACTCTTTAGCTATTTATCACACTTGGTTTTCAATCTTTGAGCAGATTTGGCTCTTCTGAAAATGAAACTCCAGTTTTGGCTTTGCCTCAGGCACAGAGCAGGCAGGTCCTGTGGGTGTTCTGCCTGCACAGCGTCCCACACTCTCCTTGCAGACGCTTTGGCAGGCTCTGGGAAGTTAATCCCAACAGTTCTGTGGTAGATACAGACAACAGCTAACATGACTTGAACCCAGCTTTGCTAACTGACATATGATTTAAAAAAAAAAAGACAAAAACCCCAGAGAGGAGACAAAATGACGCTTTGGAGAAGGAGTCGTTTGGATTTTGTAAACCCCTCTGAGCTTTGTGTGTGTTGTAAAGGGCTTGAGAAGGAACAGAAAACCAGGGGTGCAAGCATTGGCTGGTCAGTGAAAATCCCTGTTGGGCATTCAGCAGGGTTTCAGTTAAAAAAAGCAAGCTTAAAGAATGGGAGGAAATAAACCTGAAAGTTTAATTATTTATTGCTGCTGCAAAATCTGTGCTAACTCTTGTCCCCTAGCCTTAAAAAAGGATATAATAGACATGGAAAGGTATAATAGACAGTAGCAGGGTAAGGAGAGACATGAAAATCCTGCAGGCAGGCAGGGAAGGCAGAGAGACATTCCCTGTTCTCATTGGCATTTTTGCCTTTATATGCAGGCCCCTTTTTCCCTACTAGCCCTCAAAATAATCCAAATCTTTCCATACAGTCTCCAGTACCTCCCAGCCCTTTCACAGGTAAGGGCTTAGCTTCCCAGGAAGCAGGGGAATTGAAAAGCAAAGTATTTAAACCAGAAACAGGTATTTTTATTACGATGGTGCACAGCTAGTCCTGGCTTTGTTAGCACCTTTTGGTCAAGAGGGCAGCAGAAAGAACAGTCCTTTGYACAACCCCTAGGCTGCCAGGATTAAACAGGTGCAGTGTTTTGATGCTTGAAAAGAGAAGAAGCACATGCATTTTAGGGACACAGGTCCACTCAAAAATTTTACTGTAGTTCCACTTCAGGACAGCTGTCTAAAGTCAGCATTTGTTGCACATCATCCTTCCATTCCCTGCTTCCTTTAGGAAAGAGTGGCTTTGAGTTGTGTGATGCTGTTCTCCATCTCATCTCCCTGCCTGAAATCACAGCAGCACTCATTTGTCTTTTATCTGGGAGCTGCTACATGAGTTCTTCCACTCCAGAGCTGCAGTGAGAAGGCAGGGGGTGGTGTCCCTGTGCCCTCATGGCCACGATGTGCCGTGCCAGCGCGGGGTCCACGAGGCAAAGTCCTTGGTGCTTAGGTTGGTCTCCCAGGAGGACATCTTTAGTCTGATCACAGGAGTGGGGAGGAGGTGAAATACATTCTAGTTCTCCCAGTCCTACAGCAAGAGCAGTGACCTTACATCTGCCAAGGGGAGCCAGTCCCAAATCTGACGTTTTCCCGATGCAAGAGAAATAGGCTGCGGTGCTGCAGATTTACCGCTGTGAGAAACTGTGCCCATTCTGCTAAAGCCTGGTGTCCAGACTGTGGGTGCAGGCCGGAAAAGACAGGTTGCTGTTGTGGAGAATAAGAAAAAAAGAGATTTCTCCTCTGCTTCAAAGGCACAGAAAGCTAAATGAGCCATTCACATCATCTCCATTTTCCTCGGGAGAAGTGGTTAAGGTCCTTTATACTTCATTGCCCTCTTCTCCCCCTTGTTCATGGTGAGAAAGAGACAACCAATTAAATATCTGATGTGCAAGAGCTGAAGCCTTTCTTTGTGCAGAGGTATCTCTGATTCTCACGTGTTTATTTTCATATTCAGTTTTCATATGCTGAGTGGATCACTTATTAATTGTTAAATGACTGCTCTGCAATTCAGTTATGGAAATGATTTCTACTTCAGTACCACTTGTCCTTGCATTGAGAACAGGTCAACCAAAATTAGATAACTTTTCTTTGAACCTTTTATCTTTCTGAGAAACATACAGTTCAACATGATGCCTGGCAAGAGGACTTTGAAGTTCCAACCTTAAAACAATCCTTGTGGCCAGGCTGGTTTTGGGATCACGTTGAGAACTGGTGTCCAGATCTGTCCTGATTAGACTTTTAAACAGATGAATTTAGGTGTGGTGTTGACTGTAGTGCAGAGCTGGTATTCCATTGCCTCTGTTCAGTTCTGGAATGAATTGTGAAATCACAGATTGACTAAAACAAAGTTGTAATATTAACTGAGGCAAGGAGAGCTGTGTGGGCAGAGCAGGCAGTCCCTTGGCTTCAGTGGGATTCTGCAGAAATGTCCTCCCACGCTCATCTCTTCAGGGTTGCACCTACAGCTTCAGCTTTCTCTGTGAGCCTGTGCTTTTCACCTTACACAAGAAAAGAGACTGGGAAAAAAGAAAAAGGAGTTGTGTATTATGCAGCAAATATTACCAAGGACATATTTTGTGGTTAAAAAAAAAGGCAAAGAAAAATGCAAATCTGTAGCTTTTCCTTTATTTTCAGAGGAGAACTGTACGCCTCTGGTGTCTCCCTGCTGGCACACAATGCTGGTATTTTTGTGCATTTGATCCGAGGTCACTGGAGTCAGTGCAGAGATTCGCAGTGTCTTTAGCAGACTTTGCACCACACTGAGCAGGAGCTGCTGTTTTGCTGATAAATCTGAGTGTGGTGCCTGTCCCCAGGCTTTGGAACAGCAATAGCAGCAGTGTTGGAGGGGCTGTAAACCAGGCTGGACTATGAACATGTGGCTGCCTCCTTTTCCATGGGAGGTTTCTCATGGTGAACTGAAAGACAGCAGTTTGCATTCTAGAAGAAATAAGGAAAAAATATCAAAAATTATTTAGACCGATTTTTTTTCCAATTCGGCTTTTTTCACCCTTGTAAGTTCACACATTCAAATTAAAGAAAAGAAACAAGTGTAGTTATTTTGGTCCCACTGAGAAGAGGTATTTGCAGTGGCCATGTAGCTCTGAGCAGACGCTTTTGCCCTGATAAGTTCTATTTTCAGATCATCGGAAAGGTTATAGATAAATGCCATAAAAGCAGCAAAAAAAAAGCCTGTTTGGTCTGACTGCTTTGTCTTGTTAAATATTTTAAGAAGGAAAGCCCAGCTGAATGCATGCTGGACTGCAGGCATATTTTCAAGCCTTTGGTACACTGTTCATGTATTTTTAGATGAGCTGTTCTGCCCAAATGCCAGGAACTTTTCACTGTCCACTTAAAGGTGTATTGGCTTGTAATTCCAGGTCTGTGGGATCAGTGTGCTGGGGACAGAGGGTTGATGCTTCTGGGAGGAGATGGGGATGCTGCTGGCGCTGCCTGCGAGGGTCTGTTGTGCCAGGCTTGTGCTCTCCCTCCTTCTCCATGGTAAAACACCCTGGAGCAAATGGATGGCTGGCATCGCTGCGTGCTGTGAACACGGCCAGGAGAGAAGGGCTCAAAGAGCTGCCCTTGAAAAATTACTTCTGAAAAATGCCATTCTGTGGGCACAAAACGTATTTGCTGTAGCTGGGTCGTGCTGATCTAAGAGCTTGGGTGCAAGAATGTAGGGACCTTTTGAGTATGGGACTTTTTGAGGGCATTGCCTGTTGCCATTAAGAGACATAAATCAGCAGAGGATTTGTGTGGCCTTTACTCACCACCTGAGAAACTTGCAGCAACCAAAATAAACAGCATTGTACTTTTAGTTCAGCTCTGGGTGTTGAAACATTTCAGCCACAGGCCCTGCACACCCCTCCTCTGCTCTTGTTTTCAGGCAATCCAGGTGCCTTTCAGACCACAGGGCAAGTGTGCAGTGTTCAGAAAGGGGCAGAAAAGAAGGTTTTAAACATGTCTTATTCCGAAATGCTGATTCAGAGTAGCTCTAATCTTCAGTCTCTTCTCTGAGAAAACCAGGTATGGCCTTGACTGAAGACTGATTGGAGTGGAACAGCCAAGATCCTCTGGCCTTTGCCATCAACAGGAGCCAGCATTGTCTGTTCTCATGGAAAATAAACTGTTTTAGGATTATAGAACCACAGAATGGTTTGGGTTGGAAGAGGATATTCATAGAGGATATTAATTTCTACTCAGCTTTTATATTTGGTGTAATACTTTTAGGCAGGACATTAATGGATTCCTGAGTCATTTATGTAACAGATAAACTAAAACATTAGAGAGCTGCGGGGGAACAAGAGAGATCTGTTTTGGGGATGCTAACCAAATTATTCAGCCTGCAAGCCAGTAGTACTCTCAGCCAGAATATGCCAGAATCCCAAGTCAGGCAGCCTCCTAAAGGTCAGGAATTCTCCGCTCAGGTTTTTACTGCATTCTTTAACTGTGAGATTATTTTTAGATGCAGATTACTTAAACTGTGTTGATTGATTTGGTATAAAAGTAATTCTCAACCCCACAGTCCGTTCCTGTTTTCCTGCCAGTATTTACTGCARTAACAGAGAGGAATGTGGTTGACATTGATTTGACTAAATAAAAAGTTACATTAAAAGCACAGAAATTTCCTTATGTCCTTAAGAGTTAACTAACTACACAGTCTTGGCAATACCTTGTAACAAAAACATGCCCCTGTGGCAGGGAGGATTTGATGCTGTGATAGGGTACTTTCCAAAACATTTAAGAAAATGGTAGATAATAACATAAAGTAGTTGAAACAATTCTGAGAAAGTGGGGTTTTTTTATGATATTGAATGATGTTTGATTTTAATATTTTGCCATGCTGAATGATTCCCATGTTAGGTAATAGGTACATTAAAATGTAATGAATATGAATTCCAGGTCTAATTAATGTTCTCACTAGARAAGCTGGATTTAGTGTAAAAGCAGAAGATACCTCAGTGAGGGCTCTCTCAGACTAATTTCATACTGCAATTAAGTGCTACAAGATTGAAAAAACAGAGGCTAGCCTGGGTATTTGGAGATGAAACATCTATGGAAAGCTGCAGACTGATATTCCAGCTCTGTGAGCAGCTTTAAAAACACTGACCAAACAAAAGACGGTGCAAGAAAGCAAGGACAGCTGTCAAACAAGATAAAAAAATTCAGATCAGGACAGGAAGGCAGCTCATGAGTGAGGAAGGGCATTTACCCTTTAAGGGCCCCTGCAGAGGACTTTGAGAGAAGAGCAGCTCACCTTGCACTGGTTCCACTGAGAGACTCTGCAAGTGAGGAGCTGACACAGCAGACAGGGCTTGAATAAGTGATGATGGAGCTTTCTCGTCACTGGTACCCTTGTGAGCRCTGCCGGTGGTGGGGGAGCTGAGAGGAGCCAGAGGGAAACATGGTCAAGAAGATAAGAGCTTGATGCCCTGCCAGAAATGTAGTTTTTAAATAGTTCTTATATAGTTATATATAGTTTTTTACATATATAGTTTCCCATGTAATATATATAACTATATAAACTATATATATATATATACACATTCTTATATAGTTTTATATAGTTGTTATAGTTTTAAATTTAGTTTTTAAATACATTCAGGACAGGAGAAGAGCAGGGCTTTCTTCCTCAGGTTCACACTAAGTGATGTAAATCTCTGCAACCCATCTGCATGGAGGTCTCTGAAGCATGTCGAGTGGAAACAGAGTTTGTGAAGAGTTAGAGAGCAAATGCATTTCTTAGTTACTGATTTTAGCTCTGTTTACACCTTTGTTTAAACAGCAGCTGGCTCGAGACCCAGAGCTGCATACCAAGGTCCCCAAGACAGTGTTGTTAGGCTAAGCAGGTTAATTGATTTATCTGGCATGCCATTACACCTATTTACYTCAAGCCAGTCAAACAGCAGAAGAAAAGTGCTCCTGTGTTAAAGATTAAACATTCCACACTCACTGTTCTAGGGTTTGAAAGAGCTCGAGCTCAGCTGTGCTTTCAAAGATGCTGGAATTCAAATGAAAACAGTCTTGTTGTGCTCTCCTTTGCAAAATAGTGTCTGTAGGGGCAGAGAGGGGGGCAGGGGAGCAGAGAGGGGGCTGGGGGAACGTGTGGTTTTGCGTTATTTTTTAGAAACATTTTAGATACAGAGACGTCTCACTTGTCATTCCTGCACCAGGAGTTAGATCTCAACACTTTCTGCTCCCTTGTCTCAATTCCATTCCTATCTCCAGAGGGCAGAAGTTATGGCAGTGCCTTTGGTTAGGATTACTCAGCCCTGTATTTAGTGGCCTTCAGCTCTGACCACCTTGCACGGTTAGTATTGCCYATGCCAGGCTGAATCCTTCCCCAGACTGCTTTGTCCATATCCAAGATCAAGGCTAGGAGGGAAAAAATATTCTGGAGATTTCTCCTTAAATGTCTTATTTTTATATAGGAAGTGCTGTAATGGGGTTTTTTTTGGAAAAAAACCCCAAAACTTGGAAATAGTAAGCTCAAGGCTTACAGCAAGGTCGGAAAGGTGCCTCTTGGTGCCCTCATGAAAAAGAATTGCCTTAAAAATTTGGGAGCCTCTGAACAATCTTTGATAGAGATTTTGTCCAACAGCTTAATTCCAAGAGGATTTTGCCTAAACTGAGCATGTTCCAGAGTTCCAGGAAATGCAGCCTCTGGATGCTATGTACATTATATAGAGTTAAACATATAGCACTCTTCAGTGAGGGAGAGCCATAAAGGGTTTTCTGTTCTGTTAAGCTCCTGTGATGGTCAGTGCCTGCAGCAGATTTATGGGGTATCTTGAGTCTCAGGTAGGTGAAGGTGTTGTAAAAGGGTGTTGGAGGAACCAGGTGAGCAGGCTTAGCAAACAGCAATCCGTCAGCTGAGGCCACGTAAAAAGTCACAGAAATTGGAAGGTTTACAGAAAMCAGGGCGGGTTAATATCACCGGTCTGAAAACAGCAGAGCCATATAGAAAGTGTATAAGGCTTTCATAAAAGTGTTGTCTTTTTTCCTTGTTGATTATTAAGAATAATGTTATTCTCGTGAAATGTATAAAAGTTATAAAGTATGCTACCTTCTAGTTATACCAATTAAAGTATGGTTTGGGTTTGTTTTCTTTCTTTAACACTGCCTGAAAAAAACCCTGCACTTCCAAAAGCCCCGAAGAGCAGCAGGTTAAAGCATCTCTGCATCCATAAATGCTCATTTTTCATGTAGGATATAAAATACGAGGTAGATTTTTTTCAGGAAGCTGATAATGTCAAAGGAATGACATTACATTTGCTGTGCAGTATCAGGGACCTCGCTTTATCCTCCGGAATTGTTCCGATTTCTGCAATCCTTAATCTGCTTAATCTGTGATATTACAGGCTTGATGTTGCATTAAAAGTATTAAAAAATATGCAATCGAGTTAACTTTTTTTCCTATGGGAGATGTAATAATAATTTKCTTAAGAGGTTTCGTGGTTCATGTAATACCAAAATAATGGAGAATTAAAAGGCACTTTCAGTTACGAATATTTGTGCTTTATTTTATACAGTGTTATGGAAATGAATTGCAGTTTATGTTAGAGCTTTTGAAGGCCATGATTATAGATATGTAACAAAAATAGCTCTGAATGGAATTAAAAATCACGACTTTAGTATTGTCAGAGATGTATTAGTATGAAATCAATGGATTGCAATCCACTGCATTTTTTTGTGGAATTATCTAGATTTTGCTGTCATTATCATATGCCCCAGTATATCTTGCAGAATATTAATGAATATAAAAATAACTCCAGAAGTTTGCAGTGGGATCATGACTGATGCAATGTGATAGAAGAATCGGTGCAGCATCTCACACTTTTGTCATTCTGCAGTGGTTTGTGGCAATTTTTTGCGGGTTTTTTTTTCCTTTTTACCATTTATCAGATGTTCCTAATATAAGAATCTAAATGGCAAAAAAAAATTGTTCTCACAAACATCTGACATGAAATATTTTCACCCAGTGGAATCACCCAGGTTAATGTGGTATTACCGTGATTTTTGAAGAAGGAAATACAAGCTAAAATCCAATATTTTTCCCCTTTTTGGGTCATCCATGCAAGATGAAATGCAGCTCGTTGTGTATTTTGACATTCCTGCAGCAGATGTTTGCGTGGAAGAGCGGTGTGAGAGAGCACTGCATGTAAAGCCATGTGTAGCAATTAATAGTGTTGGGGTGAGTTTATCAGGGTTTAGTTATTTTCTGCCTTTGGACAGTACAATACCAAATTCCCACAGTAATAAGTGAGAATAGTCTACAGTGAAGGAAGGCTTCTGTGATAGAGCTTGGAGCATCATTGCAAAAATTACTTTTGGATGTGCCTTTTCCAAGGAGAATGTGTCCTTGCGCTGTTAAAAAGTGTCTAATTTCCACTTTGAATTTCTGGTTATGTTGCAGGTTTTTTTAAAATTTCTTTTCTCTTGCTTTTTTGGAATTGGGGAGGGTGTTTGGATGTATTTTTTCTCTTTTTTTCCCCACATTTTCTTCTTTTCTTTTTTTTTTTAAATTAAGGTTTGCATTTCTTTATCATGCAAGCCTGTTAGCAGGTACTGGCTCAGGCAAAACCTGCTCTGGTGCTGGGCCACGAGGAGGAAAGCTCATAGTTCACCCTTATTGACCACTACTCCACAGGGACCTGTTGGAATGAGTCCAAAGGACAGCGACAAAGAGGTTGCATGGGCTGGAGCACCTCTGCTGTGGAGCCAGGCTGAGACAATTTGGGTTGTTAAGCCTGGAGAAGAGTCTGGGGAGACCTTAGAGCCCCTTCCAGTACCTAAAGGGGCTCCAAGAGAGCTGGAGTGGGACATTGGACACAGTCGTGGAGTGACAGAACAAGGGGAATGGTTTTAAACTAAAGGAGAGTAGGTTTAGAAGAAATACTGGGAAGAAGTTTTTCACTGTGAGGGTGGTGAGCCACTGGCACAGGTTGCCCAGAGAAGTTGTGGATGCCCCATCCCTGGAAGTGTTCAAGGCCAGGTTGGATGGGGCTTGGAGCAGCCTGGTCTAGCAGAAGGTGTCCCTGCCTAGGGATGAGCTTTTAAGATCCCTTCCAACCCAAACCGTCCTATGATTCTGTGACTGATTTTCCTGCTGAAATACTATTACACTTGTGACTTGGGATGATATTTACAGGGTAGTCCTTGCGGGTGTTTTACTAAAATACTATTTACATGGAATTAGCAAATTTGGAGGACGTGGGAGAGGTGACATTTTCAGATAAACCAGATTTTTTGGCAATTTTTTGCTGAAGCAGATTGTACCCAAGCCCGTGCTTTCTTTTACTCCAGAGAAGCAATCTTTTAATACTCGTTTGCAAAAGTGGAAAAAAAATACCAGCAGTGGATTTATTCTGAAACCAGTATTTTGTCTTTTGTGTTTAATTAATGCATTGGAACCAAGATGACATTTGTTCCTGCGCGTGGGTGTAGCTGGAGGCGCTGGGTGCGCTGTGAATTCCCAGGCGCGTTTGCTCCGTGTGCCGCGAGCTGGCCGCCAGTCCAGGCTCGGCCACGTCTTGGGGACCAGCTCCTTGTTTTATTTATCCCCCACCGGCTTTCCTGTTCGCAGCCTAATTTGCTGGCAATGGGAACAGTCCGATAACAAATGTGGTGTTAGCACGTCGCTGGTTTAACCATAGCCCTGCTGCTTCGATGCGAGCCAAACCCACCGTTTCTGTCAAAAAAGGCAACACTTCTGAACTCTTCTACTTTTGTTAATAACTTTATTGAAATTCGGAGTTCTTTCTTGTCTCTGTTGACCAAAAAAATTGGGAAGGCTGAAAATTGATGCGGGTTCTTAATCCCAATGAAAGGCAGCAGGATGTTTGAAGGCAACCTGGGGTTTGGGTGGCATTACAGATGGGGCTTTTTACTTATGCAAGGGACAGCTCAATCTTTAAAACATCCTAATCCAAGGCAAAACCTGAAGCGGGAGAATAAAATATCTTCCAGAGCAATGAAATGGCATTGGATCCCAGGCTCTGCAGAGCAAATGAGTGCATTGCCGGTTCCAAAAGAATCAGACCTACACCCCTACAATACTCCCATTGCTCTGGGAAGCAGCTGCGTGGGTGCACAAGTCCAGAAGTACTTGGCTGGCTGGCTGTGTTTGCACACAGGCATCCGAAGCTGATGCTTTTTCACTGTCTGAAGAGTGCTTTCCTGGTAATTCAAGCTGGGATAATTCCTTTACAAAGAACCACTAATGATCTTACAAGCACCACATCGAGTTGAGAAGGCCTCTAAGAGCGGGTCTGGCGCCTTGGCTGGTGGCTTTGAAATGTTGTAGGAGGTCTCCAAATCAAGTGGAAATGAATATGAACAAAATGATACGTGAATTCAGAGGGGTTTCTTTTTGTTGTTCCAATATAGTGGCTAAAACTTAAAAATACTACATGTATCAAAAGTTGCTAAAAACCATTTTAAGTAGCTGGTCAAAGTGATGCAGTAGAGAACAACTGTATTTTTTTAAGTTTTCGATTTGTGAGGATTGGTTTTCTAAAAACACATGGGATTTTTAAGTATAGTTACTGAGAAAAAGTCGTGCTTCTCTTAGTCTCTCATATAAATATTTTTGCAGCACTGTTGTTGCAGCTCCTAGAAAACCTGATTTAAGGCTGGGGCATTTTGTGTTTCTTGAGTGTTTTGTTTTGCAGCTCCTTTTTATAGCCCAGGCTCAGGAGTGAAATGGGAGGAGGGGTGGGAAAGCGTGTGGGGACAAAACCAAGGCGGCAGCAGGAAATGGGTGTCCATTCCCACACCTTCCTGAGAGCGTGGAGCTTGGCTTTCGAGCCTGAAGGTGGGGATGCAGGACATGCTCTGACAACCCCCCTTGTGCACATAAACACACCAGAGACCACCCCCTGAAGGGCTCAGCTGAACTCCAGATTTCAGCCTGCGCTGGGCGTTGGGACTTCGAGTCAGTGACTGATTTGTTCTGTTTTGGTTTTGCTTAGCTACAAGGGAGCTGAATTATTTTTTAGCAATAAGAAGTACCAAAAGGGATGCCTTGTTTCTTGCTGAGGATGAGCAGAGAGACCACATTTGTCCTTCTTTTGGGGGGCACCTTAGGGGAGCAGTAACGATTTTTGTATTTCACAGCTCCATTTTATTTTTTCTTCCTTTTTTTTTCATGGAGGAGATAAACTAACAAAACATTACATAAAACTGAAGCTCAGTTCTGAGCTGATTTACAGCCCTCTTGGTCGAGCTTTAGGTTGGTCCACATGAGAGTGGATAACCAGACACCATCCAACCCACGTGGGAGAGGTTTAGCTGCTTTATGGCTAAAAGAATGTTTTATGAGTACACTTACACTTGTATGAAGTGGCAATGTCTGTGTGTAATCAAAGAGTTTCGTTATGATCAATTTACATTCCTTTTAACTGACAAAACCTGAAGAGGGCAACAAAGAAAAAAAAAATCTTCCTTAGGCAAAAACATCTCCTCCAGAAATCGGCGCTTCCATCTCCTCCTGTCCACTCACATTCCCTGGGTGATTAAGCCATAAAATCAGCTTTAGCCAAGCTCAAAGGTTGCATGGGCCAACGATGGCCTGATTAAATCTGTGGATGGGCTCACATGACTCGGGATGCAGAGCTGTGGCTGGGAAGCCTGAGATGTCAACAGGAGCTTGGCCTTGGAGGTCATCCTGTGGCGGCCCAGGTCCCAGGGCTGCACAGCATGGCAGTGGCACTCCTTCCCTGAAAGGTCAGGATAGAAACCAGCCGGTGGCTGGAACACACGTGGAGGGAGCAATGAGAGGTCAGGTTACAGAGAGGAGAGGAACTCCTGCCAGATCTTGTCGGTGAAACCAGACTTGTAATGTGTGACAGATACTGGGATTATTTTGGGGTGGTGAGAGAAGCTTCTCCCCCTGCAGTAGCTGTTCTGTGAAAGCCTGCTCTGGACTTTTCTAGTCAGGTCTGGGAAAACAAGGATGCTAAAACTGGGGGGATTTGGCAGGAGCTGAAGAGGCATTGGCTTTGCAATCCCAATTTGCAGCAGTTGCACGGGGTAGGCTGGCGCTGTCCCTGTCTGCTCATGTCAGTGGAGAATGGTTAGCTCAGCAGGGGTCTGTCATCTGTCTTCTGCCTGATGCTCCACAAAGCCTCGGGGGTTGACCAATGGATTGCTTGAGATTTGACTTTTCCAGTGCTTCCTAATCAAGGAATGTTTTGAGAGATAACTTCAGGGTTTTGTTCAGGCTTTTGTGCACAATCTCCTGCAAACACACCTTCAAGCAGATCCAACCTGGATTTTTATCACTTGATAAAAATTAGCATTCCTAATTAGATAGGAAAATGCAAGAAAGCCCACTGCCAAATGGACTTAAGCTGTCAAATTCCTCACCAAATGCTTCTTTCTGCACAGTGATCAAATGCAATTACTTTTCTCAAATATTGGTTTTTTAAAATATTGTTCTCTCTTGTTTTGTAGGAATCAGAGTTTCTCTGCCTGGAGTTTGATGAGGCCAAGCTGAGCCAGATGCTGAAGAAACTCTCAGAAATAGAGGAGAGTATGACTTCGTTGACTCAGACTACTTAATGAAATAAAGAGATTGCAACTTATTAAAAAAAGGACCTTTGGTACACAATTCCTGTTTCTGCACATAAAATAGGTGGTGATGGTTAAATCCTGATTTTAACTGCACAATGCATTCCCAGAGAGGAATGGGCTAAGTCACACTGTGAAGCTTACTCATCCCCTCCTCCCAACCTGTTCTCCAAGGCAGCAGCAACATTGTTTACACAAAGCTTTGCATAATCAGGCCTTGGAGTGGAGCACAGCTTTTCTCTTTTTCCCCTCAGTCAGTTCTGGAGCCTTCCAGATGCTGTAAATACTGGGCTGGATGAGCAGCAATGGTAAATTGGCCAGTTGTGGCAGAGGAGAAATGAGCAGAAGAAACAGGCAGATCAGGGGGAACTACTCATGTTTATCCTTCCAAACCATGGACTTTATAGGACAAATCCACCTGCGTGAGCTCTGTCTGCTGAGAGTTAAAGCCCAGGAAAGCAGAGGAAGTGCGGTGAGTTCAGGGAGCAGAGACACACACACGTTTCTGTAGCTGTGAGCCCCGTGGTGCTGAGGATTCAGCGGTTCCCAAGGGCTGGACAACCTGGCTGGTGTTGTGGGGAGCCAGGGGATAATGAGGGGAGCATTCTCTGGGCAGTGGGAGGTGCTGGTTTTCCAAAAGGAGCAGTCCTGCATGCACAGAGCCCCTGATCCAGCTACTTGCTGGCAAGCCTTCAAAGCCACTCGGGATCTGCTTCCCCAAAGACCATCCACCCTCATCACCTTCTGGCTCTGGAGCTGCAGTGGTGCAGCCCTGGCACCTGGCATGGTGTGTTTGGGAGGCCAGTGCTTTGTCAGAGCACGGTTTAACTTGGCTGCTCTTAGTCCTGTTTGTCGTGGTTTGGTTTGACCTCAAAAAGCCTCAGAGGTTCTAGTGTGTGCAGGTTCAGCCCGGAATGTGGGTAAAAGAAAATGCTCCTGGCAGCCTCGCAGGCTGAAGCCTTATCAGTAAAACAGTTGTGTGAAGAAAGCTGCCAGAGGCAGATAAGGGCACAGGATCTGGACTGCCCAGACGGCTCCTGGCTGTTGCAGTGCCCACATCTGTGCTGGGACACCCAAGTGCAGAGCAGCTGCTGCCCTCCCACTGACTGAGGCCTCACAGAAGGGTTTTCAGTTCCGTGTTTCTGTCCAAGGCTGCAATCTTGTCGGCCTTGTCGTAGCAGGATGTCTCACCACACTGAACCGGCTTATCAGGAGCTGTCTGAGCAGGCCAGCACTTGCACAGAGCAGGATGATCCTTCCAGGAGAGCTGCCTGGTGGTCCCTGAAAGAGTGACAATACTGGCTCCTGGTTTGCTCTGTCGCTGAACTGGGGGGTGTGCGCACACATTTGCTTGGAGGCTGCATTGGTTGTTGCCATTTTCTATTTGCTTCATAAGCAACCTCCTCCTGAGCTAAAATTACACTGAGGGCTTGTACCAATATAGAGATGACAACATAAAGTGTTCTTGTGCCATAACTAAAGCACTCCTCATTGCTTCTCCTTGTGAATTTATTGCTTGCGGAGTTGCCAGATTGCACTTGGACACAAAATCTCCTCAGAGCAAGGGAAGGGCACCTTTTCCCATCTGCCTGGTCAGAAGGGAAAGCAGCCCTCAAGCCAGTTTGTGTCACTGCACAGGGAATTAACATTTCCATTGCCGTGCCTGTCCCACTGCTGCTTTGTCTCTTACAGGCACCTGGTTCTGCCCTCCTGTCTCACGGGAGAGCTGCACAGCCCCCAGCACCTCTGTCTCCCCATGTGCCTTCAGCTGATACGTGTCAGGAACTGGGCTGTAACCACAGACTGATGCCTGAGTCACTGGAGGCGGCACCAGTGTGAAATGAGCAGTGTTTCATTATCTGAGCTTCCATTTTTATTTTTTCAACTAAGTTCATTCAAGAGGTTTCTGTGTTTTTTAGGACATGCTTTAAAAAAAAAAAAAATCAAGGTCAGGGAAGGATCATGATCTTAAGTAACTTGCACTGTGTCAAACATACTTATTGTTTCATTTTAACATGGTCAGAGGATAGGAAAATGTGCTATAAATGGAAATTAAAGAGAAACAAACTGGGARCAGATGTCAGGAAGTATTATTTCATGCAAAGAATAATAAATGTGTGGAATGGCTAACAAGGCAAAGAGGCTGAGGCAAAATAGTCTTGGGGACAATTTAAGAAATAATTGGATACTTTCCTATTTGAGGTGTGAAGGGGTACGTTTTTACAGGTGGATGCTTCTCTCTCTTCCTAGTCCTCCCTCCCTTGAATATCTAACAATCCTCATTYTCTTCTTGGTGGATCTTTCTAAACTACTGTGCAAAACACAAAACGAAAAAGCTGAGTGTGTTGAGGACCACACTCTTGCTCAACCCTTGGTGAGGGCACAGGAGTCACTGGGCAGCAAAACCGTTTCTGCTTCACAAAGTTCGATGTGGGTGGGGGAGGAGGATGCTGTGCTTCCCTGGACTGCTGGAATGCTCAGCTGCTGCTGGGGCACGAGGACAGATGTGCTGCTTTGGCAGGACCGTGCCTCCTGCTGAGGTGGTTTGTGTGTGTCCATCCATCTGCCCCTGCCCACGGTGTTTCGAGCCTGTTGGCACTTCTGGCTGACCTTGGGGGAGACAAGGCCTCCRATGCCACTCTGCTTTGCTTCCTTGAGTGAAAGGCACAAGAACCCCTGGCTTTTGTTGGGATTCATGGATGTCACTTGCTATCKGTGGTTCTGTTAAATATCTCTGTGGTGTTGGCAAATGAAAGCTCCTGTTCAGGAGAGGTTTCATATTCCTCCTCCAAAGCCCAGATGTAAACCAGACTCATCCTGAATTCATGGCCAGGCAGCTCCCGCCGTGGCTGGGACCACATGTGGATGCTGGAATCCTGCATGGATCCAGCAGAGCAGACATCCCAGCACGGCCCTGTTGGTCAGAGACCTCATCCAGTTTTGCAGAGCACTGCTTCTTGCCGTGGCCCCAGCTCCTGTGCCTGCGTGCTAAGCCAGGTCAGCAGTGTGGCACCAGGGCCATCACCTCCTCCTCTCCTCCTCTTCCTCCTTCCTTCAGGGAAGCAGCCCCRTGGCAGCATGCCCCAGGCTGCCAGCCCAGCCTGCCAGGCAGGTTGTCACTTCACAGCAGGGGCATGAGCGGCTCAGCACAGCCAGAGGGGAGAAGTGAGGGAGAAGYAGCGGGAGGAAGGGCTGAAGGAGGGCACTTTGCTGAGTCCCAACTGGGAGAGGTTTCCCTGCCCAGTCCTCGAAAGCAGCCAGGGACGGAGCTGGGACACAACTCCTACCACACTCCGGTATCCTTATCCTCAGGAAGCTGCCCTTCCCACCTGCCTCCCTCGAGTACCACCCGCTGCTCTCTGCTTTACCAACAACTACAGACCCCTTGCAAAGGGGCTGCCCTGGGCCCGAGGCAGGCTTGGTGCCCATCAGAGTCTGGGTGTTTCATCCAACCTGCATCGCCTTGGGAGAGGCAGGGCAGGGAGTGGCCGGGCGGATGCTGCTGAGGCAGGGGACAGCACCGGCAGTCTCCTCGTGTCCCACTTTTGCTGGCGTTTCCTGGGTGACAGTTGCAGAAGCCATGGGCCATTCGCCCCGCGGTGAGCAGAGGCAGCTGCTGCGGCTCTGGCACCAAATCCCGGTGACTCACCCTACCCGTGATGTGCAGCCCGGCCCCGGCCCCGGCCCCGCTGCCTCTCACGGAACGCTCACAAGCAGCAGCCCCGCGTTGTTGCAACCTTCAGCTTCCTTGCGTGTCACTTTTTGCGCTGCTAAAGTGCCCTGAAATTTATTCCTGCAACCGCTCCCGGTTTTCTGGGGATTCCTCCAGGATGCCACTCGTTTTATGATCTGGTGCTCCCTGAAATATCTGCGAGTGCTGCTGCCTTCCATCACACATTGCACAATTGGCAAGCCCTGCACTCGCTCTCTGCTTGGCAGGATGATTACTCTTAGTAAAATTTTCTTTTTTTTTTTGGTCTACATATGCCCAGAACTGCTAAATTTTTAAAGTCTTTTTCTAGGATATCTGTATTTAAAAAAAAAAAAAGGGCTTAGGCACAGCACGTTTTCCCAAATCCAAGCCAAGCACGTGTTGTATTTCATAATGTTTTGGGCCATGGAAAACAGCAGATGATGAGGGATACTTATTTTATGTCTCGTTTTATTCTACTCATTTTAAATTTTCCTTTCTTACAGATCCTTTGTGCAAGTGTAAATGTTAGTGCTTGTGCTTTCGTAGTGTTTCACACAATGGGAAGGATTTCTCAGGAGCCCATAATCACCACATCTTGTCGTGCTTTAACTTTGTAATAAACTGATGGATATTTTGAGAGATTTTCTTTTCTGTGTGTTAGTTCTTTGCTACATACTGATAAAATAAATTGCTCACCATTTTTCTGAGGAGATTTCCTGATTTAGACATTCACTGACCATTTGTAGATGCCCAAGTATTTGAGAAGTGTTACCCCAAGGCTCACACTGCCCATGCGCTGCTCACAGAAATGTTTTCTTCTCCTTCTGGGGAATTTCAACAGTTTATTCATTCACTCCAAATATTTATAAAGAGGTGCTCAGTGCTGGGGACAGAGGGGGCCTTTTGAATGAGGGGAATGCAGTGTTCCTGTGCAGCAGCCACTGACAACTTTTTAATGCGTTGTGTTTCATGTGGCTTGAGACTGGAAAAACAGGCGATGACTCCTCGCCTTGAAGCTGGGCCTGTTAAAATCCTCCTYGCAAATTATTCCCAGATCTCGGGGAAATGTGGCTTGGGGTGTCATTTAATCCATCGTGGAGGCTACAGCTGTGCTCCTGGGTCTCCCTCCCCGTGTCAGGAGGTAAAGGTGCCGGCACAGGGGGACAGGCAACCATCACCATCAGTGCTTTCCCCCCTCAGCACACCAAARTCGAGCTGTTTCCACCCATCCAGGGCACACTGGTTCAGCCAATCCTTGCCAAAGCTGTGGGAGAGGACTCCTCTCCTCAAAAAGGACACAGACACAGCAAAGAAGGTGCCTTTTCCCAGTAGCATGAATCCCAGGGCCACAGAAGTCCCAGAGGACACGGTGTGTCACCTCCTATGAAATGGAAGCTGCAGCCTCACCCGGTGCAAATCCACCTCTGAACTGCCAGTGCCACTTGGGAAGTGTTATTTTGGGGTATCGCCTGAGCTTGTTGTCCAAGCACAAAGTCATGGGTGGTAGAGGCTGGTGCTGTGGAGCTTCCCTCCAGATGTGATGGCGCTGATCGTCCCCAAGGTCAAGTCCCCAAATGCTTTGCCCTTCCTCCTTCCTTTTAGTGGTAGGAAGGCAGATCTTGCAGTACCAGAAATTGCAGGAAAACAGGTTTGGAGGCATGTAGGGAGTGGAGAGCCCACCTGGGGGGTTTTCCCCCRGGGCATTTTGCAGGGTTATTGCAGMAAGGGGAGGTCCCTGAAACRCGRAGCTGTCAGAGGACATCTGTCAGCAGGGAGGTGTGAGAGATTTCCCCAAAGATGTTTCCCTATTTCTCATTTCCCCTGCACACAGGTGACTTGGAACTTGCATTTTAATGCACTTTGTGGCCAGCAGCACTGGAACTCCAGCACTCAGCCATTAGCTCCTGTAATGGGATGGTGTTGGCGAATACGTAAAACCAGGTAATTGCTTAAATGGCATTTTTGGATGCCAGCAAGTGCCTCAGGCCCTTGAGGAGTGACATTTCAGAGGAGYGGATGGGAGAAAAACAGCGACCACAGCACAAACCCCACAGCCACGGTGTTTCTGAGAGGAGCCTGGGAGGGAGCAATCATCTCCTGAGCTTCTGGCCAGTTGGCAGCCCTGGCTGAATGCAGCACTGCTGGGAAATTACACGATATAGTGCATTTTAGTAATAAGTGGCACTTTTCCTGCCTTTAAGTCAAACCACGGAGGGCATTAGAGTCTTCATGGCATCTCTGTTCTTGACAGCAAAAGGAACAAATAAGCAAAGCCACGTCAGGAGTGGATGGGTGGCTCAAGCAGAGGGAGAGGTGTCTTTTTGATCCCAGCCACCTGCGAGAGGCTCAGGGCTCTCCCTGTACTCTCAAAGCGCAGCAGCCACACCACCACCCTCTGCAAAATCTGTGGTGGCTCAGTGAGCTCTGAACTCCTCCAGGCATCCCCTCAACATAAACTCACTCCTGCAGAACCCCAGAACAAATCTGCATTTTTCTACGGCGGAGGAACACGGCATGCAAAATTAATCCCCTGCTCCGAGATCCTGGGAGCAATGGCATGCAGAAGCACAGGGTTAAAAACATGCCTCTAGAACCAGTGGCTGGGAACAACCATAAATACCTTCCAGGCAGTCCTTAGGCACATCAGGAGATGAGCAAGCAAAGCAACTGGAATTTATAAACTTACATAATTAATTTTTCTCTGCAAGGAGAACAAACATTCCCATGTTCCAGCTCTCTTAGGGCCTTTGACAATTGGGCTCCTTTCTATAAATAATGTTATGTAAGTTTATACATTTCAATTAATGCTTGTTCTAGCCTCTCACGGCCCAAGGATGTTTTCACTCCAGTTTATTATTTCAGCTGTGGATAGATCATTTTGCCTTGGTGCATCTATAATGGGATTTAAATTAAGACGCTTGCAAGCAGCGTAATAGTAGTGAAATAGTGTCTGGAAAACATTGGTTCATACCCAGGGAGAATGAAACAAAGAAATTAGCTCTACATTGCAGCATCAGGCAAAATGTCTGCACCCTTCCCTGCAGGGCAGAACAGGATTCCTCTGTCCAGAGACAAAACCTGGGAAGGACGAGTGCTGCACCTGGGCTGCATTGCAGGGTGCTGGAGACATGGTGTAATGGCCATGGATGATGGTTTTTCTCCCAGAGCACGGCAACACCTCTGAGTCATCCAACAGCCCTGTAACTACAGCTGCTGCAACCAGAGCTGGCAGCAATGCTTAACCCCAACGGCTTAATCTCCAGCCATTGCAAATTAGTACAGCTCCATTAACTCCAGAGGACTATTTACATGGGGGAGGTTAAATATGTACAGGATCAGGCACAAAACCTGCAGTGATTCTGTACATGGGGCAGTGGATGACTAATTTACACTGCTACATCTCATCTGTACTGAGTGCTGGTTTCTGAAGCTTTATTTATTTATAGTGAGCACGACCATGTCAGGGGGATTTCTCCATCAAGCAGCATAAGGAAACCCCTTCATCTACTCTGATYATGTTGCTGATCCCAGTCCCGAAAGCAGGAGATATCTTCCCTCCATCCATGTCATTCTTCAGTAACCCGTAGGTACGAGGCTGGATATTAAAACTAGATATGTGGATTATTTAATTTCCCTTTGTCCTGTTTTGTATTTCTGAAGTTTATCTGCAGATCCTACAATAACAGGAGAAAAGCTTTCTGATCTCCTCCTTTGATATTTCATAATTCCGATACGCCGGGGGGGCCACGTCCTGCACCCCGGGTGGGCTGGGCAGTAGCGAGCGTGTGTAAGTCAGCACTGAGGCATGGCAAATAGCCTGTGGCCTCTGAGAGGGCTTTTATGAGCACAAACACACCTGAGAAGGTTACAGGAGAACTGCAGGTCCTGGGGGAAACCAGCTGAGTCATGAGCACTTGGGAGAAGCCATCAGCAGTCGGATGGTGCAGGACCATCCGAGCTGGGAGTGAGGCCCCGGGGTGCTCTGCAGGCTGGGCACGCAACKTGCCGGAAAGGTCCCTGTACCCAGGGCTTGCACCTGCTGTCCTGACAGAGTGCCCAGAGAGCAGGCACAAATCTCCTCCTGGATAGGGCCTGATCATGCTTTGGAGGGTGCTCCAAAACAGCCCAGGTAGGTCCCACCCCAACACTGCAGCTGTAAAAATGAGCCCGAGACAGGGCCACTCTCTTCACCCTGGTTTTGGGGATCCTTCTGCTTGTGCCACCCAAAGAAGGAGCCCTCAGTGAGGAGTGCCAGCCACAAGCCTGGTGGCAAAACACTYTGTGCCTCTGGCACTGGTCTGCAGCTCCTGTGGGCTGAGCAGTATTTCACTCCAGGAGCAGCTGTCAGAGCTTTGCCCAACGCTTGGGAGTGTCTTGGAAAAACCTCCTGCACACGGTGTTGGCATAGCTTTCTTTGCCACCCAGAAACAGCCAGCTTGGATGGCAGCACCCTCCCAGATAGAGGGCTGGCTTTCATTGGAGTTGCCTTACCCAAGCTGGCACCGTGCGAGTCCAAGGGAGCCTCATCCAGGAGATGCCTGAAATCAAGATGGTTTGAAAAAATCTAGGTGACATGTGAGGACTGGCAGTTTTCCCTCAACTGGGATTTTGCTGGTGCTTAAAACTGCATCTGCTGAAAAGTAAAAGCAAAGCAGAAGTGGTTTAGCTGAAGTGGGTCCACTACATTTTTTTAGGTGTAAAAGCTTTTCTCACATTTGAAGAGGCTTGGCTGCAGCTTCTTCAGTGTCGCAGCTCTTCAGGCCTTGCTGCAAAACGCTGTGGGATGCCTCTGAACCGAGGTAAGGAGAGGTGCAAGGAGCTCATGTTTCCGGTACACACAAAAAGGTGGTTTGTAAGTAGTAGGTGCCTTTTTGGGTTTTCTAACAAATAATTATTGTCCAGTTTCTGCTAAKACAGAAATTGAATTTCAAGTGGATTTTTCTCCATCCTCTTGAATCCTGCTCTCTGCACTGCTGTGCCTGCCTTCTCTCTGCAAGGAGGAGCCCCAGATGGAGGCAAACAGCATTAGTTACTGCAGCCTTTGACTGAAAAAGGCAGGTATGTCCTTTTAGGGCAGGGAAACTGATTTTAATCCAAGCAGYTCAGGGAGTAATTATTCTTGGCAAATGTGAATCAATACCAGCACGGTGCAGCTCTGCCCACAGCTTGCACATGACAGCACACAACATAACAGGGGCAAGTTTCTTTCCACAGTCTCTGTCCTGTCCTGCTTTGCCCGCAAGAGCAAGCTGCGGTGCTCCAGAAAAAAAAGTGGTGTTCCGAAGCACACGTGYCAATCTCTTCAACTTGAGTGGTTTTGCCAAAGCTGAACTTGCCAGCCACAACTCCCCCATCTCACCAAGGAACAAAAGCAAAGGGAAGTGGAGCAGAACACCTCTGCAGCAGTCGCTCTTGCTGTGCTGGGGAGAAAGTAGGGAAAATGACTGTGTGAGGAGACCACTGAAATGTCGTGCTCATGTTGCTGGCAAGCCTTGCTGACAGACCTTGCCTACCCTGGGAGAGGCTCTTTGCTTGTCTGAATTCCAGGCTCAAGCATTTGGGTGGGAAAAAACAGGTTCATTCCTGGAGGAACTGAGATGCTCCAGCTCCAAGTGCCTGTCATCTTTGCTTTTTTATTTTTTTCTTAGTGCTGCTGAAGTGCTCACATTCCCCAGGAGCAGTCTTTAGGTTCCTGTTATTATTCAAATTTTAACCTCTTATCTCCTGTTCTTATCCTCTTTGGTCACAGAGGCACATTTAGGTTAGTCCTGTGCTTTCCAGGTGTCCTCTAGCCACACCAACCTGTCCACAAAAATCAGGCAGATCGGTATCCTGGATAAGCTCTTGTCTATCACAGAAAATTAATTCCAGCTGTACTGGCCTTATGGGAGGGCTTTGACTCAGGAGAACCAAGTGAGTATTTACAAGAGGAAGGTGGGGAAGCGTTTCAGGACCTGTGTGCCTGCAGCCAGCAGCATTTTCAGCACAGGGGGTGGGTGCACGTTTTGGAGCAGGGGCTAAGAGATGTGGGTGCAAATTTTGGATGCAGTGTGAGGGGCCTGGGACAAGCACTTCCATAATGCCAGCCATGCCACACTTACAGGAAAGGAGATAGTCCCTGTTTCTGATGAGCTAGGTGCTGGTCCCTTGTGCTGAGCTGCTTGGGAGACAAGCCAGCTGCATTCTCAAGGGTGGCTGCAAGCAGGTACCTGGGAATCTCAGAAATTAGCAGAGAAAATCCTGTGCCTTGCTGCTTCCCAGTGGCTGGGAGAAGCCGTGCCTGCAGTCACTGCGATGACTCTGGGAGTGCTGGGATGTGGCTCCCCCGGGAATGCAGCACATGGCCCCCGGGGGCGAGTGCCCCACAGGTCCCCTCCTCTCGGCACCTTGGCTCTGTCTGACTCCTCTTGTTCTTGCTTTGCTGCAGTGACACAGGGAGAGCAAGATAACCTTGAAGATTTTATAACCTGAGACTCATTCCTACTTCTCTTTTGCTCCTGGCAATGCACCAATTATTAATTAACAGGCAAAAGCCTGGGAAAAGGCCAGTGTACATAGCTCATTTCCATAGATGTAAACGCGGTAGTCCCCGGGTCAGCTTTTATTACAGTGAACCCAAATGCTGTGAATAAATAGCCTGGGGGAAAAAAAAAAAGAAACGGTTTTGAACTCGATAAAAAATGAGAGTTGAATATTTTTTTAAAAGATTCTCTTTTCTGTCGTGCATGTCATGCTACCTATGAAAAAACTCAGGCAACAAGAATTTGTGTCCCCAAGTGATGTGACACCAATGCCCTGAACCCATAACTTGCCTGTAACCAGCCCCTGGGAGATGTTTGGTGCTCTGCAACTCACTGACAAGGGCTTTACAGACCTCAAACATGAAAATCCTACTTCTTCCACTGAAGCAAACTGCAGAACAACTTTAATCACACATTTTCCAGGCCTCCCTTGGTTTCACCCAAGCACAACCAGCCAGCCAGGAGAGGTTGCACATCTGTGCCTAGATGTGGTCCCTGGTGTCCTGCCCCATCCAGGATCCGTTAATTGGCAGCAGCAGGTAAGAAACATCCCTGGGCTTAATGCTTTGCCTGGTCTGATGAATGGATTTGGATTCAGGGAAGGTTGAGAGGCCTGCTTGGGGGAGCAGGGCTGGAAAGTGAGCCCTGTCCTCACCTTCTCTGGGGATTTTAGGGTACAGCTGCACTGAGCACAGCAGAGGCGTCACAGTTGGGCAGTGGTTTGAAACATGCTGTGGGCAATGGCAGTGTTGGTCCTAGGTATTTTCAGGCTTTCAGCTAACTTTGGAGGCTCGGCTGCCAGTTGGATCAAGGAACACATTCAGATTAAAACACCTCCCCCCCCCCGTCAAGGTTTCCAAAGGCAGCCCCGTGACCAGCTGAGTCGCTGTGATTACAGAGGAGCAGGCACGGCCTGGGTGTGGGACTGGGAGGAGGGAGAAATGTCTTTCCCCCAAAGGCAGCAGACCATTTCACCACTGACCAACCTTTGTAGCTTTAACGTGTTTGTCCAGGCTCCTTAGCACCCAGTTATGTGACACACTGTTCTAGCTGATTTTTGTTTTCTTTTTTAAAACATATCATTATGAAATCTCCTGTGCAATGGAGCCAAGCTCCTGGCAGCCAGACACTCAATTCTCCTCTCAAACCCTTGTGTTACTTAATGGACAATGATGTTTGCCGATTTAAGGTAATTCCTCCCTTTGCTGCAATCTTCGTGCTTTGATGAAAAGGACAGCTTTACTCAAACGTGAAGTACATATATAAATATTTGAAGAGGGATGAAATATGCAACGTCTCTCCCAATGCACTGTGAACGGGGACGTTTCTTCCAGACTCCTGAACGAAGATTTTAGCGCAGGTTTCCTATTGGCATCCAATATTTAACACACAGGATGGGTAGCTCGGGATGTGCTGTGGGTGCTGATGCTGTTTTCCAAACCACTTGTGTTTATGGCTGTGCACATCAGCTATTGAGTCTTGGTGAAAATGAGTGCTGTAAGACGGAAGTGGATAAATGTGTATTTTCATGGATCGTGGGGACGTACTTACCCCTCCCTTTGCAGTGAAAACAATTTCTAAATGATTGCGCCAGGTGACATTGAGACAACTCCTTAGGTTGGGCCTCTCCTTATACTGGATTGAGAATGCAGGTGCTAAAAATAGAAACAAGTGGCATGTGTTCATTTTCATCCTGTGCAGGACAAAAAGCTGAGAGGTTCGCAGTCCGTGGGAACTGTAAATCTGTTTGCTGGTTGCTATTGATCTGTACACAGCAAGATGTGCCCTCTTTGTTGCAGCAGCACACATTCCTCTGTTTTATTTCAGCAAGCACCCTGGGTTCCTGAGAGTTTCCTTTAGTTTGTTGCAGCAGGGAGGTCTGGCTAGGATTTGTAGCCTCATCACCCTACCAAGTAAGCGAACAACAACAACAAAAAAAGAAAGAGGGTTACTAATGAATGAGTCAGGCATGATGAGTATCAGCACTGGAGGGCAAATTTCCAAAAAATCGGAAGTTCTCAGTAGCTTCTTTACTAAGGGAAGCCTGGACAGCCTGTACGAGACTCCTTTGCTTCTCCCTCCTGGAATCAGTAACAAAAGCATTGAAGACTTCCACGAAAAGCCGAGCCAGCTACCACTATCTGGCTTAAAAAGGAGAGACACTATTACAAAAAAAAAAAAAAAAAAAAAAAAAAAAAAAAAAAAAAAAAAAAAAAAAAAAAAGTGATGTGGCACGGCACTTGTCAGCACGGCTGAGGGTCTTCCTCTTGCGCTTGACGCCGTGTGTGGAACAAAACCGAAGGAAAACTGTCCTAACGGAATGGCCGGCGACCGGCGGTGCCCACAGAGGGACACACCGCCGGCTGCCCGCGCCAGGGCTGGCACAGGGGCGAGTGTCACCCGGGGCCACCCCCAGCCCGCTTTGGGGCCGTCTCCACAGGGAGGGAGCGGCACCCGGCCCGGCTTGAAGGCGAACAGCAGCAGCAGCAGCGCGGCGGCGTCCGCCCGATCCGCCGGCGGGGCGAGGTGGGCTGGCACCCCCTTCCCCTCGCTCCTCCAGTAATAAAAACACGTTTTCTGAGGTAAATACCTTTTACAGCCTGGGCTCGGAGGCGGCCCGGCGCTGCCGGGGGCCGGCGGGACAACGCCGCGTCCCGCCGGGGACAGGGCCGSGCCGGGCCGCCCCCGCCGCCCGCCCGCGCGGCTCCTCAGGGGCGCGGCCGCCCGGCAACCGCGGGGACGGCCCCGGCTCGCGCGGAGACCCCCCCCTGCCCGCGCCTCACGTGCCCCGCCCGGCCCCACGGGGCGCGCGCCGCGCGCTCCGCCAACCCGCGGCGCCGGCGGGCGGGCGGGGGCGGGGCTGCGGCCGGCGCCCCCCGCTCGGTGCCTCGCCCCAGCCCGCGCCCCGCCTGCAGCGCGCGGTGGCGGCCGCGGCGGCGCCCGGCGGGGAGGCGGCGGCGGGGGACCGGCGGGCGCGCGCTGGCGCGGGAAGGCACGCGCGCGGCTCCGCCACAGGGCAACAAGTGAGGCGCTGCCCGCCCGCGCCCCCGCCCCGCACCGCCGCGGATTCACTCTGCTCGCCTTCCTCCTCCTCCTCCTCCTCCTCCTCGCCCCGGCCCCGGTTCCGCTCCGCCCGCCGCAGGCGCCCACCTCAGGCGCGGCCGGCCCCGAGGAGACAGCGGCGGGGAGCGCCGTCCCGCGGGCAGGCGGCGGCGGCGGGACGGGACGAGGCTTCCGCGGCCGCCTCGGCGCCGCCCCGGCATCGCCCTCAGGTGCGGGGGCCGGCGGAGCGGGGCGGTGGCGCGGAGCCCCGGCGGCCCCGAGGGCCGTGGTGGGGCGGCGGGCCGGGGCCGGGGCCGGGGCCGGGGCCGGGGCCGGGCGGGGGGGACCCCGCGGCGAGGGCAGCCCGCGGCCGGACACAGCATGGTGGATGCGGAGGCGGCGGCAGGAAGAACCCCGGCGGCGACCCGCGGCAGCCTGGCAAGGTACGGGCGGGGGGGCTCGGCTGCCGCCCCCGCCAGCGCTGCCCCCGCGGGGCGGAGAGGGACGGGGGAAAGAAAAACCATTTTTTAACTTAACTTTCACCTCGCCTGGTTTTCCAGGTCGTGAGGTTTTCCTTCCTCGTCGCCTCTCGCTTATTTGCGCACTGACCGCTGTGAGCTGGCGGCGGCGAGCGAGCGGTCGGAGACATGGATTTACTTGGGATTTGGGGTTTGTTAGGATTTGGGGTGTTCTGTCCCCGAATGGGAGGTGACAGGCGGTGGCAGGGGTGGGGTTAAAGCACCGCGGGCGTGGAGTCCCTGCCCCGGCGCTCGGGAGCATCGCAGCCGGCACATGTTGCAGCCCGAGAGGAAGGCGGGGGGAGGCACGGGCTGCTGGCATGGATGAAACTTAGGCCCGCTCAGCCCGACCGTATGTTTGTTGTCGTCGCTTCTTAATTTCTTTTTTTTTTTTTTTTAAATTTTATTTTTTAATTTTCATTTGAACGTGGGGAGGCGGAGCCGGCTGCCGAAGCCGCCAGGTTTTTCCAGGGAAAAGCCGAGGCGTGAGGCTGCTGCAGTGCCGGGAGCTGCTGCAGTCCGCTCCTTGGCTGGAGGGGAGGGACGGAGGGCGGCGGAGCGGGGACATCGCACCGCTCCCGGGGTCACCTCTTAGCAGCCTGCGACCCGGCGGGTTAATCATCAACGTCGCGGTGGGATCTGGCTCGGCGTAGTGCTGAGCTACTGGCTCTAAAGTATGGACCTGAAAGGGTGGGGGGGTGGGTGTGGGAAGTGGTGTTTTCGCTGGAGTTGACCTGAATGTATGTGCTCCTTCACGAGGTGATGCTTTTTAGTCCTTCAGACTTCCTGACACATCCTGTTACCCCGTCGGGAGGGGATTTCAGGTTTCTCGCAGGGATCGTGGCTCAGCTGCAGCTCACGACTCATTAGTCATCGTGCAAAAATTTGTGGTGAAAGTTACTTGAGTAACCCTTTAATCCGACTTGCCAAAATGCTCAGTGCTGTTGGAGTTGATTATTAAACACTCATGTTTAGTTTTAACTGTGCAAATTAAGAGTTTGCGTGGTTCGGTTATTGTTTTTTTCCCTGTGTTTTTTTTCCTTTATTCCCTCCCCCCCCTTTTTTTTCTGTTTTAGACAGAAAAACTTGCTTTGGGCACAGAAGAGTTTAGTCTGGGTGTGGAAAGATGCTTGCGTAAAATTACATGCCAGATATATAATCTAAAAGTTATTGAGGAAGCATGATTATAGCGTTGTCCTTTGAGGAAATTTCTGGTTATTCCTCACCGTCTTAAAGAGAGACAGCCCGGAATTTCAGTTCCCTTTTCAAGCTGCTTAGAACGGTTTCGTGTTCTTGCAGTTCCGCTTTGGCGTCAGGCTCGGTGCTGTCACCGGGGCCGTGCTGGCGGGTGGGGCGGGGGCAGCAGATGACACTCCGGTGAGTGGCACTCTCGGGGTTTTGCTCGAATGGGGAGCCGAGGCTGCTGGCGGAGGCAGCCTCTCCACTCAGTGACCCAGCCTAATGCCTGGTAAACCACCGGAGGAGCTGAATTGGCGCTGAAATTGTTACGAAATGCGTGGAGGAAAGGAAAAGGAGAATCAGCTTTTCTCGTTCAGCAGATGTAATTTCTCATGGTTTGGTTTTGCTTTTTTTTTTTCTTTCCTCCCTGGGGCCGTAAAGAACTCGAGAAGATAGATATCTTTAAAAAGCAATATTGCCGTGGAGATGAATTAAAAATCAGAATGTTTGTCGTATGCCTAAAAATGTATACAATACCGTCAGTTAGAATCAAGATAGTTTGGCTTAAAGGAAACCTGGGTTTGCTGCTTGCTTTAAATGTGTGACTTTCTACACAAGATGTTGTGCAGTGCTGTGTTTATGGCTATAAGGAAACTACGGGTAGTGCATAAAGTGGTCAAGAAACAGAATTTATTTAAAGTAATTTCGTCACCTGTCAAGTGGTTTTGCTTGGATTTGTGCTCGTTTCTTTTCCCCGTGTACTATAAAAACATGAGGAAAATGCAGCAAGGTAACACTGCTGAAGGGACTTGTTTTGAAGGTCATGCGTTGGATGACTGGGAGTGCTAGCTGGCTGTCTGATGCCCTGTTTCATAATAGGTAAAACTCGCTAATCTCCCCGGAGATTGTTCCTAATGAACACAGTGTCACTGGTAGTCAAAAAATTTATTACTATTGCCTGGAAGCTGCTCCTGAAATGTTTAAGTACTTCTGGGTAATGAAGACGCTGCGGAGGAGATCAGTGGGGAAGGAGCGTTTTCTCAGAGAAAAAGGAGTGTTTGATGAGAAGTGGATAAAGCAGCTTCCTGTTCTCTGCTGGCAAGTCTGTGCAATTRTCTGTATGAATAAGTCACAGTGTATGGGGGGGAGGTGGAAAGCAGGATTTGAGTCTTCGTCTTCTTGCTTGCCCATCAGACTCCTTGGAGAACCAGGTCTTTTGGAGGAGTGCTCCTCCATGGTGACTTGTCAGTGCTGAGACCCTGAGGAATTGGCATTTTACTGCCACCTGGTGCGGCTGTTCTTGCAGTGGAACCAGCTCTGACAGTGATTTTTCCTGTTGGCCGTGTAAATCCACCTGAAGGAGGAAAGAATGGTAGTGACAAAAGACTGTGTCGGTGCTGATCGCGTTGGAACACAGATACAGCCATAAGTCTCCTACTGCAGCCAACATTGCCATTATCACAGCAGTCGGGAAGCAGGGCTGGCTTGTCATTGATCTGTGCACTTGACCAAAACCTGTACAGTCATATTGCTCCAAATTAACCAAAGGATAGGAAAATTAACAGATCAATTAAAATCCTCAGCCAGCTTCTCTGGTGACTTGTTCCTCCTTCTCGGCGGATGACAAATAGGTGTCAGATTATCTTGCAAAATCGTTACTTCGGGCGGGTTGTGAAACTTCGCCGAGCTCGTGACTTGATGGACTTCTCCTGTGCTGTCAGACTTGGTGCCTTTTGGTGCCGAGTGATGAAGCAGCTCTGTCGGAAGCGCACCAGGGGCTGGCATTCTGGATCTTTGTCTCTTCCTGGAGTCGGTTACGTGTCCTGCTGCCGAAACCCCATTCATTTCTTCTTTTCCGGTCGAAGCATTTGCAGCCTGCAGAGGAGAGGCTGGTAGGTTTCCTGTAGATTTGCCACGCGCTTAAAGCTTAAAGGGTGTAATTCTCAAACTTGCCAGGAGCAGGCCGAAGGCGGGAGGGGGGAAGATAATGGCAAGAGTGTGCTTATTGTGGCAACACTTTTTTTGTAAAAAGCACAGAATAATAGAAAAAAAATATGTATTTCGTTAAAATAATGAGCATTTTAACATGTTTGGTTTTCATGTTAATGTTTCTCGAAGGCCGTTAGGATTGATTGCCTTCCAAAAGCTTGAAACCATCTTTGTCCCTCTCAAAGGTTGTTGGGTTGGGATTTTTAGCTAGTATATCTCTTTATTACATTTTCTATTGCTCTATAGTAGAAATGCATAAGTAATTTTGTAGCAAGTAGGCAGGCATTTACTTTTTAAATTTAAACTTTTAAAATTTTTTTTYGGGTGTAYGCGATTCTAGTCCCTAGCGGTAGCTTGTGAAGTAACGTTTTTAACCAAAATGTTAGCAATTAGTTTAGGAAGAAGGTTTGGTGGTTGTGTGAATGAGCAGTCATGGGATTAGTATTTGATGTTTCTGGTGTGTCATAGGCTGTGTTCGTATGAGTGCTTATCATGGAGTCGTAGTTGGAACAGGGATCCCCACAGGAATCATTGGAGCCCAGCTCCTGGCCCTGCATGGGACAGTGCTTCGTGTGGTTCAGAGAAGAATTTGTGCCTGTGARTGCAGTTCACAAAAATTACTGATGTAATATCCCTGTTATGCCGTGTTCTGACCTCACGAAGATATGTTTAGATGTTTTTATCCGTTCACAGTTGTATCCCTTTATGTAAGTAAGCACCGTTTATGTGCTTGAGAACAGCAAAAAAAAAAAAAAAAAGATATAATGAAATACAGGCTCTTCCTGTCGTTTTAGTACAGAGTGAAGAAGTCACTGACCAAAAGTTGGGGAATAAATGTCAGATCTGTTCAGTCACATTTTGCTTTGGCATGGGAAGAACTGACAGGTATCTTGGACTCGATCCTGCACTTTGCTTGTATCTTTCTCACCGATCTCCTTGGGCCTTTTAGGATTTAAAAGGCGACTAAAGCTCCCCAGGTCTCCCGATCATATAAAACTCAGTGAAAAGATTGGATCATTAAACTGTCTTGTGATGAACTGTGCAAAAGAATGATTGAATTGGTGTCTCATGAGAGGCAATTAGCATTTAAGTAAGGAAAAGAATCCCAGTGTGTGATGGGTGTGGTGCTGAGATTTTTAAAGGGAGAATTGATGAAACAATTTCCATCAGCAGTTGGTTAAGAAAGCTTTGTYGTTTGGGACAAATACCACAGTAAGAGTCGAAAAGCATTTCATTTAGAACTAGTTTTGTTCGTCTTTGTAAATAACTTCTGAARTTCAGCAGCTCCTTCATCTTAAGCTCACACAAGAGTTAGTCTGAGAGTGAAATGACTAAATCACCCAAATTGTAAGCCGGCAATCTAAATCAGATGAGCAAGAAATCTTGACTTGTGGGTGGAGATGACTAATTTTTCTGTGAAAGGTTAATTCTCGGTGGTTTATGAACCCCCAGACGACCTGCGTGTTTGTATGGGATTTACAGCAGAAGCACGGTGTCGGCGGTGTATGTGCCCCACCGAGGGGTGTGTGTGCGTGTGGGATGCGCAGCTCCTGCCGGGAGCATCCTGCTGTATCCCGGTGCATTTCAGAGGCACAGTGGCTGGAGTGGTGCTGCTCTCTGTGCTCCCAGTGGCCTGTGCTGGGGAAGCTGTTTGTGCTACTGAACTGAACTGAAGAATTAAGAGGGCTGACAAATAACCTTTTCTGTTTGTTTGCCTGCAGGGTTATACATCATGTAATACTCTGAGCCCTGCAAATATGGGAATTCATGGCCTGGGAAAGGGTGGACTTCTTTTAACTGAGTTTCAGGAGAGCTGCAGCCGAATGTCAGACTGTGCCCTGAATTTCGTGCTGGTTTATCTTACTTGAGCAATTATATTTTTTAATCTGGTATTCGAATGTTAGAAACTGGCAATGGAAAGCTGTCTTTGGGATGGAAATTGTTGTTGCAAACTTACTGTTGATTTGCTTTTGAATGAAAAGAATATAAACGCATGCAAAACAGCTGAAAGTTGATTAGTCAAACCACTCTCAAGCTTTGTGGGTGCTTCTCGCTGGTGTGCAGGTAGCAGGTACAGAAGGTACTACTTGGATATAGAAGTCTCTAATCGGGTTAGATGCTTATCTGCTGTTAACAAAAATGGGAGTTAGCTGCCTAACCGGCTTAAAGATCCTTTACAAAATCCTCCTGGTACTTATGTGCATCCTTAGCTGCCTAAAGCTGCTGGAGAAATGGTTCCCATTTCCATAAACTTGATAGGCTAGAACGGGATCTGTATCTTAGGTTTTACGACTTTGAAGGAGGATAATGAACTTCTCTGCTTACAACTCCGCTGATTTTTCTGAACTTTAAATGGATTCTTCAGAAAGATGAAGAACTTTTCCTGTACTTGGTTAATTACACCCGGAACCAAAACCGGTTAAAGGTGAAAGTATTTTTCATGGATTTGCATTTTAAAATGTAGGTTTTGCTTTCAGTACTGTAAGAGGCCCATCCCAGAATTCTGACATGAATATTCACGGTACGAATTTGGTTGGAACTCACTTCTGAGTAGCCACATGGCACTTGCAGGGAAGTATGACTGGGAAGCTTACCATCCCAGTTGTGTGTCACATCGCACAAAGGTAGCGGCTTGGGGAGGTCAAATTGAAAACCGGGGTTTATTTCTAACCCAACAGGACAGTGGTCAGGTAGTAACTTCATCAGACATGCCAAGTTACACTGTACTTGCTTTCGAAACATAGTTTTTAGTAGTGTGTTTTGTGTCTAACGCGGGCAAGAAGACAAAGCAGAGGTAAAATTTTGATGATTTGAGGCGTGGTGCTCAAAGGATGGTTTTGTTAGTTGACTAAATAATGAATGCTCTCTATGCAGACATAAAGGTGGTTGGAATATGGTTAAGGCAGTACTAATTACTGGTTTTAAGATAGAAATGGAAGAGATACCAGGAGGAGATGAGTTGTCTGTGGAAATTATGGTTATCTTGTATATTATGGTATCTTTTATACCTTGAATAGGTATATAAATCCCTGCAGATGAAATGAACCCCTTAACGAATAGCAGGCCACTGTGGGAGCAGCAGACATGGGTGGGTCATGCTGGTTCAGTGGCTAACCCTCTGACTTGGTTACAAGAAGTGTTAGAGAAATTCAGACCCCGGGGTGGATCTTGTAGTGGATGAGGTTGCTCAGAACTTTCTGCCTCTGGGGGACCGGTTCTGGTGCTTGTCTGGCCCCRCCTGTGGGGCCTCTGGATGAAGGTGGGAACCAGATGCAGCAGCAAAGTGCTGGTACGTGAAAGCTTAAGCTGATGGAATATGGGGTCTGCTGTGGTCTGGGCTGTGTGAGCCTTCCCTCTTCTCCTGCACCATTGCTGGTGTTTGTGCACATCTCCTGGAGCTGGCTGCAAACTAATTGCTGTTTTGTTGTAGGTTCTTTGTCGTCCTCCAGCTCCCTGAACTGATTCACCACAATCAAATCAGTGCAAAAGTAGGATGGGGCTGTGCAGTTTATACAGGGAAGGAATAAATTACAGGAATGAGTCAGCTATGACTGAAACAGTTTTAAACTGCCATGGAACTGTGCTCCCCAACTTGTAATTGACGTGATGAATGACAATTAATTTTGTTCCAAGAAATATTTCTCTGCTGACACTCAGTTAAACCCCTTCTCTTGATTCTTTATAATTTGCTGTTTGTTCAAGCTGAAGCCTGTCAGAGGCACGTGAAAACTGAAGTTCTTAAATCAGAAGCTGGCAGCTCCAGGTTATTCCTAACAAAACTACRATGTCATAATTCCAAAGCTTGAACACGTGTCTTAGAAAGACACGTGAATTTTTTTATATTAACAAATCGGGACAAACAGGCCACATCAGCTACCCTGGGCCCTCAAATACTGGCATATTAAACTTTAACATTCGTTTTTATAGTGAGTTGAGGTCTTGCCCTCGGTTGTCAGTGTGAAATCTCAATTACTAAAAAAACCCAAACCCTTTGTACTGTTCAACAAAGAAACCAAATTTTTTTCACCACAAGTTTTTTGTTTGTTTTGGGGTTGTTTTTTTTTTTTTTTCGTGAGCAGTTAGGAACACCTTCATAGATGTCTGCTGTGGCTGCAGGTATGGCAGCATGGAATGGTAATATTAGCATGATGTGCTAATTTATAGAGACACTGCCGTGGTTTAAATTGCCTCATGGAAGTGTGGTGTACATGTGGAGCTCTATTGCTTTTTCATCCCCATAGGAAATCATGACCAAACTAAAGTAGTCAATACCGGTAGAAAAATTGGAATATACATTAAACCTGGTATTGAGTTTACAGGATACTTTTCGTAATGACCGTAGGGCTTTTCTTGCATCTGCCTTGGTCTTCTATAGAAACACTTTAAAGAACTCAAATATGAAACTGAACACTTTCAGCCAATCCAAGGATTTAATTTTAACAGCGAAAAAGAAAAGATTTAGGCCTAACTTGCATTGAACTCAGTAGGTGCACAGTATTTAAATACCTTCTTAATCAAACCCAGAGCTTGTAAGAGAGACACTTGTAAGAGCTTAAAATATAGATAGGGTTGGGATGATCTGATGACTTACTAGTAGCTGACTTATTAAAAAATGTATGAAAAGATAGATGACTCTCCGGTTGAAGGTCTGAGAACTTGAGCAGTTTGGTTTGGGGTTGGAACTATTCACTTTGAGACCGTGGTGAGCCAGTGGCAAATCTTCCATCCCAGAGTGTTCTGTCAAGCAGGAATATCCCAGAAGGTGTTTTTAATGACGTTAAAAGTAAGTTGTTACTGTAAAGATAACTTGATGGGAAGATAACTGGATGCAAACTCCGTGGGTGTTGCTGCAGTATCGAAACTTTTGTTTCATTGATGTTATTTTAAATAGCACACCTTAAAAGGTGGCATTCTGACGGCTTCTCTTTTCTGCTGGAAGAGCGAGGGAGGGGAGCACCTGAAAGTAGTCCAAACGGTGACAGGAAACGTAGGATAACCTACTGTGAAGATTCTGGAATTCTGATACTCAGAACTTAGCATTCAGCAGTAAATGAAAGAACTGTTTAGCCTTAATAGCACAGCTGAAAGCTGACATCAGTAGGGTGGGACGGCAGTCAAGCAGGCTATTGGAGATGGGGCGTTTTGGGTTCTTGTGGAGCTTTTACAAACTTGACCGCAGTAGGGATTTCCCACCTTTTGGTAGCAGCTTTTGACAGATAACTTCTTGAGTTTCATCGGAATCCGAGAGCTCTGAGCACTGCCTTTAACGTTGTTGAGTTATCTGATTGCTTCGAGCAGCAAGACTCTGCATGACAAAAACCTCTGCCGTGCGGGCGGTAGCAGTCGGAGAAATTTCAGTGTAGTGCTCGTAGATCGCAGAGATAGCTGCAGGGGCTGTCTGTGTCTGCGCTGCGCCCACAGGAGCTGGCCTCGCTGAGAATCTGCTCGTCTGTCTGCTGGCGAGGATGCTGCTCTCACCTAGGCAAGGCTGACTCCACCCCTGCCATCTGCAGCCCGGGTGAGACCCGCTGCAGGAATGTGGCCACCTGTGGCTCAGTGCTGTCGGAGAACCCTGTTGGAACACGTTTCCTCCGCTTGGTTGTGGCTGTGGCTTGGGTGAGGTCAGAGAGGCTGCAAGTGGAGTCTTGCTTTGCTCTTTCACTTCAGAGCCATCCCTTGTGCGGGGTGCACGATGACTTCATAGTCTTTGTGCAAAACTGAGTGTACGCCGTGGCCTGCACCCTATTCCAAGCCCCATTCATGTAAGCTGTAAAAAAAAGTCTCCACAAATTCTTATTTGCGAGCTTGAAGTACTAAATTATTTCTTTTTGTTGTCGTTACTGTCATATCAAAAGCGACCAAATAGAAGGGGAGGGGGTGACAGATAAAAGTTCATCATATTGCTTGTATGGCAAATGTATAGAGAGAAAATAATGTCAAACTTTTTTGATTATTAATTTGTATTTTCTGAGGGTTCTTCTCTTGTGTTAGTAATACAACAGCAAGTCATTCCGAGTTCTTGGTGTGTGAAAAATTGAGGAACCAGTATAATTCATAGAAGTTGAAAATACCAACAGATTCAAAAAGGGATCAGAAAAAGTGAGATTAGGTTCAATTATGTAACCATTACTCAAATGCAAGTCTGGCCCTCTAAAACCTTATTACAGAAAATCAGGGGAATATTACGAGAGAAATGCCTCACTGCAACATTGGTTCTTTTGGTTATGGGGTTTTTTGTGTTGCTTTTGGGGCTTTTTTGAGCAAAAATGTGCTGAAGATAACGAGTGGGAAACAGAATGTGAAGTTAGTTTGGCATTTATTCAAACTCTTTATAGTTCTCTATGCCATGGGCTGTGTTTTAGGAAAATACGTTCTCATCCTTCCCTAGTCTTGCTATATTTACTTGGGTCTTGAAATTCCATGCCTGAGTTTCACTGGTGTCCTTTGGTATTAATATATTGGAAGGTTAGAATTTCTCCCAAAGCTAAGTAATGTGCTGAAAGATGTCTCAAAGCAGGTATATGCAAAAATTAAAATTAATGTTAAAACAAACACTAACTGCTCTGAATTTCACTGTTATCTTGATTACTTTCCTGCAACTGGAACATTGTTTCAGGCTGCCTGTGCTGGTTGAAGAACACAGAAAACATTGACTGTTTCCAGTGGTAACCACTGCGTGTGACATCTCCTGCAGAAGGAGAACACTGATAACCTGCTCAATATTTCCCTGTTCTTAAGATTTTCTTAATTGCTGTTGTATGAAAGTGGGCTTGTGTAAAATCCTGAGGGGAAAAAAGCTGTGACTGCGTGTAGCTAGAAAATAAACAAGTGTTCAAGTTCTGTAAAGCTGGAAATAGCCCAGAACTCGTTATAACAGCCTGGGGCTCTTCACATCTTCTCGTTCCAAAACCGAGTTGTTGCTCAATCCAGAAACCTCTTGACTCGCTGAACAGAGCTGAGCTATTAAGACAACTGATGCATCTCACAGGAGATTAGAAGGACTCCATATGGCTTGTGATGTGTTAAGTAGTTGAAAAAATTATTTTCAGAAGCCTGGTGTCACTACTGCACATGCTGTTGCTGGCACTGTCAGAAGCTGTGCTGCGTGTACAACTCCTATAAGGGATGTCAGGCCCTGAGTTCAAGTTACATGGGAAGATCCAAGTCTGCCTTAGCACCGTTTACAGCTGGTCTCTGCAAAGAGAGGAAGGTGGCTGTGTCTGTTAACACACCTGACTGACAGCTTGGGTTTGCCAAATTCCTGATAGTTTAGTCCTGAACCAGTGGGGTGGTAGATGCAATACCGGCAGGTAATAGGGATTATCTTATCTTTTGTCAGCCCCAGTAAGTAAATGGACTCGTAATGCTTGGGTTTGGCAGTCAGATAATGCAGACGTGGTACTCAGCCCACTTAGAAAATACAGCATAACTCCTGTCCTCAGTAAAGTGTTTGCAGTGAAAGGCCATGGCTTCTGACAGGCTTGAAGAAGGTGGAAAAGTTGGGTGTTTGACCTCGGGCCTGCACAGATGATCAGCTTGGTTGAACTGCTTGTGGATCCACAGCCTGGACCAGGGGTGAGGCCGGGAGTATTTACTTGTGGTGGTGATACCATTTGCTTTGTGTGATGGAACCACTGTCCTCTTCCCAGACTTGTACCTTTTGTGATGAAAAATTCTACCAAGTCTGACAGTAAATGCAGATTTTTCTGCTCAGGATCCCTGTCTCGTTTGCTGCAGAGGATTGCAGTCACAGTGTTTGGATGGATTTTGTTGAGTGTTTGAAATAAAGTCTTTGCAAACGATGTGTCATTGTGTGAGAAGAGTCTCAGGTCAGGGATCCAGATAACTTAGAGGCGTTGAACACTCACAGCTTGGTAAGCTGGGGGCTGTGACAGATGAGCTGTGAAGTGCTGCATATCCTGAAAAATCCAGTTTGGGCTGAGCTCTTGGCAATCCCCTGTTTGTTGGCTGTTCCCATGGGAGGGAGCATGTCTCTCTGTCTCTGGAGTCCCGGGGTCGTAGGCCAGACACCACATCATTTGTTGTTCAGTGAGAAGTGCTGTGGAGGACAGGGCAGATAAGCACTGATGTGCATGCTGAGCTCCATGGAATAGCACAAAACAGGGGACAGCTGCTTCTCCGGTATCTTCGTGTGTACTGACAGGGAAATGTAGAAAAACACTGTATTTATCTGGTTTTGTTGGCAGTTGAAATAGGAAGATGAAGCTTCTTTGAACTCCGTGTGACCAACCAGTGCTTTCTTAACAGTTCAGCTGTGTAGCTTAACTGACGGCACTGACCACGAGTGTGTTTGTGTCTTTGACGTATGGAAGAAAACTACTTTAAAATCAGAACAGACACTTCATAGCTGACGGAGAATAGAATATTAAATAAAGTAGATCTGGCCTGAGCATATACAAAGACAAATATGAGGAAGAATGGGGATTTTTATGAGGGTTTTTTTTTTTTCTAGGAGTGGCTTTTCAGTTCAGAAATACACACCCTTTTGGATTTAATAAGGATCGGGTGTCAAATAAGAGAAAAAAGATTACTGATTATGTACGTGCTGCTTTCTTACTAAATTTTTAGTAGTTTACTGTTCAACTTGTTGAGGAGTAAAAGAAAATAAGGCTTATCAAACCGTAAGAGACCAGGGGTCAGTCTAGTTCAGGTGTCTGGTGATGGCTGAAAAAAACGAGCAGCAAGTACAAGGTGTACTTCTCAGTCTGCCTTCCTGTCTGCTTTTGCTCTGTGACTTCAGGGCCTCAGAGGCAGTGTTTACAGCTGGGCTTTCAACAGTGGTTACAAATTTTTTATTTCGTGCTGTTTTTCTGATCTTCCAGTAATCATTCATACTCCTGGCCAATGACAGTGTCTTTGACAATGAGTTCTGTATGTGACTTCAACGTAGTCTTCGTGACCTTCTTATTCATTCTGAATTATTTGTGTAGCTTGTACACTGTTGTACCTCTGGGCTAGTAGACAGTTTGGTAAGCACTGCTCTAGAGGAACACACTGTCTTCATGTTGCTCCTTGCGCTGTGCACCTTTCATTCTGTGGAAGAAAGAGGGATTGATCAATTTTCTGCCTCGATAAAAACGAAGATGTGCACGTATTGTTCCAAGTCTTGCATATATGGGAGACCTCTCCTTTTTTTAAAATTTATTTTCAGAGTTTTCTTCCTTCCTAGTAATAATTACACTTCTACTTTCAGTTACCATTTGAATTCCTTTTTCCAGTTGGAATGAAGAAAAAAAAAATCCAAGTTCGTGTTCTCTTCTGTCTGAATACCAGCAATGCAGCTGGCGAGTTTTGTCAGCCTTTCTTCCAAGGATCAACCAAGTGGAATTGTCAGAAACTGATTGTGTGCTTTAAAATTTGGCTCTGCCTTTTATGTAGTTGGAAGGTGTAAGGGTGCAAGTAGAAAAGCTTGAAACTTAATTTAAAAATAACTGACCTTATCGTATAGCAATTTATTCTATACCCTTCAGCTCACCTTACTAGCAGGAAAAAAAAGTTTCTCAGCCTGCCTTTGCCAAGCTGAGGGCTCAGGTTCTAAATATTATACAGCCAAGTGTTTAAAGGAGATCTAAATGAGAAGCAAACACTGCTGGCTGATTTAGACACGTCATGAAAAGCTGTGTGAGTTTCCTAAGCTGCAGATGGATACTTTACGTTCGTACCAGATGGAAACTATACATTTCCACCTTCTGAGGAAACCCCAGACCCCTACTAGCTGTAGGGGTGTATGTATTAGAGACAGCTTGGATTTTGCTTTTTGGGGGGCTTGGTAACCTTGGTTTTTAGGCTACTGACTTGCATACTGTTCATTTGAAAGTAGTTTTCATTTTTATGAGATCAAGAACTCGATATGAAAAAGGCTAAAAATCTTTTTTTTAAATTTCTTCCTAGATATGAGAAATGAGTGTTGGACGCAGAAGATTAAAGCTGCTGGGAATTCTGATGATGGTAAACATTTTTATTTATGTGATTGTGGAAGTCTCAAAGAGTGGCAGCCAAGACAAGAATGCGAAAGGCCGTGTTGTTATCCCACATAGCGCATTCTGGAGGAAATACACTCCTCACAAAGCTTATTGGAACAAACAGCAACAGAAGCTTGAGCTGCTCTACAACCCTATTCTGACCTTGCTTTCCAATATGACTGTGGAAGAGAACTTAGCTTCCAACCTGAGTGCTCTCAGTTCCTGTGACCCTGACCCGTGGGTGCATTCGGAGGTTAGTGACTTTGCAAACTTGCCAGACAGATTCAAAGACTTTCTGCTTTATTTGAGGTGTAGAAATTACTCATTACTAATGGATCAGCCAAACAAGTGTGAACAGAAACCTTTCCTGCTCCTGGCTATTAAGTCACTTATACCCCATTTTGATAGAAGACAAGCAATTAGGGAGTCCTGGGGCAAGGAAATAAAATCAGGGGATATGACAGTCAGAAGGGTCTTCTTGCTTGGACAGACCCCACCAGAGGATAATTTTCCCGATCTTTCGCGCATGATAAAATTTGAGAGTGAAACCCACCGAGACATTCTCCTCTGGAACTACAGAGACACTTTCTTCAATCTGACTCTGAAAGAGGTGCTGTTTCTCAAGTGGGTCAGCAGCAGTTGTGCGAACGTCCAGTTTATTTTTAAGGGTGACGATGATGTTTTTGTGAATACCAATCAGATCCTGGATTACTTGAAGAGCTTATCAAAGGAAAAAGCCAAAGACTTATTTATAGGTGATGTGATCAAAGATGCTGGACCTCACAGAGAGAAAAAATTGAAGTACTACATCCCAGAAAGCGTTTATGAAGGTTCGTATCCCCCGTACGCGGGGGGCGGCGGGTTCCTGTACTCCGGCGATCTGGCGCTGAGACTGAACAATGCGTCTGAGCAGGTCCTCCTCTACCCCATCGATGATGTTTATACTGGAATGTGCCTTCAGAAGCTTGGGCTTGCTCCGGAAAAACACAGAGGCTTCAAAACGTTTGATATCGAGGAGAAATACAGAAATAACATCTGTTCCTACACAAACTTGATGTTAGTGCATAGTAGAAAACCTCAAGAAATGATTAAGATTTGGACACGCTTGCAAGATCCACACTTAAATTGTTAAAGTAATGTGCATAAGTGTCTTAAGTCCAAATAACTTCCCAAGTTTGGATCACTGAAGCTCTGTTTAATAGTTGAATTTTCTCTGTAAACTTTTTCCTGTACTTTTGAAAATGAGAGTAATGCTAAAATTTGAAGGGATGGCTTGAAGACTTGGTCCTGACTTTTCCACTGTCCTGGTGGTCGTTATGTTTCAATATTTGTCTTAATTTTAAAAAAGACTTTGAGGATATAACTGGCTGTCAGTGACTGATTGGCTGTATTGGAAACAGGGATTGCCTACCACAATGCATCTTTCATTAATTGTGATGGTGGAAGTTAATTTTCCCTTGAGTAGTGTTTGTGTGTGGAAACCACTGTAAATTGAAAATACACGAATTGGAGGAATGTAGTTTTACTTTTAGATATGATACACTTATGAGACTTTAAATTTTGATTTATTTTTTTTTTCTAATTTATAGTTTTCAGTCCTTTTGCACCCTGGGACGGCATTGTTTCCTTTACTTAGATCTTTCGTGCAAAGTGTATCTGTGTCTGAAGGATTTACCCTTTTATTAGATGATGCTTTTTTTTTTTTTACAAAAAAAGCATGATACTGCTTGAAATGCCCCCTAAGAGGTCAATATATAAGGAAAAAGAAGAGATTTTGTTTGGAGCTGGGCAGCTAGGTCTGCCCCTGCCTCGAGCACACTTGCTAGAACTGACCTGCTACTCATGTTATTTATGTGAAAAGCTGCTCTGGTCAATCCTTGTTTTCTGTTTGGGCACTAAACATGATCAGGTAGCTTGATTTGATGGAAGTGACTGAAATTGCACATTGCTTCTGGGAGCATGGTTTGGATCTCCTGTAAAGCGGTAGCAAACCTAGAATTGTGCAGATACCCAGAGTTTCGAATTTCAAACCAAACTTTGAAGTTGCATGAAGCCTCATGTAGAGTTAAACGTGTTCTCGAAACTCAGATCTTCTGTATTTCCACATCTTGCTTATAAGAATTATTCTAAATAGTGGTTGCTTTCTTTGTATATGTAGAAGTGCCTGTCTATTTATTGTTCAGATGGAAGACCAAAACATTTTCTTAAATATATTTTGTGTAACATTTTATTTGTATAGTGTTGTCACTCGGATATTTAAATAGAGCATGATATTTTAAATCTGAGATGTGTAACATGTTAAATAAAGCTAATTGTTATTTTTGAATTTGAAAAATAAAATGTGATTTAAGTATTTCTGGTAGCGCTTCGTGTTGACTTGCAGAGCAGTTTCACTCTATATTTCAGAAGTTCAGAAACAAAAGGTTTTATTTGACAGATTTCTCTAGGCTTGCGTAGCAGGCTATCAAGAAAATGTCAGAATTGTGCCTGTGTTTGTTAGATGCTGTAATAGATGGACAGCTCTGCCGAAAGCAAGGGGGACACTGAGTGCCTTGGGAGAAACAGTATGTACAGAAATAATTGCCTGTACAATTGAAAGGAGTCAAGGAGCGGATTGAACGGCTGGCACTTCAATTTTTGATTGAAACAACTTGGCAGCAACAACTCTTTTTTGCTTCTTCACCTGCTTTCCTTTTCCATCGTTTACCTGGAACAAATGTGGTACTTTGCTTGTTCAGGGAGAGGTGAGGTGGTCTGGTCTTTCACCTTTTTGGTCTGTAGATGATCATGTTGACCCCAGGATCAGATAAAGGACAAACTCTGCTCTGGTGTTGTGGTGTGAGGTTTGACCCTTCTGCTTTGTCATTCCTCATGGGAAGTGGCACCTTCCTCAAAGAGCTGCAGGTTTTTCCTAGCCCTGCTAAGCACCCTGTTCCTCTAAATGTGAATGGGATTTTTGTCAAGAGTTTGGGCCAAGGGAAAGAAAATAAGTTATGCTGATGGTGAGAGATGCAAGGAGAGATGCAGTGTTAAGAGTCTTTTGGGCAGAAAGGAGGAGGTGGGGAGAGATAAGAGATGAAGAGGAGAGTACTGTGGGTGAGTGAAGACATGGAGGGGAAAGAGAGGCAGAGACACGAGAGCACTAAACAAACTGATGGGGTCCATGGAAGGATCAGACACAAACAAGAGGGTTGCAGCAAAAAGAGGGACGGGAAAAGAGCCCAATAATTACATCGTGTGAGTAAGAGAGGGTGGAGTGCACATGCGATGTCAAGTGAAATGGGTGGGATTGGTGGAGTGCCAGCATTAATTATTTAATTTATACCCTTCCCTGTAACCATGAGATCAAAAACAGGCCTCGTGCGTGGGACACGCCTGATAACAAGGAAGAACAGGCTGAGTGGCACTTGGGAAGGAGAAATGCTCTGAGAAAGCATCTCCCCACCTTCCGAAGTGGCAGGAGAAAGGGGAGAGGAAAAGGCTAACTGGGTGGTGCTGGGTGGCCAAATAGGAAAAAGGTACAGAGGAGGAAATTGGACTGACCAGTTGTGTTTACTCCGAGTGTGGAGGAGCACTGGTGCCTGTACCTGGTCCACTCCCATGGGGAAAGAATTGTCTCTACAAATAACTGGGAGTGTGTGGAGTAAAGAGTAAGTGAGATAAATAAGAGATAAAGGAACAGAATGCATCCAGAAGTGTGATGGGAATGGGGGACAGTTGGGAAATGGAAGATGAAAAGTCTTTTAAAAGCATGTGCAACAACCTGTATCTTCTGTATTCTACTGTATCATAAATGCTGTTAAATACTTAAATTTCTGTTGTATTTTTTCTTAAATTAAGGGGGAAGAGTCTACTATGATGAAGGCACGACAAAATTTGACTACAATGGAAATAATGGCATTTGAGAACTGAAATAAGAGGTGTTTACATGAGACAGTTGAATGTGGATGCAGTCTGGTTTTTTCCTTCCCGAATACAGCAGGGAGAATGAAGTGCTGCTGTGATTAAATAACACTGCATCAGGGTGAACCATTAGAATCCATTAGCTTGTTTGTACAAAGGCTCAGGCCTTTGCTTCAAAATCCAGTTGGGAGGAGGAAATACAGGATAAGGAAAGTAAATAAGCTATAATTAATGCACAAATTATAATGTTTATCTCCTGGAGGATGGAGTCCCTGTTTTCTGCCAGTTGGTTCCTCGGCCTGACTGCATTTACACTCGGATCCCTTCCTCCCCTACCCAGTTTTATTTTGTTATGTAGGCTTGAGTGAAATGTAGCACTTGACAGGACTGGTGATAAGAGAAGTCCTGGCAATCCTTTCTGCTTTTCAGTGTTGGGACCACAGAAAGCCAAGCTTCAAAAAGAGTTTTGGCTGGAAAATACAAGAAAGAGGCAGATGAGAATTCGCTAAAACGTTTGCATTGGGTATGCAAGTCAACAAGGATCCTCATGCAGGTACTTCTGAATTTCGGGCTTTGTGATGCAGCAGTGATGCAATCCAGCTCTTAGCAGGTGCTGCTGCTGTTCTGATCTCGCTCACAGTAAGCAGTTTACCCCCTGAAATTTGGCCTCCTTCCCCTTCTGCCTTATTGCACCTCATATGCATAAGGTTTCCACCGTAGCTGTGTTTGCTTGAGGGCGCCAATCCAAACGAGTTCATGTCTACCCTGAACTACTTCCTCCTCACAGAATAATCATGAAACCAACTCAGCAAGCAAATGGGGCAGGGAGAGCTACTTAATGGATCCCTTTTATAGACCATAATCACCGAGGTGATTCTGAACAGAGCAATGTCGGTCAGCCCGAGCAGAAAACACTCTTCAAATTCTCTCCATTCTCTTCCTCTGACTTTTTAAAGCTGTTGCCCTCTTCGTTGCTGGGTGAAGGCAAGAATTTATTAAAGAAATGCAGTTCTGGAAGCAATTTTTCAGAATGTCAGGAGTGATGAAATACTGAACAGGTCAGTTTTTCTGTTGTTGTGCTCAGGTCAGGTATTTGATTGCTAAACACAGTTTATAATATTTGTATTGGCCCAGCTGCTCAAGGTAGTGTTTAAACAGCTCTGGCTGGACTCTGCTGAGGGGTGGCTGAGCAGCACCTTGCGGGGTTTGCACACCAGCCTTTTCCAAAGATAAGCAGTCCATTTTCACTTCTCAATGAGAACATTTGTACCCTGTCTAACACCTGACTGAACGAGGTGAGCTGGGCATAAGCTGGTGTTGGTGTGTCAGTCATCACTTCAGGCTCTGCTAACATCTGTGTAAGTATGGAACGAATCTCCATGATGTCAAATTTTGCTCATTTTTCTGTATTTTCGTGTTACTGCAGTTACTTTTTTTTTTTTTAAGTTGCCTTCAAGCCTAAGGACTTCAGACGTGAGTTATGTGCTTCATATGAATACATACTGAACTTCCTGTCAGAAATACATCAAGATAAATGTGACAGTTTCACATTTTATAGGGAGACAATTCCAATCAGTCTTCTAATTTCTAGGCTCCTTGGCTTACCTCTCATTGTTCAACCTGTGTCATTTCCAGTCTTTCCTGCTAAGCTCCCCATCTAAATGAATCCATCTTTCCTGCCTTGTTGTCACATGTCTTTTTTCCCTCTGTCCCATCATCTGTCTTATCTGTTGGTGGAGACTTTGCTTGCCTCTCCAGTAAACCTCAAAGTTTTCTGAGAAATGTACAAAAAAATGTATGAAATCGCTTCTATCAGAACCTGAATCAAACTGTTTCAAACAGTGGAGCAAGTAGGGGGGAAATGCTGAGCTGCAGAACAAGCTGTAAACTCTCTGATTTTGGAGTTAGCTTTTCTACTGTCACTGCCCTTGTAATTTCTTGAAACAGAACTGCTCTGGGCAGATTTGGAGAGAGTTTCTACAGGGGTTAGAAATAATCCCCAAACATCCCGTGTTATCTTTTTAAGCCAAGAGCTGCAGCTTAGTATTTGTTGTGGCTGTATTTTTGTGTCCTTTTCCCCTCTTCCTCCATCCCTCTGGATGAATTTTGGCTGCGTTCCGCAACGCGAGGGGGTTGTGCGTGATTCATTTGTGTTTCCTCGTGTGTCTTAAATGTGTCAAGTTTTTTTCCCCACTACTCCTATCACTGATACTCCTCCTCTTCCAGGAAAGTCAATTATCTCATGGCAGTCTGAATTTTGTCTCTTTTGGGGACGCCACGTTCACACTGTGCCGGCAGATCAGCCAGAATGCCTGTGTGTGATGAGGATTTGAAAGCCCTGCCGAAAGGAAGTCACAAGTTTTAAGGACTGCCCAAGAGACCTGAAAATTTCATCATCCTATTACTTGTTGGCCACTTGCTTGAGTGAAAATAAATGCCAGAGAGGCCAGTGAGTTGTTTTTCTTAAATCTGGTTTTGATACAGTCCCAGGTGATCAGCAGTAATGATGCTTAGATGAAGATAATGATGAGCGTCACTATCAAGAAAGTTGAAATATAAGCCATGCTTTGTGATACCTGGAAATTGGATGACCTTCAAGAGGGGTGAGCTTTGTTCGTGCCCTTCAGATTTCAGAGAGGTTCCTTGTTGGAACTGGCCTGGGAATTTGTTCTTGTTCTTAGAGCTGTCATCTGTTCTCCATATAAATATAACCTGGATTGTTCTGATGTATGCTCAGGGGAAGAGCTGTGCTGGGCCTAACAAAGGCTACATTAGAAGAGGCTTCTAGACCACAGTGGTTAGTGACAAGCAACAAAATTATCTTCCGGGAATTTATCTTTTATTTTTACCTTCACTGGCAAAGAGCTCTGCACCATAATTCTGTGCTGTATCTACTGCTCCAAGAATGAGAAAATTGTCAGTCAGCTGCCTCCTGCCTGCCTGGCCATTTGGAGTGGACACAAATGGACACCAGGGGTACTTTTAGCATATTTTTGGAATGGACCATCCCCAGTGGGTGTTGCTGGTACAGCCATCAGTGATACAACTTAAACCTGATGCCCTTGTGATCTTTTAGTAGCAAAGTATGACAGGAAAAGTTTTGGTTTTGTAGGTAATCAGTGGTTACATGATGCATTGTAGAGGGTTTTTTTACTTCATGAAGTTTGTCTTCATGTGATACATGTCAGCAGTTCTTATTCAATGCTGATGATCCACTTATTCTCCTCTAGCTTTCTGATCTTTAATTCCTGTGCTTTCTTCCTCACAGGAAAGCAAGACAAACCATTTTGGCTATAAGTGAAAGAATATTAAGTGTGAGAAAATCGGGGTCAGAGCTGCTGGAAAGGGAATGCCACAGTAGGGGCGCTATGGAGGGGTTGTCTCTGGACCTTTAATTGAAGCATCTCAAAACTTTTCAAAAATATTCACGTTTCATCCAAGTTTGGAACTGACTTCCTTCAATTTGCTACGCTGAAATTGCAGTTGCTTATGCCATAATTTGTTACATTTCCCAGCTCTCCTCGGCGGTGCCTGAGCCATCCTGTGTGGTGGAGTTGCAGCTGCCTGCTGGCAAGTGGAGTGAAGTGTGTGCCTGTGTCTTGGTAGGAGGAACTGGCACGGACCCAATGCGCTAAATCTCGGATGATGCCTGGTCCCTTATTCCACTTCCCTGGCGGTTCCAGCACATGTGCGGGTGCTTCCATGCCTGCATGTGCTTTTTCCATACTCTGAGTGTGTTTTAGGGTGGGAGAGAACGTGGACCTCCCGGTCTGTGTGGGTGGTTAGGAGTGTGACATCCTTTCCCAGATTTATTTTTGCTTGTTCCCAGCTGGTCCATTTTGGATTTTCCCTGTTTTACGATGTTCGTTGTACGTAGCTGGTGTTTAATGCTGGAGAGACCTGAATCGTTCTATCGGGGTAATTGATACTGACCTAATTACGCAGATGAGTTTTGCACTGCAATTTTTAATGGCACTTAATAATTATAGGAGTTCTTCATTCCCCATGTCTATGATTCAGTCCTTTGCCTTGTGTGCCTTCAAAGAACAAGGGCATTGGACGGAATTATTTCCCTGTTGGGTAATTCTCTGTGCCTCCTGCCTGGAGAAGGAAGRGGAGCTGCTGCCTTTTAACCTCTCCATGGAGAAGAAGCTGTGCTTGAATCCAGTGACACTCTGTTGTCCCTCATCCAAACAGGATATGGATGAACTCTGATCTCTGTAGGGGATTGCTGAGGTCAGATGGGGACAGGGAGACTCCAGACCACAGCTTTGTCCGTGGCTGTTGTGCACAGTGCAGCTCCTTGTTCGGGAAATSCTTAAGCCACGTTTGCTGAGTGGGAAGTCTGCTAGGGAAGATGCATCTTTGTATTGCATCCTATTGACACCCATCCCCAAGGTGTCTGTCTGGGGAGGAGGCTCCTGCGCAACCCGGGGGAGCTGCTCCCAACTTTCCTCACCGCTGAATGTGCAGGGTTGCGTCCCAGGGCGCTGCAGGAAACAGGAGAAGCCCGGGTGATAAAGTCACCACCTCTCCCAGTTTCACCGGGCTGGGAAAAGGTGTTAGAGGCCAGCGTGGTTTCAGACCTGCATCATGCCTGTGGTAAAACAGTTGTGCCCTTCCACCTGCAATCCAGGTGGGCAGGAATGGTCCAGGCAGGAATGGTGCTGAGCCTGGTCTCATGTGGAGCAGCTGAAGTGGTAAGCGATGCCCTTCACCTGCCTGCGTCTGATGCACAGAAGTATTTGAGAGACTTTTTTTATTTTTTCCCTAAGTCTGTATCTTGTCCGTGACTTCGAGTGAAGCACGGTGTTTTCAAAACCACCGTGGATAGCTTATTTCTAGATACACGTTTACACCTCAGAGATCTCTGTGGGGGCTAAACAGACACCAGATCACCYGTGTGGGTGTAGTTCTGTGAGAGTGAGCAGATAAACACGGTGCCTCAGAGCCGATGTTATTGTTTCTATCCCCAGAAGGGAGATCTGTGAAAGGAAAGAGCCCAAACTGCAGAAGAAAACAACCAGCATTTCATTTAGTCACCTGGCATCTGCTTGAATAAACTAGTGCTGCTTTCACATTATATTAAACATCCCTCCCACCTGCTTCTTTTTAAATTCCCCCTGAGTTTCTTCCTTTTATTTTGGTCTGTTCTGAATATCCCAGTGTCTGGAATTTGTCTTTTATAATGATACATAGCGTGGCATGATGCCAGCCTCAACTCCAGGGAATTTTTGCTCATGTTAAGATCTGAAAATCTTTATAAACATACACTTGGAGGAAAAATAGTTTGGTATTCAAGAAGCAGGATAAAGAGTTAGAAGAGCTCAAGTGCTCTTACCAGCTATGTCATATCCTACTGGGCTGACATTTTGGGGGGAAAAAAAAGAAAACTGAGGTCTGAAACTCAACTCGAGGATGCTTCCACCCTGACTCATGGAGCTACTGCAGAGGAAGGGAGGTGGAAAGTGACACAGTAAGGGGAGAGGTGTAACCTGGTGATGCTCTGGATCCTGGGGTTGCTGGAGGTAGGGTGGGAAGTGGTCAAAGCCAGCTGCACACCAAACATGGCAAGGAAATGGATAGAGTAAATCCATAGTCCATCCATATTTTCAGTACGCACACAGATTGGGTTTCCTCCTCTAAAAAGGACGGAGGAGAACTGCAGAAGGTGCAGGAGGAGACCAGACGGACCCACATGTAGCAGCTTCAGTCTGTGTGAGGTGTGAGTCTTGGATTTAGAAAGGAATGTACTGAAGAAGGGCCTGAGAGAGAGCTACAGAATCGTGAGTGGCCTGGAAAAGAAAATGAGGGTCTTCAACATGAGCAAGCCAGAAGAACAGGAAAAAACTTTGGGGTGTTTTTTTTACAGCAGGCACTGTTTTTTCCTGATATCAACCTAAGACTCCCCTGACTCAGCCTCATACCATTTCCTCGAGTCCTGTTGATAAATAACATAGAGAATAGAAATTTTCAGTTCCCCTGCAGTTGCTGGGTACAGCCTAAAGACTAACTAGCAAAAAGTATAAAAGAATGTAAAGGTATGCACACAGGATAATAAAYGTACTTGGAACCAGTGGAGAAACTGATAATGAGGCCTATAGTGGCTTTTTTGGCAAGTTATGTAACAAGAAGCAACAGCGCATGCCCAAGGAAAAAGTTCAAGGGAAGGCCACCTGTAATATTGAAGGATTCAGTGAATACAACCACCAGAGACCCCTCTAGACAACTCTCCAGGACCATAAAAGGACTTGCAGTAGGAGGCCCATGCATGCAGATTAGTTCTAGGAAAGTGATGTTTATGTATGACCTAGGAGGCACGATGAAATGAATATGTATGATCATGGTGGAATAAACACCCTTGTTGTAAAGTCTCACCACACACATCAGATCAAAGGAGATACCCTCCCGTGTGTCTGGCTCTGATAAAGAATGACTGCTTTCTTGTGCTTCAAATTGTGTCACAAAGTTTATTTTCTGGCCCATTTCGGTGTCACTGTCACTGGCCTTGAGAGTGCTCCCCCCAGTGAGGATGCCAAAGACCCCAGTGAGGTCTCCCCTCGTTCTCCTCTTCTCCAGGCTGGACAAACCCAGTGACCTCAGCTGCTCCTCACACAGCTTTTCCTCCAGACCCATCACCATCATGGCCCTCCTTTGGACACTCTCCAACAGAGTGTCCCTAACAGACCCCCCAGCTTGCACTCACTTCATGTCACAGACAAGTTTTTGTTGGGATCAGTGCCTGCTCCGTGAGGAAAGCTAAGCTGGGTTTCTCTGTGGCCCTACAACACAAACCCAGCTGGGGATGAGCCACAGCAAGGGCTTGGGGAGGCCAGCAAGGAGGAGCCTGGCAGGGAAACCAGCCTGGGGGAGCGAGGGAAGGCTGGGACTGAAGAGGTCCATGTGATGTAAAGTGTCTGTCTCTTGCTAGAGGGTTTTACAGAGTGGCTGGAGGCAAGGGAAGGTATTTAAAGCTGTTTGAGGTACCCTGACTGCTCTGTGCTGAGTTTTTTTTGACAGTCCCTAAACCCTCCCCCTCTAACCAATGGTGCTGGCGTGTCAGTAGAGTTGAGACTTGAGACTGCAAGTCCTTTTCAATGTGCCTAAAGAAAATTCCTATCTTCTGATTTTCCTCTATCAGGGCAGAATGCTGCATAGACAATCCTATTTACAGGCATGAGGCAGCTGCTTTTCATTAGGATCATTTGCCATAAGCYTGGCTGCCAAACTATTTCTGCATTTAAAGACGGCAGTGGACTGTCTCAGCCCCTCTCCTCCATGGCCAGCAGGCTGCCAGGGCAAGSGGGGCAGCAGGTGAGCCATTTCCGTCCAAATCAGGGCTGGAACCCCAAACCTCTGTACGAGTCAGCCCCACAACACCCAGCTGAGCACAAGTGCCCCAGCTGGGAGGGGTTTTGGGTGCTGGTGGCTAGGAGACACCAACCAGTCTCCCTGGGAGATGTAAGGTCCTGTTCCACCGCAGACAGACCTATTTGTTGAAAATACCTATGAATGTGTTACCAGATGGGCTGGGTCCTGCAGAGTTATCCCTTGCACAAGATCCTCCCTGGTGCAGTGTGGTGCAGATGGATGATGGGAGCAGCCTCCCCTGTGGCACTCACAGCCCAACAGCTTTGGACAGAGACCCAAAGRAGTGGTGACCGAGCTACCATTTTGCAAATCCCCTTTTCAAGCCTACATCCTACTGATTTTTTAAAATTTAATTTTAATTTTCAGAGCCACGAAGGGCTGCAATGTTTGCTCGGTCTGTTTTTTTTTAACCAACCATGATTGTGGTTTACTCCAGGTGGGATTTTTCCCTCTGGCTGGTGAGTTGCTGTGGCTGCTGGCAGTCRTTCAGCCAATGCAAGCTGTTGCTCAGCTGGGTTTTTGCCCCCAAGCTCCTTCCCAGCCCAGCCAGCCAGGAGACTGGGGAAGTGTCACACACAGACACGGGCCAGCTCTTTGGCCTGACTGCTGTTTTTAACATCTGGATTCTTTCATTTGTGGTCATCAACAGAAGTAAAAGAGAGTTCAGGCTGAAGGGAGAGGAAATTCCCCATCGATAGCTCTTTCAGTCTGTTGTTTGGGGATGTTGACGTTACTGGCATAATTGGAGGATTATTCCTCCTGCTGGAGGAATTGGATGTGTTCCTGATTTTCTCTCCAAGAGCTGATGCTGAGGGTGGTGGCTGCTGCCAGYGTGGACCCACTCATCCCCCTGCAGGCACTCACAAAGCATCTGGGATTTAGGCCTTTCAGGCTGAGCTCATGTCTGCCTCGAAATCAGGCAGGGTTTTGCCCCCGGCTTTGTTGTACTGCCTCAGTACGTGCAGCAGGTTTCTTCCGAGCATCCCATTCCTCAAGGGGTTTCCTCCAAAATATCCGWCTTTTGTCTGAATCTGCAGGCATCATGGCTCATGTCTGGGTGATTTCAAAGGAGGTGCTGCCAGGCACAATATTTGGGAGCCATTTGCTCCCTGCACAGAGCAGTGAGAAGAATCCATCTCTTTTATTGCCTTTGCTCCTGTATTCCCCCAGTGGCTCCGCGGCGTGGGCGTACAGAGCAGCGCTTCCTGCAGCCTTTCAGAGCTGGCATTTGTCCTCATTTTTATGATTTGTTTGTTGGATTTTCAACATTTGTCTTCACTTCTCCTCGGTGTGAGAGTCTTTAGCAAGAGCAGAAAGTGGTAGCTCTGTATTCCTGTAGCAGGAATATATCATCCTGCTCCAGAGCCATGTGCAATTAGCAGCACTAGAGGAAAAAGTGGTGAAGCGTTCTCGATTGGAACATCTGCACTGTTTCTTAAACCACTTCCTGACTGCAACATCATCCTGAAAGCACCAGTTTCTTTGGTTTTTTCTTTTCACCGTGGGGGATTTTCTCACCCCAGCAATCTCTGCCGCCTTCCCCCAGCACTTTCCAGCCCCAGATCTGGCGGTTGCCCGGTGAAACCAGCAGCACCACCTTGGAACTGAAACCTTTTCCCACACAGAGAGTTGCAAGGCAACAGCACTGCCAGGTTCCTGGAGCAGCTGCTGGCTGTAGTGAGGCCAAAAGAGAGGGGAAGAGGGGTCTACCAGCCCAGATAAAACAGGTTTGAATGCACTGGTGTAGGTAAGCTCTCTGTTGGCTCAGTGAGCTTGCATGTGGAGCAGTGAACATCCCCTGCAGAACTCACCACCAGCCCTTGCTGAGGAGATGGGGTGAGTGTTACCCCGGGGTGAATGGGGAGCTTGTCTAACCAGGGCTGGGTGGATCCATCCAGAGGCTATCRATCCGACCATAGGCCTTGCGGCATCTATTTTCTCTATTTTTTTTTTTCTTTCATTTCATTTTTTTTTAGCAGAGGGGCCAGGATCCCCCTCCCCCAGGTGTGCGATAAAGACCCAGCACTGAGAGGAACAGCGGAGAGTCGTGGCCGCCTCACACCCACGGGCCCTGCTGCGGGAAAGCAGCGGTGAGGAGGGGGGAGCGTTTCTCAGCACATGGATCCAGGGACCTACAGTCATCCTGAAAGTTCGGGGCGGGTGCTAACGCATCCTGTTTCCTGTGCACCACCGCGCTGCCATCGTCTCGCCACCGTCCCACGGCCAGGATAGGCTGTTTTGGGGGCAGAAGGGTGCAACCGTAGCTCATTTTTTTCGCCAGGCTGGGAAAGTCCCTAGGGCACTCCGGGGCTTTTCCCATGGCGGTGCCACCACAGAGACTCGAGGCTGCGTCTTTCCCTCCGCAGCAAAATCCCCCCGAGGCGGTGGGAGCCGGGGTAGCAGAGAACCAGGGGGGAAATGCTGGGGTTTGTTATCGGCTCCTGGGATGTGGTCGCTGCAGAGGCAATGGTCACTGGTTGGGCTGTTGCTGGTCCTCCTTTGGTGCTGCTGCTGCTGCTGCTTTTCGGGGGAAACTAGCTGCATGCAGATGTGCAGGAGAGAGGATGGACCCCCCTGAGGAGGGTGGCCCCTTCGGATTTGGATGGAAAACTCCTCCAGCACCACAACCACCCTGGGACACCCTGAACAAGTCCCTTGTGCTGCCGATGGCGGCTGAAAACTGCAATTAGCAGCAGAATAACACCCCCAGCTGCCTCCCGGGGGCTCATCGCTCCCAAGTGGATCAATTATCCCTCGCTTGCATAAAGCAGGGGAGACAATGCCACTCTCCATCGGGCTGCATCAGTCTTATTTTCATTTCTTACCAGCAAAGCATCGCTGCAGGATCACGGCAAAAGGAGGGGATTGCAAGAGCTCCATCCAGATGCCCGGTGGTTCAGAGGTGATTTTTCCACCTCGGCTGCTGGGAAGCGCAGCCCCATGGGTTTTTTTRTGCCCAGCCAGCGTGTGAGTGAAAATATGAGTCACGATCCTGCAGCCTTGTAAAATCGCTTTGGTCTCCCTGTTTCGGACAGCCATTATTGATTATTTTTAGCTGTAAAAGGGGGCGGGGAGGAATGAGCTGGGACACGGCTCCCCGCTGCTATTTCAGAGGATTTGTTAGGTTTGCAGCTGACCGTCGGGAGATTAATAGACAAACCCCAACCACTTCGGTATTGTGCGCTCTTTATTTTTAATATAAATCAGTTTTGCAGTGGTTTGCAGGACACAAAGCTGCCTGCAGCCTGGGTTTCCTCCCACAGCATCAGTGGCCTGGCCGGGCGCGAGGGCCAGTGGCTGTCCCTGCTGCRGGGGTTTTGTCCTGCCTTTTCTTCCTGCTGCAGAAGGTGGCAGCTTTTCCAGGAATGGGATGAGCCTGCCCGTGCCCGACTGAAGGCAAGCCCTCCCGTGTCCTCTAGAACCAGTCCTCCCAAGCAAGCCCTGGCTTTGGAATCTTCTGGTGTTGAAGAGATGGCCACCAACCTGCTTGTCTGCCGCTGTCCCTCTGGTCTGGGGCAGAAGGGCAATGTCTGCCCATGCCAGGAGAGATGAGAGGGCATAAATCCCTGCCTGGGGTGGCAGCTGCTCTGTCCCTCTCATCACCAGGTGAACCACCTCGCTAACCCCACCTCGGTGACTCTCATCTTCTTTTTTGGTTGCAAGCAGCTTTTTCTCAGCTGCAGCAGTGGCTGCTCTGGGTCCTTATGTTGAAGGAGCGAGAAAAGTCACCCTGCAAGGAAAAAAAAGCAAAAAAAAGCAGGGATGTTTTCCTGCCTTGCTAATGAGCCAGAGTGGCATAGCAAGTTGTCGAGGAGACGCTCCCTCTGGCAGCAGGAGGCACCTGATGAGCTCCCCTCTGCTTCGCGGGATAATCACACAGGGAAAAAAAATTCCTGTCAACATCTGAGGATGCCCTCATGGGCTAAACAAGATGTTGCAACTTAGGTGTTAAACTTGGACTTCTTGGCGGGTTTTATTTTATTTTGTTTGAGCAATACTGGTTTTCAGTGAGATTTCTCCTTTCCAGCTGCAGTAGGAGCTGATTGCAGACGTTAGTACAACCAATTTTGCTTCCCTGGGGAGCAGGAGCATCCTTCGAGGTGAGGTGGGAGGTCCAAAGTGGGTCAGGACCAGCAGCTCTTATCTGTGGATGCAGCAGTGGGTCTAACCTTCTCACTGAGGCTAAATAGTAGTGCCCACGACTCCCAGGTTGGGATAAAGAAGAAATAGGTGCCTTGAAAGCCTCAGAAAGCCCAGAGAAATGTCACTTTAGGAATCCCATGCTACCCATCTTCTTACAAATCTGTGCTATTAGTCTATAAAAATCCCACAAAATGCAGTTTAAACTATATATCAGTTTTATTAACAACATTACAGTCCACCATCAACATGGGTGAAACACTCAGCAGGATAAACTCGACTGTGATGGCATCACTCATTTAAAACATCCCTGAGCACAGTCCAGAGGATTAGCAGCTGAATCAATGAAGAGCAACTGGTGATCAAGAAAAGCCAGCTTCCTATTTAGGGAAAACATCAGCTCCTGAGAAATCCCTTACCTTTAATTGTATCTAAGAGTGTAATTGCATCTTTGGCCCCAACAGACCTAAAATCAATCTGGCTAAGGACTGACACGAAGAAATGAGATTTTAATGAGGGACAYGAAGAAATGGGACTTAAACTGATGCTTATCTCTGGTCACTGAATACAGGGATCTCGTTCTACATAATGTACATATAAATAATAGAGCAGCCCCTGCAAGCAGAGCSCTTGCCAGCTCACTTGGAGAGATGGAGCTGGATGTGTCCCCAGAAYTTCACTGGGCACACTGCTAAGCTCTAAAGCAAAACACAGCTTTTGAAACCTGTTAAAATAGAAGTTTGTCAGTGATGTTACCACTTTTCCTAAAAAATATTCTCATCTCTGATAAAAAATGTTTGGTTTTCAGCAGCTTTTAGCTGTCATCCTTTGTTTTGGACCTTAGTTATTTCTGTTTTGAGAGGTGATGAGCAAAATCCTAATTTCTCATCCTCCTTTAGCTCTTCCCACTCGCTTTTGGTGCATGAGAGAATCAAGAATAAACAAGTGTTCAGTTACTTTGACTTGCTAAGAAAGAAGCTAAAAGTAACTGTTAGCCCAGTGTGATTTTTGCTTTCTCTTTATTCAGCAGTGCAATCACTAGAGGGAGGCAGATGGTAAATTTATCTATCCTAAGCTCTCAGACACTCTATGGTGCCTCATAAATGACAGCAGAACAGYTGTAAGTAGGAGCTCCTGGTATATCATGCTGCCTTGGGGGGGGAAATTTGAGGACTTGCTGAAATCAGCTTAATTTTGTTGACTGTCCACGCTGGCAGCCCCCAAGGCAGCTGTGTCCTCCTCAGCAGCTCTGGAGCTGCTTGGCTCCTGAAGGTCCTGTTGGGTCCCTCAGCTGATCCTGGGGGAGATTCAACCCCCTCCTGAGAAATCAGAAGTGCAGGAGCTGTTAGAAAGGCTGAGACATTCAATTCGGGGTTTTTTGGCACCATGGTGCAGAATTTGTGCAACTTGGCACAGGCCAGTGTGGATGTGCCCACCAGCTCTCCGAGAGATACTCTTGGGCCAGGTGACCTCAAAGTAAGTAAGAATCAGCAATTGCTGAGCATGAAGATTTAGTCAAAAGGGCCAAACATCCTAATGGGTGATATATGTTTTTATGGAGACAGGCTAAAACTCAAAGACTTGCTACCAAAAAACCAAAAAGAACCAACCGACCAACCAAAAAGAACCAACCAAACAAAAACCAACAAAAAACCCCCAACCAAACAACCAAACCAAACACAAAACAAAAACAAACAGAACAAAACAACCCCAAACAAACAACCAAAAAAACCCCAAACCACYGCATTAAGATTCCTGACTCAAATACTTACATATCAGCACATAATAAATAAACTTGGCCTTATGATTTATTTCATCATCTGTATCACCTGTTAAGCTAAAATGAAGCAAATGCTCCTGTTCTCCTCACAAACCAGAAGACACCTTAGGGACCTTTCTGCTTTGCAGCAGGGTTCCCATCCAGGATCTTTATCTTCCAGGGTTTACATCCTGGTAGMACAATGTTGTTCGATGTTTGGGAGGGCAAGGCTCATTCGCATGGAGTTTACACCACTTAGACAAACATGAGTCTGTGGGGCTGTGGGTGTTGTCTACCTAAATTTTTGCAAAGCCTTTGATACCATTTCCCAGAGCATTCTCTTGAAGGAACTAGCTGCTCATAGTATGGGCAGGTGTACTCTTTGCTGGATAAAGAACTGTCTGGATGGCCAGGCCCAAAAAAGTGGTGGAGTCACCACGGAATATCCTGAGTTGGAAAGGACTTACAAGGATCATCGAAGTMCATCTTCTGGCCACACACGGAACAGCCCCAAGAATCACACCCTGTGCCTGAGAGCGTTGTCCAAATGCTTCTTGAGCTCTGTCAGGCTYGGYGCTGTGACCACTGCCCTGGGGAGCCTGTTCCAGTGACCAACCACCCTCTGGGGGAAGAACCTTTTCATGAAATCCAACCTAAGCCTCACCTGGCACAACTTCATGCAATTCCCTCAGGTCCTATCACTGGTCACCACAAGGAAGAGATCACTGCCTGCCCCTCTTCCCCTCACAAGGAAGTTGTAGACCACAATGAGGTCTCCCCTCAGTCTCCTCAGGCTGAACAGACCAAGTGACCTCAGACACTCCTCACATGAAGGCTTYCCCCTCAAGGCCCTTCACCATCTTTGTTGCCCTCCTTTGGACACTCTCGAATACATAATTATCTTTTTTATATTGTGGTGCCAAAAACTGCCCCCAAGACTGGAGGTGAGAGGGACTTTCCCCTCATGAAGCCATGCTGGCTGTGGCCAATGACTGTGTTGTCCTTCAGGTGTTTTCCAATACCTCCCAGAATCATCTTCTCCATAATTCASCAGGCACTGAAGTGACACTGACAGTCCTGCACTTTCCAGGGTCATCTTTCTTACCCTTCTTGAAAACTGGGACAATGTTTGCCAGCTTCCAGTCACCTGGGACCTCTCCAGATTCCCAAGATAATTMAAAAATCATTGAGACAGGCCTCACAATGACATCAGACACCTCTTTGAGTATTCTCAGATGAATCCCATCAGGCCCCATAGACTCATAGGGATCCAGCTTGAGCAGAAGATCAGGGTCAACTCACAGCCATGGTCCTCCAGCTCAGGGCACTGGGACCCCCTTACCCCATCATCAGTGCTGACGACAAAGAAAGCATTAAACATCTTTGCCTTATGTCCCTGATTGTGAGGTGAACATCCTCATCCTGTAACAGGCTCACGCTATTGCTGCACTGACTTTTGCTATTATTAAAAAACTGTTTTTATTGTCCCCCACGGTTCTGGGCAGCTTCAGCTCCAGCTGAGCTTTGGCCACACAAATTTTCTCCCTACAGTGGTGAGCAGCATCTCTGTATCCCTCTCATGTCACCTGACCTTGCTTCCACTGGGCATGCACCTTCCTTTTTTGCCAYAGTTCCAGAAGAAGATCCCTGCTCAGTCAAGCCAGCCTCCTACCTTGTCTGCTTGGCTTCTGGCATTTGGGAATYGCCTGTTCCTGTGCCCTTAGGAGGTATTGTTTAAAAAGTGACACYAGCACTTGCAAAACCATTTTCCATRGGGACCTTGCTCACCGGTTCCCTGAACAGCCTGAAGTCACGTCCAGGGCTGAAGTTTTGCTGGCACTTTTCCTCCTGTCAGCAGAGACTTTTAAGCTCCATGGTTTCGAGATCACCGTGGCCAAGACGGCTGCCAGTCGCCCTTTCACTCGTGAGACCCTCTCTGCTAACAAGCAACAAGTTGAACACGTGTACCTACAGACAGATGGCTGTGGGAGGAAGAGGTTTGCCCTCCTGCAAAGGCCTCTCACTGGCCTTCTGGTCATCGGGATCGCACCGGGGTGGGTGGAAAAGCTTAAAAATTAGGAGCTGGGATGCAGGTGCTTGCTCCAATACCGCTGAAAAGCCAGGCAACCGGGACGGTCTGATGCGCTGCTTGATTTGACCCACAAAAACCCCACGGGGGTATTTGTCCCTGAACACCCATCATCCTGTCAGGCTCCGATGAGTTGGAAGGAAAAAAAGGCTTTTTTAATTTTATTTTGCTAAACGATGATTGACATTTTAAAAGCAATATTGTCAAAGCTGYGTGTCAAACAGCCTAATTGCCTAATCTGTGTGGCTCCTAATGACAAGTTAGACTATTACAGCTGAAAGAATTTTAAGCATCTAATAATTTATACATMATCACTTGGTCTATTTGCTTTCCACACTTCAGTAAGTGTAGATGAGGAGAGGAGCTGCTTGTGTTTCAAGGCAATTTCACCTGTTTCACTCAGTCCTGTCTGGGGATGGTGCAGCCCTGGGGGAAATCAGACCTGCCTTCAGCAGAAGCTGGTTAAAATGTTGTGATGAAACACTTTTACATTGGGACTTTTTTCTTTTCCCCCTCCAGTAATTGAATATTTTTTTCTTTCATGAGACAACAAGCAACTCAGGCTCTGCTTCTGTGTCACATTGGGGTATCAGCATCACTTTAATTCCAGGTTATAGCGTTATGTGATATAAATGGATAAATGCTTTCTCACCCAAACACCCAGCAAAGAAAGAATACTTGGGCACCAAATTGAAAGGGCAAGTCTSTCCCTAACAAGCAAGAGCTGGCCTCATTTCATTGATTAGCTAATTGCTGTCACTGGTGTAGCAGGCCCTATATGAGAGAGTGGGCTCCCAGGCCACATCCTTTGCTGCAGGGATGTGTTTTGGAGAGGGGCTGGGAGAGGTGGTGATCCCACATTTGCTCTGCCTGGGGGATTATTTTGGGGAGGGAGAGGGTCTTTTTTCTTCTTTTTTTTTTTTTTTTGGTCTTATTTTAATGTTCTGCCTCTGGTAAACCTCTGCCATGAAGCCTTTGCCCTTCCCACTTATTCTGGCCCTGCTCCTGATGCCTTGGCTGTGGAGACCAGCTCCTGGTGGGCAGGGTCCCGGGGYGATGCCAAGGTCCTGCTGTGATGCCGCTGGTGCTGCTCCAGGGGTGAGTGATGGGAAATGGGGACTTAGTTCCCTGTAGGAAACTCCCTTCTCAGGTGCAGTGTCCTGCTTGCTCACAGATCCTTCTCGCCTCTGCATGGCCCCAAGGGATTAAAGCCYAGTTGGGCTTTGCTTGCTGTGCTTTGGGGGTGTTCTTGTATTGGTTGTGGTTCAACAGCATTAATCAGGCAATGCTTCTGGGTGTAGGGAGGGGAGAAGATTTACAATCACGTGGAATAAATGATGTGACCCTGGGGCTTGGTCCAGGCACAGGCAAAACCCCAATCCACCATGGTGGGTTTGGTGTTCCCTCCCCATTGGGATTGGTTTGGTATTTCTCTGAGCTGCATTATAAGCATTGGGGATTGGTACTTGAGTCTGCAATAGCACTCTCTTTTCCTTACAGGCCAGGGGATCCTCTCAGGAATATTGGGAGGTGAAACCAGGTAAGAGTTAGCTCTCAGATCAGCCTTTTTTTTTTTTTTAAAAATCCAGACTTTGTTGGGTTTGTCAAGCCAACAATAAGTGGTGTGGAAAGTCAGGAGCAACAACCTGGCCCTGGGGTGGTGTGGAGAGGGAAGGGGATGTGGTTGATCAGTGCAGAGTGCTGGGGTAGGGAAATATCAGTGCTAGTGTGGGAGATAACCTGTACCACTGTCTTGTGGCTGCCCAATCCCTGCCACAGAGCAGGTCCTGGAGGCAGGAGCAATGTACTGCAGCAATTAAAACAAGCAGMAGAAGTTCAACCCAAATTTTAATTGTGCTCCTGTAGGGTAAATCTACTGTGAACTGGTGACTCTTCTAGCTTTGAGACAGCGGTTTTGGAAAACACTGTGTGCTTTTACCAGCTTAAAGGAAGATGTTTCCCACTTTGAGGGCTACGGGGAGATCCTAATGTTGCTTATCCTGCTGAGGCTCTGAGGGCTTCTGGCTTGGCCAAGCCCTTTAAAACCAAGAGCCGGAAAATGGCTCCAGGAGAGCTTTGTCTCCCAGCTCCGCGGGCGTATAAACAACAAACATTGCGCACATGCTGAAACCAAATGTAACAGTGCCCTCGCTGCTTTYGTAACTCACCCAGGTGTGGCAATTCCCTGAGCCTTTAGCTCTGATCCCTAAATAGCCTGACCCTGCAGGTGAGGAACTGCCTCTCTGGGACTGTAGCAGTGGGTACAGCCTGGCTCTCCATGGAGCAGGAGGCAGGTGGTGGTGGCCAGGGCTTTTCCAGCTTTCCCAAGGGGCTACTCACGTGTTCTCTTGTTGATGGGTTTCTGTGTTGGTTGGCAAATGGGAGCAGGAAGTACCAAAACGGGGAGAAGAGGGACCTTGAAAATAATTTCTGGAAATAAAGACTAACTCTTTCTTGGAAAGAGGAAATGGGGGAAGACTTGGTTGTTGCTTCTTGTCTTCCAGAGCYGGAGTCTCCTTGGATATTGGCATACCTGCCTCTAAGAAGCTGCCACAGAGTTCTGAAGGACAAGCATGGGGAGTTTTCTCCTCCAGCACTCCATGCTGTTTTCCCTGTAAGCTTTTGGTGCAACTGGACAATCTGGGCAGGCTCCAGGAAGCAGCACATTGTCATTTATATTCAGGGCTTTGTCACGAAGGAAGCTTGTGACAAAAATGAGGACAAAATTCTGTTTGAAGGGGTTTCCTCCCTTGTGGAAAACAGTGTTGTTTATGCCTGCTGGAAGAAGGAGACGCATGTCTTTGCCACCTTTGCTCAGGCCGTCCACGTTGTGCTGCTGAAGAGGTACTTGCCAAACCGCAGAGATGCACAATTTAAAGCGAAGTACTACATCTTCCAAGACCAGGAAGGCGAATCTTCTTCCAAAGGTGATGCAATTCCTGGAACCCATCCTTCAAAACTACTAAAGCAAGATGGTATTTTTCAGTCTGGCTGGGCTGGCAATCTCAGAAATGAGCTTGGCTTTGCAACTCCACGTAGCACCATGAGCCTTGGCAGCACCACAGTGCTAAGCAGTGATCTGATGCAGGGAAGAGGGATCAGTGTGGATACTACAGCTGTGGGAAGTCCTACTGGATTTATCCCATGGGAATGTGCAAGGACACATGTCCTGGAAACAAAAGTTCCTTGTGGGCTGAGGTCTGAGCTGCCAGCGATTCAGGAAGCTCAAGGCATAGGAACACCTGAGGGCATAATCCCCACTGTGGCACAGGACACGTGGGAGCAGAGTCTCTCCGTGAGTGGGGACATCGCCGTGGGTATTGGTCCTATGCACAGCGTGCTTTTGGAAACTCCTTTGCTTGGTGCCTTCCAGGCAGCAGAGCCTTTTTGGCAGCCAGCAGGTGTGAGTCTGGAGAGCAGCCAGCCTGTCCTGAACCCTACCCTGAGGCCAGAAGGTCTGGACCACCTGCAGTTCACCGTTAAACCAACTCGGACGAGTCTCCTGGGCTTGGCTGCACACTCACAGTCTCTGTCCCCTGGCACAGGAGGAAGCCAGGGGAGCGCAGGCACCACCAGGCACAGGCAGTTCAGCACAGCCAGCCTGGGCAAGGATGAGAGCCATGCCCAGCTAAGTGTCCCAGGTGATGGCCCTGCAAAGGGCCTGATGCCCAGCCTGAGGAGCCCCTATGAAGTGGTCACCAGGGACCGCTTGCATCTGCTACCTGAGAGAAGCCAAAGCAGTTCTGGGCATTTGTCCATGCCTGAACCCGAGCTAGGAACAACTGGCCTCCAACGTACAGAGCTCACGGATATTCCCCCACTGGGAAGTTTTAGGGCAGCTGTCAGGAGGAAAACAGTGCTGCACCCCACAGCAGCAGGGCTGGCTGTACAGGCTTTGCCGACAGAGCTGGAGTCTGTATCCAGGGTGGCCTCTCTACCACACGTTCTGGATCAGGACCCTGTCAGTCTCAGGCAAAGGGTGGACACCTCCCCAGCTAGCCCAGGAGGACAAGAGGTGGTCTCCCCTCCACCACCTTGCCATCCCTCAGTAGCCTCTGAACTGGGCACAGATGGGTCCTCCAGATACCTTAGCCCTGGGATGCGAAAGCTGGGGGAGGCAGCTGGCCAGGGAGGAGAAACCACACCCTCTGTGGACTTGATGGCCAGGACTCCCTCTCCAGCCTTTGTCACTGTCCCAAGGCCTGGTGTGGGGCTTCCTCAGCCTGAGGGCCGTGTCAGCAGCGGCTCTGGGATGGCACCAGCTTCTCTGCCTGACATCTTGGGGGTGAAGAGAGAGGAGCACATAGTGCCTGTGCAGCACCAGGACAGTGCTGCCAGTGAGAAACTGGCTTCTGCCTCCATCCTTGGATTTAAAGTGCAGAGAACCACAGAAGCTCTTCAAGTGGGTGCAGGGCAGTGGAGAACTGCCTCCTTCAGCACCCCTCCTGCACACCCTGATCTTCCTGCAGCTCCCTGGGGAGAAACACTGCCAAGAGACCAAAGGGAGCCCTCTGGTGTGCCCAGGAATACCCAGATGCCAGAAGGACAGCAAGAGAAACATGCTGGTAAGTGTCCCAGCACTTTGTATCTTGGCAGAAGTCAGCTTTAGAAGGCTAAAGTACTTGGTGGGGGCAAGGACAAAGCTGYGCTTTCACCTGCAGTCTCCATCTGGGAATCACAACCTGCTCTCTGGGGAGGAGAAGTGTGGTGGGGTGACCCTGGCTGGACACCAGGTGCCCACCAAAGCCTCTTTCACTCCCCTGCTCAGCAGGACAGGGGAGAGAAAATGTAATTAAAGGCTTGTGAGGTGAGAGAAGGATGGGGAGAGATCTCTGACCAGTTACTGTCATGGGCAAAACAGACTTGACTCAGGGAAATCAGATTAAATTTATTACCAAACTAATCAGTGCAGGATAATGAGAAATCAACCCAAATCTTAAAAACAGCTTTCCCTTGTCCTTCCTTTCTTCCCAGGCTCAACTTCTCTGTTTTTCTACCTCCTCCCCTGCCTCTGGAGGTGCGGGGGGATGGGGAATGGGGGCTGCATCAGTTCATCACACCTTGTCTCTGCCACTCCTTCCTCCTCAGGGGAGGACTCCTCACTGGTGGGTCCATCTTGGAGCTGGCTGGCACTGCTTCTGCTTCATGCAGCCTCTCGCAGAGGGTCAGCTCTAACTGTAGAGTAGATATGTGGCTCCAGGGGCTGAACTACAGAAATCTYGTAGCAGGGAAGGGTCTGAAATGCTGCCTCTCCTGTGACAGTTTGCAGTGCTCTTACAAGTCTGATATATAATGTAATATAATATGTGTATATAATAACCTCTGATTGCATGTTTCTTTTCTGTGCTCCTGATGTGTCAGAGCTGGGACCTCCCTGGGTAATGGAGTACTTTCCCATCAGGAGCTGCCACCTCGTCTTTCGGGATGGGTCTGGGATGTTTTTCCTTCCTCTGCATGCTGACATTAAACCCAACATCTGGTGCAACTGGACCATCTGGGCAGGCCCCCAGAAGCACGTTGTCATCTATGTCCAAGGGTTCCAGGGGAGTGATGGCTGTGGCAGCAACCAGGACAAGATAATCTTCCAGGGGGTCTCGTCAAGCGTGGAAACCAAAGTGGTGTTTGCCTGCCACAACAGAGGCACTCTGATCTTTGCTGCACAAGCCACTGAGGTTCAGGTGTTGTTTCTGTCAGGGAGTGGCTCCAGAAGCCATGAATACAGACATTTTAGAGGGCAGTATTATGTATTCAGAGACTCTGAAACTGTGGGCTCGTCAAGTGATACCACAGCACCTCCCCAGGAGCCTGCCCAGGAGACCTCTGAAAAACAGAGCTGGAGGACTGTGGTAACAAAAGGTTTATTGTCTGTGCTGAGAACATCTCCAGGCCCACCAGCTGCACCTCCTGGTGGCAGGATCCAGCCTGAGGCTGTGAGCCTAGGTGAAGAGGCCCAACATTCTCCTGATCTCGTGGAAGACGCTCAGTCTGGTGCTAACCTGAGCAAGCTTGATTTGAGTGAGCACGGTCAGGATGAAACCAAGCTGGAAAGGAACCTTAAGGATGTTGGCAAGAAGGACAGAGAAACTGAAGAAAACATATTGGTGGAGCCAGCCCCAGCTGGGCAAGACCCTGGGTGCAAGGCTGAGCCGTCTGCCTTGGAGCTGACCAAAGGGGGCACAGAGCCAGTCACTGCTCTGGTCMCCACAGTCCCGTGTCACCCAGCTGGTTCCCCGTGCTCAGAGATGCCCAGCAGCAGTGCAGGCGTCTCTGAAACACCACCTAGCCTGGGCCAGGCCGRTGACAGCCCGTCAGAAGTGGCTGCTGCTGCTGCACACCACACACAGACACCAGGGCTGGCAGAGCCACCGCTGAACACTGGCACAAAGCCACCTCCCTACCCCTCTCCTGGTGTGACTGCTGGTGATGCGATGTCTCTGGGAGGAAGGACTGAAGATCTCTTTGGTAAGGTGTTTTCTTGGTTATTAGTGGCTGAACTGATGCCTGACAATGTGCAATATCCCCCTCCAGTGATGCAGCACTCTCTTAAGAGATTTTATTTGTAGACATGCCTGTTATGTTCAGTTGGGCCATGTGGTGCCACTCTTGACTCCTGTATCTAAGGAGGGAGGTACTTGAGAAGACATGGGATTATCTGTTGCAATGTGGACATCTATGGGATTATGCTGTTCATAATAGGGACAGGCTGGTTTCTAATCCAAGTGCTTTGAATTATCCGTGGAGGAGCCAGCCTCTCAGCTGTGACTTCATCCCCAAAGCAGACTGGGAATGCTCATCTTGGTTTTAAACAGCTTTGTCTTGCAGTGTTTGCTGTGTAGCCTGTCACAGTACTCCCAGACATGATCACTGCATTGGAGCTCCAGAAGCYGGAGAAGGGGGGAAAAAAAAGGCTTTTATTTCCTGAGAAAATTTAGGAGTTGATGGCAGACTACTTTCACAGAAATATTTAGCCACTGATATGTTTTCATTTCTGCCTGAAGGCAGAAGAGAAGATGTTTTCAGTTGGTGTCTCCTCGCCTTCAAACTGTTCTTGCCCCTTCATCGTAGATTTTATTCAGCTTTTTTGCATTTTCTGGGATGTTATGCACAAGCTGTTTKCCTCCTGGGATCCAAGGCCGCTCTGGTGGCTTCACAGGGATAATGCCTCATCTGCTTATGGAAATGGAAATTAGGTTTATTGGGGTAATTTCTTTGTAAAGAGCACTGTAGAGGAGAATAGGTTGTATTTAGAGCTTGATATTTAATTTTAGTATAAAGAATATAGGAAAGAGCTCGCACATGGCACTCTTCTGGCAAAGTGACACAGMCTTAATGTACTTTCCCTCCCCCATTACTGGTCCATGGAGGACAGTAGCCTGATGCTTTCCCTTCCTTTGACAGATCTAATTTCCTCTGTGGAGAATGACACAGGACTGCAATCCCAGCACCATCCTGGAGGTGAGTCCTGCAGAGTTAAGCGTGTCTTAAAACACTGCCCTAAGTTCAGTGAGCTGCCTGAGGCTGTGCTGGACATCACCAGCTCTTTACATTTGGAAAGCAGTAACCACTTTGAAGATGTTATTTTTTKAAGATATCACTGCAATCCCACAGTTGTGCTTTGGCCACCTTGTAACTCCTCTGGAGAAACCTGAGTTCAGGTGCTAAACCTGACATAAGCACTGCCTTATTCAAGTTCAAGCATTATTTGGCATTATTTGTTGGCTATTTAAACAGGGCTTTTCTAAGATGAATAAGGGTGAATGAACCTCAATTCCTCCAATATATTCCAATGGATGTCTCACGACTACCAGGATAAGAAGCCTGCAGAAGTCCTCAGACACCTCTGCTCCTCAGACTGGGGAGAGGAGCAAAACACTCTCATGTGGGAGCACTAGCAACTAAACAGTACAAATGCAGGGCTTATATGGCAGAGCAAGCCACAGAAGCAGCTTGCCAAAAGGAGTCAATACAGAAGGAGGCTGCTCTCTGAACAGGAGAAATATTGATGAACAAATAGGTTTTAAACAGCAGACTGGCAAATCTGCGCCAGCCCGGATTCAAAGAGAAATGGGCTTCTAGACTCCATCACAAATGATGACAATACCTTTGGGAAACAGAATAGCTAAAGGCATGTAAATGCAATAGGATATGTATTGTTGCTTTGTGTAAATTTTTTACTGAAAGATCAATTCTTGTATTCCTCAATAAGCATTAACTAAAGTTTGTTTTCACCTGTTACTCAACAACTTGTTCTACCTGATGCACAGCTCCTGGAAATACCCAAGTGGCACTGGCCTGCACAAGCGTGTCCTCGAGGAGCTGTTCTAGTGTTGATGTTTAAGGATTAACCCATTTAAGGAGCCTGTTTGTGTTATGTGCATTTGAACATATYAAGATCTTGTGTGTTCTGGTAGATGTGCTGTTTGAAGTCACTATGGAAATCAAACCCAAGGACTGGATTCCTCACGGTGGAAGTGAGTTCCAAAAGGGTCTTCTTGAGTCTGTGAAGAACCACGTAAGTCTGGGCGTGGAGAGGTGGAGAAAAGCAGATGGGATGTCACAAATCTTCAACTAGAAGAGGCCATGCTGTGCCTTTGTGTGTTTGGGGGAGCTGAGCAGAAGCTAAGAAGATAGGAACAATTAGTATTCTTCTACAGAAAAGGCTCAGAGCAGTGGGCTATGGGACATCCTCTGCATCTCAGGTGGTTTGTGAAGGGGGAGAGCAAAATGGGGAGGTAGACTGAGAAAAGAGACTGTTTGCTGTCACACTCCTGCTTATTGAATTTCAAATCAGCACTGGTCACTCTGTTCCTTTGCAGATCCAGAAGAACCTGAAACTTTCTGCCAATAGAGTCAGCGAAATAAAGTTAAAGGATGTCAAAAGGTAGGGTTACTGCTGGTGCTGCAGGCTTGGCAGGTGACTGCCATAACCTGTAATATTTCTCGGATAGCAGTGTCTTGGCTTYTCATCCACCTTCCCCTGGCAGAGACAAGTGTTTGCTTCTCTCCTGTGATCTGTAACTTGTCCTGCAAGTAGAAAAAAAAAATTGTTTTCTGGAGGAAAGATGGCAAAAATTGATGTTTAGTGTAAGCTGGGGCCTATATAGGTCTAAGATGGATTTAAACTCTGGAAGAAAATGAGGATACTCACACGTGCCACAATGCCTGCTGGAGAAAGCTGTCARCAAGGTCCCTGCCACACCTGGCTGAGGCTGATCTGGGACTGCAGGTTGCCACTACAGCTCACTTTACACACGTATCTGGTCACTTCAGCCTACCTCCAAATGAGGAGTCATTACTGGGCTTTCCTTTTTCCCCTGGTTCAAGTGCAAAGCTGCCTCTTGTCACAAATAACCTTTGCAAGAGCCTGCAGCACCACGATCCCACATGGATGGGTAGAAAGCCTAAGTGGGCTGGGCCTGCAGGGATGTTTTCCTCCTGCCTCACCCTGGGCTCTCTCCTGCCTGCAGGACGAGTGATGCCAACCTGCTGCTCACCTTCTGGCTGCACTTGGAGCCAGAAGAGAGGAATGTGTCCCTGCTCCTGCGCTCCCAGCTGGAGGAGCTGCTTGGCACCTCGGAGCGAGTGGAGAAGCCGCAGCTTGTTTCACTGTTGGTTGAAGGTGAGTGTTTCACTTTTTTGTTTTTTCCTGGGATAAACCCTTTTATGCCAAGCCTGACCTGACTTAGGGCATCTATTCCCTGTTGCAGATGTGAACGAGTGCCAGGCTGGGGTTGGCCTCTGTGGGGAGGAGGCAGAGTGCTTCAATGGCGTGGGCACCTACCTCTGCCGCTGCAAGAAGGATTATGAGGATCATTCTCCCACCAAGTCCGGCACTCTCTGCATCCGCACTCCCCGATCAGGTAGAGGATGGAACAGCAGTTCTGCTTCCTCCTGCARTCTGGTGTTTTCCTGGTGTGTGRGTGGGCAAGTCATTTGTGCAGCACYGCTCGTGCCACATGCAACCCAGAGTGAGCACCTCAGGGCAAGGGGCTCTCTCCTTGGCTAGGGTCCTGCACCTCTGCTGATGTGTGTTGTGTGTGGTGTTACCGGAGTGGTGGCTTTAGATGTCCCTGCCTGGTGCGGCAAAGATGTATAAAGTCTTTGCAAGGCAATTCCCAGCTGGGAATTTAACCTCTCCATYAGTATTAGCCTGCCTTCCCCCAGTCTGCTGCTTTCTCTGCACCAGGGTTACAACTTGGCACATGTGAGCCTTTGAGTTAGAAGCAAAGAGTGGTCAAGGGTGGTTTATGAGCTACCTCTGCTGTAACTGATATGATCAGCAAACTTGGTCACTCCTGGGAGTGCCCTGTGTTCTCCTGTCGCTCTGTGTACAACTTGGTGAGAAGGACATTGGTGTTCCTGGTGTTTACCCCAGAGCTCCCCTGACGTATTTGACACAAGGCTGAGCAGATGGCATGTGGTGCTTGACTATAATCCAAGATGGCTAATCCAATCTCGCAGAGTAGGATTCCAGGCCTCACAGCCTGGAAAACAGCAATATTCTACAATGTGTGAAGGTTGCTGGTGGGCACCAGGGGCGATGCTGAACTTCCTGGAGGAGCATCCCAGGAGCACCTGGAGGGGATGTGGGGGGCTTTGTGAGCACAGTGGGGTCACTGCAGCGGTGGGACGAGGCCGCGGCCTTTCTCTTGCAGGGATCAGCGCCTTCCTCCGCCACGCTGACGTGCTGGTGGGGGCAGCCCTCCTGGCCGGCCTRCTGATGCTGGTGGCCTTCGGCGCCCTCTGCGTCACGGCCGTGTGCGGACGGCCCACCAGGAGCAGCCCGAGGCCTGAGGAGCCACCRGCGAGGGCCGCGGAGGAGCCGGAGATGGAGCTGCACGACCTGGGGGAGTGCCTGCGCCTCGAGCCCTTCCAGCTGAAGCTGCGGGCCAGGCCCCCTGAATGGCTCTGGAGCGTCCGTGCCCACCCTGGCCAGGCGTGCCGGGTCTGCCCAGAGCAGCTTCCCCCGCTCTGAGGGGGTCCCGGGTCTCCTCCGGGCCCCTCGGCCTCAGCGACCTGTGCAGTCCCTCCAACATTTCCCAGCCGACACAACCACTGGCTGTGCCAGTCCTTCTACTGTGTTTTATGGACCATGAATACCCCAAAACAGTGCTCCTTGTGCTGTAATTTAATTTTTTTAATGCTCACTCAGCTTGGGGAACAAAGTGTTTCCTCCACGCTCCACCCTGCTCAAGAGCTGCACAGAACTGTCAGCACATGAAAATTAAACCTTTTTTTTTTTAAGGAAAACAAAGAAATAAGATGTTTTGGTGCTTAATATAAGAAATTAAAAATTATTCTGCATCCTGCTAAGTGCTGCCTGCTTTCTCCTGCCCCTACTAAGGCAGAGCTCTGTGGGAAGCCCTGGCATGACCTGAGGATCTGTGGGGTGTTCTTTCCAGCCTGGATCTGAGAAACACCTCCAGAACTCGACTTAWGGTTATTTGGTGAGAATCCTGCTCAGGTTATGGCAGGTGGGTCCCCACTCACTGAATGACGGGGACRGCATTTTTAGCACTTGCATTGATGCTGGCTGCGAAAAACTACCACCACCCCCGCAATCGTCYCGGCTGGATGTAAAGCACAGCTGCCTTCCCTGGAGGCTAGTAACTTCTCTATTTGTCAGGTTTAGGGGAGGTTTCGGTTGGAATTCCCCCTTTCCTCGGGARGAAGCGTGGACGGCGTGGCGGCAGATGCCCCACTGGAGGGAGCTGTCTGCCGCCGAAAGCCCAGGCAGGGCGCTGGCTCCAGCTGCCTGGGAGACGCTCCCAGAGGAGAGGCACGGCTGGAGCTGGGGGTCCCCGGGCAGAACAGGACCAGTCGGTGCAGCTCGGGGATGGTCTCCCTGCGCTTGTGGAGCAGCTTCGGGCAAGATGTGCTGTGGAGGGTGTGGGCTGTAGGAAGCGGATTGCGCGTTGCCCAGCTCAGGGTTCGCTCCGCGGGGTCAGCTTAGAAGGGGCTGGAAAAGGCCCTGCTGTGATTCTCTGCAGGTGAGCATACTGGAGAAGGTGTCAAAAGGGGGACCTGGGGTCTTCCCCTAGGATAACTCTTTTCCATCCTCCTCCCCTACCAAAAAAGAAAAAAAAAAAGGGTTTATAGACTTCCTGATCACTGCTTCCCTTGACAAACATGGAGCAATCAGCTCTTACCAACCATTTTCCATGCATGGTTTCCAAAGTATTTTGTAAATAGCAGAGAATTAAATGCAAACATCCCCCTAGGAGGCAGATAAGTGGGTGTAATTTTCCATTGTAAAGACAAGGAACCCATTAATGCATTTGCACAGAGTGTTTTGTTTCCTCGATGAGATCAAAGAAAAGCAGCAGGGGCTAATATAATACTGTCGTTGTCTTGGCCTTGGATTTGGCCAGTCACTATCTCCCCTTTTCCTACCTGGACTCCACGAAGGGGGCTCGGGAGCTCTTCAGGTTACAAACTCTGCCCAGTAAGGTAAGGTTTGAATCCCAAAGCCAAGCAACTAATGAGCAGGTTGATGCTTCTGCCTTCTTTCCAGCTTTTCCAGAGCCTCACACTGTGCTCCTCTGTTGGAAGCCACCTCCTGTAATACAGCTGTAGGCTGCTCTGCAACCCAGGCAGGAGGCTCCCACTGGATCATCTTTCCCTGCAGCTTTTCATCCAGGCAAAAAGTCCTGCTGATGCTCCTGCACTGGCACAGGGGACAGAAGAAAGCTCAGAGCAGCCATGTGCCCAGGCAGGGCTTTCTGCAGCCAAAGCCACGACAGAGCAGGTGCATCYGGGCTCTGGGTGGAAGCAGGAGGTGGAGAGGGCATGCTGCCTCCCTCCTTATCTGGTGGGAAGTGACAGCACCTGCCCCCCATGGCTGCCCCTGGGAGAGATGTCAGGCTTTAACTGGAAGCATCTAAGGTGAGTGTGTGGTCTGGGTGTGGAACAGCAGGACAGATCTGAACATCAAGCCCCTCTTAAGAAATAGGTATTATGGTTTTCCCTGTTACAAATATCCACTATTTCAGTCCCAAATAACGTTGCTTTTTATTTTCCACTATGTCCAAAGGAGCTGCATGCAGCCCTGTTTTGTCTTGTGAACTCCAGGCTGGCTTTAGGAACAGCCCATCCCTCCTTTCCTGCTCTCCCAATTGAATTGAGAGGGGGCTGACTTCACAGAATCCCAGGATGGGTCAGGCTGGAAGGGACCACAGTGGGTCACATCTGGTCCAACCTCCCTGCTCAAGCAGGGTCATCCCAGAGCACTGGCACAGGAKTGTGTCCAGATGGTTCTTGAATATCCCCAATGAGGGAGACTCCACACCCTCTTTGGACAACCTGTTCCTTGCACGGTCACCGGCCARTAAAGAAGTTCTTCCTCATATTCAGGTGGAACTTCCTGTGCCTCAGTTTCTCTCTGTTGTCTCTCATCCTAGGATCCCATCGGCCTTCTTGTCCCCCATGGTACACTGCTGGCTCATGGACAGCTTGCTGTCCACCAGCACCCCCAGGTCCTTCTCCCCAGAGCTGCTTCCCAGCAGGTCACCCCCAGCCTGTGCTGGTGCCTGGGGTTGTTCCTCCCCAGGGGCAGGACCCTGCATTGCCCTTGTTGAATTCCAGAAGGTTCCTCTCTGCCCATCTCTCCAGGCTGCCAAGGGCCCTCTGAAGGGCTCACAGCACTCTGGGCTATCGGCCACTGCTCCCAGCTTTGTGTCACCAGTGAACTCGCTGAGGAGGGACTCTATCCCAAACTTCTTTCCCTCTGCTGCAAGTCAGGGTACTGGCACCTGCTCTTCTCTCATCTGCAGTGGAATCAATTAATAGACAATAAAACAAGACAAATCTGCTGGATCTGTAAATCTGAATTTGGTCAAKCCAGAGATTGACTGGAAGCTCTGCTGATTCTGACATCCAAAATGAATTTGTCACTTCACTGCGCAGAGCTCTGCTTGCTCACAGCCCTTGACCATATGAAATGACACGCTCTGATTTATGGGCCACCACAAATGACTTTTTTTTTTAGTAGGAACTGTTCTCTCATGCRTTATTGCTGTGTGACTGAGGTGTGTGCAGAGGTTTCAGCGGGTCCATGATTTACTTGGAGACTGGGACATGCCTTAGGAGCTGCAGGGGAGGAACAGTATTTGAACATCAGCTGATTTATTTTGTTTTAAGACATTTACTAAGCCTGGTTGAACACATTCTTCCCAAATGCTTCAAGTTCATATGACTGGGCTTTTTTTCTTGGGTTTTGAAGCTGGCAGGGCAAGCCTCATCTGGCCACAGAGCACTGTCCAGAGCACTTAGACATGAACTATCAMGCTGGGACAGAAGATGTGGAGACAGACCCCCCCATTCTATTTGCACCTACTTCATCAGAAAAGCTATGAAAAATGGGAAACATCTCATTCAACATGTGGTGGCTGTGGCTGGTGCCTTAACCTGAGCAGTGAAAGCAACAAATAATGTGGGAGGAGAATTGCTGCGAAGGGAGAAGCTGGAAATGAGTTTGGATTTCTTTCCCACAACTGGGAAAGGGATGTGGGTGCTCACAGCCCTCTGGGACACCACTTGTGTGTCTTTGCTGCCCATGAATGTCTACCAGTTGGCAGAGGCTGGGGTATCACTGAGGTTATTGTCATTCCCAGGGAGATCTCCAGCGGCTCCCTTCACTTGTGTGAAGTGGTGGATTTAGGGAGGACACCCCTCATGGGAATGCTGGCACCTGCTTCTAGAGCTTTGCTGCCAGCAGGGAAAAGTGAAAATGTGGCAGTGTGGCTCCATGCCGTGGTTTGAATGGCACTAGGCTGGTGAGGCTGTGATATAACCACAAACTAAGGATAACCCCGCTGGAGAAAGTGTTTTTTGCCATATCAGCTCAAGTGCAAAAACTTTTAGCGGTATTTTGTTGACTGACTGGGTGATACTCTGTCAAGCGAGGGACTGTGATACAGAAAAATGCAGTAAATAGGGCTAAGAAATTATGTGGGGATGATGTGGAAAGCCCTATCTCGTGGATGCTGCTTCTGGGCAGTGATTTCCCACAGAACTTCCCCCGGAGTAACCCTTTGAGAGGCAGTGACAGTGCCTCTTGGGTTTGAAAACCCAAATGCTGCTACTTAGACAGTGGGATGGCCACTCCTGAGGTACTTCATGTGTTCCCAAATCCCTGAACTTCAGTCAGAGCTGGGCTCCTGGAAGGGGTGCCGTGGGGCCTCACAAGCTGGCATGCAGCAAGGCAAGCCAATGGGCATTGCAGGGAAAGGGCAAGCACGGGGAGGGCAGGCTTGGGAAGCCTCTGGCTCAGCATCTGAGCAATTTTAGGGCTGAAAGCTTCAAATTCAGCCATGCTGGATGTAGGTTTGAGGACAGACAGTGACAGCCTGGGGAGGCTGAGGCAGTCCCCAGTTAGGCACTGTCATGCTGCAATGGGAGGTGTGGTGGATGGATTAAATAGAGATATATCTGTGACAGCTTCAAATTAACGAGGCAGAGCAGAGAAATGAAGCCTGAAAATGGCATTTTTCTTCCAGCCTGGTCTAAAAGCCCATTCTCCATCCCAGAGGATGCAGCTGCAGCTCCCTGCCTACCCAGTGGATATGACCTGAAAGTTTGGTTTCTATGTTGGAGCTGCTGCCACGCACACAGTGGTTACCTGCAGACGTGTGTGTGTGCAGACAGGGGCTCTGCAGGGATGGAGGCTTTGGGGGGGTGAGGAGCACCATCCAAATAGTGATATTTCCTGGAGRGAGGCAACACAGGCTGCGAATTGGGTCTGTTCCCAGAGCACCTTAACTCGCAAGTGATTAGCTGTTAATTATTATGCAATAAATTGCTTAATAAATGAGTATTCTTCGCAGCACCTATTGTACCACATGACGTCAGGTAAAATGTGTGAAATGCATGTAATCACTGTCAGAGAAATGTAATTACAGCTCTCTCCCACCCTCAAGTCCTTGTGCATCCGTTGCCCATGGCATGGGCACTTGGACCAGGGCGATGCTCGGGCACTTTGTCCTCACTTCCACGCTTGCTTTCAGTTTTCCAGCGAATGTCAGGATTCAAGGTACAGGAGGCAAAAAAAGCTGTCCTCAGTTGTGCACCTCCTGTGTCTCAGTCTCAGGCTTAAAAGCACCCTGAGGATAACGTTAAGCTCTCATAGTCAGCTTTAAAAGAGAATATTAAAAAAATCTTACCACACATACTGATTTCATCCCAGTTTTGTTTATAAGTGTTTTTGCTTTATAAGGCTTTATTAGTTAGAACTCCAAGGAAGGGTGCATTCTCCTGCTGGAGTACTTCAGTTCAAAATGTTTTTGCAGTGACCTAAGTTTGTTTGTGGCCCTGAAGAGGGAGAGAGGTGGAGTCTCTTAACTGAGATMATAAAAATATTTGTGCTGGTATGTGCATTTTAGACCTGCCCTTGAAATTATTCAGCTTAGCTGTGGCTTTTACTTGTTTTGGGCATTTGAACTTTAATTTTTTTCCCCTAGTTCTTGTTGGCGTGATTTGTGCCAATTGGCTGTGGGGCAGTGTAATTGTGGATTTGGGTGTTTTCAGCTGCTTTTTGGCACCTGCAGTGCTCTGGGCTTGCTCAGAGGTAGAAGGGGAAATAGGGATGGAGAAAAATATTTGCACATGGCTGAATAAGTGCAAGAGTTTGAACTTATTTCAGAGATTTTCTAACATATTCAGCCAAAATGGTTCTCCTAAGGGTGGGCTGCACATGTGAAAGATATATTGCAGTAAAGACATGCTTGATTTTGTCAACAAAAGTAGGATAGCAGGAAGCTATCAAGAAGGATAATAAGCACTAGATATTACAATGGGGATTTTTTTACATTGCTAGCAAGGGGAAAAGCTGCCCTGCCCCTCTGCTGGCTGAAAACACCAGAAAAGATATTTCCAACATTTTTTTTCCCTCTAAAAGGATCCAGGCAACAGCATCCATGTACGTGCTGCTTGACAAGCAAAGCCAGTGCCTCCATTTTTCTTAGTTTCCAGCTCCCACTGCTGCAGCAGCAGACACACCAAACTGTGAGCATTCTCTGAACAAAGCCCCAAAAAGCACCATCTACGTGTCTAATGCATCAAAGCCACACAGAAGGGAGAGCAGGAACAAGCTGCGTGGCAGAAAGCCCTACAGAGTGTTAATGATGTAGAGTAAATGGGTGGTAAATAACGGGGCTGTCACTGCAAGGCTGCTGAAGCACTGAGCCAGCTGTGTGTGCCTGTTCTGCATACAAACAGCACCGGGATTGCCGCAGGGCTGAGTCTCGTGTGCCTGGAGAAGTGCCTGATTCCCACGAAGTACGGGAAGATCTGTGTTCTGGATGTCCTTCGTGCAGGATGGTGACCTGATGGTGTAAAATGGGCAACACCACGTTGTGTATGTAGCAAGCACGACTGGCTAAAGTCTTTCAGCTTCAGGGGGGAAGGGTCCCTCAGCCTTCAGGCCCAGAGCAACACCTGTTCACTGCCTGATTTCAGAAGTACTAAGAACAAAGCAGGAAAATGGCTTAAAGCACCGCGCAATTGCTCTTAACATCCTGGCCCCACAAGGCTGAAGAAGAATAAGAAATTATAGTTTTACTTTCACAAGCCTAAACCATTTGTTCAGCAGGGCAAGGGGATGAGCTCTTGGGGGAAAGAGGTGGGGATCAGTCCCTTTTCCCAGGTAACAAGTGACAGGAGGAGAGGAAATGGCCTCAAGTTATGGCAGGGGAGGTTTAGATTGGATATCAGGGAAGATCACTGAAAGGGTGGTCAGGCATTGGAACAGGCTGCCCAGGAAAGTGGTGGAATCACTGYCCCTSGGAGTGTTCAAAAACTGTGTAGRTGTGGTGCTTARGGACATGGGTTAGTGGAGGACCTGGCAGTGCTGGGTTACCAGTTGGACTCGATGATCTCAGAGGTCTTTTCCAATCTCAGTGATTCTATGACTGTATAACTGAAAGCTGTACTGAGAAATGCAAACACAGGCAAATGTGTCCCACTCTACTCACACCTCTTGGGTTGCTCTGTTGCAGGTGATGTTTAGAAACAAATTACTCTTTCACTGCATCCTAAAGAATCCCTCACAGAATTTTCCTTGGTTGGGGTTTTTTTTTTCTTGTTTTCCAGTCTCCACCATCACTGTAATAATTCACGCTTCTGGAAAAAAAAAAAATTCATATTCAAGAACAAAGCAACCCACAGCTTTTCTTCATGTCAGTCTTTTGTGTCCAAAGGGCTGTCCTTAACTCAATAACTGAGTTTTTATTGTGTCACATTTCACTGTCCCTGACTGCAGCCAGCCTGGCTAATCCTTCTGCTGCTGCCTTATCTGTATTTTTTTTTTTTTTTTGCAATTCATTGATTGTCCACTCTACTTTCACATCTTTTGGGTTTTTTTTTTTCCTTGTTTCTCCCGCCCCTCAATTGCAGGACATTTGTGGCTGCCTTCTGTGATTGCTCAGTCTGGTAGGTGGTCACGCACAAAGACAGTGGCTCTGAAGCACAGCTGAGCAGTCTGAACGGAGACTGGGAGTTTCAAGGTCAGCACTATTTTAGAAACAGACCTCCAAAATTGATTAGCCTCTTTTAGCCAAGAAAAAGCCATGCTCCCAGGAAGGAACAACTGACTGATTGTTGCTTACCTTGGGCTTCACCTGAAAGCCACAGCTGTTGGGAAAGACCAACATACACACATGAACTTGTAGTCAGTGAGAGGGATTATTAAATACTAATTTAGTCAAAATTGAAAGTGTTTTCATCTGCCAAAAGAAACCCCCAGCTTGTCCAGTTGTATGGTAGAGCTGCTTTGATTGATTGATTGATTGATTGATAGATAGCAGAAATGTGCTTCTCCTGCCTCAATGCACTTGCTCCCCTGTGGCAGCACCCTCATAGCAGAGCATCAGCACAGGGCAATCTGTATTTCCCTAAAAAACCCCAATGTCCTTTTATTATCACCTTGACACCCACTCCTGAGTGCCTGGCAGAGTTCGAGAATTTAAAATTATATTTTATGCAGTTTTACTTAGGAAAAAAAAGCAGCTGCAAAATATTTCCCCACCCCATATTTTTATACGTGCTTTGCAAACCATCCAAATGATGAATCATTTGGAAATTAAAAAAAAAGAAAAAAGGAGCGAAATTTAGGTTTCTTCAGGATTTTCAAAATGAAGGCCTTGTTCACAGATTTGCTGTTCACCTACTCCCAGTTGCTTTATAAAAGGAGGATTTGTTGCGTTTCTGGTTGTGGTAAGAATTCACTTCAAATTGAGGTGTTTTAAAAGCAAACAAAAAAAATCAAATATAGAGTGCTTTAGCTATATATTTTAATTGTTGACTTTTACATTAATATCCTGCAGAAGATATTCAAGTATCTTGCTCTTGCAAGCTTTAATCTTGTGATAAATTTTATATTCCCTGTGCAAAAGGCCACAGGGTCAAAGGCAAAGCAAAGAGAGGAGAGATGTCCATGTTAAAATCCTTTCTGTAATTCAAACAGGAGCTCAAAGACATTGACTGACAGGAACCACTCCTGGATTGACACAAGCAGCAGCCGCAYGGGATGAGAGGCTCTGTTCAAAGCTCCAGCAGTATAAGTGATTAGGAACWTGTAGATCTGATATTCTTCTCACCTTCATGAATTCAGCTTATGGTGCTTTTTCAATAAATTGAGAACGTGGTAACTAAAGAGTGCTCAGGCATTTTTCCTTGATTATTTTACTTGGGCACAGCATGGGCCCACCAGAGCGAATGTAGAAGGGTCTTTTYTATCCCTTAAAGAACAACAGTACCTTATTTCATAGACTGCAGGAACTCCTTCCCTAATCCTGGATGTTCCAGGCAGCTCTCAAGGAAGTCATTAATACTTCCTGAATTCACCAGGGAAGCCACAGGTCTTGGCACAGCTGTGCTTGCAGCTACCTGCCAGATTGGTTCATTTCTGTCTACAGTCTCTCTGTTGTGCTCATGTCTCTTGGCTAGTAAATGCTTCCCAGGGACTATATTACTTTCAAACCTTGGCTCATCTGAAGAAGAAAAAGTGCTTTTTTTCCATAAGAAACTGCAAAAGTTGCATGTATTTAATGAATGTGGAACTGTGTGCTGTAGGCTGCTGCTTAGCTGGGGGAATAACATTTCTGCTGAATCCCTGTAAGATTTCAAGCTAGTAAATGTTCACATTTATTCCCTTTTAATAAATTCTCTCCTTCATGTACCCAGGGGCTCCTTTGGTGGCACCAATCATCAACATACACATTTTCTTTCAGTGTTACGCTTCTTGAACCTATTTATTCTATTATAGTTTAAATTCTTCTTCCTCTTATCAGCTGACCCTTACATACTGCTTTTCCTGCCTCCTATAGCAGACCTCTTTATTATCTTTGCTTTATCTGAAGCACTGAAAAAAGTTCTTTTTAATTGTTGCTATCTGATCTTTGTCCTGGAGAAACAAAATCTGTTTTTCAAAATAAATGATCTCCGCAGCCTTTCCCAGCTATTGGCTATCTTATCAGACCATGTAATGATGCTAGTTCTACCTGCTTCATCAACTATTTAAAGATTAACACTAAGTCCAGTCTACTTTGTAAGAGACAAAGGCAAGAGTGAAATGTATGATCTCATTCCTCTGGGTGCAATTCTTTCAGCAACTGTAAAGAGTGAACTGTTGATATGGAAAGGTTAATGCTGTACCCCTTTTTTTATCAAGTGCCTGTTTTCTATCAAATCTGTGTCTTATCTCATGTCTGCTTTATTAGATCTGATGAAGTAAGGTACACATTTGAAGCCTCTTCTAAATTTAATTTCTCCTTCTTGAAAGTCCTGCAACTATTAAAAAAGCAGAAATCATTTTACAAAGTCTATTTTAGACAAGGGACACAATGCCAAGTTCAGGTATTAACCACATGCCAACTGTGCCCTTGATCACAAAATGCTCCTCATCTTCAAATTGATCAGTAACCTAAAATAGAGCATTTTTAAGATAATATGCCCATTCCTAATTTCTTTTATTCGGTTAAAGGAAATACATTGGTACAAATTTCCCTTAAAATTGGCTGTCGGCCTTTCCTGACAGTAAACTTCATGAAATAACTGATTTCTGTTCACAGCCATTCGAAGATCCTGATCATGAAGGGAGAGCTGCTGGTAGCTGTCTAGAGCATAAAATACTACATTTTGGGGTTTCCTCATTACAAAYTGTAGCCAGAAAGCCACTACTGTACAGCTTGTGTTCAGAACTGTCTGGATGCTKCTCAACAAACTCCCATGTGTTTCCAGTATTCTTGAGTTCCTTCCTTTCGCCTTTGTTTCCACCTATTCTGCAGAGGGGATAAAAACCACCCACCTTGCCCCCCAAATACTTGCTCTGCTGAATTTAAATTCTCGTGTTCTACCTGTGTATCTTTTTTTCTGCTTGCTTGGTGTCTCACCAGTTCTTGTGAAATTTGGAAGCTGAAGGAAAGTTTCAGTGCAATTCTCCATTTGTTGTTGTTGTTTTCCTGAGTGCTGCTGTAATCTTCTTGTCTCTGGGTGCATAAGGAGCAGGAAGCTCATGGAAAAACTGCAGCTGTAGGCACTGCGAGTTTTAGGTGCTGGCAGGCTTCCTCCACTGGAAGCAATGATGGCAATAGTGAAATCAAATCTGTTATTTATGAAATCAAAAACAGACTAGCGGATCTGTTAGGAAGCCTGAGCAGAGAGAATGCAGAGATCTTGTGTTTATCAAGTATGTTGCTGAAGATTCACCTCACAAGCTGGTTTCTACCTTAAGCATTTCCAGGCAAATCTATTTCTAATAGTATTTTTCTTAATTCTATTTCTTGTATCACTTCATCAAAGTGCTCCCCCTTCCTGCTCCCCATCCCCAAAGAGGTCTGTCTGTGTGTCCCTGTGTCTTTGGCTCGTGACAGTTGTCTTGCATGGCAATTTGATCTTCCAAATGCATCATTTCCTTATCACTAAAAGCAAGGATTTTGAGCTGTATCTCATGGCCTTAGCCTGGAGGCCAGTTCCTTGTTGCCAGCATTGGTGTATGGGTGACTTTTTCGGCTTCATGTTGTATTTCACSTACTTAGTGTTAGAAACCTTCCTTCAGCCCTTTTTTTTAGCACTCCCCAATAGTGTAACTGTGGTTGACATTAAAAATATGTGCAATGTTCCTCCTGCATCAGTTAAGAATGTTTTGACAAGGATTTTCTAATGCTGTAAAAGTATTTTTGAAATGATGTAACTTCCGCTAAATCTCACTGTCTCTCTCTCAGGCTCTGATTATAGGGCTCTAAATGTTTTATATTAACTGTTACAAGACACTCTTAAGACTTACAGAAATCCTCTCTTTCCATGCAAAAGGCAATCCAAGGTGGCAGTTTGCTTAAAAACAAAGAGTTATGTGCTCTGATAACATATSCTTTATAATAATGAAATGAAGAAGGAAACTTAATTAATTGTCCCAGTCACTCATGGATTGAAAAGAAAATTAACCATTTTGGCATACAACAAAGCTAATGCCTTTTTTTCACTTGGAGTACTACAAGCTTTAAATATTCAACAGCTTTAAGCATAATGTGCCTTTTTCATGTYAGACTCCTCTTTCTTCCAATCCCTTGAGCAGTTTGGATGCTTGTGCCAGCTCTCAAAACTGACAACTCTTGCCCTGCTTAAAGGGCTCAAAGRATTCAGATGAAAAATTTATTTTAATGTTTGATCTCCATCACTCCTTGACAGAAAAAGTGAACTTATAGCCATTACCAAAACTGCAGAAGATAGTGTAGAATTTAATACACGTAACAGGAATGAGAGAACCTTGGTATATGCCCTGGCTTGATAAAAAGAGGTTCTGCCTTTCAGTGACATAAACCAATTTTTTAAYGGCTATAATTTTGTTACTGTTCTGTCTGGGAAAATTGCACCACTCTGCCTTGATAGTTAAAACTGTAACTAAGCCAAAGGAGAKGAGTGTAAGAGTTCTGTGGAATGAATACCTTTGAAATTACATCCCTAGTATAGTAGTAAGGAATTTCTAAGTGCTGCAATTATCTGGAAGAGCATCTCTGAAAGCATAGTCTTTGTTCACTATTTTATCATTGTTCTTTTTGAGCCTCAAGATCTCTTGGAGTTTTTGTTTTGGTTACCTCTTAACTGAGGTATCAGACATTAAACATGTGCAACATATCTGGAAGACAGACAAAACCGGTACCAACAGAAAAATGTGTAGAAAAGATTTATTGTAAACAAAAGATTTTTGTGCAAACTGTGAGGAAAAAGGCTTCTGTTTTCTTTAAAAAGGCCGCAACTTTTTCAAAACGCAAAACTCTCCAAATCTACTCAGTAACGGTCCACAAATAGTCCACTGAAACCAGTTCTGTAATTGGCTTTGATTTTTCTTGCAGAGTGGTGCTCCAATCTCTGAGGTTTCATGTTGGCTTGTAAGCAAGATCTACTTTTTAATACCTCTGTGGCAGGAAGGCAAAGAACGACCTTAAAAAATGGAAACAAGACCGTGGCATCATTGGGCTGTGAACTTCCCAGGCCCTCGGGGTGCGATCTCCAGCCGTCACCGGGGCCCCCCTCAGCCCCGGGAACTGCTCCCTCCGCCCAGGCTGTACATGCCGGGCCCGGGGCGCTGCTCCTCCAGGCGGTGGAACTCGGTGAGGCGGAAGCGAGCGGCCAGAGTGTTCACCATCCTCCTCAGGGTGAAAAAGGCCGCGACCACTTGGAAGGAGAGGAAGGCGGCAAAGACGATGTGGACTGCTCGCTCCAGCGAGTGGATGTGCAGACCTTCGTTAAACAGCAAGAAGAGAATTACGGGCAACTGCGGGAGGAGAGTCAGGAGCCAAAACCCGGCCAGCTCGGGGACCTGTAACAGGGAGACATCRCCTATTAGAAACCCGAGAGCTGGGATGAAAAAAAACCAAAATCTCGTGAAGAAAAAGCATTTCTTTTTCATTTTTTTCAAAAGACAGCACATAACGTGGAAAGACAAAGTGAGGTGGCTTCATATTTTCATACACTGTGTTTTTAAGCGTACCTATATTTTCTGACAAAACCGTTTTAGGGAGCGAGAGGGCTCTCTTCTGAGGGAAAACTACTTGGAATCCACAAAATTAAGTGGAAGCYGATGACAAGGGAATAGAAGATGCAGAGTTGAACTTAAGAGAAACAACCATCTCCTCAACTTAAATATCTTAAATAATATGCCTACCAGCTAACGTTAAATTCCAAAAAGCATTCCTGCAGAAATTACTATGTACATCCYGTAACATACTTTCTCCAGCAGATTCCCCACGTATCCCAGGTAGAGTCGAATGAGCTCTGTCAGAGAGACCAGGATCATGATGGTGACCAGGATGAACTTATAGTAGTCTGACAAGCCTGGATACTGGAGAGGAAGAAGAGAGTAAAAGCTTCTGCTGTGTTGTTTGTAATTAAATGAAGACACTCAATGCTACTGTCAGCTGACAGCGCTGTATTGGCATTCAAACACTCCTGAACCTCCRGTCTCATGGAATTCCCAAGTAAATGTAATAACCTTTAACTCCASTGAGCTGTATCCCATCCCACACTAGGCGGTGTTTGATGTAATGAACATTTACAAACCAGCACTTTCCTTCGGACTCACCTTCAGGTAGAGTATGGCAACTGTGATGAGCCACCAAAACGGGAAGAAATAAACGTTGAAATAGAGGGACATCTGCAGTGGCAAACTGGAAAGTATTTCACAGTCTGTAGGGAGGAAGAAGATTTTATCACTCCTAGTTTGTTCCATGCTTCCCTGCTGTAAATAGGACAGAAGGATACTGCTCCGTCTTAGCTTCACRCAGGGCACTAACACTCTTCCCAGTCAAATTAAATGTTAAGAAAAATATAATTATTTACCCAGAGGAAATCTTCTTACCCCATCTGGAGTGACATAATTTCCTGGAATCCAAGGCACCTTTGGTTTATGRGACACAGAATTTTTATCACTGAATCATTTATTCAAATTGAGTGTCCAATTGTTGATTACCTGGTGGCTTTTAGCTTACTCCACCACCTCTGACTGAGGCTTAGCTCAAGAGAGCTGCTAGACAGCAGGCTTGCATAGCCCATTCTTCATTTTCAATCTTTTATTTAAATAGGAACTTGGATGGAAGCCAGGAATTCATCCAATTCTTAAGAGCAAACAATTTCAARTATGTGTCAAACTAAAGCTCATCCTTTTAAGTSTGTAGAGAACAAAATGCATTCACACAACGCAATGTAGAGAAAAGCAAATATCTAACATGCAGGCAGTAAATTCTGTATTTATGATTTTATAATAGACCTACAAGATCAGACTTAAGGGAAAATTTAAAAAGGCATCATTTGAAGATAGTAATTTATTTTTCATCAGTGGAGTTTTATTGCCATATTCTAGCAAACTGATCTTGAATCCACTTTGCTTTGCGTCTGTAGGCACATCTTCAYCCGAGCAAGTTTAGAAAGCATTGTGATCTCCTGATTTGATTCAAGTCCTGTGCCTCTGCCTGTCACAATGGTGATATCTRATTGAAAGTTTCTCTAAACAGTCACACTGCCTCATCTCCAGCCTCAGAACCACCTCTGCCTCCTCTTCTGAGATTTTCCAACCACTTTCATACCTTTGTTTTCCACCTCGGTCTGGCATTCCATGCTGCCCGGCACAGTCTGCTTCMCAAGGCTTTACAGCCAGGTGCCGAGGTAGCCATGGTAACCACAAAACTAAGTGGGAAGGGGGGAGGATTTGGGAACAGAACTGGGACAGACCTTAAGGGAAGGGTGTGAGGGGCAGTGATTTGTTATACTGAAACAGAAGGTGCAAGACGACATATATATATATATATATATATATATATGTATATATATACACACACACACATATACACGTATTTATTAATCCCATTTTTAAGCACCAACACTTCCTTACATCTGCAAAGGAATTTAAATCTATAGGTACCTCAAAACCAGTTTCACCATCTACCTAAAATTGTCCCAGCTGTCCTAATGAAGGAATCTCAACACCAAGACAACTTTAGCAGTCACCAGGATACAATTCTAGAAAACTGCTTTATCTTTCAAAAAAACCCACGACCATCCAATCGCAAGTAACTAGGTTTCTGTCCCATATGTATTGGATAAAAATTTAATGGTTCATGGCCATATTACTTATAAACAGAGAAGCCAAGGGTTCTAATTTCAATTGTGATGACAATGTTTAGGTATGTTAAAGGTTTCACTGACATGGCATTGCTATTTGTAAATTCTGTGCAAGTTCTAAATCTCTGTTTGGATGAATGTTTAAGCAACGTAAGCCAATTCTAATTCATTTTTCTATCCCTAAATTTCATTAATGCTTATTTTCTGGAATTGCTAAAATTAATGGAAAAGCCAGGCAATACTGCAATGGCCAGTTGCTACAGCAACTCACCCAGATATCTATGTGTAAAACATAATTTTTGAAATCCCGATGCCCAGTAATTTAATGGTACATTTGCAATTGGTTTCAGTGGATTGGATATTAACATAGGAATATTTTCATAACGGGAAAAAGAAAAAAAGAGTAAAGAGAGAAGCTATTAATGAAATGTTTTTGATAAATGAAGAACTAGTAAGTGTTAGCAGTGCAAGTACACAAAGAAAGTGGGTACTCCTGTCTTGAAATAARAATGGCTTTTTGATTAATTTGATCAGCTTTGGGATGAATTCATCAGTTGAAATCAATACAGCCTTTCTATGGAGACGTTTTGTGTGTTATTTCCATGGCTACTCCCGCTCTGGAGGTATGAGAAGGGTCTGCAAGTGTCACTGGCGATATGCTGGGCGCAGTTACGGGCCACCACGACGGGCAGGCTCAGCAAAGAGAAAGCCCACAGCGAAGCCAGGCTCCTGCGAGCGGCGCCTGTGGCGGGGCCCGGCGCCGCCGCCTGCCCGCCCCGCCGGCCCGGCCGCGGTACCTGCGCGGTGGCCCGGGTAGCCCGGGGGGGCGCGGGCGGTGTCGGCGAGCGCGGCGCGGGGGCTGTCGCTGAACACGGAGCTGCTGAAGGAGACGAGCCGCCGCCGCAGCGGCTCGGGCAGCGTCGGGGGCCCCTCGGGCCGCGCCATCGCGCCCAGGCCGCGGCGGGGCCGCGCATGCGCGCCGGGGCCCGGCCGGGAGCGGGGCCGGAGCGGGGCCGGAGCCGGAGGGGAGCGGGAGCGGGAGCGATGCCGGGCTTGGGGCGGGGAGAGCGGAGCCTCCGCCCCGGGGAAGGATCCCCCAGTCCCACCGCGGCATCGAGGGGATGGAGCCGGCTCGGCACCGAACTCGGTCCGTGAGCGCTGCCCGGCAGCAGCGTCCTGGTGCTCAGAGCTGCCCGTGCCAGCCCTCAGCGTCTCCCCTCAGTTGCGACATCGCTTTGCTGCTTTTCGGATCAGTCAGAGGGGATTTTTTTTCCCCCTAGTCTGCGAGGGCGGGGTGTGGGGTTTCTGAGGAGGTAACCGAGTATTGCCCCGAGGAAAGCTGCTATAGAACCGCTCTGCTTCTGTCGGGATGAATCCAGGAGAATGATGGTCCTGGATGACGGCGAGAGAGGGAGTGGGGAGTGAAATAAGGGTGACCATTCTGTGTTGCTTCTTAAAGTGTATATGAATAACTCGTGCAGGTATAACTGAACCAGGAAATACCTTTTCCTCAAGGAAATCTGCCTGTGTTACTCTGGAGTTAAAAGCTGCGGTGACATCGACACAGTCATTCCAGCCTAGTCAGCTTTGTCCCTTACAGGAGGTTTCATGGAATCACAGTCAGTTGATAATGTAAACCCAACTTCTTCTTGTTCTTCTATTATTTGGAAAATGTAGGCCCCCTAAATATGCTAGGCTTTTCAGTCCCCTTACKGCCCGATTCCTTCTGAGAGAAAAAAAGGATGCCATTCTTAAGCGTGCAGGAAATTATTTTCTGCACGACCAGAATGAGAGAGCAGCTTGTGCCTTTTACTATGAGAAACTGTGATTTTTTTGTACCTAATGTTGCTCAGAATGATAGGATGATTCGTGTGGGAAGGGACCTTAAAGACCACAGTGTTCCAACCCCCCTGCCATGGGCAGGGACACCTTGCACTGAGCCAGACATGCCAACTCACTTCTGCTCCCGCAGCTCAAATCATGCTCAGCCACTTCCCTGGGTGAGCATGCTCCAGTACGACTTTCCAAACTCAATTATCTSCGACTAAATAATTTAAAGCCTAGTTTAAATTTAATTTCATTCTATCCCGCTGGGAGAACTACAGAGAGAGATGGCTAAACAAGCAGGACTTCTGAGAAATCCATTTGGCTTTTGAGCTGATGAATGATGTGGTACTGACAACAGATACTTTCCTAAGAACTTTTCCAAACATGGCTATGCCAGCAGGAATCTGCATTAAAAAARCAACTAAAATTAGGGAAGAGTTTAAAGACCATTTTTATATTTGAGGAAATTTTATGAAAACCAGCGTTAACGTTGAATGGGTTTCTGAACTCTAAAAAGTGCAGTCTGTATCTGTTTTCTTGCCAATTGCCAGTAGGTGCTGGAAATTATTTCCTTTTGGGCTCAACAGCTGTAGTGGTGAGTTTTGCACTGTTTRGCCAATACCATCGTAAAGTTCTCTGCTACAGACAGAGGCAAGGTGATGAATCTGTGCAAGATTTCCAATGAGATTGCCTGAAATTCTGTCTTACTGTTGTTGCCTTGGTCCTAACCTGGTTAACACTCTTTAAGTTAGGAAAACTCTCATCCCATACTCTCAACTACTTAAGCACAAGAAACAGGTTTATATGAATTAAAGGTATGGCAGAGTTTTGATTAAGTCAGATATTCATGGAAGTCTCAAGGTTCTTTCACAGTCATAGTTGGTGGCCTGTAAAACTTCAGCCTTTAAGGATTTTCATTTTGATTACTTTTTCTGAATGAAAGATGGAAGAATTTCTCCTGAACTACACAATGTTATGCCTTTTCCTGATGCCAGTGGCTTGGAGTGGGGGCCCTGATCTCCCAAACACTGATTGTCTTATGTTCCCCAGTTCTGAAAACCTTCAGGCATGCAGTCAGGTACCCTGCCAGCAGCTCTGCAGCAGCCAGTGCTATTTTGCAGATTGGGCTCTGCTCGTTGAAAAACTGAAGCAATCCAGCTTAGCAGCCAGCAAAGTGTAAAACTGAGGAGCAGGCAAAGGAAAGGCTAATGGCATGCAGACACCACAAGAATTGTATGGATCTGCCACGTAGACTCAGCTTCCAGACTCAAGGTGTGACTCTGATATTTGGCAGCCTTACATTTTCAACAGATGGCCAAGCGTCATGCACGTCCCCACAGAATAAAGTTGTGCACACTTTTGTTTAGTGTTTTGTTTATGCAGACACTTAAAATATTCCCTGGAGAAATACTCTTTGTTTTTACTAATTCTGTTTAATTTTCTTCAGACTGCAGCCTTTTTATTTTTTTAGCAATTGAATGATCAGAATTCTTTTGATTTTCTGTGAGGAGGGATGGAGAGCACCTACTCCAGTTCGAAGAAGAAGAAAACATTAAAACTTCGAGGATCAGAATACCAGGGCATCTCCATTGACACATCAGAGCTTTCTGTAACAGAAGGACATGAATCTGTGCCATAAGGAGTGGGAGAAGGAAAAACACTTAACTGTTACAGGGCAGTAACAGGTGACCATCTGTACAAACAGTGTTACATTTCCAGCTTCTGTGATGAAATTCTCTTTGGCGTTTTCTTTTCTTAATGGAGAGGCATTCCCTCACTGAATTTGTGTCTATCCACATATGGATGTTTAAGGAGAAATAACCAGATTTCCAATTCTCTGTGCTTCAAAATAAGATACTGAACTGTGAAACTGGAGCAAATAGGCTCATAGTGGCACAGTATATTAAATGACTGTTTTATTTCTCTCCATGCATGCTAGCTATAAATAAAACAAAAGTCTCTGAAAAATCTGCCTGAAAGCTTTAAATCAGGGAAATATTGGATCTTTGTGTATCCACAGTAGTCCAGCTAACTTGGTAGACACTGGCCTGGCTCCCAGACCAAAGCTCCTGGCAACAACACAAAGCCATAAACACCAGATGCAGTATATCTGTGAAATGAAATATCAGCAGTTTTGCACAATTGGCATTTCAGAAACACAGAGCTCATTTAAACGGTTCCAGTGGTTTGCCTTTGCACCTGAGTCACAACTGCTGTATTTCTGAAGGTGTTGGTGTGGAATCTCACAAAAGCTATTTTCCCTGGCATGCCTGTGCTGCTGTCCCTTGTGTGTGTGAGCAACAGAAATCACTCTCCTCCTTGCTTGCTCCCTGATACCTGCATGGTGTTTTGGCAGAAATGCTGTAAAACATGTGGAACATGCTGCTGAGCCCAGGGATGTGCAGGCAGGCAGAGTACAGGCTTGCTTGCTCCTCATGTCCTCAAACGAAGTGACAGATTGGGAGTTTGAACAAATTACAAATGCCACCAAGACTCTGATGTGTGTGATTGAAAGGATCATGTCATTAGCTGTGTCAGTGTCTGCCAGAGTAATTTCACAGCTATGCTTCTGCCTGCTGATACCCCAGGACAGTCTTTTCTCTGTGTCACTTGTGCACTAGTCCCAGGTTCTCATTTCACACCTAGGGGATATTTGTGTCTGGTAAATGATTATTGTTGCTGATGAGACTTAGCCCAGGCCCTCGTGTCAGGTATTATCAAGTACCTATCACTGCAGTGACTCCATGCATTAAATATATCACGGCTATTTTAGTCTTAAGCATAAAGACAGCAGGAAAACAAAAAAGAAAAAAAAGAAAGGGCTGTTACTTGCTCCYGTGGATTGAATTTCTTCTTGCTGTAATTGGCATTTAGTTAGAGCCACTCCCTAGCTTGTTTTATTTTGTTGATTCGTAGTTTTGTCAAGCATGCTGGGAAGGTCTGAAAGCTGGCGTGGCTATTAAACAAGTTTTACTGTTTGTGTTGCAAAAGTATTCAAGATTTTTGTGGTACCTGAGAAGGTTACTGAGAATAGATGGATTTTGAGCCAGGTTCTCACTTCTATAAAGATCCTTGATGGGGCTTCAGCCTTGGTCTCATCTTTGGGTAGATATGCAAGCTGATCTTTCATGCAGTAATTTTAACTGTCTAAATATTACTTGTACATCTCAAATTAGTTAAGAAAGGCTTCACCTCTGTGGTGTGTTCCCAAGGAGGCTCTTCATGGGAAGGAGCAATGTCCTTGCTGAATGTGTCTGTCCCCTACTGATTACTGACAGAGTCTCGTTGTTGTGCTAAATCAAAGTGCACGAGTGTTTGAAAACTTGGCTCTTTACAGAGATCTAAGCTCTCCCAGATGTTGTTTTGTGGGTCTGAGCTCCTCCAGATGGTAAGGCTGTTTGTGTTCCCTGGGATCACACCAGATGCTTTACCTGCAGTCTGTGTAACTCTTGCAAAAGGCTTCCTGGGATGTGGACCTTAGCAGTTTCCAGTTCTTTCTCTTTTTCTTGCAGAATCCAAAGAGGGCACAGTATTTAAAAATTTACCCCCAAGGTGGCACGCATCAGCTRTGCAAAGGCAGGGTTTATTTTGCTGTAGCACACTGCTGACAGGTCCCTGTAATAGCTGTGTTGTATATCCCTTGCAATTAGCTCAAGCCCAAACCCCGAGTGAGTGATGGAAGATAACACTTGTAATTTGATCATTTAGGGAAAAAAAAGCCACAAGGCAGAGAGGACTGTTGTTYAGTTAAAAAAACTAATCTCAGGGTTAAGGTTTTTATTTTGAAGTCTTTAAATTCCTATTTGGACCGTTACSTAAATGCCTGATTTCGAAAGTGTGAGTATGTCACAGCTTCTGTGGAACTTGAATGGGAGTGGCAGCGGCGCCCTAAATTGAGGTTAGATGTTTGGATTCTTTGATTTGCATTTGGGTGCCTAAATTTGGGTTTCTGAACAAGAACAACCTCTCTCTCTGCTTTGAAGCTTTGCTGAATGCAAAGGTAAATATGAATGTGAGGGTGCTGTGTTCTCAGGCCAGCACCGCCGTGTTTCCTGTGTCTGTTCTTCACGTCCAGGCCAATGCCTCATCCTTGTGAGAGATTGTGAGAATGGCTGGGAATCCCACAAGTCTCAGTGCCTAAGATTAAGGCATAGCAGCAGAGTGCTGGTTCAGGGCCTTTGGCTTCTAACAGCATGGGTTATGCTTTTGGGGCTCTTAGTGCAACCCCACTGCAACCTACAATATCACCCTGTTGTGATGTGGGTTTGGCTCYGTATTTACTTTTATTCCATAATCTGTTGGCTTTAGGCTCTTTGCTGTGTTTCCAGACAAAACAAACCTGGCTCAAGTTCTCATCAAGTAGTAAGAAGGAGTGTAGTGGCTCTCAGAAGTGCCAAAGTGTGCTTAATTCTTTTTTTTTTACATTTTCAATTGTTTAAGGCAGGGCCTTCTTATTTGTGGGTACATGTTGGCTACTTGTGCCATTGTACCTTACTCTCAGCAGTGATACTTGTTACTGTCACAGTACAAATGATCATTTTGAACTCCCAGTCTGCTGTCTTTGAAGTGTAAAATTTCTGTTTGTCATCTGAAGATGGGATTCCTCGTGTAACCAGGATATATAAAGTGGTGCTTAAGACTGGAGAAAGTCTAAAGGAATTCTTACTGTAAAGATGTTGCTTAGAATCAAGGAATTCCTTTCCTGCACGCTGAATTGTGCCCATTCATAGTAGAGGTCAGGACTGAGGGATCCATTCCAGCTTGCCTGCTTGTCCTCTTTCTCCCTGAAATGCTTTATTACAGAACTCAGTTAAGAGTAAATTCCCGCCACTGACTCTGTCTACAAGGTCATACCTGCCTTTATGAAATACTGAATTTGCAGCTGCAGGATTTATTACARCAGTATTTTAAAACACACGATGCTGGTGCAGCAGCTCTAATTAGAAATGCCCTGAGCTCACTGTGCAGGCGAAGTGTTGTTCCTGAACTGCAGCATCCACATCAAGAGGCAAGTTTATACAGGTTGGAAGGACAAACAGAGATACCTGTGGGAAAAACTGGAGTCTGCTGACTGCTGGCTGTGATTTCTTACTTCTTTAATTTAAATTATCTCAGTCTGGGCCGGATTTTTGCCTCTGTATCATTGCTGAGTTGCAGCAGTCCAGTGGACASGGAAGAGCAGTGCCAAAGTCTTAAGCTGCAGCTTTGTGTTACAGCGTGACAAATGATGTACTTTGGCATCACGGGCAGTAAGAAGTAATTAAWATGGAAGGTGGACCAATGCTAGGTGTGTATCACAGTAAGTCTCCCCTGCATTCCTCGAGAGGAAATCTAGCAGGAGACAGAGGAAAAGGTTCAGGAGATGAATCCACAGGAAGGGTTCCAGCGTACACTGCAAATTGCCCACTGTGGTGCCAGGTGGCCTGTGTTGATCACACCTACAGAACACCTTCTTTCCTCGAATATGAAACATGGCAACCCACGGGAGGAGGGCTCAGGATTGATATTGCTGTCCTGCAAGGATAATTAGGAATTTACCAAACCAGAGCAAGAGACGCCTAGARAGACGCGAGTATGATTAACTCCATAAATGCGTATTATGAAATCATGGGCAGTGTTCTAACTGTAATGAATTTCCCCCGAGGGAAAATATGCCTGAGTAAAGAAATCAGAAAGAGCTGGATGCCAAATGCAGAATGGAAGGGAATTACTATGAGGCTGGAGTCTATCCACATTTTTTTCTCAGTAGTCTTTTCCTTTGAAGAATCAGATGAGGAGTTATTTATCTTCATTTTATTATCCTCTAATCTCCAAAATCTGTATCACTTTCCTAAAACACACTAGCATATGTCATGTGCATATATAACATTCCCTGGGAGCCTTGTTACWGCTTTATAGTCACTGCAGGTGAATTTGTTTATAAAAAGGCAAGCACCTACTTGAGACAGCCTGAGTATAAGTCAGTATTTGCTCCTGTGCTGAAAGTGGATTTCTGAACATGTTATAGTATAAAGGAGATGATTTTTTTTCTATAAAACTGTGAGAGCAAAGAACCCTGGAGGTGAATTCAAGCAGTCCTTATAAAGACTGTTTATAATCAAGTCTCACTTGTCAGACATGGAGGGCCTTTAACATCACATCTGGGTTAGCTGCTCGAGTTTGCRAATTAATCTTAAAGCTGCTGGTATTTCCATGGCATTCAGCCTTGCCTCAAGGAATCCTAGTTTAAGAGCCACTGAAAAAATTGCTAGACAGTTCTTTGTTGTCAGTCTGTCCTGGCAGAAGGTGATGAGTTGAGTTGTTCCTGAATCCCGATGCTTGCAGGAGCATCTGTTGGCAGTGGACATAGCATAGAGGAGTTTATGAATTGCCCCAGTGTGTAATTAGGTTAGAGGTGCACAAAGCTGTCTTAAAACTGCCTTGTGCCAGGAGTGTCTTCCAGTGGCCTCAGAGCCTGGACTGACAGCACTTTATTCCAGCCATYGTGTCCCAAAATCTCATTCTGGCAAAGGGTGGGTTCAAACTGAAAAACCTGTCCTTCTGTTATTTCCATTCTGATCTCAGTGTCTCTTTACTATTCCACAGTGAACTTCACTGGTAAATATCTTAGAGCAGGTGGTTGTTTTTTTCCTGTGTGCCTCTCAAAGCAGAGAGAAGGACCAGTGCCAAGTTAAACTGAGCTTCAGAATGCCAGGTTGTCTGTGAGAGAAAGCTCATCAGTTGCAGTTTTCAGTGCAATGGGTAAAAAGCTGTAATTCCTCAGGGCTGGCTTGTTTTTGCTAAGAGTAGATGACTAGTGKAGCCCTATTTTCAGTCCTGTGTGCCATCAGGGTCCTGACAGCACTCTGCTGAAGTGGATTAAAGATACGGTTGGGGTTTTTTTGGGTAAGGAAGAGTTTTAACCTGAAACAGGCCATATAACTTCACTAGACACTTCTGCAGTGAGCTTTATAAGGCCTAATGGAATGAGAGCTTGTTTCTTGTCCAGTCTTGATTTGAATGGGTTCAGTATGTGCTTAAGAGCTTTTCTTGTTGAGTCTAGGCTGAAAAATAACTTTTCATGTAGCAATGCTGCAGAAAGGATGATGATCACAAGAGTCTGCATGGCAGCAGAGGCTTCAGCCTTTGAGCCTCGGCTCATGTCACTTTGACATGAATAAGATGTTGAGATGTAGATACTTTAGTTGAAGTAGCATTTTTCATCAGATTTCTTTAAGCTGCATTTTGTCCCTTTTTGCCTATGTGAAAGTGTCTCTCTAGTCTCAGATACTTCTGAGAAATCGTGATTTAAAAATAGTTTTCTAACTGCCCCTGAATTTTCAGTCACGACTTTCATCAAATTTAAATGCTATTTGATKTGTAAGTGTTGGCTGATACTTGGGCTGATTAATTTCACATGTTTGGAAACTGCAATACTCCATTGCACAGGCAAACACTGGCCCACTACATGGAAAATGGCAAGTGATCCAGCTGCTTTGGGGCTCCCAAGTAGAGATGCATGAAAATGAGCTGGCTTTTGGGAGCGCTTCCACCTTGCAAAATGTCTCCGCAGGTATTAAGTTGATAGAAATACAGTTTCTCAGATAGTTTGTAGAGATGCTAGGATGTCTCTCAAACTCAAGACTGATACATATATATCTAACATCTGTAAGATATCTGTCTTGTCTTTTTTTCCAGGTATCTTTCAGGAGGTGCCTTAACATGTCTCTGTCATACTCAAAGCCAAATTAGGAGCAATTGTTCGTTCTGAGGTAAAATTCCAATCCTGCTGAGAGCAAGAGAAGTTTGGTTGGTGAGAGTCAGGTATTTGGCTGGTTTCTTTCAACTGCTATCTGCAACATGCTTCTCATTTTGTTTTTTGAATATATCACTGAGCTTCCTCAGTAAGAGGTTGTAATTTATCCAGCTGGAGCTCGAATGAGCTTTTGATCACCAGCTGTGGTTACTATTTCTGTCTATTCTTCATCACTTCAGACACTAATAGTCAATGTACCCCGTGGATCCACAGGGTGTTCACTCTTGTTGTGGCAGTATAATTTAGTGGTTAGTGTGCAATCCTGTGTCTGCCACACACAGCATTGTTTTGTGATTGGCATTTTGTGTGGTAAAGAGGGGATGAATTGAAAACTTCATCCTGAAAAGTAAGGGCATACACAGCCTAGGTGGCTTCTCAACTCAGTCCAATAAAACAGAGTTTATCTCCTGTCTGATAATTTTAGCAGATATTATTAAAAAAAATTATTGTTTGTTTTAGACAGCTCTGCAACTCTTCACTGTTACCACTCTAGGAACTGGATAGAGATGGAGGCTTATTGATTTGTGCAGGTGAATATTTCATTGCYAGAATTCAAAGACTCTTGCAGAATGCTCTGGCCAGTATCAAAATTGGATTCCTCCACTAAATATTCAGAGTAACTTCACTGACTTARAAGAAAAAAATTGCAACTGCCTTTGGCCAGAGGGGTTTTTATTTCAAGCRCCATGATTTTTCTCAGATGTTTTTCTTAGGCTGGGCATTTTAGAATTGTTAGGCTCATCCCACGATGATCTTGGCCTTCTTGGGTCCCTCTGCAGTAACAGCTGTTTGAAGATGAATTCCATATTCTTGTCAGGAGTTCAGCTGCTTTGTTGGCCAGTGCATTTAGAAAGCTGCTGTCAGTCTGGCTGATTCAATTCCACAGGACATCTTGATTTTTTTCCATTGCTGCCCTTATTACTTTATTCYTGCATGTCAGGTAGTGTCTCAGCATGGACAGTGCCCTACAGAAGAGCTATTTTTTTTCTGCCTTTTTCTAACCCCAATCATGCTCCAGTGTGAATACTGATTGCAAAGATATTGTTTGGCTTGGTTGTAACTTCCCTATTTGATTGCTTCCTCTGCTTGCTTAGTCCATCAGAGACCTCCTGTTTCCCTAAACATCTCCCTCCTSATACACTTCAGGCGTTTTATTTTATTGCTTCTGGCAATTTATTGTMCTGGATTTTTTCTTTATTATACGTTTTTCATTTTTCCTGTCAAAGTCCATTCCATGTAGTAAAGACAGATGAACCAGATTTACAGTGCCTGAAATATTGTTTTGGCCCTCAAACTCACTCTCTGCCACAGCACCAGGAATTATTGCAACCTTTCTGTATCTTTGCTTTAAAGATCCCATTGAACTCAGGCAGACATGTGTGGCACTCTTCTAGCAGCAGAATATTTATTWAATCCCTGTACAGAGGAGCAGAGAGTGAAATCCTGAATCCATTCAAGTCAGTGGGGCTTTTCCTGGGCTCCAGCTGAGTCGTGGCTTAATGATCAGGTTTGTGGTGTGTAGTCAGCCTTGCWGCAAGAGGAGAGAGAAAGCACAAAGCAGGATTTTCACTCTCTGGCATGACAGGCTGAGCTGAGGGACAGTGTGCTACAGCAGGAGGTGAGGGACTTGAAGGACCAAGTTTTTGTCTGGTTCTAGCACCAACCTCCTAAAAGATACTTTTAAATTTATGTTCCCACATTTTGCTGTAAAATAAGAAGGTTTCTGGGCAGCACAGCAGAGTTGGAATGCACAGTTTTGCTGCTGTATTGCCGTTGTATCTGAGGTTCTGGAGGTGCTGTCTGGAACATGCTGAGCCCRCAAAGCAACAGATAAGCCTAAGCTGGGTGTTTATTCAGGTGCTGGAGTGCGTTGCCTGGATGGGGCCTTAATTTATTCCCTGTGAATTGTGATGATGCATCCCACTGGAAGTCATCTGGTTGGATGACAAGCCTGGCTTACTCTCCCAGCAGMGAAGTTTGCTGAAATAAGGTGAGTTAAAAAGGCTTCCCCCTGTCCCTTGCTGGAGAGCAGCTTGAASAGTGAAAACTGTCAAGAGTGCTTATTCAAAGAAGCTGAAGATAAGAGCATTTATCTCCGTGTCAAAACTCCTCAGTGTCTTTGATGGACTCCCAACACGCCGTAACAAGGAGCTTAGGCTRGAGACGCTGGAACGCCGGGAGTCCAGGGGGCGGTGTTTATCCCACGGAAACACGGAACACATCAAATCAATTACACGGTGCGGGTGTATTTCCCCCGCCACCAGCCAGGGTAGCGAGCTCGGAGGAAATATGTTCTCCTGGGCACTAGAGGAGTCTCCTCCCTTTAGATGCTGATTTAATTTGAAATGTATATTAGAGGGGAGAGAGAAGAAGAGGGAGAGGAGAGGGAATCTCGTATGTTTTGCAGCAAATTGCCACATCGATCTTGTCACTTGGCAGACACAGTCGGACCCGAGGCTATGAGTCTGTGGGATGTGCTGTATTTCTGTCATGAATTGTCAGCCTCAGAGAAGCACAGGAGAAAGAGAGGCATGGTGTCAGAGTAGAAAATCYGTAATAAAGGGACCAGAAAGCCACTTAAGAGCAAATCAAAGCAGTTGCATTTTTGGATTGTGCTTGCYTTCAACAGCTTTGTCCTCATCTCCTCGCCCAGTGAAGCGGTGATGGGGAGAGGTGAGGCGTAAGAGAAGGACTGGTGCTTCTATGGAGGCTGCTGTTCTTCATGGCTAATGGTACCTGCAGGTCCCAGAGGAGCCCTSAGCCTGCCCTGTGCCTGTCCCTTGTCCCACTCCCACAGCACTCCCTGGAGCCGTCTCTGGGACAGCTCCTCCGTGTGGATTTTTCCTCTGAGTTTGCACCCCAAAACTACAACCTGTGTTACACATCACTGACGGCCACTTTGGGAGCTGAGAGTATCACATTTAGGTTCTGCAGGGACTTAATCCTGGATCAGAAATAGTTCTGTCCATCAGGAATGTGGTTTCAAATAATGGTTTTGCTTAAATGACTGCCCTGGAGGCGCTGTGCTGCTGGTGGGGACCACAGCCAGGCAGCTGGGGCAGCATCCACCAGAAGGTTCAGTCCAACAGACTCATTGGCAAACTCGCCCAGATGAACAGCAGGCCTTGGGCATCCCTCTGCCTGGATGTTTGTACCACGCTCTCTGGAGTGATGTCAGTGCCTTGGGATGCTGGTGTTTCTCCCGAGCGGAACCGAAACACTAGAGAGCGCCATGGATTTGCAGATTTTGGCTTGTGCAGTGCAGTCTGAGGCTGTGAGTGCTCCCTGTGGGGGAGGATGTAGAGGGAGCTGTGCTCGGGACCCAGCCCGGGCTCGCTGCTGTGTGCTGTTTGGCAAAACCGGGGCGTGGAGAGCTGCCTTCCCTCTGGATGTGGGCAGCTGCAGGTGCAGACCAGGATGAAATGTCTCAGGAGGTGCCCACGAGGAGCTTCACAGGAGGATTGACTTTGTTTTTGAGCTCACACTTTCCAGTCCTCGTGAAGAAAACTTCTAATTTTCAAGTACTTCGATACATAAACAATGTTTAGTATTTCGGTATATTTGAATGGCTGAGTCATTTCTGTAAAAGCAGGCTGGATCAGGTTGTTTGGCTGTCTCTTATTCCCACTCATGCAAAAGGCAKGGACTCCATGTGGGCTTCACGTGGGCTCTACCCTCTTCTTGCTTGCGGGAGGGTGAGAAGCTCATGATCATTTCAGCGGTGCCGGAGAACAGCTGTCCTTGCTGTCACAGCACGCACTGTCCTGTGCCTTCCCCCATCACCCAAGGCCACCTGCTGCTCTCCTCTGCCCTGGCTTGGTGGGGAAGCAGTCTGCATGGAATCATGCTCCTCTTGATCACTGATCGTGTGATGGTGATGACTAAACTTTCGTTATAATGAGCTTTTTTTTCACTCCCCTGCAGAAAAATGAGGCTTCACCGAAACCGGACTTATCTTTCAGAAGGTGCCCATCTCCATGTATTCAGAAGTTCTTTTTCAAAGAAAAACTTAAGAGTTTTCTTTAAAGAAGGTGATCTGTAGCTATTTCAGAATTTTAAGTTTGCTATTTTTCTCCTCCTTTTTTTTGTGCTACTTAATCTAAAAGGCTAAACAAAGTCTTGCCATTATTTTTCCCTTGTCGTGTTTTTTATTGTTTTGTGGATGTTTTATTACCTTGACATTTCTGAAAACATTTCACATTGTGAGAGCTCTAAAATAATAAAAGGGGAAGAAAATGGTAGAAAAGGAAAAAAGGTGGTAGTGAAAAGGTGTTTAGGTGGAAATGTTTATATTGAAGTTGCTAGCGGGAGGAAAAAGATGTGGGAATACATTTTTTTTTCCCTCATCAAAATTCTTAATGATGTAGATGCTTAGAAGTTTAATTGAGGAAGAAATCAAATTTTGGCACGTCTGAATGGRTACAATTTATCCTGTCCTGCTTTGACCTTCCTCGGTTCTCCTTGCTATTACTGCTGGTCCTCTCTGCCCCTTAGGCTGTGTCAGAAGCATCTGGAAACAGCAGATAAGAAGGAGCCTGGGGGCAGAGCACCTTGGGAGCAGTGCTGGAGGGCAGGAGGCATCTGTGTGCTTTGGGGGAACCCCATGGACACAAAGACCTACTATGTGCTGGGCAGAGATCCTCTCCAGGGGGAAAACATCCAAGGGGGAGCCTGCCCCCCCTGTGCTTTGAGAACTGCCTCTCTCCTCTCCATGGGAAGGGGATATCGCCCATCCAGCACAGATCCAGGCTGGTATTTCCGAGGAAGATGGTGTGCCTGGCAGCAGTCAGAGGATTCCTGGCTGCAGAAATAACTTTTCAGGAAGTGCCTTTTGAGATTTTATCTTTTCGTTTGGAGGATGGTGGATCTATGCAAATCCCTGAAGGAAACAACCCTGGACACACGGCTCCTGAAATGAAGAAAAATGAGCCCTGACTTAGAAAAATGGGGCAAAGCACCCAGAAATACATTAGGGTTCAGTGGAGGTGTTGGAAGTGGGTAATAGGAAGGATCTGGAAGGTTTTGTGATGGRAATATTGCCAAACTGCAAATATGCTATAAATGTCCCAGAGACTAAGGCACACAGGATATAAACCTTCTGAAAAAGAACAGATTTCATGGCTGTGCTACTCGGAGAACAATGTGTTTACYGGCAATGTTGGCTTAAAACTGGATTTCTCCATCAACAACTGTCGTCAGCGTGTGCTGTGTTGTAAGTGGGCAGGGGACTTTTGCCTGCATTAAATTAAGGAGTGCAGTGTTAGGAATAGTTTCCTTACTCGGGATGGCGTCGCTCCAAGCCTCAAGGTAATTTATATCTCAGGTGGGCATGCTGTAGTTTAACAAGGCTAAATATGGAGAAATGAAARCCTGATGTGGGACCAGATGCAGTGGAAACAACAGCAGAGTTTACAGAGAGTAGCTGAATATTCTTCATGCTGTAGGAACAAGCATAAGCAGTTGTTTGGTGTTTTTTTTTAATTGGATTTTAGGACAAAGCACAGCTGGTACAAAGCTTTAGCAGGAATTCAAATGCTGCTGCTATTTAATGCAGTAAGTGATTATTTACAAGTCCTAGTTTTTTCTTTGCTGTTTAATAATACCCTGACAGCCACAGACCTATGTAGCATGTTGCAAATATAAGGTTTTTAGGGAAAATCAGCTGCTTGTTCCTACGGTATTTGGCAAGGCAGGAGAACTCAGCCACAACTTGCTAGAGGTAATCTTGCATCTCCCTTGGCAAAGAACGGGTGGGAAGAGAGAGACAGAGAGGGTGTCAGTATCCTTCTGGTCAGTGTAAAAATAGCAAGTTGGAAAAAGAAAGTCACACAGATGATTTAACCATTTTTCATCTCTCTGCTTAAGAGAACTGGGAAAAAGTGTGTTTGACAAATGAGTTATCACATCAGCCCCTCAGCAAAAGAGAACCTTTCTGAGCAAGAAAAGAACTATCCTTTCCCAGTTACTTTGTAGTTCTTATTTCAGTCTTTTGGGAATAATGGTCATTTGGGGACTTTTTTTTTAAAATGTGGTTTCGGTTTGTATTTTTTTTTTTTTTCTTACGAAGAAGAAAGAAGCCAGCACACAGAGACATTAATTGGTTGTGCCCTCCTTTCTCCAGGAGTGCTGGTGGAAAAAGAAACCCAGTGCTCATCCTTAGTGCACATGGGCTTCATAATATTTGGCACCAGGCAGCAGGCAAGATGAAAGCGTGTCTCTTGACAGCCAGCTTGGTACTGGCAGCCTTTACTCCAGGCAACAAATTAATCCACTCAGCTGTGTTCTGCATAATTGTTGATACTGCCTTAATTGGTGCCATACGTTTCTCCGTGTCGACATGTCCATCATGTTAATGTCTGGGGACTGTTGTTTCCTGCCAACCCAAGGAACAGCASAGCCTGCTCCATCCTAGCTGAGATCCTACCTAAAAATGCCTTAGCAAGAAATCTGGCTTTATGGCAAAGGGAAAATGAAGAGCCGTGTTGGGGCATGACTCAAAATTCATGGGAAAAAGAAATGGGACTCCTGATTTCGGTAGTGTTTGGAGATGAGCCAGCTCTTCCAGGGCTCTCTTACGGCAAGCCAGTTCAGCTGAAGTCAAGTCTGAGGGCAAAGGAGCTTATTCTCCTGCTCCCAGGAAATCTGCGGCAGGAACAGGCAAACGTTTTCCAAGCTGTGGGGCATCCAGGTCAAGGCAGCTACAGAGCTAATTGACCCCAGTGCAATGGCTTTGTGGATTGGGACTATCATTTTGAATTTCATCCATTAATAAACTGGCAGCCAAGGCAGAGCCTGGAGTGCAAGTGCAGCCTGCTGTGCCTCCTCCGTGTGCTGAGCTGAAAGGGCAGGAGTTGCCAGGAAGGTAGGGAGCTGATTGTATCCCAGGCTGATCATGCAGAGGCATCGACAGAGGCAGCTCCTGAGAGGGAATATCCATCTCCTCACCAGGCAAAGGCATCACTGTCCTTCCCTCCCTGGCAAGGCAGGGTGCRGGTGCTGGATGTAGTTACCTCTGAAGTGTCAGCTTCTAAAAATCCCAAATCAGGCACTGAAATAAAAAGGCACTTCTGGACCATCTCTGTGGTCACTTCCACACCTCCTGAACAAGAAGTACCGTTCCTTTGGTTCACCAAGGAGTTCCGTGGTCGCAGTCACCGGAGCTTGCAAGCAGTCAGGATCCTTTGATCCTGAGCACTGAGGTCTGCGTGGGAACTGAATCKTTCTGTGTTCCAAGTGCTGGAACCATGAACAGTTTGTCAGGCACAAGCCAGCAATCAGTGAGGAGGACCAAATGTTGAATAACATTTTATTCAGTAGGTGCCACCTCTGCTAACTGCTGAGTTATCTGGTGTGGGAGAAATGGCACAMAATTTGAGATGTGAAGCTCTAGCGTAAGGTAAATATGCAGGGAGGGCAAACAGTGTTGGCCTAGGTGACTTGGCTTCAGACACCTCTTGGTGCCACATTAATTGATATGAATTTCACTTATTTTCATCATTTCATGTGCCATCATTTTGTGTTCAAAGCTGTTGGCCGGTTTTAGGAAAAATTATTTATGTAGAGAAGAGGAAAAGAAAGTTTTTTCCCTATCCTTTCGTAAAGCCATCAGGCTGTACTCAGGCAATGGCCTAAATGTATGGTTGAAAAGCTCATTGAAGAGAGCAGCAAAACACTTGGAAACACTTGTTTTGTGGAGGTTGTAAATTCTAATGTTGACATTTGGGTGTGGAGAAGAGAGAAGCAGGAAGAGAATAAATGCCAAAATAAATGCATTACCATAATTTTCAGGGAAATAAGGTTGCATGGGTTTTTTCAAGTCTAGCTAGAAAATATAAGCCTGCTGAGCCACAGTGTTTTATTTAAAAGTCTTTGCATTCTCAGAAACCTGTTTTTGCACATGGAATGCAGTGGCAGTGTTGGTGATCAAAATACCAAGAGAAATGTCATTCTTTTGAAAGCTGTGGACTCCCTTGCCCTTTGTGGTTCCCAGGAACTGGTATTGGGAAATAAAATAAAATAAAATAAAATAAAATAAAATAAAATAAAATAAAATAAAATAAAATAAAATAAAATAAAATAAAATAAAATGAAGGGAAAAGTTGCTTCAGCAAGTTGATGTGAGAGACAGATGAACTAAAGGAAAACCTTTATGAAAAAAAGAATCTAAGTGAGACCTGCAAGCTATTTCTGGCATCTATGTACACCTTGGTTGAGCCAAAGTACATATGCAGTGCTGAGAGTGCCCTGTCTGATGCGACTTCAAGGTTGGAATCACAGCTTCCACCCCAAATCCTGTCGAGCCTCAGAACTCAAAGGATTTGGGTAACAGTTGGATGAGCTTTCTCCTTTCCTAAGTGTCTTGAGGAGCCTTCCCTCAGCGCAGTCACTGCGGAGAGAGSTGCAGCTGAGCAATGCAACCTTTCCAGGAGGCAGAGGGAGGAGGTGTTGGCTTCATGCACAGAGAGGGATCATAATCACTAAGCTGTCCTAATGAAAGGAACAGCCCAAGAGGTGACTTGAGGCCTCACCCAGAAGTGGAGCGGGCTCAGCACCGTGTCTGCTGCTCCTTGGAGCAGGGCAGGATTTGGCCACGGCACTGCTGCTGCCTGGGGATTGCTCTGATGGAATTGTGGTATAAAGCAGTTCCAAACAGGGATCCAGCTGAGGACCCTCGAGCTGCTGCTAGCAGGGACAAGGTGTTTCTGAAGGGGAAAAAGCCTTACACATTGCTTCAACCTGTTAAGGTGGTGTCATCTTAGCTAAGCTTTCTGGAGAGCTCTGAAACATTTCCCTGCACTTCCACTGTAGCAAGTGCTCCTTAAAGAATCCTTAAAGCTGCGATGAAGAGTGTTTTGTCAGCACTTGGAGATTACATCACCTTGTAATAGAAATGCCTATAAAGCCAAGGCGTAGCAGTCATTTCGGAATGTGTGCCACTGGGAGGGAGACTGGAACACTGCATCTGCTGGTCAGGTGCAGAGTACAGTACTGCCTCCTTCCCCCACTGCTCTAATTGCCTGTGGTGGCCTCTCCTAGGACAGGAAGTTTAGATTGTCTTTTCAAATTGAAACCTTATTAAAGTTGAGTACAGAACTGGACTTTGGATACTTCGCCTAATGTAGTTACTCGAGCACTTGGAACTTAGGGACCTAAAATGATAACGAACTGGGCTGCCTGATGTTTCCAAATTAAATGTCATTTTTCATGAGAATTCTCTTTTAGAAAATGTTTCTATTGTACAATCATCAGGTGTTGTTTTTCCATATGATTCAGTTTAATCAAAATGCCRTTGTTTACTCCATGTTTCTAGTAGTATTTTTTGCACTTTTCTGGGGAAGAAAATGTCACAAATAGATTTGACTTGAACACTACAGCGGCTTTTTGTTGCTCCTGCGTTTGACCAAGTCTAAACATTTCTTATCCTCAAAAAATGTCACTTCTGGAAGCGGGGACGCTTTGCTGGGGCTAATGCCAGCTCAGAGGGGGAATGGTGATGTTTTGTTATTGCTTCTCAGGGACTGCAGTGCCAGATGCTGGAGCTGCCAGTGACCCGAGGGCCTTCAACCCCCCTGTCTGCTCCCACCTTGTCCTCCATAAACACCTCCAGCCAGTTCACCCTTGTTCAGCTCGTGAGGGGAACAATCTCAGCCTGAAACAGAACCCTTATAAATCACATTTTAAAAGTGCTTTACAAGCCTGTGCACCAAGTGGGAAACATGCACACAGGGTGCATTGTTCACATGTGGCTTTAAGTGAAGCCAGAAAGAGCAGGAAAAGGGGAGCGAGGCCACGTGAAAGTCCCAAGGGAAGTGGCCCCCAGCTGGGCACCTCCAGGGCCGTGGGTCTTCTGGCAGGTCGCTGGCTGATGGCTGCAGCTGCATTCAGCTCATGGGAGCCTTTTCTTAATCCAGAGGCACGTGAAGATGCCCCAAGAGCACCCAGGAGCTAGACACATTCAGATCCCTGCTCGGGGAGCAAAGAGGCTGAGAGAAATGGAGGGGAAAGGATCAGCTTCCCTGTGCCTTGAGGCAGGGCAGGGTCCCGGTGGAGAGGAGCAGGGTGGGAGCGAGGGGAGGAGGCAGCAGGGCACCTGGAGGGGTCAGAGGGGCTGTCTCCCACGTTTGAAGGATGGGGCTGTTTGTCAGGGAGCAACAAAYCTCTGTGAGCCCCAGAGTCAGAGGGAAAATGTCCTGAGGATTCGCTCCAGTGGCACAGGTTTGGACTAAAGCCCAGGGATGGGTCTCCCAACAGCTGGAGGTGTCAAGAAAGCAGCTGGGCTGCTRTCACCCTGTGCCCAGAGACCCTGCACCCTGAAACTTAAATTGTCATGGACCTCAAGATGTTTGTGCTTTTATCCTGGCCCACCTAAATCCTGTCTACTTGATATTTTTTTTTTCCAAGTATTCACACAAGACCAAGGACTGTTCAGTGGTAGAAATAGCCTTACTTTTAACATAATTATAGTATTTATATTTGAGGGAACAATTTGAAATGGTTTTAATGTTTAGGTGTAAAAATGGCTTTAATATTTTAGATGGGCTTTAATCCATCCTCCTAAGTCTTTCTTTTTTCCCCCGGGTTAAACTTGAACTTCATAAGCACTGATGATATGAAAAGATATAATTAAATAAGTGTATCTAAAGAAATTAAGTGCACTAGGATTCTGCCAAGCTTTGTGCAGGGCTTACCTCTCCTACCTCTTACTTGGTGTTGCATCTGGGCTCTCTTCCAAAATTTTGCACATCTTGCTTAGCTTTCTTGGCCTCACTGAAGCTGCATCCCAGTGTACAGTGCTCTTGGATGCAGCCATGAGGGCTGAATGGGTGATTCCCCATGCCAGAGGCTGTGCCCAGCTGCGTTGGGAACATCTGAAAAGACAAGGAGGTGCAACATCAAGTTGTAAGTAAACTTCCAGAGCTGATGCGAATATCACGTTTAAAGACGGAGCAGGGTGAGGCAGATCTGGGCTGCCTGGGATGTTTTTGTCAGCTGGTGGTGGTGCTGGCTGCCTGTGATCTCGCTGCTGGARAGATGCAGGAGCTTGCTGTGCTGACAGCAAGTAGTGATTCTTCTGCTGCCTTGGTAGCTCTCAGCTGGGAGCTGCACTTCCCACCGGGAAGGGTCTTTGAGAGAGGTGTAACCTGCAGTTCCTGGAAACCTTCTCTGGTGACAGCCTGGGCACCTCAGCTCAGGACTTCCATTGACTCTCTTTCATGGAGGGTGTTTTTTTGGGTTGTTCCATGGGCATTCAAGCCCTCACGTTGCCCAGGTGAGCGGAGGTCAGCCTGAGCACCCTGCATGACCAGGCTGGGCAATTTGGGCTCTGGGGGTGATTTCTAAGCAGCCCTGCTGGGCTGTTTTGCACACTGACATCAAACTGCTGCTCTCATCTGGTGTCTGCAACAGCCAAGTCAGTGTGGGTGTACTGACACAGGAGGCATGCAAGAGGAAAAATGGTGACAGATACCCTCTGCAAAAGAGCCCTTTTGGGTTAACCAGAGAATGACAGGAAAACAGAGGCTGGTGAGGCTCTCTCTCTGCATGTCCCCACTCCAACCCCCACTCAAGACAGGTCCATCTGGATCAAGTTGCTCAGAGCTGCGTGTAGTTAATGTTTGACTATCTCCAAGAACAGGGGTCCCACCACCTCTCTGCACCATACTCCAATGTTTGACCACCCTCATTTCCTAGTATCTAAGTGGATTTTCCTGTTTTCCATCTTGTGCACATCTGCCCTTGTCCTGGCCCTGCTCACCCGTGAGAGGAGCTTGGCTCTGTCGCCACCCAAACTCTCCAGCAGCACGGAGGGAACTGGGCACTTGGCCCGTTTCTCAAAAGCAGGATGAGATGAGTGAATAGCCCTGTGTTCTGTCCACGAGGAGAGTGAGGTCATGGTGATGGTGACAGTACTTTGTGTTGGAGAGTTCATTATTAATTGTGTTATCTCGACTTTCATGCTCTTTGTGATGTACCGAATGACCACCCCTTAACAAAGCAAAGCACTCCATCTCTGGGCTAGAGAATACCTCTGGGTTCTGGCTTTCATTAAATCTGTTCTGCTCTGTGTGTGCACAGCATTCCTTTCCCCTTAGAGAGGCTTTTAAGCAAGCCAGGCCATAAAAATATTTACATTTTTCTATAGCGTTTGGTCTGTACACAGTTAGACAAGCATGGCACCCACTAAGAACTGGTGGGACTGGGATTCCGTGGGAACGTGGCATCCTAAGCAGCAGCAGGCTGGCTTGCCTTGCTCCCCTTCCTGCACTGAGGAGACAATCACACACAGAAGTGTCTCTGTGGCCATGAAACTTCTTTGCAGGCCCCAGAAAGAGGCAGTGTGTTGAAGCTGCCTATCTAGACATAATTCCAAGCAGCAGATTGTTAACATCATTTTACTTATAGGAAAAGATATCTTTGTTTTAAAGACAGACGTGGTGTTTGTTCAAGACGTGTTTGATGCATTTAAAGCCCCACACATAGCAAGGAGATTACAGTAGGTGCCCTCAGCACTGCTTCAGGCTTTTAGTTAGAGGTGTCTCCTCTCCTGAGTCAGTCTTGATCCTTCACCTACTTTCCTGCACGGTGCTGACATCAGCACTGGGATGGATGGTGCAGGATCTGGGCTTTGGGGCTTATCTTGCAGAGCAAAGGTTTGTTGCGTGCTCGTTGTTCCCTGTTCTTTGTACCCCGTTTGCGGAGCAATCGTGGCAGCTGGGGAGTGAGAGCTGGAGAGGGACTTTCAACAAGGGCATGTACTGATAGGGCAGGGGAGAATGGCTTTCAACTGGCAGAGGGCAGGGTTAGGTCAGATATTAGGAAGAAATTCCTTGCTCAGAGGGTGGTGAGGCAGTGGAACAGATTGCCCAGGGAAGCTGTGGATGCCCCATGCCTGGAAATGTTCAAGGTCAGGTTGGATGGGGCTTTAGCCACGTGACCTAGTGGAAGGTGTCCCTGCCCATGGGAGGGGGTTGGAACCAGGTGAGCTTTAAGGTCCCTTCCAACCCAAACCATTCCATGGTTCTGTGATTCAAGGGGGCTCAATGGGAGCAACCAGGCTGCAGCATGGACACAACCCAGGGTTTCAGTCCTCAGCACTGTGAGTGCTTGCTGATGCAGGGGTTTGCTGGAACATACCGGATCCAGGTGTCCCAGTTCCACCGAAGTTCAATGGGATTCTGGCTCTAGGCACTCTGTCACATGTCCCATGCTGTTACAAGTCAGACTTGAGTAGTTACAGGGATTTTCCAGCATGCCTGGGCACCTCACTCCTGGTAGTGTCAGTGTAAGGTAGCAGCCTTGGTGTGTTTGAAAATCCCACTAAATATTTACTGCAACCCTGCTTAGCCAAACCCCTCGTCCAGGCTCCCTTTCCTTTCGACTGTGCTGGAATAGTCCTGGAGACAGAGGGAACAGAAATGCAGGAATCAGGCCCCTTGACTGTCCTGAAAGACAGTCAGATGTAAATCCTTTCCAGATGTTAAGAAAATTAGCTGTCTTCCTTCTGTTATGAGGAAAAACCTTGGACTGAATTTATATCAATTTACGTATTTATATATATCTATATGTGTATAGCTCTGGTTAAGCACAGTACACATTGCACTGTCTGATGTGTCCACTGAAAAGTCAGGAAACAGTTTCTGTAGGAGCCACAATCTATTTCCCTCTTGTACCGAATGGATGTATGAATTTCATTTTATGTATCCTTTCACAAACATATGTCTGCATAAATACAAAAATATGGCTCTATAGACTCTTATCTATCATTCCATGACTCTCATCTTGTCATTTCTCTGTGGGCTGTACGTATGATCGATCGATCGATCGATCGATCTATCTATCTATCTTAGTTTAACTCTATATTCGTTTTGGATATATCACAGCAAAGTGTTTGTGGTTTTTACAGAAATATTTCTTTTTGTTTTGACACAGACACATGTAGCAGCTTTCCAAGATGCTGCTCTGAGGAGTGCACTGAAGAGCTCTGAAGAGCTTGGAGGTGGCAGGTAGAGCGGTGGCACACCTGAGCTGCTCCTGGCTGCCCTGGAACATCCCCCTGAAGCTGGCATTTATGGTAAATAACTTCCTGCTGATGGCATTATTGCAGGAAGTACTAAATGACTCTGATGTTGAATGCTTACAGCCGTACCTTTGCTGTTACATTAACTCGATGTTAATGTAACATTAATTATTCCTGACTTACAACGCTGCTGAATGTTGATAAAGGCTGAATTGCTACTTGAAATGCTGATCCTGACAGTCTTGTGGCAGGCACTAAAATGTGATTTCCCAGTCTTAGGGGAAAAAAAGGGAATACATTACTACTCTGATTATAGCACTTCAGAGGAAACGTATTCCAGTCACATCTCATGGAGCGCTCACCTGAATCCCTCTTGCCTTCAGTAGCCGGTGCCTTTGCACACCACGTAAAAGGAATATACATTTCCCTTTTCTTTATTTAAAATTCTACGGCAGTTGCTGATGTGGATTTAGTTCAGCGTGTGTGAACAGATCCCCACAAGAAAGACGCTGTGTGTATGTGGAGCAGTGGGCATTCCCTTCACCTGACAGCTGACACATGGGAGTAAAGCTCATGGAGCAGGRAGAGACCAACTCCCACTGGTATCACCTTCCCTACAATTTTCAGTCTGAGTTTTTTGACTCCAAACTCTGCCACGGCCCGTTTCTGTGCACCCACTGTTTGTCTCAGGTATGCCTTGTGTGACACTGCCATTTTCATGGTGTAAAGAACATGGGAGCTGTGTAGCAAAGTTGAGGACTGCCAGGACTGGGAAACCACAGGGCTTAATTTCCCATTGAGCCCATCAGCTGTGTTCAGCTGTTGTCCTCCAAAATCCCCTGCTCCTAAGTGCTGCAGGAGGAAATAACCTCCATCCCCCCTCCAAAGCCTGGATTGACCTGTGTGGCAGGGGAAGGGTTGAGGGAAGGAGGAGAAATGTTTATAAAGTAGGATTTTGAGGAACCTTCTTTCACTGTCCTGCACAAGCAAACGCTTGTGGCCTTCACTGTAGGAAAAAATGTTCCATCTCTCAGGGGGTGTTTGAGGTTTCTGTTTGTTTGTTTATTTAAAAAGAAGGCATCTGGCATTTGTGTGCAAACATTAATGAGTCATTTAAAATAGACTCAGCACTGCACTTGTGAGGCTGGGATCTCCCAGCTAGAAGAGATGAGATGAGAGGCAGCAGGCACACCCTGAAGAACTGCCTTCCAAGGATGAGGAGGGGAGACAAATTTAATTTCTACCTCCCTCCTCTTCCCACCTCACCACGACTCCCAAGAGCCCTTCCAGCCTTCTGAAACCCCTTGGTGAGTGAAATCAGAGTAAAAATGAGTATGTTTGAGGCTGCTGTGCCCTCTGTAGAGAGCCCAGCACTCGGCTGTGGGTCTCTCCAAGGAAAGCAGTTTATTTCTGGCACTGCGCAGGGCCACAAATAGACCTGCTGGTGGGGAGGGAGAAGTGTGGGTTGCTCTGGCTCTGCCCTTCCCGCAGTGTCAGCTGGCAGCTGGAACCACTCGAATCCATCAAAATTCATAAATTCATGAGAAGGGAGGCTCTAAGAAGACTCAGCCGTGTTCTCGGAGGTTCCCGAGCAGCACAGCAGGCCAGGAAGCTCTGGCTGGAGCAACATTTGAAGGCCAGCAGACAGGGATCCATTGCAGTGCTGGGGCTATAGGAACTTCTGGGCTTTCTTTACAGGAGGAAATTCCCAAGTGTAAATAAAACATCTAAATCCCCAGCAGTGTAACGCTCAGAGAATTCCAGTTTCGGGAGCAAGAGATCTTCCTGCTTTAGCTTTGTCTCTGGGAAGGAGCTGTAAGCTAATCTCCCAACAGGAAAAGGTACTCTTGTGTCAGGTTGCACTTTCACCATCTGTTCTGTCACTGGCAGCATGATGATGATGCTGTGTTGGCTGTGCCAAGCACTTGCCTCCTGTAAAGCCTACACACTCCAAGATTATTAGAAAGAAGCTACTGCATCACATACAAATACTTGATTTTGTTTCCTGCTTGGTTTTGTCTGTTTCTGCTTCCCAGGCCTTTACCACAGAGAGGAAAACAAGAACTGAAGCAACTCCAGCAAGTGGGATATGTTTGAGAAACGGAGAGAGCGCTGTGTGATCCAAGCACCTGCTCAAACTTCCCCCGTGCACCCAGAGTGTTTCTCCCCTCTGTCGCAGTGAACTCATTCATCTTCCAAATTGCTTTTCGTAGATGACTGCTGAATCATGCACAGAAACACTCCTGGGAGGGAGAAAAGAGACTTCCTCAGGCAGTGCTCAGCACTGAAGGGTGGTGGAGTGGGCTTTCCTGGCTGCTGCTGCAGAGAAGGCTCAGGACATGCAGGTTCAACACCCCTGTTCATGGAAGTAGTTTGCATTTGAGGAAAAGCTAACATTTTAAAAATTTATTTTAGATAGATATAGCTTATTTCCTTTTGCCAGCAAGGCCTCTGTGTGTGGAACAGCTTTACTGTGTCAAACTGTGTCAGCTCCAGAGTTGCACCAGTGTTCATAAACCCTTACAGCTTCCATGTGGAGATGAACCCTTGGTGTCCCTCCCTCTCTGGATGTGTCAGTTCCTGTGGACAGCTGGGTCCGGGCTCCTGAGATGTAAAGGGGGAGTGTATTTCAGCCTGCCAGGGCTCTTTCGAAGAAGTGATGCAGCTGGTTCGTCTGCTGAGGCGGAGCTTGGGTGCCTTCCAGAGATTGCTCTGGTGTTTGGTCATCATCCCACAGGCCTTGGAGGGAGGGCCACTTCATTGTGAGCAGGGTGTTTCATCCTTCTGAATACTGCACGCTCTAGAGTGTGGATGGAAGGTTGGAAGTGATCCGTATAAATGTGTATACAAAGGAGAAAGTAGGCACCTTCTCAACATAGTTAAATGGATTGGGAACCAGGGTGCCCAAAATGGGGCGATGCTGCAGGGAAGGATTTCGGTGATTCCCTCTTTTAGTGCTGCTTGTGGGGCTGAAAAAGGACCAATGCTCACACAAGAGAGCAGATATCCAGAGCCAGAAATATTAGTGGTGAGTGAAGGAGTGGAAGGATGGGGGAAGTGGTTGCTGAAGGGATCACAAAGCATCCAATGAGTGTCTGCAGAGGGGCTGAGTTTCTGTACCCAGGTTAGTGCAATAATTAATCCTTTGTGATCCTGACAGATGCCTGCAGAGACGCAGAAACAAAAGATCGTGGTCTGACAGTGATTAATGAATCTTCAGTTGTCAGATTGAGAGTTTTGGAAGTGGGAAGATAAGCCCTAGGCCGGGTTGTTTATTGTGTTGGGGAAACTGCAGAGGCTGACAGTGTGGGGGGAGCTGGGCTTCAGCAGTTACTTTCCACTTACTGTATCTTGTCTGAAACCAACCTGTTGACAGAGCACAAATGGGTGTGCAATTTCTCAAGCTCTGCCTCAAGCATGAGTAATACTGAAGAAGTGACAAAAACCAGAGCCAGCCCTAGCATGTGTTGTCCTGGCATCTTTGCAGGGTAAGGAAGAGGCCAGGTGATGGCTGCAGTTCACTGCTGTCATCCGAGGCACTGTGGCATCCCTGTGAAGGAGGGAAATGCAGCTCTTGCTGTCTGTGCTCACGGCTGGGAAGGTGGAGGGGCTGTTGGGGAGCTCTTCGTGCCCCACAGGGTGGGTAGCAGAGAGGGTGGGAGCTGCGTGGGGCAGCACATGRGTGTTCCCAGGGAAAACTTGACCTGTACTGCTGCTGCAGCAAAAGGCATTACCTGGGGGACTGTGGCGCTCATCATCGTGTTTCACCCACAGGCTGCATCCCAGTGAGCTGCAGCTCCCGGGCTGCTTCCTGCTGGGAATGGGGACAGCACTCCCATGGGAGCTGGAGTGGAGATGTTTGGATGGGAGCAGCTCTGAACACACTTGGGAGGCTGTGAGTCAAACCAGGAGGCAGCGGGCAGGTTCAGGCACCTCCAGGGCTAGGCAGCAGCAGAATGGGAGTAGGGAGCTCCCAGACTGCAGTTTTCAACCAAGCTGCCCAAATTCTGACAAAATCTTTCTTAGGGTGCCTGTGCTATTTGCAGGGTACTTCACTGTAAGAGCAGCAGCCTTTAATCTCTGTGGCTCGTGTTCTCCTGTTTTGCAAAGAGTGCTGCTATCCCCGTGTGAGTGTTCCTGTAGACAACCACAACATGTAACACATAACATTGCTCTGTGGCTCTGCCTAATTCTCACACCTGTTTCCCAGCTTCTTAACGTGTAGATGCTTGTAAGTTTTTGGAAGAGGGATTTGCTCAGGAGCAAATCTCCACAAAGGGCTGGAGAAAGAGGATGGCTGTAAGCCCTGCTTAGCTTTAGTTGGTATGGCATGAACAGGGTGAGGGCTGCACACGTCCCTTCACCTCAGGCACCCAGCACTGCACAGGACCAGCATTAGTGTTACAGTCACACTTGGCCATCCTGTGTTTGCCCATTTTCCTCTGGGTGTCTGAGTTGAAGGGCTTTAATCCTTTCAGTTCTTTGTATGGAAAGCTGTTGACGCCCTGTGTCTGTCCCATGGAGGTGATGAGTGTCACAGTCTGATCCTGCTCTCCCAACTGCCCGCATCAGGGGCTCTCTGGAGCCTGTTCCAGCTCTCTTCCAGTTCCCAGCTCCCAGTTTCAGTCCTAAAGTGCTTTATTTTGTTTGCCAGATGTTTCCTCTTGTTCTCCCATTGCCATTCACTGTGACTAGTACCGCCTCATTTCTTCTCCAGAGTGACACAAAGCAAACCAGGCTTCCCACATCCCACTCCTCCCAGGCAGGGCTCATTGCCTGCAGGGGCRCCCAGCCTGCAGCACCAAGAAGCTGCTCAAAACCTTCCAGGACCGAGCTCCTTTCCATGAAAATATGGAGCCATATTCTTGGGCTGATGTAAACTGGTGTAGCTGCACTGATGTCGATCCAGCTTATACAAGCCAAAAATATGGCTTAAAGTCAGTGAATCACTCTGTTGGAATGTAGCCAGCTCTGAAGCATACCTGTCCTCATGGGAATGCTGAGAAGTGAAAGTTGCTTCCCTTTTTGACTGATGGTCCACAAACAAGCCATAGATCTGCCATGGAAGAAAGGCTGCAGTGCCATGCATTTTACCTGGTGTAAAATGTCACCGGTTCTGGAGCGGGCTAGAGATGGTCCCACTATTTATGCAGCTCCATAAATGAACTCACACATCCATCTTTTGCCTTTATTTTTTTTTCTTCTTTGTTGAAATTTTCTCATTTCTCGGGGAGAGAACCCCCAACTTGCTGGTGCCGAGAGGCTTCTTGCAGTTAGGGGTGGGGCTGCAAGACCACGGGCTCCAAACTCCACACCAAAAGAGATAAGGAGATGGAGCGAGAGGGAGGCAGGCTACCAGGCGCTGTGAACCTGGGCTTTCCCTGGGGTTGCTCATGTGTGAAATCACAGGATTTTTCCAAGGTAAAAGGCCTCAGCAGCCCTGCTGGCTGGTGGTGCAGGGGCAAGCATTGCCAGCTCTACAAAGCTGCGCCCTGGAAAGAGCCGCTGCGAGCGGAAAGTGGAGTTTATTAACTCCAGATTGTTGCAGTGGGGCTGGCATGCCAACAATAGGGTCCGAGCACAAAGGATCCCTTGCAGATATAAATCAGGGGAAGGCATCTCCAAAGGCTCCTGCCAGCCTGAGTCACACAGCCCCTGTGCCAAGCGCCAGCTGCTGGGTGGCAGCAGGCCCGCGGCTGAGTCACAGGCTCCCAGCTCAGGGGGCATTACTGCTGTCCTGATTAGCAAACCCACTGAGAATGTGCTGTGCCGACCGCAGGGCACAGGTGTCCCAAACAGAAGGCTTCTCCCTCACTCGTGGACAAAGGGAGCCTAGGGGGCAGCTGGTGAGTCTCTAGGGGAAAAGGAGGAGGTGAGCTATAGGTCCCGTGGTGGCTCAGTTGAGGAGAGGCTTTAGGGAATAGCTAAGGGATTTTCCCCTGATGAAGGAAGTAAGGCAATAGCCGTGACTGTCCCAAACGCCACAACCCTCTACCTGCCTGGAGATGTTCAGAAATATCTCTATTATGTCATTTTGTCTACAGGAACAGATGGAAAGGCTGGAAAGGTTGTCTACCCACTGTGCTTGATACAGCCCCTCAGCTGGAAATAACCTTCCCTGGAGCTGAGCCAGCACAGAGAACATGTGTGTGCACCCTTTGTCTGTGCTGGCACAGCATCAGCCTTCCTGAGGCAAGGGTGGGAGCCTGAGCCTCCCCTCGTGTGGCTGCAGCCGCTTGCCCAGCTGGCTGGCAGCTTAAAGCTCTCCTAGCTCTGCTGCATAGAGGACCCTTCACTTTGTGCAAGGTCCTTAAAAAGGGTTTAGTAGAGGGTTGGGTACATCAGGAACAGCTGTCAAATAACCCTCTTGCTGTGCTCTCCCTGTGCATTATAATGTCTCTCACTCCTTGGCTCTCCTTCAAATGCTGATGGAGTTCACTGACAGGTGAAAGGTTTCTCGTGGGTAAATGAGTAATTGTTCCTTTTCTGTTGGGTTTGTTTGGGGTTTTTTGTTTGTTTTTTACAGGGGAAAGACCATGTTTGGGGTCAGAATTGAAAGTGGAACTTTGAATACAAAGCTTTTTTTCCCCCAGAATGATCCTGTATGCTGGTCTCTCAGCCTTGTACTCACGTGAGTGCTCTAAGATACTTGAGCACTGAACAAGTTTTCTTGCTGCTACTGAGCACAGTAGGACACTGGGGAATGTGTTTTACTGTTCAAATCTGTCCTGAACTTGCTACTTTTCGTGTCGTTTTTAATAACTGATCATCTTGAACCTTCCCATTTTGCTTGGAGCATAAAAGCTTTTCATGGGGATGCTTTCCTGTTTGCACCTACCCTGAGATCTTGATGTGAATCTTTGATACCTTGTTGGTATTTCTGCAGAGTCAATAGAGTTATCATATGTATGCAGAACTTAAAATTCAGGTGAGAGCAGCTTGTGTGGGTGCAGGGATGTGCACTGCAGAGACAGGCAGAATAAAAGTTCAGTTATTTTTCTTTCCTTTTTGTGCCGCAGGACAAATCTTCCCAAAAAAATGAAGGCTTTGCCACATGTTCTCCACAACCAGCCAAATAAAATATTATGTTTGATAGCATTCAGGGTCAGAGAAATAACTCAGGCTCTGGGCTTAGCATTTTTTCTTCTTCACAATGTCTTCTGCTGGAGGATAATCTTTATAACTATGCATGTGGGGGGCCTGATCCTGACCCCCACCGCATCGGCTCTGCACTGCTGCAAAAACTGCCAAGCAGGAGGAAAGTGAGCTGATTTGGTTGCTACAAGCACTGGAAACTTCTGCATTGAAACAAGAGAAAATCAAGCTGGAGTGGGCTGGAATTATTCATAGAGCAGGCCATGTTTGAGTAACCCAGTAGTTTTCTTTAAAGACTCTGAATAGCTTGGTTTGTACAGCTTCTATTTTCAGTGTTTAAAATGGATTTTTTTTTTAACAACAATTCAGTCTTGGCTAGTTTATTTATTTAAAAAAAAGTCTGCATTGAGTTCATCCATAATTATCCACCTCTGGAATTCCAATATTGCTCATTCTCCATTTTCTCACAACTTGACAATACTCTGAGCTTTCCTCAGAGGGATGGATCAATGGATCATGAAACAGAGAACAAGGTGGAAGTTTCAGTTTTCATGACAATGTAACATTAAAAAGCACCAGGGGTTTTTTGTTTGTTTGTTTGTTTTGTTTGTTTTGTTTTGTTTTTTGCAATGATGGAGAAAAGACTGAAAACAAGAGCTGAATATACTCCACAGGCTCAGGAATGAGAAAACTATGAATAAAGAACCCAAGATCCATTGACATTTTTTGTTTGCTTGGGTTTTTCTGTTTTCAAACCAGCAAGAGGATTTCAGAGGCTTTATTTGCATGTTTATCCTTAGGAATGGCAATGCTGGGATCCTATTGAACACTGCAGGACAGCTGCTCCAAGGTGCACTGCATTTTCCCTGATCATTAGTCCCTCAATCTTCTCAAAGTCCTTCTCTTTCTACCCCGCTGAGGCTGCCCTGTGTGCCAGGCAGCTGCAAACCACACTGTGGGCACCAGGTACATCCACTGATAGAGGAAAACCCCAGGGAAGGAGGATGAAAGCACAGGCATTTCCTAGCTTCACCTTCAGCCTGCGGGACTTTGCTGTTTTGCTGCTAGTAAAGGAAATTGTATTTTTTTTTTAAATCCCTCTTTTCTCCCAGCTTTCCACAAGGATACATGCTGTTCCCCAATGGTCTCACGTATCCTGCTGTGCACCCCAAGCAAAGCCCCACTGAGGAGGAGCTGTGCTTGTCCCCACCAGCACCCTTGGAGCAGCCAGGCCACTGCTGGTGTGGGGAGGCAATGGCTCCACCTCCTTTGCTCCTGAGCCCTTTCTGCTGCTGGCTTTGCTTCTCTACCTGCTGTTTGTAGTAAGCCCTCGTCACAGATGTAAGCTCATTAATCACCCCAAGCCATGCTTCCCTGATTCCATTTATAGCTCTATTCCTTCTCTATTCCTTTTCACAGCCCCCACCTTAGTCACTACTCAGTTCTGGGAATCTGGGCTTTGCTTTTCTTTGAGCTTGGACTGGATAAAACATGAAAAAAAAGAGGAAAATTTGGAAAGGCAGACTAACATCACATGGGGGATGCGTTTAATGTTAGACTACTTGGCCTAAAGTGTATGGGCAGAAGAGTGGCAGCAAAGCTACTGCATTAAGTGAAATAAAGACCATTTACCCTAAAAAGTTAATAGGCACAGGACAGACAAACAGGAGCCCTTTCAGCCTCTTGGGATTTCTTGTGTCCTGCCAGCAGCTGAGATTGCTTTACTGCCCTTAGCACTGGTCAGTCCAGTGCTGACCCTTGGCCACCAGCCTGCCTGGGAGTCCCATGGGCAGCCCACAGGAGGAGGGGAAGGGGCATGAAATGTCAAATTCTCTGCAGAGCTGTTTGGGTGCCCAAACACGCAGAGAGGCACTTCTTGGTCTTTCAAAAGTGTGGTGGTTTGAGCACCTCTTCCCCCTCCCTCTCCACTGACTGTGGTGTCTGCAGGGCTGTTCCTCTCACACGTTCTCACCCCACTCCTCTCTGGCTGCAATTACCTCTGCGCAATAACTTTTTTTTCTTCCCTTCTCAAATATGTCACAGGGGCATTGCTTTCATTCCTGATTGGCTCAGCCTCATCCAGCAGCAGGTCTGTCTTGGAGCAGGCTGGCATTGGCTCCGTTGGACATGGGGGGAAGCTTCCAGCAGCTTCCTACAGAAACCACCCCTGCAACCCTCCCGCCCTACCAGAAACCCTGCCAACGAAACCAAACAGAGTGAGTTCTTTGGGAGATTGGAGGGAGAGAGGAGGAAAACTCCCATTTCAGGGATTGAGTCTGAAGAGCCCGACCCAGCTTGAGGCCTTGGGAAAACCTCCCCAGGCACCTCTCTTCATGTCTAGGCTCCTACATATCTTGGAAAATCTGCTTCAAAGTCGTTATTCCTTCTGTTGAGCAGTTTCTGCCTGCCCAAGGCTGGGAACAGAGCCTCAGCAGAGTCCTCCTTGCTGTGTAAAACTGCTGCCCTGGCACTGCAGAGTGAGGCTTGCACATATCCCAGCAATGACAAATGACTCCTCCAGCAGCATGTTCCTAGCTGACATGGGCTTGCAGTGGGTCTGCCAACAGCAGCTGGAGAGAGCTCTGGTCCTGGCTGGGTTTAATTCTTTAATCCTTTGTCTGACCCTAAAGCGTAGCAGTATTGCTCAGGGATGAGCTGTGCTGCTGCCACTGCTGCGCTCCTGCTGGCTTGGGGCACGGGATCCGCCTGGCCCAGGTGCGGCAGGAGCTGGCAAGATGGGCTGGCTTGCAGCACCGCTTGAAAGCTGCACAGACCTGCAGGTCTCTTGTATTTATATAATTTTGTCCGTCTCTTTCTACATCCGAAGTTTAAACATCCGTCATAAGGCAATACCGCTTTAGTGGTGAGCCAAGTTTCTCTCCTAAAACACATGTTCCCTTAAAGCCTCAGTCCTTTATTTCCTTTGTTCTGATTTATTGCTCTTGCCTCACCACATGTGCTAAGCACAGCAGAGAAAAAAACCTAGCAAACCCAACAAAACAGTCCTCTCCACCCTCTTCCCAGACCACATGCATCAGGAGTAACACCCTGAAGATATTACATCAAGGGATTCGACGGTGCACTAACTTATCTCTAATTTCTTAGCTGCCTCCAAGTAAATATGCTGATGAAGAGTGAGTGTAGGTTAATAATGTGAGGATTATGGTAAGCCCAGTAAAAGCTGCTGTGGGGAACTGAAAAAATGGGGTAGACACTAAATGTAGAGAATGGTAGTGAGATTAAAAAATAAAAATCGTTGACTGCATTTTCTAAATAGGCATTTCGTGGATATAAATTTTTATGTGACTTTTATCAGTACCTGAAACGGCCTAATTTGTCAAAAACATTCTCCCACAAAATAAAGGCCACTTTTTGGTATCCCAGCGGGAAGCATCAAGCACCTGAAGCACGCAATTGCTATTAAAAATAAAAAAAATTGTGGAAAAATAAAATAAAAATGTTGGTTGTTACTGTGAGGTTTGCAGGGCTCTTTGAAATAGAAAAGTTCTATTGCAGTTTTTGTTTGGGATGCTCATATTCAGGCCTGTTAACTGCATTAGTTAACAAAGCAGAGCATTCAAAAGCTTGTTCAAGGGCATATTTGTCTTTTTTTAAATTTCTTTTTCTTTTTTTTTCCAATTTTTTTTCCTCCTTTTTAAATGGAAACAAACCTTCCTAGCAGAATATTTTACAGAATCTGCTTCCTGGGAACCAAAATGGGGCAGCAGCTGTGTTTTCAGCAAATTGCAACATCTCCCTGCAGGGCGGAGGCACGTCTTGTCACAAGTGGTGCTGGTAGCAAAACCTCAGCGACAGAACCTACTGGCACCTGCCTGGCTGGGGGGCTGCTCACCCCTCTGAGGTGAGCTGGAGGCACAATTTCTCTTGGGTTCTTTGAAGAAAGAGCTGAACACCAGCCGAATTCAATGAACTGAAGCTTCGGCAAACCTAGACCTGAATTTGAGCGAATTTGGGCCAATAGGTGGGTTTTAGTGAAAACTAAGTCAAACTTTGACCCCAAACCAGCAAAGCTTTCTGATTTGGAACATCTCTTGAGGGTTCAGTGAAGCCAGGAAGTCGGGGATGGGGATGACACACGAACTCAGCGCTGGTGCAGAAGTCTCATCTAAATCCTAGTCAAGACCAAATCTTAATATAAAATGATCAGACTGCTGCTTTGATGAAACTCAGAGCACAAGTGCTGTAAAATATTTATCATTGAGCATCTTTATAATCATAATAATCCAATGACTTTAGACTGCTTTCAGGTCCGACCAAGCAATGCTTAAAGTAGTGAACTTGCTACCAAAGTCCAGTAAATTATTTGTATTTATATGACTTGTGGGGGTTTTGGAAATTTTCTGAAAGGGCAAACTCTGTTTTGTTTAGGGGAAAAAAGGCAAACCATGCTTGCCTCRCTGAAAACTGCTTGTGAGAAGTTCTTTCTCAGAAAGACTTAAGAGMCTTGGGCCCTTTTTTGTTTTCTTAGAAAATAGGAAATGAATTTTAGCTCTGCAGTTGATTTCTTAAGTGACTTGCYTTCTATGATCACTTTTGGGTTCTGGAATGCTGCAGAAATTATCTGAGGGCATTTTCAACACTTCAAAATTAAAATCAAATTGCTTGAAATCGTGCCAGCATTTTAATGAAAATTATTTTCTTTAAACAAACACTTGAGGACTTTCAATATTTTTTTTTAATCACAAGAGTATTCTTAACCCAAACACCTTTTCTTTGTGGTTTTTCAAGGACCCAGCCTGCACTGCTAAAACCAGATGTGTCTTAGGATGTAATCAAATTCAAGATCTTTTCAGCTGAAAACTAGATGAGCGGGGAGCACTCATTTTCACACAGCACAAAGTCGTAAGTAGGTGTGACTGCAAACACCATCTTTGCCTCTGTGCCCGCAGAAACGTCTGGGCAGAAACACCAGCAAAGGCTCCTGCTGCATGGGGAGGGGTCAGGCACAGAGCTGAGCTCCTGGGGCCTCTGCAGCTCCCAGCACCGAGCAGGGAATCGTGGAGGCAGGGGCTGGCTGTAAAATTAACCTGCCTGTGCAGATACTCTGGTACAAAGCTTTCCGTGCAGTGGAGATGAGCCACAGAAGCTGCTGCAGATTAAGGAGAGAGGAATTGGTGCAGCCCTTGCATCTTTCACAGAGCTCAGGAGATGTTGCATGCAGGCAGAGAGTGAGTCTGGCTGCCAGGAGCAGCACCAAGTCCGGAGATGTGAAGCACTGGAGGTTCTACACGGAGCTCTTCCAACACTCAGGGCATGGCTGGCTCTTGCTCTTTTCCCATGCAGTGGGATTTAGCTGGCCCTGAGGTGTTCCATGGACTCTACAGCCTCCCATGCACAGGTGGGCTTGAGCTGCAAGCCAGAGCAGCCAGGAGCTGCTGCAGAAACCTGGAAACCCAGGGGCTGGTGTTTCTGGCAAGGTCCGTCCAGGCCAGTGTCTCATTCCTGCCAGAGGGCAGCAGCAGCTGCCCAGGAGAGCAGTTTGAGAACAGGATGTGTGTGACAAGGACATTCCCTGATGCTCTCTTCTAGCTCTGGGATTTTTAGAAGCACAGGATTTCCGTGGGGCTCTGTGACCCTGACTTTCTCCAGGGACACCCCAGGACAAGCTCCAAACGTGGGCTCTGAGTGCCAGCCTTGCTCCTGCCCACGGGGCGAGGTTTGTAGTGGGGGTGTGTGAAAGCCCCCAGTGCAGGGGCTTCTTCTGGAGATTGGTGGCTTCCCTCAGGCAGCTTGTGTGRGGCAGGAAGCATTCTCTGTGGGATTTGGGATGGTTTTTTATCTCTTGGGTGCTATTGGTTGCACTCAGTCCACCGACAAATGCTTTTACCAAGTGCTGTCATYCCTTGGCTGAGAAGAACGTGTGTGAGTAAAAGTGGCCATGCAGCACATGTGATCCCAAGGCTTCAATGTGTTTCTCCAATATATTAGATTTTCTGATACTCACTTGGAGATTAACCACATTAGAGCAGGCTGCCTACAAGATGAATTTCCCGTTAAAAATGTTGCAATATCCCCAACTTTCCTGGCCTTTTCCTGCGGCAATAAGTAAACTCTTTAAAGAGCTGGTAGCAAGGGAAACAGTTTAAGTCTTAAGAAACATCTCCCTATATATAACTATGAAAGTTACAACACTTTGTGATCTAGAGAAGCTACAAACAAAAAAAAGGTCCATAAAACCCTTTCAGCCCTATGGACATGGCAGCCCTTCAGAAYGTGACTCCAGGATACTCTTCTCGGACAGATATTGCCAGAGATTGTGAAGGGAATGCTGTTACCCTCAGCTTGCTTCTGCTTCGCTGTCTGGTCCTGGCTGGGGCTGGAACTGCGGAGATGTGAGCGCAGATAGGACCTCCCAGAGGCTTATGCTGGCGAGGAAAATGCTGGCTGGGAAAAGGACGTGGAGCATGTCCAAATAAGAAGAGTCTGGAAGGAGTTTGTAATGGTCTGTTATTTCACTATTAGCTGGGAGATGTGAAATTTCCTTTTCCGGATGAGCACACTTCGTGTTTTGCATAAGAGAGCAATTGCGTCTTGTAAGACCTAGCATTTCTGCTAATTTAATGAGCTGTCCGTACAAATGGACTGCATTAGTCATTGGAAAGACCTTTTTCAAGTTCCACAAGCATGTTTTAGACCTCTTGAAAAAGCCAATAGCATGCTGGACTTTCACAAGCAGAAAGACCTTCCAAAGTATGCAAGTTATTCCTGGCATGTTGTATTCTCAACATGTCAAGGAAACATGGATTATTTTTACACAAACAGGCAAATCGAAATGGTTCCTTAGCAAGCTCCCATGAACGTTCTTGGGGCCTGAGAAGGARAAGAAAAAAAAAAGTAAGAAAAATCATTGCGGTCATTGCTTCTGAATTAGGTTTCTTAGATGGATCATGTTGTCACACATTCAGAAGTTCATTTGCACCAGTTTGGACCTCTGATGAATGACAGAGGGAGTGAAGGATAAAACAGAAAGGAAAAACAAGGATCAGGAATTAATCGAGATATTTTATACTTGAGTGGACTTTTTTTTTTGCATACTGTGAATTTATCTTCAAATGGAGACTGCGACAAACTGCAGACACTTTTAGAAATTCTTTTTAATGGCCTTTCATTGAAAGGTGACATGTAGGTGTCGAGAGGAAAAGGACCTCTGGAGCTGACCAGGTCAGCGTGGAAAGGACACGCCAACATCTTGCTGGAAACCACAAAGCAGCACAGCAGGAAGGTCCCTGGAGTGTCCTCAGCTCCCCCGACACTGCAGCACGCGAACTCGGCCGCACATTTCACAAACACTGGAGGCTGTTTTGAAACTCCCTGTTGTGGATTACAAATGCTGACTGCASTTTCTAGGCAAAGGCAATCAGATATCACAGCTCTGGCCTCAGCTCTGTGTTTTACGACTGAGCTTGTGGTACTGTGTAAGGTAACAYGTTGGATTGCCTCAGCCAAAACCCAATTGTGACACCCACCAAAGCAGAGTCCTGTGATCATGGTAAAACAATAAAAAGTACTGCCTGGCCTCAGCATTTTTTCCATTTTAGTGCAGAGAAGTATTTTCCCATACAGTGRAAGGATTTTTAACAGAAAAGAGGTGTAAAGCATGCATAAATATTGACAATTACCGTGCATCTTCATCCCTAATTGCTTCTCTGGGTAGCCTCTGTTTACTGGTTCCACACTCAGGTTCAAATTCAGGAACAGCACTTGGGCTTGGTGGAGACACAGCCAGCTGTGTTAAGCTTTATTTTGACCCAACTACTGTCAGTAATGCTTACACAGATGAACACCAATACCTATCAATAATCGTACCTTTACTCATGGGGAAGGTAGTTGTATTGCAAATACTTTATCACAGGAAAAATTTTAAAAAAGGGAAGAGGGAGCTTTTGTGTAGCCAAAACCTCCAGCAACTGGGTGCTCTTGGGGATGGTGCTGTGCAGGGCTGGGAGCTGGACTCGGTGACCCCTGTGGGTCCCTTCCAACTCAGCTCCTTCTGTGACCTGTCGATGGTTGCTGCACCACAGGGACAGTGCTGCTGGGTGATGCGCATTGCATCTGCATGAAATCAAAGTTCACACTGCCTTCTCTATTTTCCGTTTCTTTTCTTAACCTTGCGCCTAAAATTTGCCMTCTCTCCTCTGGCAGGCCTCAAGAACAAGCCCTGAATGTGGTGCCAGCACAACAGCAGTGAGAGAAACCAAGACAAGTACCTCCAAGACAAGTAATAAATGGTATTGTTATTTCCTATTGTTCATCTGAATCTTTGCTCCTGAGAACTTCAGTTGAATCCTAAATTTTCCTTTTATTTTTAAGCAGAGCATCCAGCAAGTTAACAAACAGCATCACAAGGAGGTCCTAAGATGGGGCTTGCTCCAGTTTTCCTGCTGAGCATCTGTTTAGGAATTGCTGCTAAAAAAAAGTCAGAGAGGTTGGTAGTTGCTGTGCTGTCACATGGCAGAATCTGCTTAGCATTCTTGGAGGGAAATTATCCAGTGCTGCAACTCGCAATTTATAATTGGTTGCATATTAATATCTAAAAAAGGCAATAAAATCCACTGTGTGTTTAAAAAAAAATAGTAAGTAGGAGTATTACAAGCTGAGCAGTGAAAATCTGGAAGACTTCTTGGCTGGAGCAGGGCTGTGTGCAGTGCTGCTTCTCCCTTAATTACAAGCAATTCTAAATCATCTCCTTCCTTCAAGGAAGGATTTTCTTCAGCGTTTGTGTTAATTTTAATCTTGCTAACGTGATACTCTCTTGGAAGCTCTCCCTTGTGTCCTAACAGTGAGACGTGCTGCCTCTTTTGTCCCTGCCCTTTGGGGAAACACAGTTACTGCTGCTCGCTGCCTCAGCCCCGCTGTCGTGACTATCAGTACACCTCCCCTGAAAGCAAAAGAAACCAAAACCCAGCAGCAGCATTGTTCTTCCCCCCAGAGTTCACTTTTATTTGTAGTATTTAAGCTAGACTGCACAAGTGCTCCGTGAAAATCAGGGGTTTAAAATGTATGGTGCTGTATTAGAGTGGAAAGCTTGTTATTCAGCACACTAATTATTTCTGAGTCACTGTATTTATGAAATGTCATGTAATAACTACTTCACCACCACGCAAAATAAATAGTGCAAAAGCAGGCACTTTATGATTTTGACATTTTAGTGTATAAACATATTCCTGAGCCTCTCGGGGGGCCACTGGGAATCCGATAATGTTTTTATGACTTCTAAAAAATGACATTGAATTTCACAATCTGTAACACRCCATATATATCGTTAATGCTGCACATTTTATTACAGCCTCAGTGGCTTCTATTGCAAGCGTCAGCTGCAAAGAGCAAACCTACAAAGGTAGGGTTTTGGAACTGGGGGGCAACAATATGGGGGAGTAAAACCTTGCAGTGCTCACATCAAGGCCCTTGGACAAGCTGTAATGGTGTGTCCCAGGCCATGCTGGGACACCAGAACTGCCCCTCGGCTTTTTTTTGTTTCAGGATGGATTACAAAGCCCTTGCTGAAGGAAGCTTTCTGCTCACACTTGTCACTAGAGGATAAGTACATTTGGGGGTTTCTCAGGCCCTGTGTGAATGACCCATTAACTCCAGAGTAACTGGGACACCTTGAGTGACACACCGGGAGTGAGTACAGAGGGGAAGGAGAATGGGTCGCTGCTCCAAGTGGACTTCTGGGTAGTCCCACATGGTCTCTGAGAACAATGGGTGGACTCTTACCAGAACATGCAACTTCAGAAAATATTGTGCCTAAACCCAGGCCTTTTGTGCTCCTTTGCAGAGCTTGCTTGGTGCTACAAGAGTTGTGGTCATTTACTTGAGTGCTGGGAGAAGCAGCTTTTGACACAGTTATCCAGCACCTTTTGGGAAAGGGGCAAGGGATGYTGAGGCAGATGCAGCTTCAGAAAAACTCAAATTGTCACTGAAAACAAGAGGAAGCCAAGGCAGCTGCTGCACGATGGGGTCAGCCCTCCCCTTCCTGACTCGGGGCAGGACAGCAGCCTCTTGTCGGTGCTGCCAGTGGTGCTGCATCCAGCTGGTGTCYGGTCACTGGTGGTGTCCCCAGGGATCAGTGTTGGGCCCAGTCCTGTTTAATGCCTTTCCTGATGATCTGGATGAAGGGATCGAGCGCACCCTCAGTCAGTTCACACTCAACACCAAGTTGGGCGGGAATGTCGATCTGCTCGAGGGCAGGAAGGCTCTGCAGAGGAACCTGGAGAGGCTGGATCCATGGGCCAAGGCCAACAGCRTGAGGTTCAACAAGGCCAAGTGCCTCATTGGACACAGTAATCAATGACTGGACATGGTGCTCAGTGCTATGGTTTAGTTGATGAGGTGGTGATTGGTCAGAGGCTGAATTTGATGATCTTGGAGGTCTTTTCCAACCTAAATGATTCTACAATTCTATGATTTTATGTTGTATTTCTTTTCTGACTTTTCTATAAATAAAAGCAGCTATTAAGAATGCCTCTGACTATTATATGCAAGGATAAGTGTTTGAGATACATGAGAGATACTCAGGGAATTGGTAAGTCTTCACTAGAAAAAAATGTTCTGAGATCAATTTCCTGATTCAGTAGTGAAGTCCTCATATCATATAAAATGTAATGTGATTGTCCATGGCCCTAATAAAATCTTGACTTTTCCACCAAGCTTTCATCTATAAAAATCAAATTTAGCTGGCATTCGTCTGCATTTTGAAAAGGATAGGGATTTTTTGAAATAGATATGATAGTAATCCTTTATGGTACATTAATATAGGAGAACAATAATTTGTTGCATTTTCTTCACACAGAAACAATCAGCTAGGAAATGTGCATAATAATTGTCTTTGTCCTTCATTGTCACAGGCCATTAGCTAATGAATTTAAGCTGTACTTGGCTCTTGCTCCGAAAAGAAAACCACATTAGAGATCTTGTAGCCTTGGTATTATATAAAACCTTTCAGTGGGTTTTATTTTAGTCTCACTGAGGTGATGCTGCCCTGGGCTGAGCAATCCATTGCAATTTTGTGGTGAGCAGTGAGGTCAGCACGGTCTGATGTAGTGGGTCAAGCCAGCTGAAGGGCATCTGCAGTTATTGAAGTTGCCAGGTGCCAGACCCTTCTTGTTTGGTTCCTTATACTTTGGCCAAACTTGTCATGCCTGCTTTTGGGACAGATTCAGGTTCGTCTTTTGAGTGGGAAGATTTGTTAAACTCATTCCAGCAGTACCAAGATTCATGCTARGGAAAATAAGTAGTTTGGACAATGCTTTAAATAAACAACAGGCTCACRTAAGTTGTTCAGCTTTACTGCCTATGCAGTTTGCCCTCTGAAAAAAGAGGCTRGCAAAAGAAAAGCCTGGGATGGAAGAAGCAATCTTCACTGTCCTGAGCAATTAGGAGCTGTTGCTGCTGCACTGGGCACCGGGATCTGCAGGCCAGCAGAGGGGTGCAGCGGGATTGCTCTTCGGGATGCCAGCTGCTGCAGCTTTCCAAGAGAAACTCCTGCTGCCCAGCCATACTGGGACACACCAGTCCCCCAGCTACTCTGTCCTAGTCCCCAGCTGGGACACAGCTAGGAAATGACACACCATTCCTGCTGCTTCATGCGTTCTGCCTGTTCCCAGGAAAGACACAACCCATGAGTTCACTTGGGTTGCTCCCAGATTGGTGTGCAGAACAGCAGGAGCATGAGACAAAATCCATGTCATTTGTGTTGGGCATCTTATCAGTATCAGAAAAAGGACCCGAAACCTTTTTATCCCCATAACCAGACTCTGGGGTTTCCATGGCCTGCAGCCCTCATTCGGTTGTACCGTCTGCCTACTCGGGCAAGAGTTTTAATAGATAGTGCTGGAAACGTTCTGAATGCTATAGCCCAAACCATGGTGTAAAAAGAGCATGACTTGCAGCAGAATCAGTGTCTGGAAAGCTTTGGTGCTCCAAGGTGTGCCGCGGGCAGGTGCCAGGTAGCAGCGATCACCCGTTTTCCTAAACCGGCAGCACTTGCAGCCCAGCTGACAGAGGTTGACTCGCACCAGAAGTGAAGTCAATATGCATGAAAGGACTCTTGTTCTTCTTCAGTGGAGAGCATAAAGACATACTGTCAGACAAACTAATCTCTCTCTGATAATTTTCTTCTCAACATCATTGAACTGTCATTTCTCCTGGGCTTTGCCAGGCTGTTTGACATATCCGTTGTTTCCCAAAACAGACAGATTTTGCTAGCTTGGCTGATACAGGAATTTCTGCCAGGAAGAGTGATGCTGAGATGCATTTACCAGCCTTGTGCTGTTGTTGTGCAGGTCCTTTGCTGAGCTCTGGAGCCCTGGTTAGGGATGAAAGGAAGGTATCTTGGTGATTGATTAGCTTGCATCTCTGAGTGCAGACATGGAATCATTCCCAATGCCTGACCCAGGCTGGGAGCACATTTGCTGGGGTTTTGGGACTCTACATTTTTTACTGGAGAGAAACACATTTGTACCCCAAGATCTTTCATTTCAAAACTAATGATTCAAGGTGGCCCCTGTGTCACCTAGCTCGTTAGGAAGTAGCCTGAACTAGAGATTTCCTTTTTTTTTTTCAATTGTCCCTCTACAGGGTTGACAAAGCAGTCATATGTGAAGAGTCAGTAAGGTTCCTAAAACTAGCCAGAGAAAAAAAATATTTGAATTTCYTATCCCAAGGCTGTGGTTGAAAGACATCTACATTGAACAACCTCCTCCTTCAGCCAGGGACTCACTGAGGACTCTGCTGTAGGGATAAGTGGCCCTTAAGGCTGCATGTCCTCCATAGCTCTGGCAGAGGAATTTAGCAGAAATGAGATTGTTAAGTGGGGCAAACTGGAAAAGCTCARACAAGACCATGATCTGGCAAAATGAGTCCTACATCCCATTTGTAGTTAGCTCTTTTATTTTTGGAAGCTAACTGTCCCCATGTTTTCTGACAGTGGGACTTTAATATATACAGTTTAAAAAGTATATAGGGAGATCAGTGATAACTTAACTCTGTTAAAAATAACTTGCAACACCATTTAAATCCCTGCGGCTTAATCTGGGCATAGTGAAGACAGTTTCTGAGTCTGGAATTATCTAACTTGGCTGTGATTATCTAGTTTAATTTCCAGATGAACCAGAGATATTTATCTAAACTGGGTGGCTGCTGAGATATAAAAAGTAGGAACAGGAAACTTTGCAGTCAGTTTTACAGCACAGCTAATTGCYTGTCCTTTCAAAGCTGAGTATCTCCACACCATCTCACGCCTGCCCAACACCATTACTGCAAACACTTGTCCACTTGCACGTCTCGCCTCTGTGAGCAGGTCCCGGGGGCTCATTTTCATTAGCTGTGACTGTGATAATTGTACACCTTCTGCAGGGGGAAGGCCACAGCACACGTATTTATCTCCACTCTGTGCTTTTAGACATTTTTCCTCCAGCACCAGTGTCCCATTGTGTGATGTCTGGGATTCTGGTTGTACAAGTCGTTAGCTACAGATTTCCCCTTAGTCTGGGAGGAACACTGTTCTGCATAACAGATTGCCTTATCACATCTGCAAGGTAATTGCTTCTCCACTGGCTTCCAAGAAGGCCTCAGATTTGATCTATGATGGCCTGTGCATTCCTAATGCCTGTACTCCAAGGAAATGTACCCCTGATACTGATGAACTGCGTGGATGACTGATGGTGTAGATCCAAAGTTAACCAGGCATTCTCTTGAAAGGTGGCATATGTTATATCTGGGCAAAGAGGAGTTTCCTGCATAATCTTTAGAGACAGCTGTGTTACATTTTATGATTTCTCTGGTAGTTACAGAAATACAGATAAACGATTTTACATTTTTCCAGCTCGTTATTCTGAGTGCACGTCCAGCTACTGATTTTCTGATAAACAGGATCACAGTAGGAAAAAAATGCATGGGCTGTACAACCTTCAGTCCTTGACCTTCCCGCCACTGAACCTGCAGTTTCCTGAGGTGCCACCACGAAGCATCTCCAGCTGGTCAACTGGGGATTTGTCACAGCCAGCATCATGTAAAACGGGTATGGGAGCTAGGAAACAGGTCYTCCTCTGAACTTGCTCCATCTCTTATTTTCTTCCCTAGCTCTTGGAAAGAGCTCCACTTGGCTCCAGCCTCCCATCAGGGAGTTTGTGGAGAGGGATAAGGTCCCCCCTGAGCCTCCTTTTCTCCAGACTGAGCCCCTCAGCTCCCTCAGCTGCTCCTCACCAGACTCGTGCTCCAGACCCCTCCCCAGCTCTGCTGCCCTTCTCTGGACACGCTCCAGCACCTCAGTGGTTTTTTTGTCCTGAGGGGCCCRAACTGAACACAGCACTCGAGGTGTGGCCTCACCAGTGCCCAGTACAGGGGGTGATCTCTGCCCTGCCATCATGTGCTGTTAATTTTAAAAAGAGACAGAGAAAGGCATTCTTTGCCCCATTAGTGCTGCAGGATGTCGTATACAAGCACAATTATACTCTGCAAAAAGGCTAGGCAGACCACACAGGAAGGGTATTGAAGAACTGGAAAGGGTACAGGAGACACTAAGCACGATAAAAAATTGAAAGTTGTTATTTATGGACAAAGTGAAGGTTGCTTCTTTTTTTTCTTCAAGTGTGGTTTTTTGATTTTTTTGTTTGTTTGTTTGTTTGGGCTTTTTTGGTTTTTTTTTGAGAAGAGAGAAACGAGGGCCACTAAAAGGTGTAAACAATTTCATAGGTATCAGAAGGTTATGACAAAACTCATTCAGACCATTGCAAGGAACTAGCAGGGGAGGTGATAATAAACCTGGAGAAAGCAGACTAATCCAGATTGTTCTGATGCAGAGCAGGGAAATGCTGTCGTGGAGTCTCCACCGTCAGTGCCCCATCTTTGGTCTTGCCTCCACAGGCTGAACTGCACCGCGACTTCTGCATTTCAGGAATGCGACTCCTGTCCTTGACCTCTTCTGCAGACAAATACAGCATGCCCCTTACTGCTGAGTGGTTTGGGAAGAATGTCAGCCAGACAAGAGAGGGGAGATAAATCAAAGACAGGTGAGGATGTTTTCCATCTGCTCTTTTTTGAACCGTCCTGCTTGACTTTGCCTACAAGACTTTGGGCAGTGGAGTTAAGAGGGGCAGGGCAGGGGGTGCCTGGTGCCTCTGGGGTGGCATAATGAAGCTGGTCCCAGGAGAGCAAAAGGGCTGGGACATGAGGCTGCCGCTCAGGGAAAGGCGTTTTGGGTACCCCTTCTGGCACAGAGCCTGGAGGAGAGGCACAACAGGGTCTTACCACATACAAGTGTGGGCTCCAGCCACAGCAAAAGAATGAGAGAACAATCAATCCATAAAAAACAGGTGCCAGTGAGTTACCCCAGCCCCTGTCTCTGCAGATTCCTCTTGGGAGCAGGGCTCTCCAGGGGAAAAAAGCTCTGGATTAGGAGGTTTAACCGGGTGAGTGCCTGTACACAGATCTGCTGGGACCCGGCCTGGGCTAGGAATGCTGTTGGTCCATAGGCAAGAGCCAGGCTGGGCTGTCTGCCTCAGCCTGTGCCAGAGTGCTAACAAAACACAAACCCACCAGAGCACATCCCAAAATCTACTTCTTTTGCTGACAAGGCAAGAGCAAGTGGTGATGCTTTTATGCCTCGTGCCTTAAGCACAGCTGGGAGTATTGCTGAAATGATCTGCTTTCCTTCCAGGCTATGATAGGAGCTGGGTTGTCTGATTCTGCAATGTGGGAATTGCCTTTTCTCGGCTGCCAGTCTCAAAGTCGAGCTTTCAGAGCACAAATAAAATGGGATATTACACACACACCCACACCCCCCCCCCCTTTCAACTGTCGCTGGTATTTAGCAGAGGGAATATTCAAAACATTATTCCATCCAATACAGGATGGCTGTCGGGTGTTACCAGATCATGTGAAAAGACATATGAGTGGAATTTTTGCAGCAACAAACAAGAAACAAAACAAGGGAGGATTAAAACATTCTTTTTTTTTTGCTATATATGATTTGTTATGTTTTTATATATATATGTATATATTAATTACTGTTGGGATGTGAAGAAACTAAGAACAAGAGCAGACAACGTAGCATTACTTGTTACAGAACTGAATGTTATGGTGTCAAGCACCAGTTAGGGATGTGTTGGGGAGCAGCAGGATGGTACTTCGGTACTTTACACAAATTACTGCGGTCAGTGCAAATTCTCCACCACCTTCATTAACATGGGATCAAAGGTTTGATTGGAATACAAGGAGGTTTAAAATGTGGCAGGTGTAGGCAACCTCATGTACACAGCCCTTTGCCTCAGAAAGTGGAATGTTCTTGCAAATTTGAYATAATCCAATTCGTTGATTTCCTCAGTGACATTTCTGCAGGCTGATGTAGAGGGACAGGGAAATGGAAATTTATGACAGCTATTCCTAGCAAAGGTCATTACTTTATTGGTGAACAACCTGTCCTTAGTCATGCTGATGAKGAGGCGTTGAAGGATAAGGGAGGGGCTGGAGAGCTTTAAAGCTTGACAGGGAATAACAGAAATAGAGTATAGATCATCTCTCTACTGGGATCAGGAAGCTTGAAATCTCCCACCATSAGTCAAAGCCAGGGAGCAGGAGGCAAAATCCAGAAAAAAAAAAATACATGAAGATTTCTGTGGAGATTGTGAGAGATSCATAGGAAAGGAAGGCAGCAGATCTGACAGGAACATGGTTTAAATAGATTGTGTCATACACATTATGTATCTTTAAAAAATCAAATGGCATCTACCTATTCATCACATGACTATTTTTCCTGCTTGCAGAAGAGAAGGTATTTGACACTGTACATAAAATGATGCCTCATTTTTTTCGTAATCAGAAGGACCCTTCTGGGAGTCACACAAGAGTTGTTCACTCAGCCATTGACCTTAGAAGTGAGCACTGGGTACTCTGGTGTAACTAACTAGCTTTGCTAGTTTTCACCATCAAGCTCATAATATAGAATTAAGTAAAAATGTGCCTATTTCCCCCCAAACCTTGGCTCAGATCCTGAACCACCCTCTCTCCACAGCTGAGCTATGGTGTGAGCTGGGTCACTGGCACAAGCCAGGCTTGTGCCCAGCAGGACCAGTCAAGAGATCCCTGCAATATGGAAATGAAGTCAACATGGGGGTTCCTTGCTGACCCATCTAAGTGCTCTGACCCAAGGAAGGGGTGTGGGGTTCTCAATCCATGCCCTTCTTAATCCCTTTTTGCCATTTATTGGCTCCTCTGGGCTGCAAGCTGCCAGCAGAAGTCACAAGAGCTTTTGAGTTGGTCTGGTGTAAGGCTCAGTCCAGTAACCTGAGAATGCTGTGGTGGCCTTTAGCTTCCAATCTGCAGCTGAGGATCTTGCCCTTCCTTCCACAGCAATTCCTCACACCCTTTGCAATCTCCTAAGGCTTTCCCCAGAGTTGCACAAACTGAGGATTGCAGCTCTTAAAAACTGTAAAACAAATAATTTGCAGGATAACTGCCTATGTTGTATTTCTCCCCACACAGCAAAGGAAAAAGCAGCCTTATGCCATGTACCTCCTAGGCCTGGTGTAACTTGAATCTAAAAGCTATGAAGGAAATGGAAAATGTTAATAAATAATGATGTTTGAAACACAAGTCACTGAACAAACCACGAGACCTTCTGTGTTTATTCCACTGGACAGAAAATATCTGTCTCAGTTTGAGGAAAATAAGACCTTGGCCTTATTGGTCCTATGTCTTAGGAATTAGCCTGGGTGCTGCAGGCTGTTCCGGAAATAAATCAGAGAAGCTCACAGATTAACTTTTAGTAATATACTCAGAATAAAGACAACTTTTGAAATAAAATCAGCACAACTGATTACTTGACATTTCTCTGGTATGAAGAACCAAGGATCTGCTCAGGGCCACTGGAATTGCCTTGTTTGATCCGCTTTACAGCTGCCAGTTTTCCACCTGGTGTTTTCAAAGTCAGAACCAAGCATTTGTGTGCTCCATACTGCATGTTCTCAGCTTGATGCGCTCTGGAAATCCTGGCCTCATTTCCCAAATCCTAAGCAGTGATCTGCACTTAAAAAACCAGCRGTGTCTCCCTCAAGTGTGTTGGAATTACGCTCTGTGACTAGACCAGCTGCAAAACTGGGACAAATATTTTAAGACAAATGTGCAAAATTTTCAACTTTTAACTTGAAAAATATTCAGGGGAAGGAAAAGAGGAGGATTTCCGAGAAAATCTGTCTGAATAGTACAACTGTCTGTCACATTCCAGTGTAACACTTTAAAAAAAGGAGAATCACTACCTCTTCCAGGACAGCTCCAAAGGAACGCCCTCTGGCAGCTCGGGTAAGCACCGAAGACTAACACATTATAAGCAGAGGGCTGACCTTTTCAATAGCCCAAATATTCACCCTCTCCGAAGTAACTGAGCTCAGCTCAGGCCTGTGGCCATCCACACAGTCATTCTTTCTCTTTCACTCCAGCCTCTGAATGCTGGCAGCCTCTGTGACATGCTAGCACAGCGAGAGGCAGCTTAGGGGAAAGGAGGAAAACACTGGGATAAGGAGCTTCCCAGTCTGTGGATCAGGCTTGGACTCCATTTGGTTTGTCACGGGAAAGAACACAGAGGACTGCAAAGCCCCGAGGCTTCAATTTCACAGCTGCTCTCAGAGCTCCACTGCATTATCTTCCGTATTTCCCTGTGCTTCCACTTGATAGCTGGCTTAGTTTCTGACTTGGCTGGCTGATAGGTTTAGGATTAGCTCCCACAGATCACGCATCCACCTCGTCCTGACTCTGAAATTCGCTTATTGCAAACGGTGCTTTGGGATCCCGAACTCAAACACACCTGTACGGGTGTCCAGAAGGCACGTGGGCAACAAGCAGCGTGAACCAGAGTAAAGCCACCGCTTAACTTTACATTAATGCTGGAACCCAGCATCGAGGGTTTACATCTGGGTCCCGACACGTCCTTCATYGGCACTGTAGGAGAAACGTTCAGCCAGCCTGGCTACGGGGAATTCACAGCCACATCCCACAGGGATCACGCCCCTCACTGCTCCGTTCTCCTTTGTAGGTACTTTTACACAAAACTGCGCAGAACCTCCAGTCCCCGGCGGCTGGGTGCCGTACCCCGACCACGCAGGTTAAACCAGCAAAGAAACAGCGTCCTGCCTGCGGTATTTCACTTGCATCAACTTCCCATCCGCACCCGAACTCCGGAGCCCATAAAGGACCGGGGCCTGTGCTGCAGGACTCGCGTCAGGCCTGGCGCTCGACCGACCCTCCTCACGGCGGGCCCGCCGCGCGGACTGTCCCTCGCCGTGGTTCCTCCTCCCCTCCCGCCGCCTCCATCCGCGGCCGCTCGCTCCCTTCAGCCGCCCCGCGCCCACCTCACGGGAGGCGTCTGTGATTCCCACCCCAGCTCCCTCCAGCCCCAGCCCAGCCCTGCCCTGCCCTGCCCTGCCCTTCCCTTCCCTTCCCTTCCCTTCCCTTCCCGCCGCTCCCCGGCCGTGGGGCGGCGGCACCGGCGAGTCCCCGAGGCCGCGGCCACACCCCTGCCCTGACAGCGCCACGCCCACCCGCGCATTTAGGAAGCGCCGCCGCCAATCGCTGGGCGACTTGGCGCTGACGGGCGGCCGCGCTGACCTATCGAATAGCTCCTCCTCGGATACCTCCTCCTCGGGCCCTGTGGCCAGTCAGAGAAGAGCTGGGGCCGGGGGCGGGAGCATCTTGTCTCACCTCCTCCCCCTCCGCGGCGCGGCTGATTGATGGGCGCCTCGCCCAATGGGCTGCGGAGGGCCCGCAGCGGCGCCCAATGGCGCGGTGGGAGCGGGCGGAGGGGCGAGCGGCGGGCGGCGGGGGCGAGGGGAGCGGCGCGCAGCGCCGGCAGGAGGGCGATGGTGGCGTGAGGTGCGCTGCGACCCGCGCTGTCTGCCCGGCCGGCGGGGGGAGCGGCGTGTGCGCGGTGCTCGCCATGAGGCTGCGGGAGGACGGGGATAGCCGCAGGGCGCTGCCGCCGGCGCGGCTGCTGCAGTAATGGGCAGCGCCAGCGCTGACTCTCGCCTGCGGTGTGGTGCCAGCGCGCCCGCCCGGCGGGACCGCCCGCGAGGAGCCGGCGGCAGGTGAGTGCCGCGCTCGGGGAACCGCCCCGCCGCCCCTGCCCTCCCGCCGCGCCCGGGGCCGCCGCTCCCCGTCTTGCTCTCCGCCGCTGGCGTTTTAATTTTTAAACTGCTCCGGCTGCCGGCCGAGGGCGGGGGGCGCTGCCCGGCGGGCTGGGCGCGGAGGTGACACGGGCTGCTGAGGCGGAGCGGGGCGCTCCTCGCCCCGGGGCTCCGTGGGGACACCCCCTTCCCCAGAGAGACATTGTACTCCAGGTAGCCTCCTCGCCAGCTTTGATGCCATCCTAGCTTGACTTCTCGCCAGGTGCGGCCAGCTTGCGCTTCCCCATATTCCTGATGAAGAGGCTTTTTCCCCCGCGCCCAGCGGAGATGCTGCTTTCCTTTCCAGAAACCCACCTGGGTTTCTCYTCTCCCTTTTCACCTCCCTGGTCATCATTTCTCGGTGCAGGATGGAGAGGCATTTCCATTTCAATATGATGCAGCGAGGAAGATGGGGGATCCTGGGTAGCCAGGACTCGGGAAATGCCCCTTCCTCTTTCATCCTCCTCCTCACCGTGGCACAGGCATTTGAGTAGCAACACTTCCTTGCTGTCTTCCTGGCTGTTCCTCCTCCTTGGACAGAGAAATGAGAGCGGGAGGTGTGTGTGGTGGAGGAAACAACTGTTACACCTTTTGTCATCAAGACAAAGAACTTCATCTCCCGGTGTCCCTCCCTCTGGGCGCATATTGGCAGCACCTCAGCCACTTTGCATCGCTTCCCGGAGATGCTTCGTAAGGATTCGGTGTGGCCCTGACCTGCCCTTTTTTGTTGTTGTTGCCAATTACGATGGTGCTGATAAAAAGACATGTTGATATGTTTCCAAACAGTCTCGTGGTTTGCATTCCTGAAATTGCTGCAGTATTCTTATTTATTTATTTAATTGGGGGGGGGGGKGTGTGTGGATGACAACAGGGGAAGGGGGTATGTTCTTGTAGTTGTGTGAAAGGTATGAGATCACATGCAATTGCAGCACTTGGTATGAAGTGTATTAACCAGTGCTTTCTCCCCCTCTCTTATTTGTCTTCCAGTCCTGCAGTCTTCCCTTAATCTGCTGTGTGAAGAGTGATGATTCCGTGAGAGAACTTCCTTTCGATTACCTGTCTCCTGCTACTGCTTGCTGCTCGTGGCCAGTGATGAGCTACTCCGTTAGACTGGGATTTACCCTGAAGAGGGAAGAGGCAGAATATGAATTGTAGATATCCCGTCAAGTTCATCACACACTCTTTTTGCTGTGTCTGTATATAAATCTGCTAGTGTCAAGCACACACAGACTCTTAAACCTACGTTGGTATTCACAGAGTTGCTACTGTGAAAGAGGACTGGTATTTCTCAGCATCATGGCTTCAGTTTGGAAAAGACTGCAGCGTGTTGGGAAGCATGCATCCAAGTTCCAGTTTGTGGCCTCCTACCAGGAGTTGATGGTGGAGTGCACCAAAAAATGGTAAGAAGCGGGTCGTGGTGCTGCACAAATGATGGAGTAAGCTGCTGGTGCTGAAATAGGAAGGATGTTGCTCATTTTGCATTGTTTGGTTTTGTGTGCATTGCTCTTGCATCCCCTTGCCTTCTCTTGCCTGCCCGTTGCAGCAGGAGCTGCATGAGGTGCTTGTCTTTCCCAGTGAGTGCTTGCTTTGATGCAGAGTTGTGCTGGACCTGCTGGTTTTGTTCTGCAATCTTGATTTTCTAGGCTGGCGTTGTTTTTACGTTGCAGAGGGTATGTTTGTTAGCTCAGCRTCTGTGACTTAGTGGTGTGGTATTGGTTGTCAGTTCGGTTTGGTTTGGTGTTTTTTTGTTCTTGTGGGTTGTTCTGTTTTTTTTTTAAGTGTTTCCAATGGGCTCTTTTCCAGCTTCCAACTCAACTCGGTGATGCTGAGTGTTACCCACTGACACTCTTGTTGGCTGACTGAGGCATTTGTGATCAGTCCTGGAGATGGTGGTGCTGGGATGTGTGTTGGATGCCCATTTTGGTTTTTGGCTTTCTTACCTGAAGAGGTCATGTTTCTTCTTCTTCTTTTCCTTTTTCCTGTCCATCTTTTAATGGGAAGAGGCAAGAGACAGGTCCTTGGGAATTACATTAAGGTATTTATTTGGTTAGACAAGGATTTTGTGCAGTGGTGGTCCAGTTGGATGGCTTTGGAGCTGACTAGACAGCAGTTAATGGTGTGGGTCTGGTACATCATCTTTCCTGTGCAAAATGAGCTTAAATAAATCTGCTAGGCAAGACTAGAAGCAGCTTTTAAATAGTCAGGGAAAGATCTCCATTATATAAATGCTTAACTGCTGTTTTATATGTTTGGAATATTGATGTTACTGACATAATTCCTCACATTAGTGTGAGCATGTAGTGTCAGGGGATGAAGAGAATACTTTCCAGACCTTGTGGACTGAGATGTTCAAATTGCCTTGTAATAAACTGCAGCCTCCTTTCTAATACTTGGCCTTTCTTCTTGTTGGCAAGTTTGGCACTTGCATTGGCTGCTTTCACTGATTATGAGTAATTGCCTCTACAAATTTAAATTCTATCTCTTGGAGTAGGAGATCTCTGTCAAATATGCTGGAAGGCTGCTCACTGCTCTGTCTTAAAGGAACACTGTCAGGTTAAACGTTTTGGATTTTTTTAGCAAGTTATCTTCATGCCTAAGGTGTTTAAGAAACAGAATTACTTTGGAAGTTGAACTTGCCTTCACAGAGTAAACTACAAATGGAAACCCTGCAGAAGTTGAAAGAGGCTGTCATGATTATCTTGTGGGATCTACTGTCCCAAAGAGGCCAAAGAGTTTTGCATTTTTCCATTTCCATAAATTTTGGTTTGACAGGTTTATTTCAGCAGTTGGGTTTATTACTTATTATGTATTGTTTGCATTAACTTGGCTGTTTTAGCTTTCATTTTCACTTTGATTCACTCGTTGCTTGAGAATTTGCAGAATGCTTCAGCCCTAAAGTATGAATCCTACAGGGGAATGTTTGCAGTGGAATCGCAGCTAACTTTTTCTTGGTTTAAGAAAAAGTCATACACAAAAGTTCCCTTGTGAAGTATCTTTTTATTTTAGAAACAATTAGCTTATTGGTTAATCACAACTGAGTGTGCCCACCTAGCAAAATGTCTGTGTATTAAGCAGTGAGAGAGCCATTCAAAACCTCAGATATGCAACTAATTTTTTAGGTTGTCTTTCTGAACCTTCCTTTTACATTCTTGAATTTAAATATAGGCAAGATCAGTGCTTGTGTTGTTATGACAAAGGAACAGTGTGGTGGTGAAATGTGGATGAATTGTAGGAAAAACCACAATAGGGAAAAACGTAACTCATGAAGTCCTGTGATTGTAAGTCCTTTTTGATTCTGCTTCCTCATATTTCAAGAACCTTAACAAAAATGTTCTTTAAGCATGCAAGCTAAAATATCATGCTTCTGCCATAAATCCAACTTCATAAGGCAAACTTCTATATAAATGTACAGTTAAATATTTATGTATTTTGAGAGCCTTCAACTAAGTCTTTCCTTAAGTTTGGAGAAGATACAGGTTTTGTGCATGCCGAAAGCATCACTGCCTCATCTGTTTCTAGGTCTTCTCTCTGAGCTTGGCCCATGTGAGAATAAAACAGGAGAAATGAGCTCCATATGCTGTTCTTGCTGAAAGCACTCAATATATATTAGGTGTCAGTGCTGTAGTCTGTAGTTTGTTTGATTGAAATGTAGTAAGCAGTAAGTTATTTTAATGTACTGGCATTTTAACAATGCAGTGTTTCTGGAGGAAAAGAATGCTCCATTCATATTTTAAAATAAATGACAACACAGTCATAAACACACTCGAACTGAGAAGTGTCTGTGAGCAAGGACTGTGCATGACCAAAACAGGCTGTGTGCCTCTTTGTGAACTGCTGTCTTCTGTTAGGTTTGCATTTGTCTGACTCTTCAGAAAACGACTTCTGTCTTAGAATATTTTTGTACTGATCATGTATGGTTTGCAAGGTTGGGTGAATTTCTCTTTGGCTTTAATACTCTTTGTTTCCTCTGGACTTGTATTGATTTGAGGTGTTTTTTTGTTTGTGGGTTTTTTTTTTTAACTTAGTGTTCAAAATAGCTTTTTTCTGGAGTTATCCTGGCCCTGTGGGAAGTTGCTACTGCTGTGGTGTTGCTGCTTCATTTTTTTAAAGGATTATCTCTTAGGTACAGCAGCATTTGGCCAGATCAGGCTGAAACCTTTCCTTGCTTTTTCTCCCGTCTATAATTTCAGATTCTTGTCCTACTAATGGTTACAGACTGCCACACTCAAATCATTGCTTTTCATTGGTGGTGTGTTTGGGGGAGATAGGTCGTGATGGAGTGTCCAGTATTGTCACTGTTCCTTATTTTTCAGATAATTAACAGGACTGAGTCACTTCTGTGGCATTCTGGCAGCTCCCACTGACCCAGACCTAATTGTTGTGGCGGCTCAGTACCTTTGAAAAATTGAACAGTTGGTTTATTTAGAACCTTTCATTACAAATAAATAAATAAACGGATGTAGTCTTAGTCTTTAATATGGATTAGTGACTCCTGCTACTGTGAAAACATAATACTTTGCATTAATCATATAAACAGTTGATTTTTTTTTTTTTTTGAAAAGTGCTTGCTTGAAAGTGCTGGAGTGTGTCATCCTCCATTTACCCTTGGACTAAGCTGGGGCAGCTCAGGATTTTCCACACAGCCTCACCAGCCAACTGCAGCCCTGGCCTGAAAGGACCGTGCGTGACAGGAGAGAGTTAATGTAGTGCTTATCCTCAGTGCAGTCACTGAATAAAACCGTAGATCAGTCTCATTCATTTTGCTTGGGCTTCTGCAAAAAGAGCTGTATTTCCTCCTCTGGGCTGTCAGAGCAGGGTGTTGCTCTGTGGGATGGGAGTGTCCTGGGCATCCCTGGCAGGTGTAATGCTGTGACTTGCGCAGGGGCCCCAGTTCAGTTGCCTGAACATTGGTGTCAGACCCTGTTTGAGGTGTGTTTGGGTTTACTGCCGGTCCCCACTGGTGGTTTGGAGAAGCCCAGCTCTCCTGTTGATCCTGGTTCAAGCCTGACAGTCTGGCACACGTCTCCCCTGTACCCTGGGGCTCCCCAGCTGCTGGAGGCCTCTGTTCAGCAGCTGAGCCCAGGCTTGTCCGAGATAGAGGCTCAGCAGAGGAGCCTTGCAGGAGGAAACTTCTCCTTTGGACCAGAGTTCTGGTGCTTGGACCTGAAGCTCTGATTGCAGTTTTATAGAGCTGCTGCAACATCTGATGCTGAACACACGGGCTCTCCAGGGCGGCTTTTGTGTTTCCTTATTGTGTGATATCTCACAAGTCAAGGACTCGGTAGAGGCTTCAGATGTAGTATTGACTGGTTTCCATGGACAATGACTTAACTTACAGAGTCGGGGTTGCCAAGTTCCTAATTTGTCATTATGAGCAAGAAAGCTGCTCACCTGAATGTAGGTGCTGTCTGCTTACAAAGGCTGGAAAAGAGTAAACATAGAGAGGGTTTTATACAGGATTTGTGTTCAAGAGTTGCTGTAGAGATAAAGAAATATGTTATTTTTATACAATTTTTGTAATGTCTGTCATCTCCTACATGAATTACTTTGCTTTCAAATCCTGCTTAAAAATACAGTGAGCCATGATATTCTAAAAGGGTTAAACTTTTCTTATGTTCAGAAGCTTTAACTGAAGACAGGCTTCATGTCCATGAGGCAAGTTGCCTATTTTTATATCGATTAGGTATGGTCTGAAGTAGGTTCTCTATTTTCAAATACACATATTTCTCTTTTGGAAATGAAGTAAGGCTTAATTTTTTTWTTTTCCCCCCCAAAAGGCTTTAGCCATCTGTTTTTCTCTTCTATTGTAGTTTCATAACTGGATGCTGCAGGAATCTTAAGATTTGGCACGCATTGTGCATGGGAGAAAAATGAGCTTTTTGAGATTCCACGGTTCACRCTCATCTGCTTGCCTTCTGCTTGCTGCTTTCCAGCAAACTCCTCAGTGCTGAGGGCCACCAAAAGAACTGAAGTTTACTGGTTGCTGTAGAAATCCTTGGTTGCGTGCATGGGGTCAGGCTGCCACATTGCTCAATTAATTTTCTTGCTTTGCGTGGTTGTTAGAGGGGATTTTGTGAGTGCCTAAGTGCTTTTAATTTTAAGGGATGATCAGATTGAATCTCTTTGAATTAGTTTTGCTGTGCACAATGCTGTTTTGTCATGGACTTCCTCTGCTGAGTTTTTGATCAGATTGGGGTGCTGGTCATATAGGTGTAACATGTATAGCTTGTGCAAGGAAAGCACTAGGCAATTTCTGCTGTGTTTCAGGTTCTGTTCTTCTCAATGCAATTTTACTCTGTCCTTATACTTTTTATTGAGTTCTGTTTCCACACTAAATAATCCCCATTTGCAAATACACTTCAGCATTTTCTGTTCCATTCGTTTCCCATTTTGACTTAGGATTTTTTGAGGGCTTAAATTCTGTGTCAAACACACTTTTTCCAAATAATCACCATCAGCTGCCTTACAGCTGTCTTCTCCCTTTCTTTCTGCAGTCAATTAAAACACACTGTCTACACACAAAAGCAATTCTCCTCTGTCACCTTGCATCTCTCTTCTTTGTATCAAAAAGAAAATCTTTCTTTGCAGAAACCTAGATTTGCTCCTATGGGCTCTCTGCCCGACTTCTGTCAGAAAGTTGTCTACCAATCCTGACTCCTTGCCACCAGCTGCTTTCCTTCCCAACCTGACCAAGCTCTCCTCCTAGCCCTTTTTACAGCCTTGGGTCTGTTCCATGGACCACAAGTTAGGGATTTCTTGTCAGAATTGTTGGCTGCATATTGGCAGCAAAGAAATTTCAGTAGGAAAGGTATGGGTGTATGTGAAGTCATTCTTGCTGCTGACTTTTTAGGTTGTCAGTGCTGCACGCTTACACCCATTTTCTATTTGCAACAGGTTTTTAAGAGTATTTGTAACTGTGTCCTCTTCCTAAAAGACCACATTGGTAGATGCAGGCATGAAGTTTAGTGAATGTAAGGTAGAAGGATTTAGCAGAAATACTTGTTCTGAATTTTATTTGTCTCTGAAAGAGAGAATTCTTTTAGCAATTCCTTGACATTGTTTACTGTCCTAGCAGTAACAAAAATAATTATCTAGAGCAGAAAATGTTAAATTATGTCCAAGTGTAGAAAAAACTCATTTTAGTGGTCAGTTAAAGGGGTAAGGATGTCTCCTTGAATGAATAAAATACACTAACTTATGTTCTAACACAGCTTTATTTTTCGAGAAGCCGTGTGTGCGCGCAACTTCCTCACAGAGCTCTTCGAACAAATAAAACCTTGCTCTGTTCCTGCAGGCACTGTGGTGCACACATGCAGTACTGTTCATTTGAACCCAGTGGACTTGAACTGCAATAAAGATTTTTTAATTTTTTTTTTATGATTGGATCCTCCTGAATACTCTTTTCAGCTCTTTGTGCTATGAGGGTAAATAAAATGAAATATTATGGCATTGTGTAGGCCTTATATGAGCTGAGTCTTCAGTCTCAGACTGCTCAGGCTGTGTAGTGCCAGTCTGTTGCTTCAATTAGTTTTTAATTGGTTGGAGAGAGCTGAAGTCCCTTTCACAGTTTAGTGTGAATAAGGAGAGGAGGAGGAGGAGGCTGGTAAGGTTGACTAAATCTGAGGAAACTCTTCTATAAAACAAACCCTTCAGTTACGGTAGTAAAAGCATTCTGCTTGGGTGGCTTTCTGAGAATATGGGGGCGGGTGTGTGTGTGTTTATTTACTTCTAAAAGCTTTCCCAGTTTACTCTGAGGAGAGTGTGTGAAGTGTGTGTTTGTTTCCCTTGCCCCTCTCTCTCCTTTCACTCCTTGGGGTAGAAGCTGGCCCTGGCAGGCTGTTTGCTACCTTGTGGGACACTCCTGAGCTACCCTTTGCACAAAGTCTGTCTTGTGTGTCCTGGAGTGGACTCTGAAACACAGGAACTGTGCAGCTGAACTTTTGTTCCTTATTTTAAGATATGCACAGAGCAGTAGGGTAAATAAAGCCGTCCTTGTTTTCTTCCTCTTGTCTTTGTTTGAAAAATGTACTTCTGCAGCCTACAGTTTCTGTGAGTGCATCAGAGCCTCATCTGGAAGCTGTATGTTTTGGCAGTCAGGGTGCAGGGTAGCTGTGGCTTTTGGCACCTGGAAAGGCGTTGCAGGGATTTGGGAACCGTGGGTTAAGCATGAGCTAAAATTAGCAGAACCATAACTAACATTGCTGTTGTCTAAGGCTCTGACTCATGAGGTTTTCTGGATTCAGGAGTGGAGCGAGATGTCACTGTCCCTAAGTAGTAGTGGTGTTCTGCCCTGAAGCAAAGGTAGGGTGACAGCAGGGCTGCGTGGTGTGTTAGTATCAGCTACCATCAGCTTCAGCTCCCGTTTGTGAGGTGAGTGTGAACTGCAGCAGTTGAGGAGCAGGCACACCTCGCTTACGCTGCCCTGATGCAGCGGGGAGGAAAATCTGCCAGAGCGGTGAGATGAGCCACAGCTGCAGGCAAGAGCATCTTAAAGTGCTTCAGCTAAATCACCCAAATCCTGAGTCAGTGCTCTGTGCTGTCACTGTAGGGCTTCAAAGTGCACAAGCTTTTGAGATGAATCAGAAGTGCATGCCCTTCTGAACTGTAGTTTCTAGCTGCCTGCAAACCTGTGAAGATGAGCAGTGCAGAAGTAATTCTTGTTTGCCTGTTGAGTCTCTCTTTGTAGTGGAGAGGCATTATTGGGTGTTCTTTTTGTTTCTATTTTATTATTATTTAAGGAGACTTTCTTGAGGATTACTCCAAAGCTGTGGCCAGGCTCTGCAGCTGCTTAACCGTCTGCAGCTGCTGAGCTGCAATTTCTGTGGCTCTGTGTATTTATTTTAGCACAAACTGCTTTTGGGTTTTATTTCGTGTGCACACTCCTGCAGTGGTTCTGTGGGCTTTGTTTTGGGTGAGCTGCTGTATCAGCTTAACAGCACACTAGCGGCTCTGACCTTTCGTTTCTAATGGATCTGTTTTGAAAAATGGCTTTGGTGCTGACCAAACATCACAAGGGCAAAATAATTTCTGGTTCTGAGAACAACTGAATTAAAGCAATCCAGGGCATTTTAAGACTCTCTCATATCGCATCAGTTTTGGTTCCCATGTTCGTTTCCTCTGTAGCACCTCCACAAGCACATGTAATGAGCAGTCACCCTTCATGTTCACTGGCTTCTTTTCTTCCCCCAGCAAGTAGTGTTTGCTGCCTTGCTGCTGTCAGACGGGTCAGAGCTGTCTGGGGCTGCCAGATGGGTGGCACTGCCTGTTGTGGTGGGAGATGTGGATTCTGATGGGTGTGCAGCTTTGCTGGGAGTGTGTATTCATCTCCTCCTGTTGGGACAAGCCCCATCACCTTTCCCCTAGGCCAGGCAGACAGAAGACGTTCCCTAAGTCGGCTCCTCCATTAGGTATGTTGCTGCCTGATGCCCTAGGATGCTGTCTTGACCTCTCTTTAGGGCTAAGACTAATGCAGTGATGCCTGTGCTTTTACATCCAGTGTCATAAAATAACTTTTCCCTCCCAGCTGTGCTTGGGAAGAGTTTTTGCACAGCCAGTACTGTTAATATCAAAAGCTGTATTAAGTGAAGCAATTGGAGAATCTGGATCATTGAATCCAGTTGGCAACACATTGTACACTGCCACTCAGCATGTACTGTGAACTTCCTTGACTTTCAGTGTCTGGTCATTGAGTAAACTCTGAATCCCTTTGTTTATGTCAGTACATAGGAAGAGATTTAAAAGAACAGAAAAGAGGTGCCAAAACTTGTGTTTTCCAGCAAAGATCTAACTCAGATCTGTGAATTTCCAAACCAACCTGTTGCTGATTTATCTGTGGCTTATTAGCAGAGGACTTAACCTTGATAGCTCCTGGTGACACCTGAAATAGCTACAGCTTTGGAATTACAGCTCTGGCCATGCTAACAAGTGGGCAAATCTCTTTGGCTGTTTTTTCTAGTTTTATCTGTCTTTTATCTAGTTGTGTCTCTTGGAAAACTGATTTAGTGGTTTGTCTTTTCTTGTAGGTAACTGGAGCAATTGTTGTATAAAGCTGTGAAAAATTTCAAGAGAACAAGTTTTTCAAACTTCTTTTTTTCTTCAAGAGCAGATCTTAACTGGATAGAGTACTTGGAATAAGTGTCTCTTGAGTGAGCGAATTCCCCTTGCATTCCTTTATCTTTGACATGTAAGAAAATTTTAAGAATGAGAAAGTCCTGACCCATTTTTACCACTTCCTCTCATACCACAAAAATTGAAAGAATTTATAACAGTGTTACTTGGGTTTGAGGCATATTTGAGATGGCTTTTGTTTGCTGTTAAAACTTTTTGAAAGATACTTTTTAAAATACAATGGTGTTTTAACCCCCACTTTTTGAGATTCGTGCATGTTGAAAAGGGAATTATGGGTTGTAAGCCCTGCTTTTATTTTTTTGCTTGTTGGTGGGGTTTTTTTGTCTTTACTGCTAAAATTGTTTACTTTCTTCCCTTTATGGCTACTCTGAGCTCCAATGTCTACGTATCCATTCAGGATACTGAGACAGTGAATCTTAAAACAGTAAAGGAATTATTTTATTGTCCCATAGATTCCTTTTTTCCCTTATACTAAATGTGATTTGATTTTTTAAAATGTTTAACTGAAAGATCAGTAAGAGTAATCTTAACACCCTGAATTCTCATAGTCACTGATGTAATCGAGGGATGTTTTGATGGAGGATGGAGAAAGTGTGTCATCACCCATTCTGCTAGAACTATAAACATGAGCTTGAGACGTGATGGGTCCTTTAGTCTGTGACTCTAAGCCTGTCCAGTCGACCAGGGGTGGGGAGGAAAAAGGCAACTCTTCTTTCCCGCCCCAACACATCCTGATTTCTCTTTTCTGGGGTGAATGCTGTGCCCGCTGAAAGCCTGCGGCTGCACCCAGGAGAGTGCTGGAGTAGGGTCCTACAGAGAGCTCGGTGTGAGGGGACTGCCCCTGACACATCACCTGCTACCTGTGCCACACTGCCCTGCCAAAGCTGCCACAGCTCCACACCAACACTGCTGCCACTCTTCCAGAGAGCCAGGACTGCCCTTTTCTCTGTTGTGGTCAATGGGTCCATGCTGTCAGTGGTTATGACAAGTTTTCTGCTGTGTTGCTGTTTTTGAACCTTGGGCCTCTCCCTTATTTTTAGCTCTGCTTCGTAGAGGAAAAGTTCTTTTGTGATGTTAAAACATGCCTGAATTTTCTGTCTGGCCAGCAAATTCAGCTTTGCATTGGAAAGTTTCAGCAGACAATATTAACTAAAATTTATGGGGGTAGAAAGCTCCAGCTACTATTTCCATGGGTTTTGTCATAAAGGGCCTCTGGCTAGAAGACAGGAGTCTTGGTCAGACCCCATGGCTGCAGGTAAAAAGCCAGTACCTTCACCTTTTATTGGACACTGGAAAATCTGCAAGGGCAAAAGCTGCTGGCAGCCCAACCTCTTTCCCTGTGCCTGGAACTATGGGTTTGTGTCAGTTTATGCTTCCACGTGGCCATTTGTTCAGTGTATTTTTGGAGCAGGGAGCTGCTAGATACATTTCTGTGTTTCTCTGCTCCCCATCTGTTCCTGGAGCCACCTCCTGCTCTAGCTGCCTCGGGAGAAGCTGTATCACAAGGGAAAATGGCAGTAAAACAGGCATTACCTGTGTTTTCAGTTTGTGGGTTACCCAGTCCTGGTGCTTGGTGTTCATCTGACCCATCATCAGTCACTTCAGTGTTGCTGGTAGCGTGGCTAATGTTGTAGTACAAGGGCAGGTGACAGTGCAGTCCCTTGTCTCCTTTCCTATTGCTGTAATGAACATTTTTGTCTATAGATTCAGTCTTGTTGTCTGGAGTGGACCCTAGTAAAGCATTTATAGTGCACAAAATCTGATTCCTTCTGGGGAAAAAAAAAGTGCTGACTTCAGGAAATAGATTTATTTCAGACAAACTTGTTCTTAGGGAACTAGATCATGTGCTGTAGGGGAAGAATAATACTAGTTTTAGCAACAGCTGTTAAAAGGAGGATGCTTGCTTCTTTTGCAGTTGATGGTAAAGTCAATGAACTGTACTTAAAAAAAATAATCTTGAGCTATTCTTGACTATAGGAAGACTGCAATTTATCCTGATTTGTTTGTGTTCACCTCATTGTGAGAACTGTCAGTACCTCTTATGGTTGACAACTCCATTTAGACCTAGAGAAGCAGAAACCTGCTGCCTTGTTAACCTCACAGAACGGGTGTTCTGCCCTCCTCTTCCTCCTGTGCTGTGCCACAGATGGGCTTGGAGAAGTCTTGGTAGGTCTTCTCCTGTGGGCTTAGTTTCTTCTTTGCTGCCCTAGGAAGGCTTTTTAAATGGTTGGCTTTGCAGCTTTTTCATGGAATATTTGCTTGCCTTGTTTCAGCATTGCTTAGAGATGGGCAGGATGGGCCGTGAGGTGAGCTGAGCTGGTGGGGAAGCAGGAGGGGAGTGGGAGAGTGAGGAGTGGAACATGGGGCTTTTCTCCCTGTCTGAATGTCTTCTGGTCTGTGTGTACAGGGAATGCAGGGCAGATCCTGGTGGGTTTGGAGATACAAAAACAGTGACTTAAACCTGAGCAAGCAGTGTGTGAAGCAAAAACAATTATTTCAGAGAACAGCCGCAGAGCAGTCTTGTGTTTCTGCCGACATTATCTCCTCGATTAGCTTAGGTTTTATTGCTGGGGTCTTCACTTCTTGTACTGAACATCTCTTACAGCAAAGTTAAGGTGGGGAGACATTTCTGGAAGCTGGTAACACGTGACAGAGGAATGTCACCTGTGCGTAATATGTACAAATACAGAGTTCAAAATGCAGTGTGTATGTATAAAATCAATGTCTGTCATTGAACCATCTGAAGAGGATGGAAAGCCTGGATGCTGATGGTGAATAGCAAAAGGGGAGGCTGTTACTGGTAAGGGGTAGATCTTGTCCACCCTTGGTTACTCTGGGAGACTCCCAGGTGTGCTGTGGTGCACATGGGCTGAGCAAGGCCAGAAATCTCACTTTCCTTACAWCATCAAGCTTTCTTGCTGGTAAATTAAGTAACTTTGAAATAGTGAAGCTTTTTATGTTACTGAAATGCTCAAAATTATAGCAACCTCCCATTCTTTGTTCTTCTGTTGAATACAATTCCCATAATCAGCTGTAATCAGATTTTTGTGTTTTATTCAGACAGATGTTTGCTGACCCAGGCCGTGGAAAATTCTTATGTTAAAGTGTGCCCACTCTAAAATGGGAACTCACTGTGTCACGTTGAGCTTTCAGACTTGATTTTGCTGAACAAGCAATATGCACATATGTGTGCTTGGACCTTGTCTATATGCAGCAGCTCCACTGTTTGACTGTGCCTTAGCAATCCATGTCATAGTCTTCCCTTATAGGCAGATGGCAGCCATGCAGGAGTATGTTAACTAGAGACATTTTCATGGAAATAGCTGCACAGCCAGTTTAAGCACTTCTGCAGCAAAATAAAGTGCATTTATATTTCTGATTGTACCAAAGSAACTACTGCAGTTCAGAGTAGCTTCCCTAACTGAATAGATTTGCTGTCACAAGAACCATTCTGAGAAAGCTTTGGTTGTCAAAAATGTCATTGTGCCCCTGCCTTTGTTAAGAGAGTAATGATCCATTTACAAGCATCTCCAAGTCTGAACCCTAAACCCAGTAGGACAGGTCCCAGGGCGGGACAGGTGCTGGCTTTGGTACTGTCTGCTCAGCCCGCACTGATGGGAATAAAACAGAAATAAGGCTTTGCCAAACAGATACTAATGCTTCACTTTCATAATTCATAATAATCACGTTTCTTTCAGAAACTGGATTAAAAGAGAGGTTACATCTTCTCTTGGTGAATGCTGATTGGGATTTCACCTCTTTTTGAGTGAATGTGATAGTAACAATCACACAGTGAATGAAGAAATCTAAATTTAGAGTGTTCTGGGAATTCTTTTTTTTGTGCTGAATAAAAACAAACTGCTTAATTTAAATATTTCTACCTGTAAGGCACAGGTAGAAAAAGTCTGGCTATTGATATTGTATGATATTAAAAAAATGTGAGTATTCTTTTATAACATTTTGTAAGACTTACAGCTTTTTAAATAATACTGCAGTATATGTCTAGCTTTCCCCCAGACGGTTTTACTCAGTTCACATTTATGTCCCAATATTTTCAACATGATGCATCCTTATATTGTCATCACGCTGTATTTTCTTCACTGTATCTGTGTAGGTGGTTTTCCATATTGGTGCCATGTTCCAGTTTCCAGGTGGTTGATGTGAAAAGGGAAGGAATAATGCAGTATACACAAAAAGAATACTCAKAGGCTCYTACCAWTTGGTGCATCTCTATGCAGTTACAGGARGATAAGTATTTATCTGCAGTTTAGGCTTTTTGAGATTATTATTGTATCAAAGCATGATTTCTCTCTCTGTTTGAACGTGGGAAGTTGGTTTTGAACATGTGTACTGTGGGAGTTTAATTTTTTCTATCCCAATGCAAGTTCCCAGTCACAGCAAAGAAATTGCAGTGTTCTCTCTCTCTCCCACTTCCTCTTTCTCTTTTTCTCTCTCTCCAGATGCAGCCAGAAGCAGTAAAATATTTTTTTGAGAATGCTGAAACTAGCAGAGCTTGTGAAGCTATACAGGCTTCCAGTTACTAAAAGTGGTAGTAGAAGTTATTTTTGTTCCTTATGTAAATACTTCTGTGTCAGTCAGTTTAGCACCTTCCTTTGTCCAGAGCAGACTTGATAAATTCTGCGCATTTTTTTCTATTTACATGTTTTTGACTTGGAGGGTGAAATAAAATCTTGTCGTTCTGCTAGAGTGTGGTCTGGTGGTAGAAGCAACAAAAGTCAGAAAATCCTGGTTCTGCGCTAGGCTTCCTTTCAACTTCCCTTCTAACTGTGCAGACAAGGCATGTTCTCTGTCACTCCCTAATTTGTGTGCCCAAATCATCTTTCATCAACTTCTCTACATTTTACACTCACGATTACTTATAAGCAGGATTTATATCTCCTGTTAAAGGCCAGATGGTAGCAGCTCTCTGTTCAGCGGCGATGGTGTAAAACTACAAAATGACACTTTCCTGTGTGGAAATAAAGTGCTAACAATTCTCTCTGCACAAAAATTCTGCAGCCACACAGCTCCATTATTAATCCMGTCTTACAAGAGTGCCGTGTGATAGAGAAAAATGATCCCTGTTTTGTGTCTCTGAAACTGAGATACAGAGAAATTGTGCAGAAGGTGCAAGAAACGTGCTCTGTACTGATAGGAATTTGAGTGCAGATTTATGATARCAAGATACTACCTGAGGGAAAAACTGCAAGTTGTACTTTACAAACTTAGAAAAATGCCCCCTCCCTTTCTCYTTTTCCAGTATGAATCATGTTAATAATGAGGTTATTTACCTCATTGTGTTGGGTCATACAGGGTCAGAGTGGAAACTTTCAAAGCATAGTATTGAGGTAGAGCAGGACCAGTGAAGCAGAGTACATGAGGAAAATGGGACAAGTAGTTCTGGAGGGGATCCACAGTTACTGCTTTTTGGAAGGTTTTTGTTGTGGGGAAGGTTTTTTGTTTGTTTTCTATTTGTTTTCCTCTGAGTGATGTGTAATTAAGAGTATTTGTAATGGATAAATGTCAGATGGTGGAGAAGGAAGTAGTTTGTATTAGGTTCTAAGTACAGAATTTTCAGGACTGACGTTTCTAAATTTTTTTAGCCAACGATGGCAATACTAGAAAATGACCATAAGAACCAGGCTGCTCTTCAGCAGAGGTGATGAATGCCTGAAGCACTTGAAAGCCAACATGTTGATCCCTGCAGTGCAGAAAGTTCAAGGAACCCACCCAGTGTCAAATTCACTTGCAAATGGTTGTTACAGTCTGCCTGAAGTTCAAACCGAAGTGCTCCAAAAAAGGTGTCTATGTAGAAACTATAGCACTAAATGAAGGAAGAGAACCTGTTGAGCTCTGAGACTTTTGGGAATAAAGCTAATAGGATGGAGTTGTAACTCCAACAAAGCTGTGGCTGCACTGCRGGATGTAGCCTTATCATTCCTGTGATATAATCAGAACTGTTAGAATATTCTGCTTAAGCTTGTTGGTATATAGATATAGATATACACACACGCACACGGAGTCTGGATTAGAATTGCTGATCTTTGTTTTTGCCCCCTCTACATTACTGTAGAATTTATTCTGTAATGTACTTTCTTCTTGGACTTTGCATTATAGTTTTGTCTTTCATATCACATCCATAAAATCAGTCCCAGAATGTAATGCTTGTGGAAGAGAGAATGTTAATATCGTGGGGAGGGGGACACAACACATTTTACTTTCTACCCTTAAAAAATGCCAAGAAATCTATGCAGTGTGTTTGTAGCTATTATTTTACTTTGTTGCTTCAGCATATCTGTCCTGTGACTTAATAGATAGGGTAGCACACGAGACATTTGAAATATTTATGAGGCTAAACTGCCAGAACTGCTCTGAGTTTGGTCAGAGACAGACTATATTTTTGCCTCTTGACTCTCTTGGGAGAAGCAAACCTCCATCACCATTCAGAATTGCCTGTCTGGTTCGTGGCTGATCCTTGAAGACCAAAACATCTTTGCACGTTAACTGCGTGGAAGCGAGTGAATTCACACCTCGTTTGGTACTATATTGCTTGTCTGGCTGCGGAGCAAACAAACAAACGCTGTATACGYCAAAGCTGACCACCAGCTGAAAAGCCAGAGCAGGGAGAAATAAACCTCCTGACTTGCCTGCAATGAAAGGGGCTAAAGGCTTTGGCCTGCCAGGTCTTTGTCCGGGCTGGGTCCAGCTGAAGTTGCAGTGCTGAGCACGAAGTGTCACTTCCTCAGATGGATGGCTGTGGGGAAGGAAAGTGGTTGAGAAGGCATTGGTGCTGCATGGAGTAATGAGTGCAACAGCAACAGCTCACTGTGCCAGTGCCCACCTGTCAGAGCTGGAGGGACAAGGTTGAATTAACAGATCGAGCTGAGATAAGCGTTCTGTGTAAGGTCTTGTCTGTGCTCAGAAAGTGGAAAAGTTAAGGAGAGCTGACTTAAAGCATGAAGTGCATGAATAAAGCCTTGCCGAGTGCACTCGATTCAGGAGATTGGCTCATCACTGTGGTAGCCTTAATTTTCCTGAGCGTTGCTCCCTGGGCCTGCCCTGTCTGTTTGGAGCTCTCGTGGTGCTGCGGTGGGGATGTGCACACACGTGCGCACTGCTGGCCCTGCCGAGGCTGGGCTTTCATCTGAATGCTCCAGAAGGAAATATGTAAAAACTTTGCAGGCTTCAACTTTTGATCCTTGTTTGTTTTAAAGATGAAAAGTGCATTTTGTACAAAATACGCTGAAATATGTGGAAAATCTTATTTTGCAGAATCCAAGGAGTTCGTGTGCCCACGCATCCCTATTGTCTGTGTTGATGATTCTGCACATAGCTGCTTTTCCCCCCCAGTGCTCTGTGTGAACTCTGCACGGCTAAAATTGATTCTCATTCCCTTGATGGTTAGTTTGCAGAGTGGATTTTATTCATTTGGCTTCTTTGACCTTAACTAGACAAATGTATTAAAATTCCTATTTGAAATGGAATAATTTACAGCAACTTATCATAATTTCATTTACTGTAATACCCTTCTAAAAGCTTGAAATTAAAATTTTTCCTCCTGTTTATCCTCACTTAATACTAGATCCTGCAGCACTTAATCTGGTAGGAGGTTTGTGCCTTTCACTGTAAGGACGCTGTTCTTCTCTTGGCACAACAAGGTGTTGCAGTAAGTTTGAGAGGCTTTGTCTTTTACTTTGAGTGGATGGTTCTCATCCCTTTGCCAGATTAAGAGTATATTTTGCTCCAGAAACCAATCTAGGCTCCCTTTTTATTCATCCACCTTTCTGCTTCCGAGGAGAACTGCTTTACACACCAGACACATTTGTATTTACAGATAAAAAATTTTTGAATTAGAGTAAAATTGAAATCCAGGGTGAGACAAAAATACTTAATCTTTTAAGCCGTTTGCGCTATGGGATAGAGGGGCTCTGTCTCTTGATCCCTTTGCCTCCTTTAATGGTACAAGACTGGAATCCAGCCTGCAAGACATCAAATCCACATAATAAAAAATCTGGCCAGCACCCAGGTGTCTCAAGATGTTGCTTTACAACTGCCCCGTGGTACAATCCTTTCAGCTGTGTAAGGAAGCCATCAGACTAAAACACAACCAGGCATTTCACAACAGCATGGGAAAGGTACAGGTTCTGTGTGTTTTAAGCTGATATGAAATACCAGGCATGACAGCACCGAAAGAAGAGAGAGGACAACACAGTAGCTAATGTAGTTGGCTAGRTTTAGTCTCCAGTTACAAATTTGTTGGGTGATGAGTAGCAAAAGGCCCTAGCTTAAGCCTTTGAAAGAGTTGATGCTTGTGTCTATGTGTCTTCATCGGGAAGGTAAGTAAGGAAAGGATGGTGTTAATTTTTAGCAGCTTATATCTCAACAATTCTGGRTATACAAAGGGCCTTGAGGAGTGTCCTCCTGGTGGTTGTTAGTAACCAGAGTGGGTACAGCCTGGTGTATTGAACAAAATGTGAAGGACCACTCACTACTCTGAGTTCCTTCTGTAGGGATGCTGAGGCAAAGGGCTGCCCTGGCTCTGAGGGGACTGTTGGTGGCAGTGCCTGGTTTGAGTGAGAGCTGGGTAAGTTGTAACAGAAAAATATTTTATAGGAAGATTATTTAAAAAAATAAAAGCCACCGACAGAAAAACCTGGCTGGCTGAAAGATAGGATTTCTTTGTGTGTTTTCAGCACCAGCATGAATTCAGCTATAATGTAGGTACTGTGTGTTTCCTTTTTTAACTCAAAACCATGCTTAAAACAGTCATATTAAATACTGTTACTTTCTAGTTTAGCTGATCTTGAAGTGATTAGTTACAATCTAGTTCAGATTGCTGCTAGGCATTTTAAAACAGCAGTTATTGGCAAAATCTGTCTAGGTCCTTAGTTGTTTGTGTTCTTAGGGATTTTTTGGACCTTGGAATAGAAATGTTTCATCAACTGTATCTGCAAAGTATGAAGTTTGGTATTTTAAAAATATTTTCCAGTTTCTAAAAGCTGTAAGTTTTTTTTTTTTTTAACATTTCAAAATAGAAATAGAGGTCTTGCAGTTAGGAATTTTTTTGTTTTGTTTTGGTGGGGGTTTTTTGTGTGGTTTTGTTGTTGTTGTTGGTTTTTGTTTTGTTTTGTTTTGTTTTTTAACCATATCAAGCCCCTAATGTTGGCAGAAGGTTTTTCTTTGTCTGGAATACCCATGAGTAAACGTAAGCTTTTTCTTAGCCAATACTTGCTGCTGGATATAAGCCATAGGTGTTACTTTGAGGGCATTAATTAAAAAGCTTGGTCAGTTTTAACTTCCTAAAAATGATACAGATTTTTAGACTTTGGGTGTACAAAGAACTGTTGACCTATAAATGGAAATAATTGATGTTGTGTTTGAGATTGACTTCTGTCACCAGAAGTGGCAACTTCTGTTTCAGGAGGCARCTTGGAAGCAGTGTAACAATTAAACAGACTGAGCAGGAAGAGGAGGAGTCATTCTAATTCTGCAGTCTTTGGAGCAGTTATTTAGCTGCAAATACTGATCAAATAATTTCGCTTCTTATGTCCATATCTCCATCTTAAAACAGCTCTTGAAAGGTCACCATCATGAAATGGGGCATCTCATGGGAAATGATCATGGCAGTTTCCAGTTCCCTGGAAACCATATACAAAATTTTTGTAAATCCAGTAATGTTTTCATTAACATGCAAGAAATTCATACCTTTAATGCTGACAACCATCTACATATACCTTAGTGCTGCTAAATTCGCCACGTTAGCTCATTCTCAATTTTTACATTTTGACAGTCTCATTAAGCTGCAAGAAGGTGAGATCAGTTGAGGCTTTGGGGTTTTTTGTTTTGCTTAGTGTAATCAGTGTGTGACTTCGGTTGGACCCAAGTTTGAATGCAAGGTTCTTGTGTTCTTCTGGGGTGTTTTGATGTTGTGGCTGCTTCAGAGGTTTCCGGCAGCTGGTGCATTATTGCAGTTAGTAAAATTTTCTGGTTTTGTGCCTCTGAAGGGTGGCAGAAAGGCATGTTGCCTCCCCTGGTGCCCCAGCTGTTGGGGAGTGTTCCTCCCAGTAACTGGGTGCTTTATAATCCTGTGGCTTGTCCTACAGACAAGGTGATGCCAGAATCAGAGCAGAGTGAGCAGTTCAAGAGCTTGTCTTTCAACACCTTCCTTCCCTAAAAGTGAGTTCCTACTTCTTGATGCCATGTCTCTTATGGCTGTGGCTGAGAGCACCTGGCAGTATTTGCAAAGTCTGGTCTCCTGGGCAGAGCCAGGGGAAAGGAGCTAGCACAGCATGCCATAGTTTCACTAGGTCCTTTTCCCTCCTCCCCTTTTCTTTCCCCTCCTTGTGATAGTTATTTGGAAAAGCAAAAGGAGGCTGCTAACAGATGAGGAAGCTTTAATTGGGGAGCGCACTGTGCGTGAGCCAGGAGTGCCTATGTCTCAAAATAAATATGGATTAATTTAGGGCTCAGTGGAGTCATCATTTGGGAAGCTAAATATGAGTTTGTGTCACACCAGCCCTTCCACCCTGCTCCTACGGCATGGACACAGCATACCACAGATCTGCCTCTCAGCTTACTGAATGCCTGTGTTGTGCTACCCAGTGTTAGGCTACAACCTTCTTTGGGGTGTAACTCCAGAGTTTGCACTGTCTTTGTAGCTTCAAGCATTTATTCAAGCTTTTTCAATTTACAAGTGTCAAAGAGGCAGACTGCTGTGTGTCTTAGCATTCGTTTGTTTTTTGTAGATATCAGCCTTTTTTTCTAGGTTGTATAACCATCTCAGTTCCATAATCTGGGCACCTGAGGTGACATGAACTTCTAGACAAGCCCTAAAAACTGGTACCATTCCACCCATGCTGCCTACTCAGAAGCTTTTAGTATGTTCACGATTTCTGTACATCTTCAAATGGTAGAAGTTGCTTTGTGTAATCTAAAACATGGTCTTAAGTAATAAAAACAAACAAAACCCTGCTGGTTTGGAAGGGAGCTTCAAAAGACACATGGTGCCAGATTCTTTGCAAAACTGTGATCTTCTTTGGCATGTGTCCATCGATAGTGAGGAGAGGAGAAAGATGGAGGCATTAGTGTGCTRTAGCTTCTGCAACTTGCTTTGTCCAAGTCCTAATGTGGACATTGGAATTTCTATGGAACAGAAGTATAAAAACCTTTGTTCATGTATCCGTGTGTGAATGTCAAATTTGCTCAGTCAGTAAGAACAGCAAAGATCAGCCTTCTCTTTAATTGCTCATAATACACTATGCAGAATTTCTTAAATCTATTTTAGACAAGTTGGAGGAGGAAGTTTCTGTTGTGAATAGTTCAACTTCCTAAAACTGTGGTTTTGTTGCAAGATACACACTTTTATGTTCTGCAGGAATTGCAGAAAAATAATGTATCACTACTGTTACCAGACTGAAAAGCAGAAAAGCCTTCTGTTTGAATGCTATTTGACACAGAAATAAATTAYGCAAAAGGGAATAGGGTTAAAACTGACCAAAAAGTCAGTGACCAAAAGTGTGCCAAAAGTCTCTTGCGTATTTTTGGTACCAAAAAGTATCATTTAATGTGGGCATTTGTTTTTGATGGGTTGAAACTATGTTTCAGGCAGCATTTATCAGTCAAAGAGTTTTATTTTAGTTATGTTTTTTTATGCTTTTTATCACGAGAATGCATCTAACATTTATACTTGTAGTGCTTCAAAATAAGAAGGGATAACACACAGTAGGGTATTCTCAGTAATGCACATACCTTATTGTATAGAGATTATTTTTGGTCGATAGGTAGAGGTATGAGTAGGACTAAAATCAGAGGGAGGGTTGATGCTGCTCAGTGCCTGTCTTAAAATTTTCTGAACGCTGTATAGTCAGTGAGGACAGGATATGGAGCTTGAATTCAAAATTCCGTGCTCATTTTGCTAAAAACCGTTTCTTGATGATTCTTGTTACTCATCTGTGTTATGTCTTGCACCACAGTGGGCGTGGAGAGGGGCAGGTAACGCTGATCACCGGTGTCTGCTCAGCAGGGACGGGGTGTGGAGGAGCATGAGGGCTGCATTCCGCACGTGGATTCCAGAGCTGAGAGATGGTCGGGCACTTCGCCTTCTCAAACCAGCTTTCAAACGCACTGTTACGCAGGAGGTTGAAAAAGTGGGGTTTTTCTGGGTATTTTGTGTTTATTCACGTGGCGGTTGTCAGGCCCCAGCTCCGCAGGGAGGAGGATCAGAGTGGTGAGTTCAGCGGGTTCACGGCAGGTCAGGCCCCAGTGGACTGTGCAGGCAGGTTTGTGTAGTTCCTCCTCCTCCTACACACTGCTCAGGAGCAACCTACCAACTTCAAACTGAAAGCTTTTTTTTTTTTTTTTAAAAAAATAAAATTGATTTTTTTATTGTTAAAATGTGGACGGCTAAATATTCTGTCAAAAAAGCATAAAAAGCAAAATCAGCCATCTGAAAAGATCTGGCTCACGGCAGCTTCCTGTGAACTTTACACTGTAAAGCAACACTTTCCATTCARGGTTTGTCTGAATGGCCCTGTCAGCCTGTGCTCCTCCCTGCCAGTCAGCCTGAACTGAGTTGACTGGGGAGGTTGGTATCACAGGCAAGCTTTCCTTAGGCAGCCCTTGGTTTTTTTAGGCATCGTTTGTTGTAGAGTATTGGGTGGTGTTTCTAACCTCTGGTGTGGCAGGCTGTGTAGGGGAAACGTCTGGTAGGCTATATAGTGTGGACTAAGCATTGCTGGAGGAAGTGTCTGCTTAAGGGGAGTGTCTGGGATTATAGGAGGCTCAGATAAGAAATCCACTTGGCCCTTTTTGTGCAATACTCTTAACGCCTCCTGGCAACAAGCAGGGCTGAATTGGACCAGGCAAAGAGAGCTTCCACGTGGAGGGCAGCTGGATGGGACATAAAATTCAGGGACTGGTCAARGCATCTCTGTGTTACTGCCAAAAGGATGTTAAAGAACACGATTTCTGAAGACTAGGGTCAGTTTGTGTGTTCTGCAATATAAAGTTCTGTTGCAAAAAGCTTTGAGACAAGATTTTACTAGATGGTTCTGTAGAGGTTTTTTTGTTCAAGATWCTTTGCTGCAACAACTCTTTGAAAAATTAAGTCAAATCTGCCCTTGTCACTTTTTTCTGAATAATGGATGAACTTGGGCTTTGTTTAATTCAGCTCAGTCTGCAAACTTCRTTTGTGTTTGGTTTAAGAAAATCAAGTAATCAGCAGTACATACTACACATTCCACTCCCAGCCTTGCAAATAGATGCTGTGCAGATGCAATAGGTCTGACTGTGCTTGTAAAATAGGTCATAGTGCCTTGCTTTTCCCCTATTTTGTATAAACCAAGCAAAGCCAGACTAGAGCTTCTTTTGAAAAGCAAAGCATAATCTTGACATGTAAGTCTTGTAGAGGTCAGTCTGTTTAGCTGCAGATGTATTAAAAAAATGTAAAATTCATTTTGCAGGGAAAATTCTGGTCTTTCAACAGCTTGTGTAGTCTTGAAAAAAATCTGTAGAGACCTCTGGTGGGAAGAAATGAAGGAGGAATTTTCTGTGTTGGAAAGTGAAGATGTGGAAATTGGTGGATCTCAGCTATGATGTCTTCTTGCTTTCCCTGTTTTAATGATTTCCCTTTTGAAATTTCCCAGGCTTGCTAAGAGTGCTGGATGGTTTCAATGATGGAAGAACAAACTTTGCCTTATTTTAGCGGCTTGATGCAGATTGCAGAATAAGTTGTGTTGAGAGAGTGCTGTTTTGATTCCAATAGTCTGCCATAATGCTGTGAGATGGGTCAGAAGTCTGTTCACAGGCCTTACCTAGGAGTCTTTAACTTCCACCATGGAAGTTACGGTGAGGTGGGGAAGAAGACCCCAAACCCCTTCCTGAAATGCAAAATTTTCCCTCTGAATGTACTTCATCTTGTAATTATCTCAGAGGGGTTTTATCTGCACTGCGCTTTGTTCTCTTCTTAATGTCTCTGGTTTTTTGCGATCAGTGCTGTACCTTCGCTCAGCAAGAGGGCTCATTTGGCAAATGCATCAGTGCATGACATCATTCTTAACAGTGTCTCTAGGCCTGTTTAAAGCATTGGCAGTACTTGACTGCACTTCCTGCAGCTGTAGGCAGCTGTGAAATTTCATTGATCGTGACCAACAGGAAATTCTGAGGGAAAAAACCTGTAGTACGAGGCTYGCGAAAGGCCGTGGCTTGATTAGTTCCTTGGCTAATGGTCATACATGGCATAGTGCAGGTCCCRGTGCAGAAGAGTGCAGTGCAAAGAGTGCTTTTCAAAGTAATTAGCTGTAAAATGGGGAAAAGTAACATTCATCCCAAATTAATGGTGGTATGGAACCAATCGCATTTATTTTTAAGAGACCATTAGAGAGCCTTGATGGCATTTCAGCAGTCATGTAGAAAGCTGCGTGCTGGTGGGGTGGGAGGATTGGTTCCTAATGGAAATCTTGCATGGCAGGCTGGTATGCACAATGCAGAAAGGGACAAAAGGTTATTAAAAAAAAATTCTTATCAGAAGTACTTTGACATTAGTCCTCAAGTAATTATTTTTATCCTTCAATAGGTGCATCTGCATGCTATTGTGCTAACACTGCTGCTTCTCTTATTAATTATACTCTCTTAAGCTTGCTTCACAAGAGTAATCTAGCAGCCTGTACTAATTAATGCAGTTCAAATCAAACATAGTAAGAATAAAACAGCTCAGCTGAAAAAAAAAAAAGGAAAGGAGAGGTGAAGGCAAAACCCAATGCTTAGGCAGTTTGACGCCAAAAGAAACATGCAAGGCTGTACCGTGTGGGGCACATACGAAAAAAAGTATCTTCTTTGGTTTAGTTTAGTGGAGAAATGTGTCCTGGGTAATATTATCAGCTTCTGCTAAAAGGTTTACAAAACAAGAGTTAACAGGAGACTGATACCTTTCATGTCCTTCTTTTGCAAATGATGTTTGGAGAGTTCTGTAATCAAAATATTGTGCCAAACGCTTCCTAGAATGATCAAACCAAACCGCAGAAGACCTTGAATCTTGCACAACCTCCTTTCAATTGGTAAAACTTGCGGCACGTGAGGTGATGATCAGATGACAGGTTTTTTCCAGCACGTGGAAAGCTTTTATTGCTTTATTTAATAGTTGTGGATATGGCAAAGTCTGATTCCAGCATTTATTTATTTTTTAAAATTGTTTGTTTCAATGGGAAAAGGGAAGACACCAGAATCATGGCTTCCATCTGAGAGGAAAAGCCAGCATGGTTTTGAATTATAGGTGTTTTATAAATCTGTATTTTAAATCCTGTTTTAGTTGCTTAGCGTGCAGGGCAGCGATGAATCTCTTTTTCTGAGCTACAGACTTCAAAACCATAATCTTCCCTGCTTCTTTGCTAAGTTTCCCTTGTAAATAATAAAATAAGTTTACTACTGTGAGTTGCCTTTCTTCAAGAATAGTTTTTTGTGAACCATGGAATAATGAGTAAATGCCAAATACAGGTTTAGGGTAAGCTTTATAAAATATGGTCTTTTGGATCCTTCAACCCCTGCCACTGGATCCATGCTTTTCCTGGTGGCAATGCCTGATGTCTCAGTGCTGATGGCTTCCTTTGGCTCCCCCTCCCAGGGAAGTAAGTGCTGCTGCTTTGGTGATGCTGCCCTGGTGGGAAATGCACAGCACCCCCCAAGGCAGTCATGATAGATTCCAGTACAGTATTAAATATTCCTGCTGAAAGGTCAGTGGTGTTGAATTGTATAGATTGAAGCAATTACTTGGTGGGGGAGTGCAGCTGTCCAGCTAAAACCCAGTTCTTTTCCCCTGCTCCAACTCCATTGTCTTAAGGTTAGCAGCGTGTTATTCCTTACTTTGTGCATCCTGGCTTTGCTGAATAAGTGACTGACTAAAAGCTGGTGGGTTTAAAGAAATGAGAAATGTTGTTCATGCAGCACAGGAAATGAATTTTTATTTTTTTTTTTTTTTTATAGCTGACCATTAGCATTTGTTCAGCTTGCACCATTGTGGATTTTGTATTTGGAATGATATCGAAGTTTAATAAATAAACTTATAAAGGGTACTAAAATTGGTCTTCAGCCTAACTCTTCAGAAGTGATTTCATTTGCTTTCATTATTGGCTAATGAGCAGCTGAGGTTTATGATAAAGGAGGGGAGAAGTCCAAAGTAGGAAATACTGCCTAAAGCTTTCAATAAGCAAGGTGCATTATGTGATTTTGGCCGTTTCCTAGCACTGAGATATCATTAATAACCTTGAATGCAAATTTGCTGATTAAAATATGAGCTGGGCTTTTTCTCCCAAAAGTATATTGGCATAGGAGAGTAATGAACAGATTGTGGAAGAAAAGGTTGCTCTTGGTTTTGTTTGTAAAACAATTCTGTGGAGATATTTTAAAATTGTTGGATTTGTGACTTTCTTGAAGAAAATCCCTTAGAAAAACTGCTGTGCTTTCTGTTTGGTTTCAGTGAAGCCTGTGGTATACATAGTGAGGACACTCATCCTTTGGGATATTTTCTTCTCTTTCCCTTCTCTCCTCATTCCATTTTGCTGAATTTTCTGACTCTGTATCATGATGRCCTTCCTTGTTTTTTGTTTCGGTAAAGTACTCCTGGATGTGGATTTCTCTCATACTTGAAGCTGAAGGAGCAAACTGTGCTCAGTACTTAACAAAATAAATGTACTGGTGAGAGATGTGAGGGGAGCAAATGCTGCTCCTGCTCTCCCATCAGCGCGACTTGTTCTTCTCAGTCTGAATTGAGACTTTAGTTGGCTTTCTCCTGTCAGTGCATTTCTCTATATTCCTGGCAAAGGGAGTTCATCAAAACTGGGAAATGTTGCTGGCATGGGTTTGGACTGCTTTGCTYGGGGGTGTGTTGTTTTTTCCTGGTGGCACAAATACAGTTCCCATCAAAGTGAATGGGTTGGTGGTGAAGTAAGCCAACAGATGAGAACCCAACACCAAGTGAGCAAAGAGTTTTTGAAGTACAACAGGATGACCTCATTACCAAGCMAGATTTGCAGAAGCTGCAAACAGAGTGAACCTACGATTTGAGTCACCTAAACAAGCCATGAGAGTAAACTCACAGTTTAAAACACAGTAGATTATTTCACTTCCAATTTATCCAAAAAAAAACCCCCCAAAACCACTTGTCCTCATTTCCCTTGCAGGATCTGCCTTTAGCTCAGTTTTTTTGAGAGAGCTTTGGTTCTGGTGGGGTTTAAATGTAAACCATGGGTGATGTATTGGTTTTATTATAGTGTGCAGAAATGATCAACAGCTCAGCGGGAAAGTATGTATGAAAGAAAGTACAGGCAGCACTTCAGTGCTTAAAATGATTATTAAACCAGTTGGGGTTTCATTTGAAAAGTTAGTTACTAAGTAGGTAGTCTCCCTGTGATGAAATACCAGGATAGCAGTGGGAGCACTGCCTTTACTCAGAATATTTGTGTGTGGGTTTTTGGGTGTATCTTTTAATAATGATTTGAATGTATTGTATCTCGACTTTTTCTTGGTTACACCCAGTTTTTCTCCCCATGATTTGTTTGCTGTTGGCTTTAGAAATGCAAGGATTCTTACACCAGTGTCTCAAAAATCTGAGTAGCAATTTTTTTCCAGGCAGAGTTGCAGTTTTAGTACTTCTAAGCAGAGATGTGAACTCGATTGAAAATCATTTATGGATGGATTTACAGTTGGGCTTGATCATGGAATTCAGGTCATCTGCCAGAAAACAAAGCTGGAATGGAGTCAGGAGTCTCTACAAGAGGGTTATAGGTCTGGAAGTGGGACCAGAAGTGTGGTCATCATACAAGGGGAAGTGTATCATGGGTGGGAGGGAAAGTCTGGAAGTTAAGTCAGTATCAAAAATCACTCAGACACAACTGTAAAACTAATAAGGTAGATATAATAAAGCTGTAACTATTAACCAAGAAATAACTCGTAAGAAATTTGAAGAGAAAATATTTTTACTGGAGGTGTCCTTTATTAAGGTTTCCATCTACATTCGTTACAAAAGCCAAATAAACTATTGCTTGGGAAGCCACACTGATTTTCAACGTGTTTGTCCTTTGAAGTATAAGTTGAGGAAGTGCTGATTTATCTGTCTGGTCATGCAAGGAGATTTTGAGGAGTAATACAGGACTTGGTTCTCATGTTCTTTGAATTATTCAAGTAGAAAAAGAAATCCTTTGTGTAGGAAAAAGTGGAATTACCTGCTTTCTTTGCTAATTAGCAGTAACTTTTCAATATGTCTGCGTAGAAATTCAAACTAGAGTTTGCATTGGTGCTTATTTTGGGTGCTGGATTGTTTCCAAGGTGTCTTTACAGAGTCTGCATCCTGTTCTCTGCCCCATGGAAAAGTTTCTGCTCAGGTGTCCTGCTGGCTCTGGGAAAATGTCCACAAGCAAGGAGAGGAGGAGGACAATGATGACATTACTGTGCAGATTGGAGGACAGCCTTTCTCTATAAATACACGTCATTTTTCCTGTTAAATGACTGATGCTGAGAGTGGTTTTTAGATGAGCTATTTTTAAGAGATCGTATTTTCCACTAAGGATGTCTTTATGTGTTGCAAGAGTTTTAATATAAACTGTTTACATATTGATCTTGTTGTAAATTAAGCTATTTCTTCCTTATCTTCAACAGGCAGCCAGATAAACTAGTGGTGGTTTGGACAAGAAGAAGCAGAAGAAAATCCTCCAAGGTTAGTTGATTGCTTATTAAGTTGCAGCTTCAGTGACAAGCAGGGTCAGTGGTTTGAGGGACTGTTTTTTTTAATGTGGGGAGCAGCCAAATAAATAAATGAGAAATATTTTAATTGTTGATGTTTCTTTTTAACTCGATTTATTCATAAAGTTCAGAATATGCAGCTGTTGATGTCAGTGCCAATTTATGGGAACTCTGAACTCCAATTTCAACTTTGGTTATTTGTTTAGCAGAACTGTATCGTTATCAGTTCAATTTAGTTATTAATTGCTAGACCTAATTAGAAAGGAGAATTGGTTTCTCTACTAGAAGTGTATTAAAAAAATAGGTAATTTAAAAAAAAAGTAATAAAGAATCTGACATCCCTGCAATAAATAGGCAGATAAAGCCAGATTAAGAGGCTATGTCACAACTTGAAATGCTACGAATAAAGAAGAATAAAAGCAGGGTCTTTCAGCCCAGCAGCATATTGAATTGAATTTTTACATTTGCTTCTACAATCACTGTGGGGAAACCTGTGAATTTATATTTTATGAGTAATAACTTGGTAGCCTTAGGAATGGGAAGCTCTGAGTGCTGTCCTGTGTCTGAACAGTTATAAAATTTGACTTGCATGGGAGCAGGAGTGCATGCTGTTTTTCTCCCTTCCCAGAGAGGAAATTTTGGAACTTATAGTAATTCTTTAACACTTCAGTTAAAAAAAGAGATGGTCTAAGCTTCTTTCTTTTTTTTGGTGTATGTGTGTAACACAAAATGATACTTCCAAGAGCTCTGATGGTGGAGAGAGGGCACCCATGATAGAGAAGATATCTTGAAATAATTGTGTTGAAGAACTGAAATATTTAGAACATGTGATATACAGTTTTCTACCCTTCTCAGGAGAGACTTTGAGTTTATTTTTTTGCTGGTACTCCTCTTTTTCTGACTCCTTTTCCTGATTGTCCTGCATATTTGTTGTATTTTGTGTTTTGAGGTATAAGCTGTTCTAAGTTGTTTTAGATAAAGACTGGTTCCTGACTGCACAACTGAATACCTGCTCCAGTGCGTGCATCCAAAATTCTGCTTTAGGTTATGGAAACCCGAAGGTGTTACCTGATGAGTAAACAAGGGTGTGCACTCAGTCTGGTAACTGTTCCTGTTCCATGGTCCATACTCTTCAGCAAAGCCAGTCAGACTATTCCTGTTTCTCTGAAGGTTCACCGAGCTAAAGTTCCTTTGCATTTAGAGCATGGTGTGTATCTAGACAGTAACTGCTCTTGTGTGGTGTCTGATGTGGCTCACCCTGTAACTTTTCTGTTTTAGTTTCATTTAATTTCTGTTGAACGGAGAGAGAAAAGATACATCAAACAGTAAGTGCAGTGCTTACACAAGCAAGCAAGGCATTTGTCCATAAATGACTGCTTTGCTGAGATTCAGAATATGTTCAGAAACAGAAGCCCTGACAAAAGTCCAGCAGGGCTTTGTGAAATGATGGGTTTTCTGGCTGTCGTTTTATAGGATCCAATGGCAGCATTTCCCTGAGGCAAGAGGATTTTCTGGCATTAGCTCAGCCTTTTGGGCTTGAAGTTTTTTTCAGCTGGGCCATAAAGTTCCAGGATATGTCCTCTCTTTTGGTCACCAGATGGTAGAAGCAACTCTGGGATAAACTGGCAGATTTAAACCTGAGACCCAGAAAAGTCTTTAGCTGACTAATTCGTGTTTAGTGAGATCCCACAAAGAGGCTGAGCGGCCCTGAAACCTGGGCAGAGGATAGAGTTAATTTTAAAGCTTGGGTAGTTGGTGTGTTTTGAGCTGTTTGGGTCAAAGACTGTAGATCAATAAATGTTCTTGATCTCTTAGTCATCCTGCCGGTAAAATACTTTATTCAACATACTTGTTTCATCTAATTGCTTTATTGGAAGCAARTCAAATGAATATTTCCTCTGATTTTATTTTTGACGGACACTGGGTTCAGTGAGTACAAAGCATTAATAATTGTCTATGTTTTTCAGCTTCTTGAGAAGGAGGAAGAGAGGGATGAGGTTTTAACTTACTGTAAAGATGCTGTAAAGACTTTTTTTGGAGGTTTCTGAACTTTTCAGGTCATTAGGGTTAGTGAGGGATATCACCAGCAGAGAGTTCACGAACTCACAAACATGGCCCTTTGGACACTCTCCAGTAGCTCTGTGTCACTTTTGTACTGGGAAAGTGCAAGAGATGCATTAACCAAAAATGGAGTGCAGCTGGAAAATGGTGCTATGGATGTACACTGGGACTCGCCTGCTCTAACTGATACAATCCTAAGATGCTTTTGAACTGAAAGCTGAGTTCATGTCCTTTGAAGCCCTTATTTTTGTGGGTTTCTATGATTTTGATATGCCTTCTGGCCCACATACTTTCTTTCCCAGTAAACTACAGTGGTGCCTTTAYTAAAAGAAATAATGAGAGACATCATGTGCAGGAGTCTGAATATTTTACTTATTACTGTGGGAAACTTAGAATAGGAGCTGTAGATATGTTAAATGACAGTAAGTTTCAAAGTGTTGCAAACAAAAAGCAAATAACCGTTTTGAAAAAGCATTTAAATAGCAGTCTGATGGGTGGATGGATACAGGCCCATAAATACATCCAGCAGCTACTGACCTTAATGCAGATTTAAGTTACTTATAGTTCTATTTTGGGATCTGCTCTCCATGGGCAAGTCTCATTTGAACGTATTTCATGAGGTGTGCCAAGACAAGGTGGCTCTGTACGGTTGGGCGTCTTCATTGTGTATGCCAGGAGTTTGCATAAAATGGTGATTTGCAGTTTTGCTGCAAATGTTGTCTGTTTTCAAAATCAGGGAGAGTCTTGAAGGTTTATTCAGGTGGTGTTCAGCACCTATGGTTTACAGAAGGTGCAGCTTATAGCAGTGGACTTGTTTAGCTCTTTCTCTTCAGTACCCTGGCACACTGGCAAGTTGGCCCCTGGGTTTTCAGGCCTGGGGCTTGTGGACCAGCCTTTTTGTTTTGTTTTGTTTGTCTGAGTGGTGGAAGAATGTCTTTGTTCTAGTGTAGAGCAAGGGAAAAATGTGTTGTAAGTATGTTTACCTTCATTTCAYTGAGATGCTCTCAAATTTCCAGGCTTTGAACTAAGAAATTTCAATTTGAAAACAGATGTTGCTGTGATGTCAAGGAGGTACTTTCTGCTGTTCCTGTGAACATACACAGGCTTATGGTTGAATCATACACCTCTGAAGAATCAAATTTTCACTTCCTTCTGAGAGCCTGACAGTATTATTCTTCAAAGATTCTTTCTGTATCAAAGCTGAAAAAAGGTGCTTTGCCTGTGATTTCAGCACTTCTGCTGCAGGTTTATCAAAAACTCTTTAAGCACAAAGGAGAAGGAACAATGTTGGGAACAGGGAAAGGACTTGAACAGTGAGAAGTAAGAGCTAAGAGAAGCAGAGGGGCAGCCAGTAAATCCCTTGTACACAACAGCAGCCTGGCCAGCATTTTTTCAAGGTTATGCCATCAATAAAGCAGCAGCTGGGTCACCTGTTTTGCTGTCCTTGGCAAACTGTTGCCTTTTCTGGCTACTTCATTGCCCTGCCAGGCTGGAGTTCCAAAGGCATGTTGTGACCCTGACATGCTGGTGAGTGTCTGGGACCAGCACGGTTCAATAATGCCACTCTTGGGCCTTCTCAGTTTTTCAATAAAGTTACAAGATCATACTGTGATTGTAATCCCTGATTGTAGATTGGTGGTCATTAATACCCTTCTTTTTTCCAGGGGTCCCATAAAGTTGACTTGTGGTGGCGTTCTGAGGTGCAGTGATGGCTGTCCCAGAAAACGATGAGAAAAATAACACTGCACTCAGAGAGCTTTTTTGTTTGTCTGGTTTTTAACTTTTTTGTTTGGTTGGGTTTTTTCCTAATAAGAAACCCTATTGATGAAGAGAGAAACTGATTGATGAGAAGGGAAAGAGGCTCTTCATGTGAGCATCATCTGTTGTGGACAGTGAAAAAGGCAAGATTTGGTGAACAGAATAGCATGGATCACGTATTTAAGGAACATGTCATGAATGTATATGTGTAAAATTAGGCTTGAAGAGGTAGCCCAGTGCTAGAGAATCTGTGAGGATGAGTTTTTGCTCATTTCCCAAGCTTAGCAATCTTTCTGTAGCTTTTTAGCAGTAATACACATGTACATAATTACAGTTGTAACACATGTGCATGCTGATGAATTGAAGACATTCAGGGGAAGACCTGTGGGAATCTGCTGGTCTCCTTGTCTGCTCTAAAGGGGCACTGACAGCAATGTGTTGATCAAAGGCTGCCTGGAGTTTCCAGGGCTTTGAACTTTCTTCTTTGGCGCGTGCTGGGTTTTTTGGACTGCGTCCCAGGGCAGGAGTGTGACTGGAGTGTTGTTCTGGTGCCCAGCCTCTCTGACTGGTGGGCCGAGCACAGGGATTTCAAGATGATCATGGGGGGGATGCCAGCTGTAGTCTGGAGCATGGGCTTTAATTTGTCTCCCTTTGTGATACGGAACTGTGGGACAGACGAAGAAGCAGCAGCCATTCACGAACTGCTGTTTTCCTCTGGTGTCTGGCAGCTTTTCCCGGTTCATTTTTTTCTGCTAGGTCCATTAGCAGCCGGATCATATGGAACTCTGTCCTGGATGGTGAACGGCTTTGGTGGGACACATCCCACAGAGCAAATTGGAGCAATCCTTGGTGTCCAGAAGCCACACATAGAGGCACCAGATGAAGGATCTGGCTGCTTAATGTCAGCTCTTCCTCTTGAGTTATTTATTTATTTTTTCCTTTCCTGTCTAAGTGTTCTGCCTGGATAACACTGAAGAAGAGGGATTATCCTCACAAGCTGAGCTGCCCTAAGCACTATTGGAGCCAGTTGAGCTCCTGCTTGCTTCTTGTGCCCTGAACAGCCTGTCACACAGACAAGTAGCAGAGCTGGCCTGATCACAGGCAGCTGGCAAAAATTTTACAAGGAAAGGAAAATCAGCCGTTTGCTGGCTCACAGTAAAGCCACTCTTGTGACTGCAGGTGAGGAATAATGGTAGGTCTGTTTCTCTGATGAGTTTTGCTTTTAAAAACCAATATTGACAGCTTGGCTATAAGAACATATTTTTGGTTCATAAATATAAACTGTTCTGTAATTTGCAGCGGGCTCAAAATATTATGGTCAGCTCTAGGATCTTAGAGAAAAGTAACATGCAATTATCCTGCACAAGAGAGGCAGGATGAGGCAAGGTGGTAGTGAAGAAGGCGGGAAGGAAATGAAGCATCTGGAAGGGTAGGCTCTTAAAATAATGTAGTATCAAGTCTGTCTCTTCAGTTCAAGCACAGCAAAGACGGTGGATTGCAGAGCTGGCTGCCTGGACTGTAACTTGTTTTAAAGAGGAAAAAAGAATCTCAAAACTGGGTAGCCTGAAGTGCCCATGTGAGTGTGTAGGCTCATCTCCACGGCCTTTCTTTAAGGGATTTCCTCCTCTCCCAGTTACCAGTTTTGTGCCAGAGCAGTGCTGTAGGTTGGACAATGTCATTCACAGCCCTACTCTATTTATAGGGTACTTCAGCAGCCTGTCCTGTAGCTCCTGTTCCCTGATTTAAAAGAGTTTTCGTGCCACGTTGTCTCCTCTCATTTTCTACTGGCAGAAAAGGGGAAGAGTTGCCTTTTGCCTTGAAACACAGTAGAGCAGTTCTGCTTCTCTTTCCAGATGACAGCTCCAACCCTTGAGATTTGGAGACAAGTCGGGCAAGGGCTCGGCTGTGGGCGAGACACCTGCTGCTGGCAGTCACTTCTGCTTAGCTGCTGTTGCCTTGACTTCCAAGACAGTGGGAGATGGCTGGTGAAGACTGGTAGCAAATGAGGCAAAAGTGGGTCTAGAAGGCACAACCACCCAGTGGAACAGGGACTTAGAGATGAGGATTAGGGTGGGAATGCAGATGCAGTGCCTCGCCTTAGCTGAGCCCTGACAGCAAGTCCTTGTCACCTGCGGAGGTGGCCTGATCCAGCTTCAAGTCAAGGCTTATAATGTGGGAGTTGAAAAGGTTTTTTGATATAGGCCAGATGTAACTTGAAGAAACTGCAGCGTGGAGGTGCCTGACACGAGAAATGTTGTGTTACAATAACACTCCGCATCTTAGTTTTAAATTACTGTCATTTGCCTGTCCTCTGTGTTCTCCCCCTTTGCTTTCTCCTTTCCCTTTCTCCTTCCCAACAACCCAGACGTTGTTTTGATGTTATCTTTTTCTGTCATGCTGTTTGTGTGATACAGTGTTTATTTTCTGAAGSCAGAGGAGGACTTAATAACATTCATGATCACGGAACAGCTTTGCTTTAAAAGCTCATTAGTTAGGGATTGTCTCCTGAAAGCTTGTTGCTTTCAGTGACAGAAAAACATATACATGCCTGTGTGTTTGTTATGTCTCACTGACTTTCCTGGTGGGAGGAAATGCTGATAAAGGGCTTGAAGTGAAGCRTTGACTGCACCGGTGAGTGCTCATTTTCTAGGTTTTTTTAATAGATGGAACAAGTGATCCTCAACTGAGCAGGCTGGCAGTGCCTGGACCTTGGATAGCAAAAGTTTGACATAATTGCCAGTATTGGCCAAACCCAGCAGGAAAACACAGGTTTCAGACACACCATGAGCTCCAATTAGTCTTGTGAAAATTGGTATCTGCAAAGAGGATGGATTGCTTCTATGGAGGAAAAGTTATTTATCTTACAGATGCTACCTGAGGACAGGCTCTGGCAGATGAGCATGTGCCTGGCTCTGGATCCCTGCCTCTTGTCTGCTGAAGATCTCTGTGGGCAAGCTGGGAGTGATGCAGGGGGCTGTGGGTGAGACATAAACTGGACCTCCAGTAGCTGTGGTAGTAATGACATCTACTGTGGTGTAGCTGCTCACAAAATATCTTTTTCTTATAAAATATGTAAGTTTTGTTTGTGTTGTTTGGTGTTATTTGCTCAGTTATTCCGAAATGCATTCAGGCCTTCTTTAGAACTATGGGATTAGACTGAAATTCGTCGAGTAAAAATAGTAGAAATTAGGTTCTTTCAAGTTGCTCTTATTTAAAAATTCCTTTTTTTTTTTTTTTGGTTGCCCCAAGCTTTTACTCTGCAAGCACAAAGTATGGAAACTAACTGAAAAATCTGATCTAATTAGGCATCTTTGGGACCTGTGGTTTGAAGCAGAACACCAAAGATGAAAAAATTTGTGAGAAAATCAGAAGAGAGCTGGCAATGTTTGGCACTACTTACCCTACACAGTGGCAGAGACTTACTGCCTCTGAATGGGGCTGCTTCACCAGCCYTGTCTTTCCCACTTTGATATCACAAAGTCATCCTTAAAGTTGCCCAGATTGCCTTAGGGTACCTGAGAACCCAAGTTACAAGTCCTGCTAGCCTTACTTTAGCAAAACTGTGTTGTACTAGTCTGAATCTGAAGTTCTGGGTGTTAGAAGGAGTATAAAATTGCAATGAGTGATGCTCTAGAATTAAAAAAAGAAAGAAGCCAAGTTAATTGGSTTCAGATAACAGTGAAGAGATTGTACATCCTTTCCTGATAAAACTTCCACGGATTTCCCTCATGGGCCTTACAGCATCACAAAATAGATTAAGTTGAGCTTGGAAAAAGGCACACTTATTCCAAACCAGAAATGCTCACACATGGTGTTTTTGAGAACTAGCTGTTAAAATATAGATACAGGCTGTACACCAATCCAAACTGATGCTCAAAGGTAGACAAGTTCTCAGTCTATKTAATTGTTGGGGTTTTTGTTCTCTTTTCTAGGTGTGGGTACCACAGTATATTAATTCTTGAAAACTTAAGTGTTTTACTGGTATTATAAATCATTGTTTTTCACTTTTYTTTCCTGAAATAAAACTTCTTGTTCTGTTTAGGTGAAAATGTGATTAAATCTGCTCTATGTGTTGTACACAAAGCTCAGCTTGCCACAGAAGTTCTGACCTTACAGCCTTAATTTTTGCAAGGCTCCGAATATCCTGACCTTTGGTAATAAAAAAGCAGAGTTTAGGACCTTGTGAGGCACAGCTTCAGTTCAGTGGAAAAGTCTGGTAGTGGTCTGAGTTTCCTTACTGTCATTCCTAATTATGTCCTTTGAAGTGTTCAGTAGAGTCACGGGTTGAAGAATGTGGCCATTTTGGAGTCAGTGATATGTTGCCTTTACCTACATGCCCTGGGTCCTGTGGGAGTCAAGTCAGCACTTTTATAATGGCTTTAAAACAACTGGGTTTTTTTTTTCTTCCTTTAGGCACATAGCTGGCAGCCTGGAATCAAGAACCCATACCGTGGGGTGGTGGTATGGCCTGTACCTGAAAACGTTGAAATTACTGTGACTCTCTTTAAGGTATGTTTTTTTTTTTTTAAAGCATAATATTTAGTGTTTCACGAGCAACATATGAAAAATTCTGTCTGAAGTGTCGGATTATAATCACGATGTCTAATCTTGCTGGGTTTAAGTCGTTAACTGCAAAACCTTATGTTGTCAGTTTACATCTGGGAGAGAAGGATGGTCTGTTCCTGCCAAAACTTACTTTTGTAGTTTAGTTGACACACTGAAATACCCCTTGAGCTGATTATGGCCAGTCATTGGCACAGAGCTCAGTGCGTGTGTAACTGGGCACGTAGTACGTGTGTAAGGACTTGGCACGGGTTACAGTCTGGTAGGTTTTCTTTAAATACTGCAAGGCAGAAGTTGTCATAACACAGCCAATTCTAGACTTCCTTGTTCAGTTGCAGTGCAAGTGGGCAGCAGAATCCAGCTCTTCATTTCCCATTATTTAGAATGCCACACAAACTTCACAGCACTTACATGATTGCACTTGTAAGAGTGCGTGTGGAGTATCTGAGTAGTACAGAGAATTGCAAGATTTTACAGGGAATTTTTCTTTTGAACTGCATTTGTTCCATTAAAAAAGAGGTTTATTTTTCTGGCTGTGAAGCAGGAGGAGGAAGTGATGGTTATGTTAGAATTTATTTCCCAAATATCATTGGGCGAKACCCTTTCTGCATAAAGATAAACAGTGCAGCTTTGCATGTGTGACAGTGTAGGAGGCTGCCAGGAGGCTGAAGATTTCTGGGATTTTCATTCCRTAGCTCTTTCTCGTTCTTTACTCTGGTGCCTTCATCTACATTCTGGCTGTTCTTATTTATAACTGCTCCCTTTGCAGCTTAGGGCAACAGTAACATACTTCTTTCTAATTAGTAATATTTGTACTTCTTGGTCGTGGGGACTTTCCTGAGTAACTGCTTGGATGTGGCTTCTGATTAGCCTTAGAATGGGAATTTATTACTTGGTTCATTAAACCTAAAAAAGGGGTGGGGGGTGTCTTTTTTTTTTTCTTTTCTTTTTTCCTCCTGTCCTTGGGATTACCAATGAACACAAACTTCTCAAGTTGGCAGTGATGCTAACTACTATAAATTTATCTCTTAGCAAACACATAGTCTTCAGCCGAGATTCAAAAGTTCACTGCCAAAAATTCCTTGCTTCAAGGACCTTTACTTGGATTAAAAAAATTTACCAGCATTATGTGTCAATGCTCCATGTCTGTGTAATCCGAACATGGTTATGCAACACAGTAAATGTTGCTTGATATTTTCAACATTTAAAGTGAAGCAAAAATGTACACAATTCTTGATTGTGATTGCAATAAGATGTAAAGTGAAGAATGAGAAATAAAGTTTGATTTGGGTGCAGCTCTGTGATGCTGTAGCATTGGAGTGAAAGTGTCTTCCAGCCTTCTCTTGCCATTCTGTCTTTTTATTTACGCTTGCACTGCTCCAGGGTCCTGTTGTGTAGAACAGCACAAGAGCCTTGTTAGTTGTGTAACTGAGAGTGAGGGCTAGGACTATCTAGTGAGGGACAGCAGGGCCTCTGGAGCCAGTGTCAGATATTTCTACAAGCCTAATTTTACCCAGCACTAATTCTGCAGGCAGACCTGTTCACTGGACTTCTCCCTCTCCCCCAAAAATGAGCTTGCCTGTCACAAGAATTGGTCTGGGAGCAGAGGCAGGAGCGTGAATAACCCCAGCAGCTGTGCCTTCAGTGGTACCCACTGATCTCTGGGGGAATGAGCACCGGATTTATTTATGATCAAGGTATTGAGAACCATCACACTGCCAGGCAGCTTTTACTGTAAAATCTGCTCTAATTGTTCCCCCTGGCTCTTCTAACAGGAGTGCCTGTAAGTGGCCAAACACCCTTTGTTCTCTGTAAGGGAATGCAGGTGTGGCACAGAGCAGCTTTTTGAGCAAGCTGTGGGATGCACCAGGAGCGCTGTACCTGTGGGAGACCAGCAGCCTTCCTGAGGGAGCTGCGAGGAGTAGGGGATTGCAGGCAGAAGATGGTGTTAGCACAGTCTGGGCTGTGCCCAGTCCCCCTGCTGGCTTTGGTGGCTCAGTGGCGCTTCGGCTGTGGCACAGGACATGTCCTAACACCCACAGAGCTGGCATTTCTGTAGCTGGTACGTTCTGGGCAAAGGCAGTCGAAAAGAACGGGATGTTTTTCACACAGCTGAGGCATTGTCCGAGCAGCACTGGAGCAGTGGGAAGGGAAGTATGTGATAGCACACTGCAGCCGCCTTTTTGGGAGCCGACTTGGAAGTCGGCTATTTATATTGTTCCTTCCTCTAGAAGAAGGGTGACAAAAAGACTGAAAACAGTAAAGCTCAGAAAAAGAGGCTGCTCGTCTTGCAGTTCCGTAAAAGTCCTTTTTGGAGCCAGTTCCCTGTGGAGGAGAATGACTCTTTGGCACCTTGCAGGAGGTGCACTCAGCCTGGCCGTGTTTAACAAACAGGAGTTGTTCCTTTTCACTGCCACCTGAGAAGCTGCTGCCTCCGTGTCCGCCCTGGCAGAGCCCACGGCTGCGAGCTGGCTGCTCCGACAGAGCTGTGCAGCAATCACAGATAACAAATGAGGGCAGTGGCGCTGTTGGGAATGGAAGTGCGGGGAAGGGAAAGAGCGGGCTCCAGATAGACAGCTATGTGTTGTGGGAAATGGTTCACACGGTAGTGGCAGTGCATTCGTAAGTGGCTGTTGAAATGTGTGGCTGGTGGGATTAGGAGATAAGTCAAGGTTTCAAGTGCTGATGAGAATGTTAAGGGTCTCCTCTCCAGCAGTCAGCCGTGGACACTTGAGAGCTGGCTGAGCAAAGTGCCTGTGATCAGTCAGCAGATGAGATACTCTGCGTTATCTGCACATCCCTATTTTGGGTGGTAGCTTGTTTCCAACAATGTATTTGTAATTCTTACACAACCAAAGCACTGAAGAGATTACAACCTTCATTTAGAAAACTTTAATTTCAAGTAAATGTAAGCTTTTTTCTTTGTTTGTTTGTTTCAATTAAYTCTGGGCTGCTGGCAAAATTTCATGATGCCCTGGAGTCATGTGGGGAAAAGCATCATATGGATCTATTGATTCAGCTTCCCTTGACTAGCTGTAGCTCCTGCCCATCCAGCCACTGAAGTGCTAATTACATAAGAAGTTCCATCTGTTCTGAAAGTTTAACTTCTTCCTTTGCCGAGCTCCACACTGATGTTTAGTTATGCCTTGGGATTTTCAACCAAACTGAGGAGAAAGAAACATCGTGAAACAATASAGCCTATTGTGCATTTAAAATCCATAATTTGTAGTGCTTTCATGGAAAGATTCACAAATGCCAGAAAAGCCAGAGCTGAATTCCCACTTTTTTTTTTGTTGCCGTGGTTGTGCTCCGAAAGTTAATGTGTTAGAGTCCCTGCATTAGCAAAGTTTAACTACCACGTATGAAAGCTTGTATACTTTTCTGTGGGTTTCTATACAAACAGATCTTTATCAGCCAAGAGAGATTTTAAACCAGAAATTTTCACTGCCAAGCAAGCCCAATGCTTTTAGTAAAGCTAAATGAACATCAATTGTACTATGAGGATTTAAATTGCAACATCATTATTTTCTAGCTTAAAAGCAAAGTGACTTCCCAAGCAAAAATGTTTGTTCTTCTGGMGTAAGCATGGACTTTGCTTCATTGGATTACACAAAACACTTGTTTTGTCAGTAATGCGCATGGTTTATCACACCAATGTTCCGTTGCAACAGTAGGGACAATTACCAGCTCTTAATTCCGAAGTTTGAAAGAGACATTTTTAAAGGCATAGCTTTCTAAGCACACAAAAAGAATTTACAAGTAAAATAAGAATGAAATAGATGATCAAGGTGTACTTGTGATGTTGAAAATATTCCTGTCCCCACATATTACTCAGATTAAATAGCTGTCATTCTTCTTGAAAGCCCAAGTCAATTGTGCTGTGATTTTACAGAGTAGTAAGTGGCCATGCTGGAGCAGGAATACTGCAGCAAAGCCCTTCCATTATCTCAGGGAAGGAAGAAAAAGAACCCACATCAACCCAAAACCTCTTCATAAAGCCATTTCTCATAAGTAAAGAAGTTCAGGTTCAGAACATACTTGTTTCAGTTGAGGAGAGACCGGTGGCTTGACCAGACGCTATGGAGAATACTCCATAKGAGGGAAGACCAGTTCCATGGACAAGGTGGTGTGTGTCAGATACAAAAATCATAAGCTTGGGGAAGTGAGCACATTTGCACATTAAAAAATCAAATGGTTAAAAACCTAAAGGATTAGTGGGGGGCTAATTGTAAAAAAATAAGAAAATAAAAAGGACACTCGATCCTTGTTGCCTTTCTAAGCCAGAGGCTTTACATGAAAGTGTGAGCTTGCTGTGGGGATGCACAGGGATGTTCCTGCCAGTCTGCTCAGAGCTCCCTGCTTTCTGGCATCTCCAATTAAAGCTGATCACAGTTGTATGAGATTTTCTAGACTAATCAGACCTCTGTAAGCAGCATTGAAAGCAACAAGAATTGGGTCAAATTTTGAGTCTTGTGCAGTTCCAAGCAGCGAAGTACAAAAGCTGAGGACAGATGCTGGAGTACCCAGAGCATCTGCTGCCAGTCGTTGGTAAAGGAAGATCACACACCCTGTCAGCATTTGATGTGATTCAATATGACAGTCCTTAAGCAGTTATTCCCCAAGAAGAAAGACTGAAGATTAAGGCTGGTATGAAGTGATCTAATTGAAAGACAAACTTCAAAAACCAGGAACGCTCAGGGAGGAGGCATGGGGAAGGAAGGGAGGAAGGGACTAACAGTCTGAAGATCTTCCCTACCCACTCTGTCTGCTGATTAGGAAATGCAGCAGTCTCTTGTTTCCTGATACATCCTTCATTACTATTACAAGAGATACAAAAATAAGTCTGAATATAACCTAAATTATTGGAGAAGCTTTACCTTTCTTCAGTCTTCTGAAACCACCTTATACACTGCAGAACGGATCTAGTCCTTCACAAAGTTCCTTGTGGAATGGGTTCATGATGGACTGATCAACAGAGAAGAGAAATATAAAATGAGGAAGGAGCAACAAGCTGTTCAATCCATTCGCCCTAATGCTCACAGTTTTCAGTTCATGGTGAAACCATAATGGATATTGGATAGAGTGCAGTTCTGCATCTGTGCTGTATTGGTAAAACAAATCAGCATTATCAAAAAAATACCTCTTGCCAACTTCCTTCACATTACAGCGAGATATGAGGCAATTTGTTCCTGGATCTTTTTAGGTAATTTTCATTATCATTTGCTTTTGGAAATGAGGTCTGTTTATAGCTCCTGTCTTTAAGTGTTTCCAGCTTGTATCTGCTTGCAGGTGAGGTGAGGTTTTGTTTGCCCTGTTACCAGAGAGTGCTTTTGTACAATGAGCATTTCAAAGGCTGCTATAACCATCACTCCTGCAGTTATTCTTCTTTGAAATGGCAGTTTTTTCCTAAAGCATAGTCAGCTGTATAGTCCTCAAATAATAGTTTGCTARATTAATCTCATGAGTTTTATGTGGGAAATGAATGGAGAATATCGATTAGCCAGCAAGAGAAGTATGTGGTGGTGTGGCTTTTTTTACTGGTATTTACTCTCTTCAAATCCAAAGTAAGATGAAATATTAGCCAGATTTATAGAAACATCACCTGCTATGCAGACAACACGTGGAAATGTTAGCCCAAAGTGTGAAATGTTGTTTGCAACAGAAGCTGTGTTATAACTATAATCATACAAATATCTGTTCACGTGACCATGTAATAAAGTTGTAAGTTGGTTAGAAATAGRATCTGTATCCTCCTCCTTGGGCTTCTGGTAAAAGCATTTTAGTGGCAGAGTGAAGCCACTTAAATGTCTGTTGCAAGGAAATGCTGAGGCTTAGGTATATAAAATTATTCAAGGTTTTCTGTTTCTAGAGATCTTTTAAAACTAACGAGAAATGTAGCTTTTAAAAAAAATGTAATTTGGATTCATCTTTAAATTTGAAGTATCTTACACATATGCAAAGTATCCAGATCTCAGCATATTTCATACTCTCTGAACATGTGGTAAGGCTGCTCATTAGAGAAGTTCTTGAAGCTTTTAAGGGGTGTTTGGGGGTAATACACTTGCATATATCTTCCTAAAGTGTTCACAACTTGCTTTCAAGTGCATGCTAAAATGTTGAACATTAAGAAGTCTTTGCATTATACAGTATTATTTTGCTCTTATCAGATGATCAGAAATACTCAGCACAGCACCTGGTTCTGTCGCCCTCAGAGGTGGGAGTTAGTTTTGTCTTTATAGATCGTTGCCTTGCACAAACAAAACAATTAATATTTTGTTTGTTACATGGGATTAAATATTGGGCCCTGATTTTGGAAGCAGTTTTAGGTCATCTTGCAAACTTGTAGTAATAGCTTTTGGGGGAGTTAGGGGAAAAAAATTGAGCAGGATGAAATATTTAAGAGTTGAGTCACTTATTATGGAGTAGCTTATTAAAACATAAAGTGGGTAATGATCCCATTAAATCTCATTATGTCATTTCATTCTGTATCAAAGGAAGCAATTAAACAGAAAGGTAATTGCCCCAGGTTAACTCTTAAAAATTTTAAGTATTTAATAGCTGGATTACAGAAAGTTACATCTTTAGAATTTATATAGTATACATCAAACCCGCAGGTATCGTGTACTTTATTTACATAATGCAGAATTCCACAAACCTGATTAATGTGATGGATATATAATTACATAATCTGATATTTACAAGACATTAATTGGAACATGGAGATACCTCAATATAATTTTTTGYGTATCTACTTGCCCTTCTGTCCTTATGGTTACTGGTACAGCATTTAAATTATTCTGCTTTTTAAAAAAAGTCTTAAAAGATTTATTCGTATCTAAAAATCAGTTTTGATGTAAGTTTTTAGCAACATCTTTTATTCTTTCATTGAAACTGCATCACATAGTTGGAGTGGTGCATTTTAAAATGTGTATTGTGTATGACAGCTGTGGTTGTAGCTGTTAAAGATACAGCTACTGGTGGTGCCAGAGGTGTGATGTGGGGTTGGATTTCCTCAGGGAGCACGCTGGTCAGGAGAGCCAGTGTTTTCCAGGGAGGCTGCAGAGCAGGGAACCCACTTGGCTGGCTTTCGTAGGAAGGATGTGCAGGAGGAGATAGGGTGATGACCTCCTAGAAATGTTACTGTAGTTCATTCAAAGAGGAGGTTTACTTAAGAACACAYTTCCCAAGTTTTGTGTGTGTGCTGGAAAAAAAATTATTCTTTTTGCTGGCTCTTTGTGCTATAAGCTCATTACTTACAAAATATTTGGTGTATGTGAAGACAGCTAGTTAAAAAGTGGTACAGTACCTCTACCCACTGACTGTCTGGCTTCAAAACTGAAGTGAAACGAGGGTTAAAGCAAAGACTAAGATAAGATGAGCCAAGAAGATTGAATATGAGGCTTGTAGCATTCTGGAAAGAAAGGAAAGATGGGAGTAATGGCTATAAGGTAGGAGCAAAAAGTCTCGATGCATTTTGTTGATGTAGAGCAGCAAGATGGAATTGGCTGTGCTTGGTGTAGTGTCAGGACTGGTTGCCAAATAATAGCAAGAGAACTCTGCAGGTGCTGAGGGGTCTCATCTATGATGTTGGCAAATGCTGATGATATGGAAGTGACATTAATCTGCAAGTGCCTATAGTGTGCAAGCATCAGAGGCAGAGGAGTAACTTGAGTGTTTTCCTGTAACTAGAAATAATAGGATAGAATTGTGGTATAGCAAAATTAGGCTCAAGACACATTCTCTTAGTGTTATAGTTGTTCAGAACTAGGACTGGATGATAAATTAATTATTTTTTTTWAAAAAAAATATTTTGTTTAAAGTAGGTCCTTGATAGAGGCCTGAGAGGGATGACTTAGTGTCTTCTCCACAATTATTTTACTTTCAGACAACAACAATACAGACCACTCCAGCAGACTGAAAGCTCATTAAATTAAAAAAAAAAAAAAAAGCCAAATATATTAACTTCATTGTTATTTTTCTTCCTGTTAGTGACAATGTTTTCTGATCCTCACATGCGATATGATAGAAATGTTGTGAACTCAGGATAGGTGTTTAAGAAATCTGCAGTGGAAGGATGTAATGTACTGAAGCTGTGGCTCTGGATCTCTGCTTGTGCTGATAGAGTCTGGACATAAGGAGTTTTGGGTGTGCATCTTCTCACCCCAGGTGGGAGCAAGTGGTTCCCTCCACTGTTACCTGTAAGATTTAGATTTATTGTGTTTATTTGGAAGGTGGAACTCAAGAATTAAAGAGAGATTTATCTTTCTTTTTCTTTCTTTTTTTTTTTTYCCCCTAACTGGATGAAAGGAAATAGAATTACAGGCCTTTATCTGCATCAACCTCATATTTGTATCTGTAGGAGTCTCAGTTAAATCCTCACTGGCAGTTTTACCCCAACTTGTTCATCATACAATTGACATCCAATAAAGCTTACATCCTAGCTGAAATATTTCCCTCTGCCATCTTCTGTGGGTAAAAATAATTCTGAGTATATGAAAATTTTGGCTGTGTTGCAATCTCTCGCATCCTGGATTATTTTTAGACTCAAGTTCTCTGGTTTGTTTTTCTAGGATCCCCACGCTGAAGAGTTTGAAGACAAAGAATGGATGTTTGTCATAGAGAATGTAAGCTGGAATTCTGTTATGTTTTTTTATACATATAAGACTTAATAGTTTAAAAATATTAAAGGGTGTCCAAATGCCAAAAAAGTCTTGAATAAAACTTGAGCTGCTGAACCACAGTAAAGCCTTGCTCTGTCATATTGAAGGGTTATTAAAATACCTATTGTTATGATACAATTAAAATACAGGAGGGGGGAGTGCTCCACTACACTGCTTGAATTCCTTCCCTGTAAACATCAGTCTGCCTTGCATTAGTTTGCTGTGAGCAATGGAGTAAACAAGTTAGAGCTGGGTTGTGACTCACTGTTTTACAGGCTATGAAACATTATTTGTGTACGAGCAGGGCAGTGAACAAGTCAGAGCTGGGTGATGACATCTGTACATCCCAAAGGGCAGCGCACCCTTCCTGGGATTGCATGCCACTCTTTCGGGAAGAGCACGGGTTCAGTGCTTGCATTYAATAGGTGAGTAAGGTGAGGCAGGATGGGAAGGTGGGACCAGCCAAGGTCACATAGTGACGAGTGTGAGTCATGAGGTGCTCCCTGGGATCCCAGTCTCGCCCTCTGCGTGTCTTGTGCACCGAGATAAAACCCAAAAGCTGGCTCCTATAAAATCTGTGACTCCTCCAAGTCAGGAGTTCCCAGAACTTCATGAGAGCTGAGTTCCTGAGGGCTGTACAAACAACAGGCTTTGCCAAACAGCAGTGCTTGACATTGCATAGAGCGAGTGCTTCATGAAGTACTTTTTTCCTTTCCCTTCTCTGTGCTGGGCAGCAGCTTCYGCTCTGGGGCTGCCTGGGCTGAAAAAAGGGGAAGCTGCTTTACCTGGAGTTTTCTTGAAAAAGGAATTGCTTTTTGAAATACATTTTAAGGGATTGTGGTATCAAGACAGAGTGTTTATTGCTCATTAATATAGTTCATTATGGACTGTTTCTCAGTAACATGATTTAATTTTTATGTTGTTTTAAAAAAAAAAATAAAATTGCTCTTCTACCAAGTAGTGCCACATAGCACTGAAGTGTGTGGGGAAGCAATGGATTTTGCATTTTATCTTTTTCCTAAAAGTGCTTCTTGTCAATATCGGAAGTGATTTGGATGTCTAAAGCTAAGGTTTATTCTTATCACCAGTAACTTAACATTTAAAAATGAAAGAAAAGTGCTTCATTTATACTCTTGTTCTTAAATGTCAAGTTTCTATTTTCACTTATGTCGCTTGTTAACACAAAACAGTTTAGTTACTGTTTCCTGGAGTTTCCTTTTCTTTCTCGCGTAGTTTATTTTAATCGGGGAAGTCTCCATCCCCAGTTGTGACCTTACAAGTAGCTCTGGATAAAACAATGTCAGTGGATTTCTCAGCCAACCCCTCTGGGTATAGCTGGATTTCCTGTGACGTTGCAGACGACTTTTTTCAGGATTTTATATGGGRCATGTAGACTGACTTGGTGTCGTGTTTTCTAACCCATTGCTTTTTTCATGTGTCAGTGTATTCCATGTAGGGGTGGCAGTAGTGCATCTGCTGCCTGCTGTTCTTCCTCTCTGTCTCACACCCTTGCTGAGCTGTGCAGGGCAATCTTTTGTCATGTGAAAACTTCTTTACAACCTCAGTTGTGCTGTTAGTTCATCTCACAAGAACCGCCCCATAGTCACGGGTAGCTAGATGTTCATTCCTTGACTGGAGAATATAAAAATAGTATCCTCAGAATAATAAATTTAATAAATAGTTTTACCGCAAAAATTACCGAGAGCTAAAGAACCTATAAAACTGGCCGCTTTCGATCACCTTTTTTTTTTTTTTTTTTTAAAAGAGATGGAGAAATTCTTTTCCCAGAGTAACAGCTCCACTTGGTGGTGGATGGGAACATGTTCATCCGTTCGAGCAAGTGACAAATGATCCAGGGGCTGGCTGACATTCCAGAGCATGGAACASCTGCCTGTTAGAAATCGGGGAGCCGGGCTCGCAAGAGGTTGATCTCCTCACTCCCTAAATTGTAGAAATTTACTCTCTTTGGGCCTAACGTGTGGTTTGCCTGGTTTTAAAGCAATGTCTTTACCATCGAACCTGACAAGACCAGGCCACCTTTGGGAAGCATGGGGACATTTATAGTCCTTCGTGACCTTTTCCTTTTTGCCTGAGGATGTTCTCTGCCCTGAGAGGCTGCAGGGTTTCCCCTCCTCCTTGGTCAGTAACGCTCAGATCACAAAATACTGAAATCTGAAGAGTTTATGAATGTGATTTAATTGTGAAGCTRTCAGAGTTCTGCTAAAAATTTTGAGGTTTTTTTAATTAGTATTAAAAGTAAATCTCMAAAATAATGTTGTAATGTTGCAATATGGCTGAGCAAAGACCAGCTAAAAGAGATATTCAACTGCAGTTTGATGCCTCTGCTGGTAAATGCCACCAAATTCAAAACAAGTTTATTCTGCTGTTCCAGACAGATTTTTAGGTAGTGATGAGGTTATTTGTGCAAGATAACCAAGCTGTAAATGAAAAAGAAGCAAAATACTTGGGGTTTTGTGGTTATTTTCTTGTTTGGGGTATATGTACATTACTTCATGATCCATTAGTGTAGGATTTTTTTTCTAACTGTATTTTTATTGTCCTAGTCAGTCTGTATTTGTATTTTAGAAGGTGAACTTTGTCATCTACTGTATGTATAATCCATAAATAGTTTGATCATGGAGCAGTTTATTACTTTTTAAATCTTGATATTAATTTTCTATCAGCTTCTCCCATGTCTTTATCTTCCTCACAGCTGTGTTCTTTGTATATTTACTGATAGCTTTCTTGTCTCTGATTTCATCTCTCTTTTACCACACTCTGTGTAATTGATTATCTGCTTTTACTTCATGAGGCAGTTCTTGGAGTTCTCTTGGGGTTTTTTATGTGCTTCTGAATAATAACACTGGATGTTCGGGTTGCCTGTTGCAAGTAGGAGAGGAAGAAATTCATAACTAAGAATAAGACTTGCCCATCTGTGGGGCAGTAATAGGCTTTCAAAATCTTATAGACTGGCATTAGTTTGTTTTGCCTCTTCCATTTAGAGAACAAGGACAAGTTGCCTTCCATTTCATAAGCCACTTGCTCTAGTAAGTGATTTTTCTCTCTCCTTGCCTCAAGCTGTTTCCACACTTGTTTCCTTTCACTATCTGAGCTCCGACTTCCAGTGTTAATTTTTTCAGCATTAACTTCTAACTTCCTCTAATGAAATGCTTTCTTGGGGTGTCTGGTGTACCAGTGCTCAACAAAGAGCTTCCACAAAGACCCTGTAGGTAGCAGGGAAAACTCCCACAGACAGCGTTATTGCCTCCATTAAACTTTCTGTGAAGTTTTCATGCTCTCCCATTTATGTGAAAGAACAAGGCATGTTGCCTAATAACATCCTTGTCTTTTAGCAGTAAAATGGTTTCAAGTGAAGTGGGGCAATCCTCGAGTGTCCCCTCAGAGGTGCCAGGAGGAGGGCGGTTTTAGTCAACTTGAAGCAAAGACTGCACCTCTGAGAAAAGTTCAGCTGACCTGAAGATCAGGCTGTGTTTCTTGGTGCCTGCAGATTGTTTAGCTAATGGAATGAGAAAGAGGTAGGAGGGAAGAGAGGAGGTTTAAATTGGTCCAAAGATGTTGAAGCTTTCACTGGCTCTATGTACAAGAACTTTGTCTCGAATAAAGGTATCTGAAGTGATGGAAAAATGTCCATTTGCTCCCCAGGATGCTCAAAGCACGGAAGAGCATGTAAGAACATCCACTGAGCGTGAACCATAATGTTTACTTGCTTGCTGACAGTTTTCTAGACAGTTACCTCCTACATTCTTAAATGAAACTGAAAGATTCACAGGATGTTTTCAGACTTGAAAATGCACAGACTATGAAACAAGTTTTCCAGCTTTTTTGTCAAAAATATTTTTTTTCAAATATGTAATTTTTTGCGCTCGGGTTTGTATCTCTAATAGCTAAAAAATGGTATAATGATATATTCCAAAGTTCATAGTAGGCTTCTCCCTCTTTCCCCCTGTGCCTGTGTTTCACCTTTGTCCATAGATTATTCCCAGGGCTCAGGGCTGTGGTGATCGAGCCCTTTCCAGTCACATCAGTGTAATTGAGGCACTGACAATCATTGCTGTGTCCCTGACATGAACTGTATTCCTCTTTTCATGTGGCAGGCCTATTAAAACATGGTCTCTGCTACCAACAGAAGAGGACATCCCAGACTACTAATTTGGCAGATGGATGGAGAGAAATGCCCCACCTGTGTTTGAAGCTTTGCTCACACAGGTTCCTGTAAGCTGGGACTGGAGAAAGCCTCACCTGACCTGCACTGTTGCCTCAAGGCAGCATGATTCCAGACAAACACTTGCCTAAACAGTTAAAAAAAAAAAAAAAATTGCGATGGGCTCTCTGCAGCATTGCCAGTCAGCCTCTTCCAATGCTCCATTGTCCTTGTTGGGATTCATTCCGACCCAGATCTTTGTTGATATAATTTAAAGCTGCTCTTTCTTGTCTTATCAATTACAGCTGTGGAGAACAGATCTGCTTTCCATGTGGCTGGAGGCTCCCTCCTTCTCGCCTCTGACTAATCAGCCCCAATAATGGGATAGTGGTTACATGTGGGATTTCACTTCCCATGATTGCATTAGCGGATCATTAGCGTTCTCTTTCCATGAATTCATTTATGTGAGTGAGTGCTCAGTGTCCTGCTCTGCTCCTGCTGTCCATGGCTTTCAAGGACTAGCCYTGCCCAGCTCTGCTTGCATCACCTGCCTGGGGAAGCATTCCAGGCAGAATTTCCAGGCTGTTCCTCCACTGAGATCTTGGAAACTAAACTGGCTTCTGCATCTGTCCTTTCTAGAGAGTCTTCCAAAATGCTTTTTGATGCCTTTTGAGAACACTCTTTTCTAATGGTGCCTTTTTGAATATTTCAGTAATGCATGGTGAAAAAAACCATGCCAACATTTCAAGCTTAAATCAAATGATTTMTAAGTTGTCAGATGTACATCCTTCTGTAAGACATAGAAATCCTTCCAGTCTTTTTTTATACTTGAACTAGTAAAGGTATTCTAAGTGGTTTCTCCAGGAAAATAYGTCCTCTAAGACTAGGGAAAAAAGGAATCTAGAGTTTGCTGTTCATGCTAGTCTTTAGGAAGGAGTTACAAAGACTTACAAGTYTAAGCTGAAAAAATGAGATCTGACTTCTCATTCTGTCTGTTGCTTTTGCTTGACTTCAGGAACCCTAACCTAGATGGAGTTCTGAACTGGCCTCCACCCAATTGTCAGCAAAGCCTCGAAAAGAAAGAAACATTAGAAAACGTTTCAGAACGTTTGACATAGTCCAGCTTCATTTCGTTGGTACATGTGTGTTCTCTTGTGGTTGTCATCCCTCAGCCCACCCTTCCCCCCATCACCTCTGAAATTCTCTATCGTGGTTGCATATTATGGTTTCTCATTTTGAATGCCCTGGAGCGTGTTTTATCACTCACAGGTTTGGGGAGATTATTTCTCTCTCTTAAAAATGCCTGGCATGACACCACAAATAAAGGTGATGAATAAGGTGAAGGTAATGGGAAAGAGAGGTCAGGTGGTGGGACAGAGAAATGAATTTGTTTCTAGTCTTAAAGGAGACCAATTTAAAATGTGATACAGTGAAATGAGGTATTAGCAAAAAGTGAAGTTTTCATCAGATACAGCTCTGAATATGTTGTTTTCCAGATGTAGCTTTTTGAGAAATAATTCATTTGAATAGGAAGAATAATTAGCTCAGAATTTTGGTAAAATCAGGCTCTTTTTACTGGTGGAAAAAAMCTGGTATTTAACTGGGTGGTTAAATATCTTTTATGACAGTACTGCTGCAACACTAACTCTGCAAGAGCAAGTTCTGCTTTACATCCAARAGAAAGCCCAAGTCTGTAATCTTCCCACCTGTTTCTGGAAATAAATGTTGGGAAGCAACATAGCATAAGGAATTGAAATTCTGAGTACTGCTGATGCCATTTGCTGAAAGAACCTGGGGAGAAAGACTGACATAGGAATATGATGATTCCTTACTTGCTGATCACTTGCTACACCAGAATTTATTACAAAATCTTGGCTCTCTCTTTCAGTGCATCTTTGTAGCATGTGAGAGCTTCAGTTTAAATTGGCTATTTCCTTTATTTAAGAAAAAGTAGTAAAAAAATCCCCTATCCATTCATTTTGTATTTTTTGCTTGAAATAAATTTTTGCTTAAAATAACAATTGACCGGGTTAGGCTTTTTCTGAATTAAATGCCTGCATTTAATATATTTAGAATAGCTCACAGTTCAGACATGCTTTCCTGGTCCTTTAATTCCCCTGTCATATTCTGCTGTGTGTGATTATGTGAACTGTGACTGGCTGCCTGTGTAAATTAGGCCGAGTATTCTGGTCTAGATATAGCTGGGAATTAAATGCTGCTTTGTCAGCTGTCTCGCTCTTGTTCTGCTYTAAATGTAATAGAGATTCAGAAAACTTGTTTTACTTTTAGTTTTTGCTTACATTGAATATTTAGCACTTTGTTCTAGCTGAGAAATCTCCGAGATTAGGCTTCTGGAGCAAAACTTGCAGAAATTGTTGTCTTGATTGGCTGCTCTGGCTGTAAAGGAGCCAGGGTAGGAAATCTTTCTCGGAGGCCTGATCCTGTGCTTTTCCAGTAATACATTGTTGTTCCTTCTGGGCACCATGATGGCATTTCTGGGCAGTTTTAGCTGAAAGTGGAATACGATCAGGGGCGGGGTCCTGACCCCAAAAAGGAGCAGGAGAGAGGTTTGTGCACAGGGTGGATCACCCTGGTTTAGGGTGTCTGAGAGTGGGTGAGTCTCCTRTGTGTCCACGCTGAACCTATGGGAGTCCCTTACATAGACAATCCCCTTGGATTCGGCTTCTTCTCTGAAAGGTACAGAAGAKCATGGAAGTGGGTTGCACACTTGAGTTCTGCTGGAGAAATAGCACACCAAATGCTGTACGGCAAGTAAATGACCACCATTTAGGGCAAGTGTTAAATGAGAGAGGTATGGAAGACTGTGGGTATTTCCCCTCTGTATGGCCCAGCACACAGGGGAGGCACCAGCAGCCCTGGTTCCAGGTAGGCATTGTGAGGGCAAGTGCTCCTTAAACTTTTCTGAACAGGACTGTCAGTTAATTGATATTTAGACCTGCAGCCACYCTGGTATCCCAAAGCAAAGCCTGTTAGTGTTCACTCAGGACATACCACTTGCTGTCATGTCACAATGTCATTTTCCTTCTGACCAAAACAAGACTGTGCCCGGATCACCTGGAATTAGGGCCACCATTAATCCTTTCTGCCATTAATATGTAATAACCTATTAAAGCRGAGCCGAGAGATGACAAAAATCTTATTTAAATGAGAATTTTAGAGAAATTGTTAAAAAACCGTCTAATATCTAATTAACTTTTTACACTTTTAATAGCTTTTTTTATCTTGAATGAGTGTGAAATGTGAGTCCGTCCAGCTCTGTGTTTTTTCAAAAATAGTTATGAAAACGTTCTTTTGTTATTTGATCTTCATCTCCTAAATGAAATGCAGTGCCCAAACTGTCCTTTAAATAGTATTGTTTCTGATGCTSTGTTAATAGCTGCACTAAGTGGATCTATATCAAATATAATTCAGCAGATGATATGGCGGTTTTGAAAGCTATATTACAGCATTTCAGCTTAAAATCTTCTGGTGAAGGAGACATCTCATTTTCTGATATTTATGCTACAGTTACATGGGAGGGTCTTGCAAGTGGCAGCTGGAAAGAGAAGGCCCCTGGGCTCCAGGCAGAGCGTCCTGGGTGTGAGGCTCTGGCTTTGTAGCTCACAAAGTGTGGTATACGCTAACATATATGGCAACGTTTAATTTATACAGTTATTATTGATTCACAGCAGTAAAGTACAACTGTCTTCTAAATTGCTTAGAACCATTTTGCTCAGGTTTTTGGGGGGAGGCTATTTCCTGCTAGAAGAATCTGTCTCCTAGAGCAGAGYGCACTGTACAAGACAGCTGATTGGAGTTGCTATCAGTGGTGTTCTTTGCCAGCTGGAGGGGGGGAAGCTGATAAACAAGGCAGACAGCTTTGGAAACAAACCTCTAATACTACATTAGGCATGTTTAAAAGCAGCAGTGTGTTTCAGCCACTCTTAGCATATGTTTATTCATAGAAAATCAGCAGTAAAATACACTTGCCAGCRCATGCAAGAGCTGGAGTCTGCATGAGGTCGTTTCTCTTTCAGACATCAAATACAGAAGAGTGTCTTGGTAATTGTTTTACAGTGGGGTTCTAATCATACTCCAGGCATAAGCCGAGCCAAGCAACTTGCCTTTTAATAGAAAAGTATTTGCTTTTAAGCTTGTTCAGCTTGCCACATTTTTTCTGGTTTTGTGTGTCTGAGTGTGTTTTTCGCATTTCCGTGCAGTCACGGCTGTGTGTTTGCTCTCGATGCGGTTCAGAATATCATTATGTAAAACACCACTGTCTGGGGCAGCGTTATGATGGATAAATTTCATTTTTGACCTGGTAGCTGTGCGGTGTTAAAACAGCATATGCTGCAGCCATGTAGGACAAAATATTCAATGTGGGAAATGGAAAAAATGGCAGTGCATTTAATGAAAAATATTTTAGACATAAGTCACCGTCAAAGGCAGATAATCTGGGAGTCAGATGGAATATTTTGGTTGATTTGAGATAATACCTTGCAATTGCATGTGCTCAGGGTACGGAAAKATGTGTCAAAAAAAGAATTAAAATATCCATAATTGTGTAAAATGTAGCTCTGCATTAAGTAACTGGATAGGATTGTACATGCAAGCAGTTGTAATTTAACTGAGAACATATTATTTAAAAAKAGTGGCCACCAGCAGAACCCTAGCCAGCTGACAGGAAAATGAGAGTTCTGGCCTCCTGAAAACCTTGGTTACTAGGAAAACCATCTGGCAGTGTAATAGCTCTGAGTGTTATTGCTTTCAGCCTCTTATCTTTGGTTGTTAGCTGTCTTAATAGAGTTTAATATAATAGAAATTAATTGACCTCCATAACTTAATTGATGCCATTTCATTCATTTCCCTCCCAGCATATTCTTCATTCKGAATTGATGCTGCACTATCGTATTGTCTTTTTCATGTGAAGTTTCTCCTTTCTCATTGTTTTGCGTTGTCTATRTCTGGGCCAAATTGCTTCTCGAATCTTGACAGGCAGTAGAAACGAACKTTTTCTGGTTTAGCTCAGGTGTGGTGGCAACCTGAGTCCTGGCTGGAAAGATTGCYTGAATAAAATGGTATTGAATAAGGTGCCGTAAAGGTCATTTCATAGCTGTTCAGTATTTTCTCTGTTTCCACGTACTAGCATAAATATAAGATTAAACTGAATTTCTGCCGAATTTGTGACCCATATGGAGTTGCATCCCTGAACTCAAAGGTTGTTATTCTGAGCACAGTGGGCTATATGTCCTGGTTCTGGCCAGGACAGGGTTAATTTTTGCAGTCCGGTGTGCAGAACASRGGAGGATAATTTTCCCCAGCTTCTCACTCCTTTTTCCTCCTTCAGGCCYRTTACAGCAGCTTTTGAGAATTTTGAATTTCCCTTAAGAGAAATGTTAAGGAAAGCATGTTCTTGTTGCYWTGTCTGCTACRACTCCTCAGCGCAGTYCACACCATRCTTTGAGTCAGGACAGAGATTTCTAGGAAGGTCATTCAAAGATCTGCCCCAAGAGTGGGTAGTCATGAGTATCATGTGGGAGAAAATGGACCAGTTTTGGGGGAAATTCTCTGCTCCGATGGTTTGGAAGTTCGCTCCTGAACAACTACAGCACCCTGCTAAACTGACAGAATATTTGCGAGGAGAATGCTGTGGCAACTCCAGAGAGGAGCAACTTATTGCAGTGTGCTGAGTCCTGTTTGCTCTTTACTGGACACCAGCCAGCACCCTCAGGGGAGGAGAAGGAAAGGAGACAAACAGACACTGTGGCCACTCAAACTGAGCTGAACCAGCGGGACAACCCGTGCTGGCAGCAGTTGGCTCCATGCGAAAGGCGAAATMCAAGACAAAATATGTTTGCTTGGTGAGGGATGAAGAGAAAGCAGGGGTCACACAACAGGAGGAAGAGGCAGTGCCAGAGATAATCACCTGACGTGATAAGATTTCAGCCGCAATTCGGGTGAGCCCCTGGTGACCTGGCTGCTCCCATGCTGGGATATCCCAGCCCATGATCTGAAACTACATGGAAGTGAAGCCAAGCGCCTGCGGTCCCTGTCCCAGGATGTGGGCATTGACAAGGGGATTGGGAAGGGGATTCCCTGACTCCTGTCAAGTGTGAGGGAAAGGTATTCTCTCCAGGATGATCTGGTAGTGTGCACAGACAGGTGGAGCACCATGGAGAAAGGTGCCTGAGAGAATCAGCTGTGCTGGAGGGAATCTATAAGGATTTGAATTACGGGCAGCCCCCTGTAGATCCAGATGAGGTCCAGTGGACACAATCCATGTGGCGTGTATCCATGTGAAGTTTGTATGGAGCGTGCCATCATTTTACACCAACTCATTGGCATTGATGTCAATGAAAGGAGAACAAACTGCACCTGACACTGGCAATATGAAAACCATCCCTTTTCCTCCCTACCAACCTGTGCCTCCGCTGTGGAAAGATTGTCCACGCTGTGGGCAGACTGGAAAGACTCGAGCAAGTTAGAGAGGAAACATCCCATGTCCCGCCACTACAGACCAGAGTCTCTGCTACTGGGAACAAGCTCTCCCCTGCTCGAGAGAGAGGGTTCACACCATGAGGTAGCCTGTGGTTTTACCTGCATGACCACAGAGAGGACAGGAGGAAGTGGGATAGAAAACCCACCTCTGCCCTAGCAGCATGGGTGAGTTGAGAGGAAGAACAACCAACACGGGAAACTCTTCAAGGATAAATGCCACCCCAGTTTCCAGTGGGCAGGTCCTCAGGGAGGCAGGGAGTGAGTGGTGCATGGTTTGGAGAGTCTCAGTGGGAACACTAAATTGGGGAGTACCATTCCTAAACCACGGCACTCTACTTCAGCAATTTTTTCTCACATTTTTCAGTGGCCTGAAAATTAAAATATATGTATACCAAGCAGGTTTCATTTAAAGCCTGAGGATGGTACAGTCGTGTGTTACACTGCACTGTTAAACAGCAGCATTTCTGCTTCTGGTGTGTTTTCTGTAGACTAGAACTGAGCACAAGCCGACCTGTCCTTCCTGGCAGCGTGGCAGAATGGCAGGCTGAGCAGGATGGATGCCAGGTTCTCTAGGTTTGTTTTAATACCATGTGCAGCATAACCTGAGATAGGAAACAGCTATGTCTGAGGACTTTGCTGGCTAAAAATAAATAYACTTACTAGATTTTCTTTAAAGGCTCAGTTTTTATACATAGTTTTAATGATTTATACAATAAGAGTATTCTGCTCAGCAAAGGATAAGATTAAAGAAACTCTCTTCAAGCTTTGCTCCCTAAAGCAAAACTACTCCATGAAACAGTCTCCAGTCATAGGAAGGCACAGCATAAAATTCAAAGAACTCATGCACTGTTTACCAAATTAGAAGTGATGTTGAAAATTGTGTGAAGAATTGTCTCTCTTATTTTTATCTGTAAAGTAGATCCCTGAAATGGAAATCAAGTRCATTTGCAAATTTTTTTCCTGTTGAAGAGGGAGAAGTTACTTGGAATGTGAGATTTGATAGTGCTTTCCACATTTGAGTGCTAAATAAATTCAGAAAAGAATACAGAAAGAACACAGAAATCTACTACCTTCAAAATCTGTATCTGACAAAACCCTATACCTTTTCACCTCTCTTCCCCACCCCTGGGTTGTTTGGGTTTTTTTTTCCCAATGCTACTATTACGGTATTTGCTTTCCTTTTTTATATCTTTCCACAAAAATGAGAAGTCCAAGATGAAAGACGTGGACAATGACAAATGACATGGCAAGAGGAGACCGAGGGWGACTGGTCAGGCACTGTGGGCAGCAGGGAGAACATGGCTGCCCAGCTTTTTATACTTTGGAGCCAAACSCTTTCGGAAGTGAAGACTCTTGTGTCTGTCTTCATCAATTACATTCAGATCGCATTTCCTTGATATTTTCTTTGCAACTGCAAGGTGGAAGGTGTTATTTTAAGTGACAGCTGAATTTCTGGAACTCATGGCGTGTATGGACACAATCTGGTGAGACACATCTGGGTGATCTTCAGTCTCATCCTTACCATGCAGAACTCTTCTGTGTCCCATGGCATGTGCAAARCTTTTTTCTTATAGTAGCAAAATTGCCACCATTTTTAGAAAGACACCATTCTTTTTCACTGGAAAGTGAGAGGAAGGTGGGGAGAAGGAAGTTGAGGGAGGTAATTCTGCCTCTCTACTCAGCCCTGGAGAGGCCTCACCTGGAGTGCTGTGTCSGGTTCTGGGCTCCTCTGTGCAAGAGAGACATGGAACTCCTGGAGTGCATCCACAGGAGGGCTGTAGAGATGATGCAGGGACTGGAACAGCTCAGTTATGAGGAAAGGCTGAGGAAGCTGGGCCTGTTTAGCCTGAAGAAGACTGTGAGGGGTTCTTATCAATGTATATCAGTATTCAAAGGAATTTGTCAAGAGGATGGAGCCAGGCTCWTCTTGGTGGTGTCAATGAATAGGATGGGAGGCAACAGACAGAAACTGAAACAAAGGAAGCCCTACCTGAACATGCAAGGAAAAACTTTAGTGTCATAGTGACTGAGCACTAGAAAGGTTGCCTGGAGAGGCTGTGRAGTCTCCCTCACTGGAGATGCTCAGAAGCCATCTGGACACTGTGGTAAGTAACATGCTTTAGGGTACCCTGCCTGAACAGGAAGGTTGGACTAGATGATCCCAACTGTGGTCCYTTCCAACCTTACCCATTTGGTGACTCTGTGTGATTCTTTGAAAATGGGTTTTGGTGGGTTGGCTTTTACCTGTCAGGCAAAGATGAGTTGGAGTAATGGGCTGTGGTTTAGAGCTGATGGTATGTGGTGATATACTACCTGTATGGAAAGGCCAATTGTGTGGGTGAGATTGAATGCTTGTGCCGAAGAATGATCTGTCAGGTCATTGGGCTTCAAACTGGTGAGTAATGCTGAAGATACTCATCACTATCACTGCAGGGAAGAGCTCTCACCTTGTCTTCAAGTTCAGTATTAGTATAGATTAATAATCTTTAACTCAGTTTGATTTGAAACTGGGTGTGGTGGCACAGGAAACTGTATTTATCCTCTCCATCTTCTGTGAAGCCCCCACCCTGCAACGCCTTTCTTGTCCCACTGCTGGCTGGGAGACTTTTGAGAGGTTATTAAGGCTATTCTCTGTTTGTCCTCTRGTGCCCAGTGATGAGCAGCTGAGGACATGGTGGCAGAGACAATTCTGGAGCCTGCTGATCCAGAACGCTGAGAAACAGGAACGTCTTCTGCATGGTGGTGCCAGCTCTTAGGCTGGACCTTAGGATTTAAAAGGAAGGAAATGAAATTGTGTGGGACCACCGTCTCTTAGCATCTGGATTTCCCCAGAAGCTTTAAATCGTGGCGGAGTTTAATCCAGGCTGTGTGGTGTGTCCTGGTGAAACCCCTTGCAGAACACTAACTTTGCATAGYGCTGGCAGTGTGCTACAACCACTTGATGGCAGCCTTTGATTTGGTACATGCCTCATTAGCCGTGGCATAGTGCAGCGTGGCTGTAGCATTTGTAATGGAATAACACGTAAGAACTAAAGACTGCAAGGTATCTGGTTAATGTAGAGATGAAATGAATGAAACAGCAAGGCTAAGCTTTCCTGACCCTTCGTGAGAGAATAGATGAAAAAAGGAAGAATGAGGTATTGTGCCGAAGGGAGATGATGAAATTCAAGATCCACACACATAATCTCTGGCTCAGCCTCTGAAATGTTAATCCCTGGCTAGAATTATTTGAGCTGTAGATTGCAATTTATCATCAAAATGGCACTGTGTCAAACAATACTTCTTGTATGTGTGATGTTTAGAACTATCCAATTTTAATATAAAATGGTTCACAGAGCACTGTCTAACATTTAAGTAGCAACTCGTTAAGCTCAGGATATTTTTGCTTRTTTTTGTAGACTTGTGGTAATCATGTAGGTTTCTACTCCATAGATCACTCTTCAGGTCTTTTACTAGCCATAGAATATGTTTGAGGKAGTGACCTGTTTTGATCAGAGCAGTGATAGGTGATGGGACTGCTTGATAGTAATTCTAACACAAAGTGGCTGGGATGTTTATTTTGAGGTGCTCAGCTAATTTTCACAATGAAGAAATCTGCCAAAAATTTGTTGATGGCTTAAAAATCCCCAGGATTTGAGAAGAATATTTTGCCAAGTTGTGCAAATAATTATTTTGAGGTTACAAAGAATATTTTCTCATTATGTTTTACAAGCTAGAATGCCCTTCAGGTTTTTCTTTACTTGCTTTTAAAGTGTGCCAGTAGAGGGAGTAGAAAAATTGCCATCCAGTAAAGATAAAATATTCAGCACTAAAATCCAGCTCTTTCTCCTTTAGAAATCTTAGTTTTTCATAGTGTAGTCTGTTACTGAGAGTGGAAGAAGATAAGCACAGTTCAGATAGTTTCTGAAATGTAAGGCTGTGTGAAACAGCATAATTATTAGAGAAGAATGTTTAAATCCAAATATATATTTAGAAATATGAATTGCAATTTTTTTTCCCCTAATACTAACAGTTTGTTTGAAAATTACAAAGTGATTTTATTTGTTACACCAAAACYCAACATGTTTTTGTGCGTGCTAATTAATTAATTTCTCTGCATTTGTTTTGAAAAGTGGCCTCTATGTAAATGTGCAATTAAATTGTGTGAGGCTTCTGCAAAAAGCTTAAAACCGGGGGAGGGGAGTTGCATCTCTCACATTTTTTTTTCCTTGGAAAAGGTGAGAGACTGAATGAGGAGAAGGGAGGAAGCAGAGTGTGAATCATGCCAACCTGGCAAATGTATAATTCCTCTGTAGAAGTTGTTTCAGAAAGTGCTGAGATTTGAAGTGGAAACTATTTGGGATCTTCCCATGTTTAAAAAGTCTGTTTCTGTGTGGTGGTAATTAAAATCTCCTCTAAAATTATGCCAGTATCAACAAGAGATTTTCCAGGTCTTTGGTGTGTTTGGTTAGCAGGTATATGCCCGGCGTTTTGGGATCGCAGGCCTGACTGAGCAGTCGTGATGGCTGTGAACTGAACTATGAAGGAGACATTTGTCTTGGAGTGGGACCTTTTGTGTTAATCCTTCCAACCTTTATATCCTAGCATTTCGTGATGATATTTAGTCAACGAATAACTTGTATTGTGCACTTGTGATCCCTCTCCATCAGAAATGGTGACTGTGTGGAATAAGTATTAGTCTTAGATAAGAATTATTATTTTATTTTTTATTTTCCCCGCACTGTGGCCATTTTTCCTCAGTCTGGTGCTTTACTAGCACATACAGTGTCTAGATTGGTATTTATAAGTGGATACTCAGGAGATGAACGTGATTACATTTACTGTAGCTGTTTATTTGTGCATGCAGTTGTTTTCTGTGCACTCAAGATAAACATGTTATCAGAGTATTTCTGAGCACAGATATTCACGTCTTAAAATTATACACATCCCAGTGAAGCTTCGCTGCTGTCTGCACAGCCCAGAAACAGTAGGCACAGAGTATATAAACACAGTCACCAGAGTTTTGCTGCTTTAGAAAAGGCATTTTTCTCCTCTGACTGCCTTTTGCATGTCTCTGTGGTGTGAGTTGCTACATGAGATTGCTGGTTTTGGTTTTTGCTGCTGCATCAGCCTTGGTATTTTAGCTGTTCGGGCTTGCACWCGCTGCTTGCTGATGTTGTGCCTCCGTGTGAGTTCTGTGAGTTACAAGGAGAACAGTCATGCTTTCAGGAATGGGCACGGGACAACATTGCACAAAGGCGTATTTTGTGCTGCAGCATCTATTTTTATTAGATAGTTAAAGTTTTTGCAACTTAAAACCAGTCATCCCTTAGTTGAGTCTATGGTTTTGGGTTTCTCTGGGTTAAAAATATGTTCAAAACTTTACATCTTTACTAGAAACAAGAAAGGTGTGCTTCATTCTTTCACACAGCTATGAAAGATAAGACTTGTGTTTGATAAATGGGGAGTTCAAATTTGATTTGKTAATGGCCTTTATGCCAGTTATTTTGACCCCTAAATTATGTATGAATTTGAGGATCAGATTTGATTAATTTAGTAACAYTGAGCTATTTAAATGTTTAAACTTTCATTACACTCAAGATGCCTGATTAAAATTCTTGTGTCCCGTTTTGCAGCATGATGCTAATTAAACGTAAAATCAGTCTTTAAACCAGAAATTGTACAGAAGCAAGTCACAACAAATCTTGATAGTGTTTTGTGTTCTGGCTGGAAATGGTAGGAAGAATAGTTTTTTAGATTTGTCCGGGATCTGTACGTGTATTTCACTGTCAGGGTTTAAAAATTATTTTCTTCTAAGTAAAGATTYCAAATTGCTGTCCATAAAAGGAACAAAAGAGTTTACTAACTTCTTGTCTCCAAATTTTTTCCAAGTAATTCTTCTGTATTTTAGAGCTGCAGATACAAGGAAAGAAAATAAATCCACGTTTATGTACAGTGCCTGTGCCTTTTTTTACTGAAGCAAAGCTAATGRCTATCAACAAAACTTCTTTCTGAGCTTACTGTGATATCTGGCTTCTATATTTCTTTATAAGGAGTGTGCTAAAAATAAATAGTGGTAATCAGTCTGCTATGATTTTAACTTCAAGTTTATTTTTCGAAGGAAGCCCAAATTTAAGTGCCTGAGCAAATTTTGACTGTATAGCATCAAACCCAAACAGATTTTTGCTGTATGTGTTGTGAGCTTCTGCATTCCTGAGCTAATTGGATGTAAAGTGTCACGTAGAATTGTAGTATCTGTTGGTGAACCTGGGCAGACAATAATAATTACTAGGTTGAAGCTTGTTTTCTGTTGAAGCCCAACAGTATACCCTAGTTTTTGTTTAGGATAGGTCTGGTTTAATGCTAGTTTACAATTATTACTCACGGGGCATTATCATTTCAGATCTGTGCATCTACTTTTAAGGTACGCCAATTGCTGTAATTAATTAAAGTGCTGCAGATGCTGCTGGTTAAGCCAATTTAAAGAACAGAGCGTGAATTTCCAGTTATGTGAGCTAGATAATGATAATGCCTTAACGTGGCAGTCGCTCCTGTGAGCCAATTACTGCTCAGATAGCTGAAGCAGGGCTGTGGTTCACTCTCTGCCTCCGTCCATTCCGAGAAGACACGTCTCCTTTTTATGCCTTTTGCTGCTGAGTAATCTCAGTTTTCCTCCCTGGTTGTGGGGTGGTCCGACTGACAGCTTTTACTCTTAATAAGCTTAGAGGTAATAATCCCAGTCCTGTAGGTCACATGTACAATATGCCTTTTAGTTTCATTTTTTCCTGCTCCAGTTTTGCCAAAACATCAGGCTCCCTGTAATATTATACGAGTGCTGTTGCTGACTACCTGGGACTGAAGCACTACTTTCTGATAATTGATTAATGCATATGTCTCATCAGTGCTTTTATATAACAATAATTGCGAGATTAAGCCTGCTTATGTTTTGTGTGGGTTTCTTTTGGTTTTTTTATTTGCTTTTATTGTGGAATATTTTTGAGTATGGATGGATCAAATATTAAGTTAATCAACATTGAGATTTTTTTCAAATCCATAAGTTAGGTTAACTTCACAGCCAAGAAGCAGACAAGAAAATACTTTCATTTGAGATATTCTGTACTTATTAATTTATTATTTTATTTGTTTTAGATGGCAACATGCTCCCCTAATAAACATGCCATCAGCAACATCTTTGCCTTTTGTACACACGTGAACTTGTTTCTAGGGCAGCTTTGGAAATGTTGGCAGTACTTGTGCCTGTAACAATCTAGGAATGTTCATGGTGTAGCTGGAATGTGGAGAGTACCATCTTTTAAAAGAATGTGTAAAAAGTGATCATTTGAAACTGATATTTACTTTGTAGCACTTATTTTTATAAGTCACAAATTGTGCAAGTCTAATAATAGTAGATTTAGATATTTTGAGAGAGTGGGAAGTGATATAATATGTGACGTACTTGCTGTTTGAATTGCCAATGCCCAATTTAAAGTTTCAGGCTTAGACTGGGGAGAACCTGTGCCATGAAACATTTCTGTATTTTTCAAGCCAGCTCTACAACTGTGTCAGGTACGTTTGAGCAGGGCTGCTGATGAACCAATACCCTTAGGAGTGGCAGCCCCTTAGCGCCGTGGAGGGGCTGAACCTGAAGAAGATGAGTGCAGCTGAGTTCATATGCAAAGTGGGGAGAGAGTGGAATTTTCCCAGAATCGAAGCAGAAAGAACAGGTTTTCGTCCTGGATCTGTAAAAGTAAAGCCTTAAAGGTCTGGGAGGCCTCAGAGAGCCTGGGGTAAATGCATGGAGAATGGGCCCTGGAGAGAAACAGGGGAACATTGTTTTGGAGTAGTTGAAGCTTGGGCCCAGACAGAGAAGGAGGAGGAAATTGGCTGCAAAGGAGAGTCCATAATTTCTGTGAGGGAGTGGGAGAGAACAGAGTGCGCTACTTAGATGTCTCTGGCCTTGTTCCAGAGAATGGAAATAAAGACAAGAAAGTGCATGTGAGCATTTATTGCTTTGTCCTTTTGTGTGTTCTTATATGACCTGAAGGAAAGGAAAAAAAAAATCTTTTTGGAGTTCCTTAAAAAAAAGTAAATCTGTGTCTCAGTTCAACCATGCTCTGTCTGCAAGGACAGGGAGCTAAACTCACACAGGCTGGAACAGCAAGAGTAAATTTCCATACAGTGCTGCATAAAAATGCAACCACATGTGGTGGCTGAACCGTTCTCAGTATGCTGCTGTCAAAGCAGGTGGTTTCTTGCTCTGTCCTCCCCGCTCCCCGCGTTGTGTGCAGCAGCCCCTTCCGTGTGCCCGTGCCGGTGCTCACCTGGCCTTTGCAGAGCTCAGTCTGACCCAGCTGAAGCATTGTGGGGGGCTTTTTTCTGGGTGAGTTTTCTGCTGGTTTAGTGAGAGGAACTGGGTTGTGAACGAAGAGCCAGGGCTGGTGCAAAGCAGGAGCCTGTGGCTGGAAAAGCGGGATGCAGGTAGAAGATGAGCTCGGAGACAGGCGCTGTGTGCTCGGCTGCAGCGCCAGTAGGAGTTGTGCCGTTGTGCCTCCGCTCTGGAKGAGGGTGATGAGGAGGATGGGTGTTTCTGGGACCCCTCGTGCTTCTCGTGCCCTGCAGGAGCTCACACCCTGTGCTGCAGCATGGCTGCTCCAGATGGGTCTGGCTGCCTTCGCTGGCCCTTTCTTGTCCACGACCTGCACCCTAAAGTGCTGGAGGGACCTTCCTCCAGACGGGTCATTGGGCTCTTCCAACAGCTGCCAGCTGACAAACATGTCCCTTCATGGGGAGCAGAGACCTGTTGCTCAGAGACCTTGCCGTAACCTGCTTTGGTCAAAACAAGATTTCCATCTCTCATCCAGCGATGTGATATTTCAGGGGCACCCCAAGAAATCACCTACTTCCATGTGTAGAAGTCGCCATCCTTTCTAAGCCCAGCTTGCATCAAGTTTCCCTTGCTTTGGGCTGTTTCAAGCCTCATGCTGTGGTAGGATTCTCTCTCCTTGGCGGTGAAATGAAAACCCTAGGTTCATGCTTCCATTTTGGTGATGTGTAAGAAAGATACTGGATAGACTTATTTTTGTGACATAGGAACATTAGCAAAGGTTTTATAAAACCATCGCTTGTTGTAGGAAGTTTAGAAAAGAACAAAAGTGTGGCCAGACCTCCTCCTAACCTGGATAAGAGCTGCACTTACTCTGTGTAGTTACACTAAAAATAAATCCCCTCTTGCTGAAGTACCATAATGCTCTGCACACGTGTGTGTGTCTGTGTGCACGTGTTTGTTTTCATGTGCTGTAAACCCCAAGATAGAATCTCCTGGTTTATAAGGGCTAATAATTTGTTCCCAAATTTAACAAGGTGCTTAATCATATGGCTTTCTTTAACTTGATTTAATTACAAGTAGATCATGTACTTAAAGTTAGGCTTGCACTTAAATACATTCCTGACCCAAAGTGCATCCTTTTTGGTGTCACTCTGTCACTGTGCTTAATGGACACGGAGAATTTATGGGCCTTACTGAGGAGCATTTACACACGTTATCCTGTGGTAGCTGGAGTCAGTGACAGCAGACCAGGGCTAAGTTCTCACTTATGACTGGCTCTAAGTTTCCATAAGACGTCTCCAGCGCCTCTTTATTTTCATTGAATTTTTGATGTAATAAGAGACAAATTCTGTAATTATGCTTTGTTGTCTGTCCTACTTAGTTTTGCAGTCTTTTTTTTAAAAAAAATTTATGGTGCAAGTTATGTTTAAAGAAATAAAATTGTGGGGCAGAATTTGAAAATTCCTTTTCATTATATTCAATTTGCAATAATTATTGTTGTTTGTTAAGACTGTACTAGATTGCTTTGGGACACAAAGCTCTCACTGCCCAGTACTTGCTGAGAAGGAAAAAAAAAAAGCTGTATCAAGTTTTTTGCAATTAAAAATCTGGAAAAACCTGTTTAAGAAACTATTAGCCCAAGAACATGCATCTTTTGTCAGTATAATATGCAGCCCTGAATACAACTCTTTTTATCAAGAGTGCAGTGTTTCATATTTAATCAACGTAAAATTGAGTGCTTCCCTCACATGAATGTAACACAGATCAAGTCTCAGCCAAAGCAAATAAAAGAATGAATGCTTTGTTAATCATCCATAACTAATTTGTGCATACACAGAAAAAATGAAATCTGTTTTTGACAAGACCTTTTTCATAGGAACAGCAAGGGAGAATTGAACATGTAATGTGCATTAGTAATAGAGAATAGCAATGGGGAGATCTGAGATGTTTGCCTGGGACGACTTCTATTTCTTGATAGTAACAGTATTTAACAGAAACCTAAGATAAGAGAAGGGCGGGTTTTTAAGTTGTCTGCCAAAATCTAATAAGACAAACCTGTGCTGAAGCAGACATAGATGGATTCTTGTCTGCCTTGCCATATATTCATAAGTATTGCAGGGAACTGCCACATATCTCTGTGACAAACTCAGCTAATAGATAATACACAGTGAAGAAAATGTTAAATGCATTGCTTCTTTGCACAGGCAATATGATTGTGTTGCTCTAGTGACAGTGTGGTTATGGTTGATGGGGCAGCTTCATTACAAGCCCCTGTTTTCAGGCTATTGCAGCTTTAACCAAAAAAAAAAATCATCCATTCGACTGAAATTTTTTATGCTTGTCAGCCTTGAGGTGAATTTTACTTTAAGTACAAAGTTAGAAGAAATCCATTTAGCTGTTTCCCTGATTGAAACTAATTTGCAGGGAGGGATGGATGGGCTTTCAAAAACTTGAGGTTTATGTTTATTATTGAGATGCATTTTTGAATGCTCTATGTTTATCCTTGCTGTTAAAATTTATATTATGTTGTTTGTAAACATAGATATAAATAAATAACTGCACCTGCACCACACACTCTTCTCRCTGCTGTGTGTGCACAGGGTGTGACAGCTGAGATGTCTGACATGTGTGAGCATGTCCCTGTTCTAGCTCCACACAGATGGGAATTTTCAGCTGCCTCCCTTTCTACCCTGGTTATATTCCCACCCTTTGCCCCCTGCTTCTTCCCACGTGTGTCTGCCTCAACCCGCCCGTCAGTGGGATGACACTGGTGAGATCCACAGATCCCATCTTTTTTTCTTCCTCTTGTACTCTGTAGTGCACACAGGAACCATCCCCTGCCGGCCACGCYGCTCTGACATAGCAGCTGGGAGGAGACTTGCATATTAAAGCTCTATCACCRAGGTTTTGCCCCTGATAGTGAGCTGCAGGTTTGGATAATAGAAATAGTAATAAAATGGTATGGGCAAGAGAACTGGGTGTTGGTAGGGAGACACTTCCTTGAAAAGCCAGCTCTTCCCAAGCCAGTGTTTTGATGAGTATCACAGGCACAGAGCTGAGAGGAGTGGTGGCCTTGCAGTGTGTCCCCTTGGTGGCAGTGGGAGGTACAGGGAGAAGGAGGAGCAACAGCAGGTCCAGCAATTTATCTTGAGGGACTTTTCCAGCTGTGTTATATCCTGTCGTTGTTCTGTATTTTGGTGGTTTTGGCACATGCTGTGAAGCTGTGAGCAAGAGGCAAGGGAATAAAAAAGGCACAGTGGTGAGTTTAATAATGGAGATACATTGATACACGCATGCTCCAATAATATTATTGGCATGTTCGCTTTGAATAACATTATGCTGTGTACTTGGAAGTGGCCTTTTAGCCTAAATCCAAGCTATTACCAAAGTGATYGGTAATTTGACCTTGAGACTCTGGTTCTGCCAAGGAAAATGTTCGTGGTGTGAGCATCTCTGCTCAGCACACAGCCATGAGGCATTACAGGCCATCCAGCCATTTGGTCTGGGCTTTTGCATTTAAGGTTCAACTTTCAGTACACAAAAAATGTAACATGAGGGTCATCATATCTTCCCTTGACATTGTTACAAGTTTTTCTCTGTCGTAAGTCTTGCAAACTTTGTCATTTAACATTGTGCATTCAGTCTATGAAAGTTATCCTGAGATGATAACAACTGGTTGATGACACACTGGTATTTTACAAATCCTATTTTAGCAGGTTTTATCTATGCTAAATAATTAAGTCTTTCTCTGGAAAGAAGAATGAAAGTGTGTAAGGTTGTTGGAGCAGTTAATCTTTTCACCTTCTTCTTCAAGGAATTTTACCTCAAACTTGCTTCCTTGTTGGAGATTACAAAGAAGCTGAATAATGTGCTTACATTTGCAAGTTTGTTTAAATAACCAAGAGTTGATTCTGGGGTCTGTGTCACRTGTCTTCCTGCATAGCATTTGTTTCCTCAGGACAAGGTTTGCAGCTAGGCATGGCCTGAGGTACAGAACTTTAAATCTTTCAATAACTGTTCTTAATATTATATTGATTTCACGTTAAATATTCACTCCTGAGCTTAAGGTATTATTTCAAATCCACCTTTTTAACGTCAAAGATTCTGAGTATCTGTCTTGAAGTGACACCAAGACAGAGTAAGGAAATTTAGAGACTGGAATGGAAACAGAAAAGAAGCTGTGATCAACAGAAGGGCTTTTCACATCTGAAACCAGCAATAAATAGGTAACTGGTTTACTCTCCTTTTAAATAAAAAAAGATTTTTTCCTYTAAAGACTGTCTTCTGTTAGGGGATGCTAACTGGACATCTCTCTTGTGTGGCTGTTTGAAGGTGCAGTAGCACCATTCATGGGAGACCTCTGCACACAGCAGGTGAGCAGTAGAGTGAATCCTAACAGTGGAGGCTTCCTGTCAGGCAAAGTAGAGCTGAAGCGCCAGGCACTGGTAGGTGGGCTTAAATGTAGATTTCATAACAGGTATTGCCTGTTATTTTAAAACAAAAACCAGAGAACAACCTGTGAGTCCCTTTAGTCAATACATGAAAAAATGTGGAGTTACGAGCTGCTGAGCAGTAAATAAAGTCATGGTTATCAAGTCAGCTCCCCTGTCCTGCCCCTGGAAAGAGCAGGTCACACATAATGAGAGTGTTTCTTACTCCAGTTTCAGCCAAACGTTTAGGAACTAACTTTATCATCTGCTGTTTCTCCTTCTCTAACGTTAGGTAAATTATCTGTGTTTCTACTTCGTTTTGAAGGTAACTCCACAGGAATACTATACAGTTATACAACAAACCCTGCAAAAGCAGGGAGGAAAATGAACCCAGCGCAGGGGGAATGCTGTCTGGGAGTCCCTCAGCTGCAGCAGAGCATGGGAGCTGCTCCCGGAGGCAAATGGATCTGGCTGGCTGTGAGGGACCCGGTGGCACACAGCTTCCAGGAAATGAGGGACTGGTGTGTTCTGCCAAACAGCCAGCCCAGTGCTTTTCCCAACAGCCTCACCTGCCGCGTGTCAGCAGCAGCTCAAGCCTAGACTTCCTTAAATCTGCTCCTTGGAGAGGAAAGGTTTGAGGATTTGAACAGCCAGTTGGTGATAATAAGTTTCTCTGCCAACTTCAGCTGAACTTCCAGGAGCTTGTGGCCTGCATCTGTGGCAAAATAAAACTTCTCTGCAGGAGTTACAGTAGGAGTTACTCTTAGAGCTTTTGTTGTCTAAAAATTATTTCCTTTCAATGGCTTTTGCTTACTGATGATTACTATGTAGTGGTAGACACAGCTTGCACACAGCTGTACCCTGTACCCTAGCAGACCTGGGGGAGATGGTCACATCCCTGACTGCTGTAGCATTTGGGGCCAGGAAAGGAACAGACAGTCCCTACCATGGAGTGATCCCAGCAGGAGAGAGTGAATGGCTGTGAAAGGCAAGCAGGACCATTAGGGCATTAGTGAGCTCAACACGCAGGGTTCTAGACTTTGCAGGAAAGGATGTCCTTCTGCTGCTGCTAAGGGAAGCAGGATAGTCAAGTATTCCAGGGCTCCTGAGTCGTACAGCATAAGCTGTAGCTCTGCAAACACAAGCCAAAATTCATGCACTTTGCAAAGCTGCAGTAATGTTTGCATAGAGTGTAAGGACAGCCCGAGTTTAGCAGCTGGTCGAAGGCATCTAATGGTGAATTTAAACTTGTCATTATAGAAGAAGAGAAACTTGCACAGCATCTCTAGAGGAAATGATCTGAAAGAGCAAAAAAGCCACAAATACTAAAACGAATGTTTCTCAAATCTGTTATCAATCTCCTGTATCCTTCTGTGGGAGAGTGTTCAGGAATTGTTCCTGAGTTAGTAAACAGTCCAAAGGAGAAAGCATTTGAAGGTGTTATAAATGGACACATAAAGCAGTTACCCACATCCTTTGCAAGGTTCAGTATTTCAGGGTTCAATAGTTACCTGCTACTTACTAAAATTATCCAGCTCACCTGTGAATTTTTCTCTGTTGTCCTTTGTGAGCAGCAAGCTGACTTTAGAAGGGAATACCTGTCTCATACAGATGGTCTATTAATAAATTGCTCAATGAAAATTTTAATCGTGGCCATATTTTGCCATCTGTCGAGTAGTTGTCTAAGAAGCTTAACAGTATTTTTTGCTAGAAAAACTGGACCTCCAAATTTTCTTCGTGTTATTTTGCATGGTGTAGATGAATTGCTTCAATTTATTAGGTATCATTTCTCTTTCTAAACTTCCTCTCTGATGTTATCCATTGGAGATTTCCAGAGCCTGTGAATGCAAAGGATTAGCCTGTTAGGATGAATGGTTTGTTGTTACCCACAGCAGGTTGGTTGAGCACACCCACACATATGATTTGGGTCAGAAAGAACCTTTCACTACATACCTGAGTCTGTTGGGGTGCTAGTGAAGTCTCATGGGGCTGTAAGAGGACAGTAGCTGTAGTAGCATCTGGTGTTTTCTCTTTGCTTACTGAAATTATTGTCTCTGCTTGTGCTAAGTAAGAAGCAATGTGTGGTGCTTCCAGTATAATGATTCATCAATCTAGGTGTGCTATTAAACCCATCATGTTGGTGTTATCGAAGTAGCCTTTTAGCTTAAACCTAAGATATGACCAGTATGATAAATAGTTTGGTACAAGGGCTTTGGTTCTGACAAAGACAAGGGTCGCTTTGTGAGGATAACAAACAAATATTTATATAATTAAGTGTAGCTGTTTTAACATTTAAAAATGTTTTATTTTATTCCTAGCCCTCATGTCTAGGGCTCTAATCTTTCTGGTATGTGCAGAATTTTTTAAGCATTAAATTCTCCATTCAAATGCATCATAATTCTTAATAATGTTCTGGATACCTTGAACCATTATTTGCTTTTAAACAAGTTTTCAGCAGAGATCGTGCTGCCTTCATTTGGTCCTCCAAATCTCCCATCCGCCTGTCTAAATTATTTTAACTGACATAGTTTCTAATTTACTCTCTCCAGTTGAGAGAGCTCCCTGTAGCTTGTCTATTTTAGCATTTAATTGCTGTATACTCTCCCAAATTAAATTCTGTAGTGATCCATTTTGCTCTGCTGGTGAAGCAATGATCTTTTCATCTGAGCAAGATGGTGCGTGCGGCTCAGCCGCGGGGCTGGCATCCCACACCGGGAGAAGGAGAACCTTCCATCCCCTCTCCACTGGTGTGTGGGGCCTGCAGGGGCAGTGGGGTTTGTGTTGGAACCCATTGTTTCTCTCAATGAGTTCTCAGAGCTAGAAGAATTGCTTTGTCCACTATTTCCTGCCCAAGTTTGCAGCAGAATGCCCCTCCTTAAAATTCTGCATATCTTCGTGGGCTTTTTAGCATTGGCTTTTATAAAAGATGAAAAGGCAACCCCTAAGAATATTATGCTGTACATTTTCCTTGTCTGTGAGACAGACAGTAAAAATGATTGTTCCTTTTGACAAAATAATAGGAGACTTGTTGTCTTCTGTGGTTTGGTCTTTTTGGATAATGTTTGTACAGTGCTTACAAATGAATGTATTTCTATTAAAGAGGGGTCATTTATTATGTAAGTAATTAAGAACGTCAGTACTTTTTGAGCTAATTTCTGCTGAATGGAAATGTTTTCCTGTTTTTTCTCAATATGTGTGTGTGGAAAGGAGGGCACAGGGGCCTCGGGGGTTACAGACAGCACAGCAGGGTCACAGCTCTGTGTAGGCAAGCTGAGTTCAGGTGTGCAGAGGTAAAACACATCCTGCTGATTTCTGGGGGAGGACTTTTTCCCCAGCCCAAATAACCCAGAGGAATACACTCCATGAACAAAACCCGGCCAATATTTTGACTCTGTGCAACTGTAGAAGCTTGAAGGCAGTTTAACAGAAAATACAAAGATTTTTCTTACTTATTTGCACCTCTTATATTAACCTGGAAGAAGACTTGCCAGTCAGTTGGTAAGTACAGGATACAAGGTCATTAAAAATACATTTTTAAGGAAAGAAGACTGCGTGAAATTTTCATTTCAGCATTTTTTGTCTCTCCTGTAAATTAAGAGTCTGAGTTCAGACCTTCCATGTGAAGGTGTTAATCTTTTGGCTCGCTTCATTTGGAACAGAGTTGGGCACTGTTTAATAGTGTGACGTGTCTGTCATCTGTCATCATCATCTTCTGAGTAAAAATGAGTGTTTGTTTTCTAGCTGTGGTCCAGGCTCTCTGGTTTTAGTTCCTTAGTCAGAATTGCACTTGTGTTTGTATCTGAGATGACAATGTTTGTAAAGTCTGTGCAAGTGCAAACACTGTACTTAGAAATCGGGAACTACCGGAGTTCGTTAGAACTAACATTCTTCTGTACAAAAAAGGAACACAACTTTTATTGATTAACTTGGTGGTGCTTGCTCTACACATTTCTTTGTCTGAATTCAGAAATGAAAGTACTCCAGGGTAGAAGGAAGTATTTTTATTTTCTATATTAGTTTTTGTTTTGCTAGCTTTGAGCTCTTCTTCTTATTCCAGATGTTTAATAATTCGCTAAAATTTTTCTTAAAGTACCRGTGAGCAGAGTGCAGAGCCGGCCACACACCTCATCCTGCTGCTTTGCCAGCTGGGAACAGCTGATACAACTTCATGTACTACCCAGATAGGGTTATTTCACCCAAAATATGGTGCATGTTTGAGGCTTTTCGGGGACGATGGGGAATAGGAGGAGGAGACTGTCACGGGGAGTGAAGCTGCTTGTGAGAGAAAAGTGTGGAATATAAAAGCAGAAATTCCCCAGCCTAGGGGAATATTTAGGAGTATTGCTGTGTGTTTATGTGTGGGTTTTACTCTTCTTAAGTAAATTACAATGATCACTTTTGCAAACAATGTACTTTTTAAATTGTACACAGGTTTTTCAGAGCCTTTGGTTGACCCAGCGCAGCCATTTTTCTGTTATGCAAGAAGATAGATTGCTGTAGTTTCTGCTAACATACCAAGTAGTTATATTTTTAATCATTTATTGATCATTTCTAGTAGAATGGCACGTTTTTATTCCAGTATGCAGCTTCACTTGCTAGAATTACTCAGTAACAAACATGAAACAACAAAAAATGGTTGTAAACCAGTGCTCCGTGTATTCTCTTATGAGTCCAACAGTGCCCATTCTCAATCTCAGTAGGATGTTTGAGCTGGAAGATAACATAGAGGTATCTGTATTTTACAGGCATTGTATGTTACCTTCTGTCTTTCTGTGACATTCAGATATCATAGTTGATTTTATTTGTATAATGCATTGCCTTTCTTAAAAAGTAAAGGGTTTCCAGATTTGTTTTCTTACAGAGTGTGCTCCATCTTCACAGTTAAGTGTTGTATTTTGTCACCTCTCTTTATTATTGCATTGGATTGTTTCCCTCCTGTGACTTCAAAATTGACTGTTTCATGCCACCCTTTCACAAAAAGCGATGTGGCAATCCTGGCAGTCACGTGTGTAAAATCCCTGGAGGCATAACAGAGCCTTGCACATTTAAACTTTGGTCATGTAGTCAAAAGTACAAAAGTTGAACAATTAAAATATTTGCATTGGGATTCTTGCTTTACTTTCCACAAAACTCCACATGCTCATATGGGACACAAGTAACACCAGATCAGACTTTTACTAGTAAATGGATGTCATTTATTCAGTATCCTACTAAAGTGTGCTTCTCTTTGGAATAACTTATCCCAGCCTACTGAGCTGTGCTGTTTCTGTCTACTCTGCTTGCAGGTTTTCTGTCTACTCCACTCTTGGATTATTTTGTCTCTGCTAATTTAAGAATTATTTATTCTTCTGCAATAAAAGTTCTCTGTGGTTCTGGGGTAACTCAGATTGTATTATAAGATGCATGTAGATTTTTTTGGAGAAAATATTGCAGTCTTTGTAAGAAGTGGTTATTAGCATGTTCTGACATTTAAAGACAATTTTTTGGAAATTGGTTGTGTATCAGAGTAGAAAACACAATCCATTGTGAAATCAGTCATGGACCTAAGCACCTTGGGAATATTCTTTTCAGGTGCAAAAAGAAGTTTTCTCCTCTCTACTTATATAGCTAAAACCATGTAAGGCCAAACCTGTAAAGCGTAAAAGGGGAAAACATTGCAACACTTCTAATGCACTTCACTTTCTGGGAGAGTAGGAGGATCTACTTAAACTAGCATGTGAAGCAAAATAAAACTTGAAAGATCATGGACTGTCTGCTTATGTTTGGGTTTGGGGGTTTTTGTTGGTTTTTCTTGTACGATACATTTACAAATTTGGATTTTTGTAGGCAGTTGGAACCTGGAAGGTCAACTTCTGTCTTTGGCCCACAAAAATATTATGAAATTAATTCATTTCTTAGGAAGACTGAACTCGATTGCCAAGTATATCTTATTCTTCACAGCACATTAGGATAGGTAGTGCTAGGAAAATCTTCTTGCACGTGGCTGGCTTCTTCCCTTTGTCCTGGCACACAGCTGCCTGCACTCCTGTCTCTCTTTGCCTCTACAGCAGCTAATCCCAGAAGATTTCATAAGGAATTGCTGATCATCATCTTCACTGGGAGAACTTTACCTCTTCCTTATTCATGTCTCTCATTCACTCTCTGATGCAGATAATCTGAAGCTGCAAATGACAAGATGATCATTTGTACAATCAGTAGATACTAAGTGAAAATGCAGTTTCACATCATTCCAAAATCTTTCTGCCTTGATATCCATGTCCAACTTTTGCATTCTTGCAAGTTTAATGTTGTGCTCCTTCTCTTCACTTCGGAATCCCCACTGAATTGGAATTTGAGTTGGCTTATCTTGTTGGCTTTGACTTTTTCGGTAAACTCACCTTGATAAAGACAACGTGCATCTGAGTTATCAGATAAGATGGTGTGTTTGTAACAAGAGAAAGTAGCTCTGCCCCCAAATACCCCTGTTTTTCAGAGTTACTGAAGCATATTTGTGTTCCCTGTGATGCTTCCCCCCAAGGGACCTTGTGGGAGGTCTGTGTGTTGCTCTGGTAGCACTGTGTGCATGTAACAGGTGAGCCAGCATTGAGAAGGCTTTTGTAGCTACACAAGGAAATAAATCTAGATCCTTGTTGTGTTGGGGATGTTCAGAGCTGCTGAGAAGAGGTTTTCATAGCCAAACTGAGCAGAGTGCATCAGAATACAGGCATGGTGTGGCTGAGCAGTGATTCATCTGGAAGGCTGCAAACAAGCACCCACGTTCTTGATTTGTTCTAAGATCTGTTGATCTTAGCAAGATCAGCATCTTACTGTCAACAGCAACTGTCCAAAATCCTGTAAGATCAGTTGTCTGAGATCCTGTTGGGTGTAGATGCCTGAGCAGGCGCTGCAGCAAACCTTGCATGGGGCACAACGAGCTGTAGTGTTGGTTATTCCAAAGGTATGATACAATAACAGATTACTGCTGTTCATATCTGTGTAATAATTGAAACTCCCTGATCGCACTTCCCATTTTACACGTTGTCAGAACCTTGGACCTTAATCTTGCTCTTTGACTGACAACTGCAGCCGGGGAAAGAGCACTCCTATTGTTTGTGAGAGTCGCATCTGTTCGACTTGATTCAGCTGAGAGTATTTGCATATTCTTAAGTATTTCTTCTGAGAGGGCCTAAATCCTTCTCAAGTGTTTGATGCATTTTTGAAATTCATTCATAAGGTATCTACATGCACTAATAGTTCTGTATAATATTGCTGTGCATAATCTGTCAGATAAGGCTAGTTTTTTAAACAAGGTATTCTTTGGGGATGACATATTACATTCTGACTTATTCTACTGGGCAGAAATGTCAAGTACTTTGAAAAAGGATGCTTGAATGTTTTGATTGAACTAGTATTCTTTATTCAACACAAATTGACAACTGCAGTAAAATGTAGTCTTATTGTGAGAACATTTTTCAAAAGAATTAATAGCRRGGCTTTTTTGTTTTGTTTTTTGTTRCTGAAGCTTTATTGCATATGATCATTCCTTTGGTACTGATGCTGATATTAGATAGAATAAGAGAGCAGATTCTTAGATGCATTTTAGATTAATTAGTCTGAATTGTTCAACCGTGAGCAACACTTTTATACTGAAATAGAACCTAGGCTTTTCAAATGAAACTTTGGTGTTTATCTTTCTCTATTTTGCTCTTTGTTTTTTCCTTCCAAAATTTTTATCAGTATTTTTGGAAGTATTGTCAACTTTAATTTCAGAAACCTGTCACTCTTGATAGTGCATGTACAACACTGTTGAGAAGTATCACTGCTTTGAAAAATATTCAGGTATTATTTCTGAGCATTGAACACAGTCTAGATGACCTCATACCATTACAAAGAAATATATGTATGGTTGAAACTCATGTCTTCCATAGCCTGGAAGCTCTAGCCCAGAACTATCCAAGTTTGGACAAAACTAGTCCACTTTGCTGTGAGAAGAAACAGGAATATATTCCCAGTAGTTTAACTGGATGTGTGCTGTGGATGCTGCTTCAAGCTTGAGCCATTAAAGACRTGGGATCTGATATGGAACATCACTAATCACAATGAACAACCTTATTTTCTTTTCAATTGCACTAAGAATGTGTTCAAAGATCCACCACCATTATTGACTGACCTAGTTTATTAAATGGTTTTCTGTCTCTAGACTGGGCCATAGTGATGCCCACTGCCTGTGTATTTGAAAAAAAGGAATGATACAGGTTTAATGAGTGTATTTTTTGTTTTGTGCACCTGCAGGTTTTAGTGTAACAGCACCTTTTACTTGAGTTTTGTTTTTGTTTTGCTCTCAGGAATCTCCTTCTGGACGTAGAAAAGCGCTTGCCACGAGCAGCATCAACATGAAGCAATATGCCAGCCCCATGCCTACACAGACAGATGTCAGGTTGAAATTCAAGCCTTTGTCTAAGAAAGTGGTATCTGCCACACTGCAGTTCTCCTTATCTTGTATTTTCCTGAGGGAAGGAAAAGCCACGTAAGTTGTTGTTTGTTGGGGTTTTTTAAAACCAGATAGCCTGCTTTGTGTTGCTTTTGAAAGAATTCTTTGGATAAAGAGCTCTTTCTGTATAGAATGGTGGAATTTGAGAGTATCCTTCAGCATACCTATCATTCCTGCCATACTTGGTTTCTTAACTGAGTAAAAGTGGTTTCTTACTCTGATTGCAGCCTTGTGTTTTCCAGAGACAAATGGCTTGTCCTCTACTCTTACAGACATTTTAAATAACAACAGCTTAAAAGTATCTACAGGTCTGAAATCAGCAGGAGTGTATGTTTATATGCATGTGTGGGTTCAACCAACAATACCCTTGGCAGACTTCAAGGGAACCTACTGCTATTTCACAAAGAATGCAATAAGGACAAAGCTGGTTGGAAGGTGAGAGGGTGGAGTCAGAGTTAAGATTTTGGGTTGAGCACAAGAACATCCTGTGGAAAGAGTTCACTTGGATTACCACTCCCTCCACTCACTCACTTGGTTCTGTCCTTTAATTCAATGTCCTTTGGAGGGCAGAGGATACAGATTATTTTTGCAGATCCTGTAACCTCTCCTGCAACTTCTGTCAGATTCCAGATGGCAGATGTTGACAACTTCATGTGGCTGGAGAATGGATTGTTTGTCACAGTCCTGCTTTCAGCTGGGGTAGTTTTGTTTTTCCTTTCTGTCTCTAGAATATGGCAGTGTGGGAATGGCAGAACAAAAAGAGGTAGATGGGGAAACTGCTGCTCTAATGCTTCTTCTACGTCTTCTTAAATTTCTTTTTCCCTCCAAAAGACTAACAGTTTACTTCTAGATTTCAGTATTCTCAATGCATTTGTAGACATTGCCCACTGCAATACAACTGCCCAAAAAATGTTGCATGAAGAGCTTTCTAGTCTGCCATGTTRAAAACATACATTTTGACACAAAAATGCTTTTTGTCTGCATGCTTTGAAAGCCACAGATGCATTAATTACTATTATTGTTTCCCCTCTCTGATGAACCTGTTGTGCATCACATCTTGGCATACCATATAAGAATGATACTTTGAAGTATTTAGCTGTGATTTAACATGGTTAAAATGCAGCTGAAAATGAGGATGGAAAAAATCACTAGCTGATAAACTCTTTAACTTTTTTGGAACAAATAACCAATATCAATGAACTAKACAGTAAATGCTATACTATGCTCTTAGTGGGTTTTAAGGCCATAATTTGTAGGAACTGATCCATTTAGGTTTGCATGTACCTTCTTCCCGATGAAATTGATAGGTTTCAGGCTGAAGTTTTAAGTCAGGTAGATTGTAAGTTATCAATAGTGCTTTCACACTTTGCTGAACCAGGGAGCTGAAAAAAGCTGCTCTTTCTGAAAGCATTGGTTTCCAGTGTGAAACAGACAGTGTCATACTAACCTTTTTTATTTTTGTTAATGTTTTCAAATATTTAGAAACAGGATTTGAATTTCTGTAACAGCATCAGGAATTACAAATGAATGTAGTAAAAGGTATTGAAAGCACCATATGGACACTAGATCTGACCAAGCATTTCCACTTTAAACAAAGCAGACCAGGGAAGCATTTACCAGCCTTTCTGGGCTGGTTTAAAATTTTAGGAAGCAGTTGTTAAATTAACTGTTAATGCAAGGCAGTATTATTTTTACCCTTTAGAATTCTGTTAATTGAAAACTTCCCCTTCAGGAATATATCTATCTATATCTATATCTCTCTCTCTCTATATATATGAGTGTATTAATTTTGTTCTTTCACTATGTTCAAGATCAGATCTGAGATCATAGACCACCCTGAAGAAAACATCAAAATATTTAAAGAATTTTTAAGAATGCAGTAATATCARATGTGGTATTAACAGGCTGCGTTTTAATGCCTGGTATGAAATTTGTTATTTAGGGATGAAGACATGCAAAGCCTGGCTAGTTTGATGAGTATGAAACAAGCTGATATTGGTAACCTAGATGATTTTGAGGAAGACAATGAAGAAGATGAAGAAAACAGAGTGAACCAAGAGGAAAAGGCAGCAAAAATTACAGGTTGGTTTTGCCACAGGCATGGTGAAAATATAGTTTCCTTTGCTAATTGTTCCATRGTTTTTATCCTTATGCTGTAKTTRTATTTAACTTTTAAAAAAACCAAACAACCAAAACAATATTTAGGATGGCTTGATTGAAGAGGAACCCCTCCATAACTCAACAAAGTTTAATATTTGTGAATTCAAGAGCATTGATTTGTGTATGTGTGTCCTGGTTTTGGGAGACCATGCACTAAGCTGGTAGCATTTTAGGGAAGCACAGAACCAGTRTGAGCAGAGGAGTAGAAAAAGCAAAGGGAAAGGGTGAGTTAGCAAGGAGACAAGAGGAGAGGCTCAGGTGAAAYGATGAAGGCAGTTTGTGAGAATAACTGCGAAATGAGCTGTGCCATGGACAGCTGCTGAGGTTCTGCTCAATAACATGGCAATTCCAGGCAGCACATTGGGTGGGGGTATCTCATGGAAAATAAATCAGGAGGCTGTTAAAGGACTTTAACGAAAGTGATAGTGAAGTTGTTTGAAGTGAGATAGTGTAACCACATTTGAATCGCTGATGAAAATGCTTAGTGTGTCCAGGAGAGCTGAACTAATCGAGGCAAGTCAGATCAGGGTGAGATGATGTTAAATTGTTGGTAGAGATCAGTATGTAGTGCTGCCCCAAGTGAGTTCTGTAGGAACTCTTTGTGTAAAGAATCAGGAAAAGAAAATTAACTTCAGGTGCCAGACTTCGTAATTTCCAGTGCTCTTTAAAAATGTCTGAAACAAAGGGATCCCCTCCCCTTGGAGAAGAAGAGCATCCCAAGCAGAGAAGTGAATTGTCAAATCTGTTCTTGAAAATTCAGAGGAACATTGGTTCAGTGTTACGAAACATTACTTTCATCACTTTTTTTTGAGCTTTCATTGCAATCAAAAGGTTCAGCCTGAAGCAGTTATTACTTAGTTACATTTACTGTTGTGAAAGGATGCAAATGTGTTTTCTCTATGCTTTACATATTCAATTAAACATCTTTTACCGTGGCCAAATCTCTACTTATGSTGTATGTGTCTGGCACAGAGCACATTGGAAAGTCTGGAATGAAATATCTGAGAAGCCATGGTAATGTATTCTTGGTCAGGGAGCAGAGATATACCAGTCTGGTCACACTGAAATCATTCTGCAAGGTCGACTTCTTTCCCAGTGTAACCAGAATAAATCAGATCACAACGTCAAACAAAACCTGGCATGTTCACCAGGCTGTTGGATAATCACAGAGAAGGCCAAATTAAGGGGAGGTAATGTACAGTCTATAGAAACTACTGTGCACAAGGGTTTAATTAAGGTCTGCCTAGGTACTGCACTGAGGACCACAGAAAACCCATATGCAGAAGGACTGCAGTTGAAAAGCGTCAGATCTTGCTTCTCAACTTTGTTGATTTTGCAGCATTCAGCATCTAAACAAGGCCACAGATGATTCCTAAACAAGCAAAAATCTGATGTAGGTTAGACTAGACTGTCTATTGTCCTTTGGGTATGGAGTGAACACCCCTGGAGATAGATGGGAAGGGTGAGCTGCCTGATGTGCAATGCAAGGTCCTTGCTCAAGGTGTCTTAGAGTCATTTCAGTTTTTCCATCTGCTGTTGCAAACACCAAAATTATCTGTTCAAAGCAAACTATACCTCCTTGAAAGGCAGAAGTCATAAATAGTTCTGGAGTGCACAATTTCTGTGCATAGCTCGGCCTCTTCTGATGCTGTTTTCTGATGATACTAGATGTTTTTTTTGTAGGTGAATCATTGAGGGAACCTGAAGGGGGGGAAGGTCAGCCTTGGTCTCTTTCTTYTTATGTTGGCTGCAATAGCTGAGTTGCTTTGTGAGCCAGGCCAACTTTCCCCACCTTTGAGAAGGAGAGGGATGTTGAAGGAGAATGAGTGCATGCAATTTCCCAAGCAAATGGGAGAACATAAAACATAGGGCAGTAAGTAAACATTAATAAATAAGATGTAAAGCATCTATTTCAACATGTGTTCAAGATTGATTTCATTGGCAGTTAGAGTGACTCCTGTAATAAATATAATGAATGGGGAAAGCTAGGAGAAGAGCTGAAGAAGCAAGGGAGAAAGAGGTCRGAATCATTGCAGAAAAGCAGGAAAAAATTTAGAAAGAAGGAAATGTAACAAAACTGATGTAGCAAAGAACTGCTTCAAAAATAGTGTTCACAGAATACCATGAAGTTAATTGAGGAAGTTACAGAACCCTTTTGAATGCTTGCTGCTACCAACATTTTCTCCTCTTCTGCCGTGTTGGGTGTTGGCAGCTGAGGAGCTGGAATGCTTCACTGACTCAGAGTCCCCTGCGGCAAGTCCCTCACCTCGGTGCGCCTGTTTTCCCAACTGTAAAACGGGAATGCTGGCTACAACACTGCACGGGAACATGGGAGCATTACCCAGCTACTGTTTGTAACTGAGCTTGGARATAGTAAAGTGCGAGTAGCAAAGAAGGAGGGATTGCTCTCCTACSTTGGACTCAGGATTTTCTCACAGAAGCGGCGGATGACTTGATGACTGAAAAGTTACCATTCCCAAGGCACAGCTGCAAGATGTGCTGCAAATCTTTTATCATATGCTGTTCCTTTCTGCAGTGTACAGACGTTTTTGTTGCCTTTGTTTGTGGGTTCTTTTTTTCATTGTGCCCAAAGTTACCGTTTCATAGATGAACATATATATCCACTGCTGGGAGAACAAGGGAGGTCTGCTCTCTGGGGCTCTAGATGGTGCAGGTGAGTTAGGAAATGCTGCTTCTCTTCCCTGATGTGTTGCCTAACTTTGAGTAGGTATCTGTGYCTCTGTTTCTTCAGCTCTGAAGTAGGTGGTGCAATACAGACCGACCTCAGAAGCACTGTGGAATTTGGTGTGGTCAGCATGGAACTGTTGCCATACAACTGACCAGACTGAAAGATGTTTTCCATTCCAAGCACTACTTTCACTTAAAGAAATCTCCSTCCATCTCAGGCTTTCTCCCTCTTCCTTCCCAGTATTTCTTGTTGAAATTTTKCTTGTGTAAAAGCTGTATCTCCCCCTGACTGTTCTGTGTGAAGTTGAAAATTATTTGTTGCCATGAATTAAGTTTCAAATATTTTGTTTCTAYGCTGTCAATACACATGGATTTAAACCTTCCAGAACTATCCTGTCCTTAGTCTTCAGTTGAAGACAAGGCATCCCAATGTACTTGAAGAAAATGTGCCTCATAACTCACAAGCAGGGTAGTAATAAATATGTTGCTTCTCTTAATGTTTTAATTGCTACTTAGAGCCTCATGCTGAAGTTAATAGCTGCCTGCTGCTCCATCTGCCCAGGAGCACAGTGCCTGTCCTGGGGCACCACATGGAATCAGCAACGTGCCCATGTGCTGCCTGTTGCAGGAGTCTGAATCCCGGCATGTTTCAAGAGCAGGCTTCTGGATATGTGTAATCCTTTTTTTGCAATTTGCAAAACCATACCTCTCTTGTAAACTTCTGGTACATTTGCTCTTTTTTTTTTGTCAGGATCACCAAGCTGCTTGGAAAAAAAAAAAAAAGAAAGAAAAAGAGAGAAGAATGAAAAAACCCCCAAAACCCAAAGCAGTGATTTATGACATACTTGTAGAACAAGCTAATGTATGTTTGTAGATAATGAGATTTATAAAAGATAATATAGGATATAAATCTCCAACCTACCATTTCCGTACTCCAAAATATGACATAAACCATTTAATATTGTAATGAGAAACATTGTAGTGCGTATGGGTGTTTAGGTTGGCAGATAGGACCAGGTGATTCAGACCACATCAAAGAATTCCCTCTTTTTAAAGCTCTGAACTTAATTTGTTATTTTCTGACAATAAAAACTGGATTGTAATTGTTTTGGTTTTTTTTTTTTTCACATGCTGACATAATAAACTGTAAATCATGTCAGCATCTCAGCCTGTTTTAAACTACTACTTCGTTAGTACTACTGTTTTATGAGGTCAGCTCTGTTTTATTTGAGAACAGGAAGGTATGTTCCATTGTCTGTCTCGAGCCTCAAAAATTCCCAGAGGATAGTATTATATTGTTCAGATCTCTGAGGTGTATGTATGATTTTATACTGAGAAAGCTAAGTTTTGGGGCTGTTTTGGTGTTACTTTTTAGGATAATAATCTTGTTTGTTGGAACTAAAAATAAGAAAGTGAGGGTGGTTGAATTAACTCTACACAGACAGATATGAGTGTAATCCCATGTGATCAGATTTGTACTTTAAGATCAGGAACGGTTGGGAGGTGTGTAACAGAGGAATTCTGGAGGTTTCTCACTGTCAGCAGATAGTATGTCCAATAGGTATTGGCAGAGTAGRTGATTTTACTTGGTAATTTGCAGATTGGCACGTCTTGGCAAAGCAGTTTAAATTTGGCAAAGAAGTTTTTAACCATATGAGGGAAATGTTTTCAGGTTCTGGTCTGCTTTGAGCTTCACGTGCTGTCTGTGAATGCATAAAATTAGGAGTGGTGTCAGTGTGTCAGCTATGAAAAAGCATGAAAATACCCCCCTGACCAGGAAGTTCTGGGTGGCTTTGGGCACCAGCATGAGTTGGGACAGTCAGGATACTGCACAATTTTTGCCTCAGTTCCATATCTTGCTCCCTGAAACGGGCTCATCGGGCAAAGACAAACTTCTGCTTTCCCAAACAAAAGCCAGATGTACACAAGAAATTGAAGTTTAAAGGAAATACAAGAATGACTGGCATKAGACGTGTGCAGTAGAGGCATCTGTATAGCTTTAACTTCGCTGGTGACACCAGAAGACACATCCAGTCATTTCACTGGGAAGAGACAGGAGATGAAAAAGACTCTTGGTGGGGCAGTGATATTCAACAAGCCAGGATCACCTCTCCTGCACAGGTTTCTCTTGCCTGTCTGTCATCTGGAAGCACGAGGAAGGCTGTCCCCTCTCCACAGAAACTTATGCTTGAGGTCTCTCAGAGATGCCCCAGGCGCAATCCCCATTACTAGAGAAGCTCCATTTGTCAGATGCTGTGGATGGGACTGTGTTCAGGGGGAGCAGAGAGGAATTTTTCCCCTTGGGCCAGAAGCCACTAAGACCTAGTTGGTTTTTGTTTCTTTCCTTCCAGAATTATGGAGACATCCCCATCTTGGCTAGAATTAAACATGGACACATTTTAAAAATTACTGGTTCATGGCAATTCMGAGCTCTCCACTATGGATAGAAGGTGAAATAGGTTTTAACGAACAGCAAGGTGTTACTTACATAGCATGACAGTGAAAATTCAACCAATATATACATTCAGTTTGCATTCTCTTGGCACAATACTGATCTTAAGTTTTAGAGCTATTTAGGTAAATTCAGCTTGTCATAGATCAGAATTCATGGGTGACTAATTGTAAATGTTAAATAATCAGAGTGAGTATAKAAATAAATAAAATATAGAAGATGCATGTTGTATAGGTTAGTTTTCTGTAGCCTTAAGCGTGTGGGAGGGAGGTAAATTGTTCTGGGACTGTTTTTTGTTGACATGTTTTAATATTCAGGTTTTCTTCCTGAGCAGGAAAAGCCTTTAGATTATATCKAGTACTTCTATCTAAGTTTTGTACTGATGTGCATACTCGTCCTCATAAAACTAAATACTGTTGCTGACACCAGTAATCTGGCTAGGTTTTGTTTATGTCTGTTAACTGGGTCTCATGTTAAATTACCACTGAGGCACCTACACAGGTACTTTGCTGTAGTTATATAATTGCAAGGACTCGTTCTAAATCTATTCTTTTGCCYTCTCTCCCTCGCTCTCTCTCTCTTTCTGGTAACAGTGTTCGTTCCACTTCTGTTTCATTAAATGCCCTTGCCTTACGTTTGTCTTGACTGGCTTCTATTTACAGAAATTGTAAACCAGTTGAATGCTCTGAGCAGCTTAGATGAAGATCAAGATGACTGCATAAAGCGAGCAAATATGCCTTCAGCTAAATCAGCCAGTTCCTCTGAAGGTCTATGAGCTTTCATCCTTTCTTTCTGTTTCTGATTGTATTTACTGTGACCCATTACCTTTTGACTCCTGCCTGTATTCAGCTGTCAGTTTTATCTCTGTGCTTCCACCCAGCATGACTCTCAGTAATTTGTAGTGCATCCAACAGGTAACAACATGATAGAGAAAGAGCCTGTCTCCGCTACAGCTCCGTTGTCATCTGATAATGAACAAGAAAGAAAAAAATTTACAAAAAAAAAAAAGAAAAAGAAACCACCAGACCCTAAGCTTAAAACATTAGTTGTGTAGTCAGTAATACTTGACCTTTCTAAAGGGACAAAATGTCCCCTCTCTGCTTTTATGTGCACGTTACATCCAAAAATTAAAATTTCCTGCCGATAGTTAACATGTATGTGAACAACCAAAATCATTGTATTTAGCTTGTTAGATGTTCTGCAACATTTATTTAATGAAGAAGAGAGAAGGCTTTCCTATTAGTCATTTCTGTTACATAATGTTTTGATCAGCAGATAGAAGTTTCATTCATTTCACTTTTTTTTTTCCCTTTGTTGATGTACTTACTGGAGTGTGTTAACTTAGTCGTGCAGTTCGTGCCATACCCTGGTGCAGTGTTTCAAGGGACTGTTGACACGGGGCTTTTTGAGCTTCAAATATGTTGGATGAAGAGTTTGTATCTATTTTAAAACATTATTCCAATTTGTTTGTAGAGCTTATCAATAAGCTTAATTTTCTGGATGAAGGGGAGCAAGACTTGGCCAACTCTAGCACGAACCCTTTTGGTGATCCTGACACAGCAGAATTAAATCCGTTTGGAGACCCTGATGTAGAAGGTAATGAATTTCTTTTACGTTATTTGTTTTACATAATTCATCGCTAATTGCAAATGCTCAGTGAAACTTGATTTTTATTTCTGTAGGGCTACAAATGAAAAATTTTGTTTCAATTAAATGCAATTATTTCATGCAGCACTGAGGTAGCAATAGCAGTGATCCAGTTGCCACTAGATAATTGATTTATCCTTTGAGTCACATCCTTTGTATTGAGGCACATGCTGTGTGTTTGCCACTGGGGGCTGCCAGTTGAACCAGAGACTCTTAGACCTGTGGGGTGTGTTACTAGTACTCACCTCATGTGGTGTGAATGAGCAACACATACTGTCAAACGACTCTGCTCCACGTGGGTGATGGTTTATATCATAATTTCCTCCACTGCAATCTTCACTGCATCACAGCTATTCTTGGTTAGCACTAATCTTCATTATTACAATTTAATTTTCTCTCTTTTATTCTTTGGGGTTTTTTGCTTTTATGGCTTCCTCAGTTAAGCCTCCTGGCATCATGCCTTGCACCACATGCTAGGTGTTAATCCCCTTTCCAGACTGACATGCCCATTCTTGTTCCATTTGGGTGAGACGTACAACCCCTGTAAGTTTCTAATCTGATAAGATTTCGGCCATAAGGCCAGAAAGGAGAACCAGGACAGCAAACATCTCTGCTGTCCTCAGCTCCATGCCCAGATATGCAGGCTCCCATCTGCTGGSTGGATGCAGCTGCTTGAAAAGCCAATTCRTAGTTAATTCCCAAGCTTGAAACTGTGCTCAGCCTCTCCTGTTGAAACCTCCAAGACTTTTCTTCCTACGGAAAATACCAAGTCATTCTGTAATGGCAATGGAGAAGAACCACACTGAGCAGGAGCAGCCCAGGGTGCAGCCATGGGATTTGTAATGCCAGGTCAAAGAGAATGTGTTCCTGAGCTGCAGTTTCCACCTGTGGTCATTCRCTTTCTTTGGACAAGCTGAATGTTTGCTCACAACACTGTTTTTCTGCCTTCAGAGCCCATAGAGGCAGATGTGGGTGGTGATCAAGTCCTGTCATACTTTGGCTGTGGTGTAGTCTCACAGCTTGTATTTCTGAAACAGGGACATTGCACTATCTTCTCTATTTGGCCATTGAAGCCATAAAGCCGCTATTCTCCCTCCTATAAAGGTGTCAGGTTGTCACTTCTAGAGCTGCAGAAATGAGTTATGTCAGCTTCGTAGATACTGATATATATGGATTAGGTTCTGGTGTCCTAATCTTTGGCTTTGCTTCCTGTCTGTTGCTTGACTGTGAATTCCCTTAGGATCGTGGAAGGAAGCAGAATAAGTTGGAATGCAGATCACCTATTTGCATCCCTCTAGTAGTCCATAAACAACTTGCTCTAAGAGACTCAGCCTATATTCTTTTCTTCCTTCTCTGYTGTAGAAAGAAGAGCTCCCTTTTCCATGGAGAAAGCTGTATAAATCCCATCCTACCAAAAATACTTCTTCCAAACCCGGCTTTTCTTTCCTTTCCAGAGAGAACCCATTCTGGCAGAAAGCAGTGGGTGTTCTGACCACAAAATGCAGAGACTAAAGCGTTCCTTCTCATCTTGGGGACAGGGAGAAACAACTGGTGTAGCTTGATACCTTGTGGCAAGTTCACTAGGGGCAGYCTGCATCCARGACCTCAGCCTGCTTCTGTTCCTAAAACACTCTCAGTGTATCAGGGGCATGGGTTTTTTCAGTTGTTCTGGTTCTTCTGGTGACATCTAGTCTTTGCTGCCGTCTTCAGTCGTAGTCACGGACACTTTTCCATTCTTCTGGGTCTGTTCTGTGTACTTGGGACAGTCTCTGTGATCAGACTCTTGGGTCCCATCTACGCAGCTGTTGGCAGCAATGCTGAGTTGTTGGGTGTGTGAATACCAGGTATTCCTCCCACACACAGTCACTGTCACGCAGCAGTCAACATACAATAACAGGACAGTGATTGGGATAAACAGGGTGTCACTGGATTCTTCCTACTGTGTCATGAGGTGTTTTTTATTTGGGAGGGATGGACCTTTGTAAGGTTCATGTGACAATCACGTGTCTTCCTGGAGCACTAAACCAGGTTGAAAGATCTGAGGGGCTGCAGGCTATCAGACAAACAGTGGGACATTTATGTTACGATTAGTGCCTCCTGAGGAATTCTTCTGTTTGCCTCAGACACCTCTGAGAAGCACTGGCTCTTCCACTCCAGACCTGTCTTGTCCCTGTAATGAGAACTGATTGTGCTCCCATTACCTCACTTGGCCTTCTTGACATGTGCTTTTTCTCCAGTCATCTYCCACCACAGAAAGTTGAAAGGGAGAAAAAATGGTGCTGCGACAAGTTAGAGAAGATGGTTTTGGTCTTCAGCAACAGCAGGAATCTGCTATTTATTTCTATGGCTGATTGGATCAGTGTCTTTACATGGGGAGCACCTAGACCTTACCGTTTTGGGGAGATTTCCCTTTGTTTTGAAGYACATTTTGAAGCTACACAAGATTGCAGCTGTTCTCATCCTCTTGCCCAACTGCGGAAGGCTGCCCTGTGTGTTTCCCGTTATTCACTCTTCTATTTTGAGCCCTCAGTGGAAATTTTATTACTGCCATCTCTTTCTAGGAAGCTCTTTGAGACTGTGCCTGCTTGTTTGCTTTTGCATCCTGAAGTGAATGTAACCTTTTTGGTGGCCACCCCAGAAGCTCGAGAGCATGACAGAGGTTCAGGAGTTTAAGGCACACTTTCTCCTACAGGCTTAAAGAGTCACATTACCTGTTTCACTTGTCTTGTGATCTGCTTAAATCAAGAGATTAACTTTTTATGTGTGCAGGGATGAAGTATTTTTCTGTTCACKTACATGTTAGTCTCTTTATCTTTTTATCTGGACAAGGCATAATCTGGAACTTAGACTTTGCGAAAGTTCAGACTCTTGTGTAGAATTTGTTACTTAATTTCCCCAAGACGTGCAGAGCAGCCAGCTGGAGCCTCCTTTCCTGAGTACTTTGCCATCAGATGCGAGGAGGCATGATGCGCCATTTGGCAGAGATATTCCAAGGGTATTCCTACCAAGCCTGTAACGTGTGTGCTCAGAGTCACCCAGGGTATGAATATGTATGTATTGACAGTCACTCAAAGAGAAAGGAGGATTACTTGCCAGTAGATACTTGTTTCCTAGACAGATATTTCTTGTGCCGGTTCACAAACCAGCTACTTTCCCTCTATCTTCCTAATCCCATAATCACTTAACCCTGGGAATGTGGGGTGGAGAGAAACTAAAGGAGTGAGTGCTTCCAGCATCTGTGTGCACGCTAGGTGTGGTGCATTGGCAGAGGGTCATCAGCAAGCTGGCTCTGGATGCTGCTGGGATTTAGAAAGTCCTCAGTGTAAATGATCTTGTTCACACAGTGGAGTGAATGTGCATATGAACAATTCACCTCAAAACAATCTTCAGGTGTGTGTCTTGGTTGACATGTCAAATTGAGGCTTATTCCCTCTGTCTACTAGGTCAGCTAGAGATTAGAAATCTGGGAAAATCAAAAATAATCTCTTTGAACAGTATATCTCTACAGCTTTATACCAGGCAACCTGTACATGATCATATGAGGACTGCCTTTTGGGTTTTTAGTCACAGTGCATCAGAACTATAAAATCAGTTAATTTTTGTGCAAAGTATTTACTGGGAGAAGTCAACATATACAACAAACGTAAGTAGAAGACAGCAACACACTTTCAGCACTCCAGGTTTTTTTTTTTTATGTAAGTGGGGAATACAAATTTTGAAGTTGGATATGATATATACAAGTTTCCTGCAACAACATGATACATGAGGGTAACCCTTTGCCGGCACCTCCTGTCATTTAGAACAGCTTTTACTTCACCAGTGTATTTCATTACCTTCTGAGCTCCCTGCAGCATGTTTGTCCCTGAAAATGAAAACAGGGTTACAGTGCAGCACCAAACCCCAAATCCTTCTAGGATAGTCCTACACAGAGCAGCACAGGAACCAATAGAGAGGAAAATTGTGACTCTGTCCCTTCTGTTTCCTAGTGAATATGTGTTCCGGRTGTATGAATAAAAGCAACAGAAAATCACCAGTGGGTGCTGGGGATGGCAGTCCCTGTGCTTTCTAGAAGCACTGGGCAGTCCCATTTTTATTCTATGCCATTTGTTGGGTGCTCACATCCCACCGTGCCTGTGTGCCTGCCAGTCAGGCAGTCAGTGGCGTAACCGAGTGTCTTTCACATGTGTCTGGTTCTTTCATCCTCTGCCAAGGGGAAAGTGGTATGTGTGATGTTTTGGTGGAGGTTTTGTTTGGTTTTAAGGGATGTGTCACAATATGTTTGTGTTACAAAAGGCAAGTGGGTTGAAGGGCAGGGTGATTTCTGGAGAAGCTCTGGCTGATTGTGCAGATAGGTAGTGCCAGAATGATTGTTATCACAAACAGTCTTTCTCAGTGGAGTTAGGGCAAGTAATGTTTCCAGAATCTGGCACAAGAGCAGCTGGTGCTTCTGCTGTAGTAATACTTCTGCATCTCTTGTTGTCACTCCTACCCCTGTGGGTTTATTACTTAATCATGCAAAATTATTTTGTGTTTGACCCTTGAAGTGCCAGACTGCAAGCGTCTTTTTCTTTTTTCTTTTMTTTTATTTATATCGGTGTAGAGACCGGAGTCCTGTGTGGAGCTGTGATTAATGATGTGGGGAAAGCAGAGGAATCTGTGTTGCCTTCTGAATGTAAAAGCAGCTTCAAGAGGAAAACAGACCCCTTCTAAGCTATTTTATGTTTAGCCTGCCAAAATGCACTTCTCAGCATCGTTAGGTCCTTGAGAAAATAAGTCTGTTACAGAGAAGGTGACAGTGGGTGTGGCTTTGAGAGCAGTGCTGTTGAGTCATCGTCATAACAACTTAATTTGTTATAGGGAGGCTTGTGACGTGATGACCAACATTTTGACACAAAACTTGTTTTGAAGGGTTTCAGAGACCCCATGGGAGAGAGCCTGTTTGGGTTCAGGKGGGGACTCTTATGGGAACCCTCCCTCCTGTGGGGACATTGAAGGAAGCAGAAGGGAGAGGAAAATAGTATCTTGGATRGCAAGAGTGGAGAGAGTGAGTAGCCAAGTTAAGCGGGTTCTAGCTGAGCCCCTACAAAATTCGACCTATAAAATTGTCTTGAGAGTGACATTTTTAGAAGCTCTTTTAATTTTAGCCTGCATGTAGGATTTTGTGAAATATTGTAATTAGTAACAAGCCAGAGGTGTCTGAGCACTGATACGCAACACTGTGTGTGTAAGGCCAAACCTGTAGTTACTGTCAAGCCAATGAAAAAGAGAAAGAATTTTGTCATAGTTAGGGTTACAGCACTTGATCCATAGTGTTGAAATAGAAAGAATTGCAAAAACCATTTGCATTGCCCCTTAAAATGTATCAGATTTAAACAAGCATTTATCTCATTGTTTCCAGGAGACACTTAAAAGCAAATTAAAAATAAAAGCTTACACTATAGGTTTAAGAGATTGTTTCCCTGACTTTCCTTCTTGTAATTTATCAGCAAGTTTCCCTCAGATATGATAGTGTGTATTTATCAACAGATTCATGTGCAGGTGCAATGATCCATCATATGGAGTTGCAGAAGCAGCTCTTTGTAGCTGTCCAGTCTCTTGATAAAATATTCTAATATTTGAGCGAAGTTTAAAGTAGTAAAAAGTTTGATTAAAGCTTTATCAATAAGCGACACTATTTGAACAAGATATCAGTCATTTTTTTCTGAATTTCATTAGGTTATTTTTGCCTTTTGTGTGGAGCTATTTTTTGAGGTCAGATCTCCAAAGCACTTCTGCTTGGTCTAGTTCATCAAATGACTGAATGTGTGGGTAACATTTCAGTAGTATTCTGACTACCGTGAGCTTGAAGGCATGGTATTTACAGTATACACAAAGGGTGGGATTTGACTCCCCTGATTTTAAACCAATTTGGACATTTATCTGTAAGCTTTGAGTGTAGAGTATCAGCTCAGCTGCAGATACCCACCCTGAGGACATCTCAGGGCAAGCAAAGCAAAACTTCTGCTTGCCATGACCACCTGCACTGGACACTAGAATGACCTAAGTAAGTCTGTATAGAACCACTTTCCCAGTTTAGCTGAAAATAAATGAGAAAATATATTCTAAATGTTGGACTCTGCTCTATTTAATCTATAGCACTGTCAAAGGATTCTTGCTTGATTTGATCATATTTGTGTTTTTAAGAATTTCTGCCKTAAATGATTTATTTCCCCTTGTCAGTTAAGCTGATATTATTTCACTGTGGCTTTCTCTGAAACAGCTTTCCTAAAAGGATGTGGGCTTGTGATCACATCACCACATTAAAACTAGGGTTAATACACATCACCTGCTGTGCAGTAACTACACTTTCTGCCAGGATAAGTGCCCCTAGTTTATTCCCTTTTCTGAAGGGATAATCGTGTTATATTTACTCTGGGGTGGGAGTGAACACATGCAGTACAGCTGACATACTGCAAATACACACCCTGATTTTTTCCTGCAGTAGTTTGTCTGTATGTTCATCTTCTAAGACACAGAGGAAATGTTGCTCTATGACATTCAGGTGAGGCTTAGCCAGTTTAAACAGTAACAGAAGCTATTTTTTAGGTTTATCTAAGACTATTATTGCAACCCTGATTATTTGGTTTTTTACTGTTAGTCACAAGGATTTTGATTAATTAGTTCTTTTGAGAACACATTTTGGTAGTGTAAAGATTGACCATTAAGCACAACCATTTCACTGCAGTGTCTGGTTTACACTTCTTCTCAGCCTCCTCCTTTTACTCCAGTTTTAGATTTGAAACAGTGTTAGCTGTGTTCTGAAATTGAAGTTAAATACAAGAACTTGCAAGATACCTGAGATAGACCTCAACTGTATATGTTGCTTCTTTAACATATTGGACCAGGTTGCTGAGGGAATAAGAAAACTGCCAGTCTCACCTGGAATTAAAGGAATTTTTTTAGGCAATCTTCTGAATAATTGCTACAGGGAAATCTACATGCATGAACGCTGTGTGTAGTCCTAAGTGAGTCAGCCTGGATGCCAGGTGCCACTCTTACCACTCCACTCCTCAGCTGGACAGGGAAGAGAAAATACAGTGAAAAGTTCATGAGTTGAGACAAGGACCGGGAGAGATCACTCACTGGTCACTGTCATGGGCAAAGCAGACTGAACTTGGGGATATTAATTGAATTTTTTAATAACAGAATCAGAGCAGGATAATGAGAAGTAAACCTTAAAAATGCCTTCCCTCCACCCCTCCCTGCTTCCACAAACAACAGTTCTCCGTGAACTGCTCCAGTGTGGGTCCCTTCTCACAGAGTGCAGTCCTTCAGGAACAGGTTGCTCCATTGAGGGTCCCCCACAGGGTCACAAGTGTTGCCAGGAAACCTGCTCCAGCAAGGGCTCCTCTCTGCACGAATCTCCAGCACAGGCTTCCCACGGGGTCACAGCCTCCTCTCAGGCAGCCACCTGCTCTGGTGTGGGTCTCCTCCACGGGCTGCAGGTGGATCTCTGTTGTCCTGAGAAGACCTAAAGCCTTTCCTGCTCCGAGCCTGTGCCCTGATCTAGTGACTGGTCCAGTGCATAGACAGGTGAAGTTGCTACCTGCAACTAGGGATCATATTCCTATCCAACTAGGAATGGCTCTTGTTCATGCTGTAAGTTACAGTTGGTCACCCTACATGGGGTAGAGCTTTCCTACACCTTGGGCTCTACTAGTGGCTGGAGACAGGGTGAGCTGGATGTTTTCTAGCAATTCACCAGGATTAGCAGCTTTTGTACATCATCCTTCCAAACCCACATAAACACAGTGGTGTTTCTTTCACTGCTTCTTCCCTTTGTTAGTTGTGTGGCTAGAGATTTCTCTTCCCAAATGTATCTTCTGTGAAAAATCCACTTTGAAATCCACTTAGACTCTTGTTACAAATAACTTCTGGAGTTTCTCTGTTAAAGCCTAAATGTGTGTTTAGTCCAATTTAGTAACTATACATCCGAAAAGACACRCTTTTTGTTAAGAATAATGTGGAAATGGTTATTCAAAGTTAGGTTTTAGGTACGTTACATTGAAGTTCCTCTTTGCACAGATTTTGAAAGTACATCACATCCAGTATTGAACAGAGCTTCTGATTATTTGGTGCTGCAAGAAGAGTAAGATTAACATTACTGAGTGTCTTTGTAAGAAATGTTGTATTGCTGTATGGGGAGTTGTATTACTCAATATCCAGAACCCATTCACTTTAGAGTAGCAGACACCACAGAAAGGACATTACACAGAGAACAGCATGCAGCTCCAGCTTGCCAATAACTCTTTGTTGTACAGTCCAAATGAAAGATGARTAATTTGATTAGCTGTCTCTTTAAGGTTAATTTAAATTCGCTTTTTCTGTGAGGCTATGTATTCTTACCAGGAGCACACAAGTGTTTTGAAATGTAATTACTGSTCATACCTAATAACTGATTTTTAGTTCAGTAATTTTAAGAAGTGAAAAGGTCACCTACTTACTATCACCATTTTTAAATCTAGTAATACTATAAAATACAGGATATCTTTTTTCTTTATTAAAAGCTCAAATAAATAATTAGGAACATTTTGTTAGGATACAAACTGGCTAATAGTTTGTGAAGATGTTTTAAAATCTGTTGTGATACCATTTATATGACAAGTAAGAAAACTAATAACTAGTTTGAAGGAGCTTTAGTAAGTGAGAAAGTGAAACCTATTCAATATACTCTAAATGGAATGACCTTTTGAAAGACCTATTTTTGAATAAACAAGCATGAAAATTCACCTAAGGCTGACTTTATGTATTGAGAGTTAAGAAGCAGACCTTTTCATATAAAGATTTTATAAAATGGTTTCAAATTTTAAATTTGTTAAATCTGTTTAAATTGTTTTTTTTTTTTTAATTTGGTAGAACTGCACACCGAAATAGCTTCATCTTCAAAGCCAGAAGAAAGTTTCTATGCTGACAGTTACAATCCCTTCAAGGATGAAGATGCCCCAGAATACTTAAACCCATTTGATGAGCCAGATCATGTGCCTGAAGCACTTGGAAGTGTAAGAGATTCTCCTCCACAACCTGCAAAAAGGAAAAACATCAGGCCAGTGGATATGAGCAAATACCTCTATGCAGATACCTCTAAAGCTGAGGAGGAAGAGCTAGATGAGTAAGTATGATTCTTCATCTTTCAGCAGCTTTGGAAGCATTAGTAGTAGTGGGATCCCTGGCTTAATCCTGAGGTGTGTTGGATTGAACCATGGTGATCCTTAATCTCCTCAGGACAGACTCATCCTTAGGCAACTCAGCAGCAGGAAATACCATACCCCTAAGCCATGCTATTCAGCTGAACGTGATCAGTTAGGAAACTTTCCTTTGCCTTATTGATAGCAAATGACTTGATAGGGAACAAGTCTGTGTACCTTTCTGGCACTTCATGCCCTGACAATTGCAAATGAGCCAGAAATTAAGGAGCAGAAGAGCTTGGTCCTTCCTCTCCTTTTTGCCATTATTTTTTACTACATAAAATAGTAATTTTTGTTAGTGATAACAGAGAGTTTGTTTTATCTTGATGCAGTATGTGAAAGGGAAGAGCATTTTGCAATCTGCATAGCACATTTTTGAGAGTCTCATAAACTTAATATATGGGGAAGGTAACACCATATGCACTTTCTTGGGTTGTTTCTTTTATCATGACCACACATAAAACTTATAAACTCACACTGACTGCCTTGTACTGTAGTATAGAAACTAAAAAGGAAGGAGAGCTTTTGGCAGTTGTTGCACAGCTCGGGGGGTTGGAAGGTGTATCCTTAATCCTTGTTTGTGGTCATTAGTCACCAACCACACCACTCATGAGACAGTTTATGGTGATTACATGTGAGCAATTTTACAGACAACAATTCTAATTAACATTTAATTTCACATTATTTAATGAGATTTATCGTGGCGTGGCATTTGCATTGCTTTAATATTAACATAGGTATGGTATCATCATCTTTCTGTTTCTCTGCTTATAGCTGTGGTCTAGGAAATTGAAGGATTCCCAGGCACTCTTATAGAAATGTATAAAGGACTCTGCAGAGTTTTTTCCTTATAAAGCTCTGCAGCCATGGATTTGATGTTGTTGTTTGGTCTGTGAAGAGTAAAACAAACAAATAATAAAGGGCATTGGGAATGATGCCTCTGCCAGCTCCCTTTATCAGGACAGCGCGGGCTGCTGTGTCTTCAGAGCGCGGTGTGATCACGCTGATGGCCACACCAGGCATTCCTGGTCATTCACTGGTCACCAGAATCTGTAGGGAAGAAAAATGTGTATATTTTACACCCACCAAGCTATAGGTATAGAGGACAGAAAAGACTGAGAAGAGCAGAAAAGTGAAGAATTTTTTCTGTTTTCTATTTATACTCCCATTTCCACGTCTGTGCCAAAGGGGCTTGTGGCAGGGTTGTAACTCTTCCTTTTGCTGTGTGCTGGGCTTTAGCCCTTGGTTTACAACAGCCACCTTCTTATTTTGATGACACCATTTGCTTCATTCTTTTTTTTCCCCTCAAAGATAAAAATAAACTTCCCGTAGCTGGATTCTACTTGAACATAAAGCTGGTCTGTATTTTCATGATGAAGCAACGTTCCATGGGAAGATGGAAGGATAAGGAGTCAGTAAACACTGTAAAATCATTTTTTTACATCTTTTACATAATTTTTTTATGTCCTGACCCCCAAAGTAACCTTCCTCTCCACATTTTCCTCTGAAGTTACAGGAGCAATACATCATAGAAAAGAAATCTGGAAATCATTTGTTGAATGCATTGGGTAGAAGTGTGGCAAGGAGAACCTTTGAATCTTTATCCTGAAACACTCTAGAGGAATGAGTGTACTGAGTCCAGTAAAGTCCAGTCTAGGAACACAGGACTTGTGTTTCTGTTGACTGTAACTCACATCTACAAACACTATTTTGCCTTATGTCATTAATTCTCAAATCTTTTAGTAGAAAGTTGCTGCTAAGGGATAGTCTGGTGAACACCAGAGGAAAGCTTTTCACAGGCAGTGCCAGTTGATAGTTTTTGGGTGCCCTAAATCATGAGAGTTTATGTCCAGGTGTGTATTGTTTTTATCTACTGTGAATATTGATGCTTTTATTATCTACATAAGTGGGTAATCTTCTTCCAAGCCTATTGAAGTCTAGGCTTCAGTGTCAATTTGTGGCAGAGAGTTCCATAAAAAAAACAAGATCTTTAATGAAATGTGTTTCCTTTGTTGATTGTAAATAAATTACCTTTCCAGTCTCGTACTATCTCTTCTGCTGCCTTATCAAAACAACAATTACTGCTGTTGGATTTACCTGCCACAAACAGTTGTTGTCATGTCTGTCTCTAGCATGTTCACCATTACTTGTCACTTGTCTGAGTGCTAACTTTTTCAATCTCTCTTCATACAGAAGTCTCTTCATCTCTCTAATCATGTCCACCGCCCATCTCTGGACCCTGTTATTTCTTCTGCTATGTGTCTATTTTAAGATGTGTTGACTTGGCCTGAGCAGTGTATTCAAGACAAGGCTGAACAACTGAGTCATATCATGACAATAGAAAACTTTGCATGTTGCTTTCAACCTCTCTCATAACGTCTTGTCTTTTGATTTTTTAAAAAAAATTCTCTTTCATTGTAGAGTACCACTGGTCAAGGACTTTCCCCAAGTGTCCTTTTGAACCTGATAGGTGGAAGGCATGGGAAATGGAAAGCTCCTGATTTACTGTCAATCAGGAAATACAGTGTATTTTTACCCTCCTGTCTTAAATGTTTAATTGGAGTTCACTTAATGTACTGCTTGCCATTTTCCTCATATATTTTGTGTGAAATGCAGTGATGTGTCCTGAGAACATGGACACACCAGTTAGCATCAGGACCCTTGTCCTGCTCTGCTCTGGCAGATCCCTAATTCTGATTCTGAACTTGGAGCTTACACCAAGTGCCCCAAGAGCTGAACTCTGACTCCAGTTTTGTAACAGGCTCTGACTGTAATCCTGTGAAAGGTACTTGGCCTCACTGCACCTCTGTGAAGGATTTACCTTGGGTAATTTGCTTCATTGAAATATATTTGACTAATGTTTGTGAAGACAACTAAGCATAGTCACAAGCATAAGTATCATGAGGCACTGCAGAGCACAGAGGGCCTTGGGTGAGCCTGTACATTTATTCTGCTGTAAAACTGCTCTAAAGCATACTTCCTCTGGCTAAGTTCTGATACCTAGGTAAAGATAAGGAACACATTTTCCTTTTGTTAGCTTGGACATTTCAGTGTTACTGGAAAATTCTGCTTTTGCCTTTTTGAATTTTATACATTAAAATCAAAATGGTGGGTGGCTGCCTGGTAGTGAAGGACGGCACACCTTGTGAAGTTAAGTTTAATTGTTTGAAAATAGCACAGCTCACAACTACTTAATATATAATGCTTTCAACCTTAGTACTTCTGATTGGCAAGATTGCCTGACCTTTTACCTTTCCACACTGACAGCTTTGGGTTTCCTCCTCAATAAAATGTTTATTTTTAAATTTTTTTTCAGCCTACTGGTAAYGTAAAACTGATCAAAATAATTTTTAAATTGGTCAGAATAAACCTTGCTTTCCAATATCATTTGGCTCTGTGGCTTCTTATCTCATTAATCATTGTGTGGCTTAGAATTATGCTGTGTAATTGGCAAGGCTATCGAGTTGCCATCTACTGCAGTTGCCTGTTGCACAAGAAGCCACAAGCCACCACATTGTCAGTGGCAGTTAAATGCCAGGTAGTTTGCCAGGTCTGGGATTTTTTAGTGTTGTGGTGGACAGTGTAGTGTCTCTTTAGACAAATCATATTATGTGGATCAGTTAAATAACTTCACAGAAACAATAAATTTTCTCTGCCTTCAGAGAAAAGTGCTTTAATATGTTCCAGCTAAGGCTTTTTTCTACCAGACTTTACACATGCTTAATTTCTTGTACAGCTGCGTGGAAGCTGTTGGACCAAACTCTGCTACATATATCAGATCCTCATGACTTCAAACTTTACAGTTTGTTCAGTAAAGGACCATTTTGGTAGTTTTTTTCTGTATTAAAATTATTTTWAAAAAAATCTTGCTCAATATTAGTGAGACAAATTAAAAGTAGTGCAGAGAGGCAGGTAGAAAGTAGCACGTGTGTATTTCTGTTCTGTGTATCTGTGTCTGTTTCTGTGACCAAAATGTGAGGGTTTAGTCTGGCTTTCAAGCAAGTTCTTCTCTAGAGGGGAAAAAAGCAGTGGCTTGTCTCCTTTTAGCACTTCCTTCTGGTGGGTACAGAGGGTACAATTCTTCAGGATGACGCCTGCAGAGCAGACAGTTCTGGAGCATAAAACTTCAAAAGATGGTCCTTCCAAACCTGTTTACTCTCATTGATAAGGTGTTGGATTTTTTCTCACACCAAAATAATTTTACACCTTACAAATACACCTTTCTAATTCAGAGTACCCAGAGATAAATTCCTGCCAAGCATGCTGTGCCTGTTGGCTGTTCCGAAGGCTGACTTGTTGAACTAAATAAAACCTTGTGCTGTCCCATAGAATGCATTGTTCTTCAGCCTTTATCTCTTTTATCTTCATTTTCACCTCCCTTTGAACTCTCTGGTGTCTGAAGGCAGCTGAGCTGGGCTGTCAGCTAAATTAGAGCTACTGACAGCTGGATGCATTCTCCACTCCAGCCTGAATACCCTCCTTTTCCTACTGCCTCCCACGGAAAACACTCCTCTCTTTCTGTTTAACTTCTTGTTTTGGTTGCCTTTAGTTTTCATTGCACTTGGTGGCTTTGCACTTGATGGGCAGCAAAGTGGGAACTTCAGTTGCCTTCAGACAACAGATGAGTTMTTTTAGTGTTAGTTTTTCCTTTTGCTTTGGGACCTGGCGATCTTTCTCTGTAAGGAGCAGCAGCAGATTCTTAGAAAGGCCTGGAGATTTTATGCCTGATATTCACTTACATGCTTTGGTAAACTTTGCCTAGACTGTTTGGGTTATTAATTGCTTGCTTTTGCTCACAGTGAAGAGGATGACTGTAAACTGCATTAAAATAAACTCTAAAGTCAGTCTATGAGACTGAAAGATATTTTCATACTAAAAGTGCGAACAAATGGGAGAAACTTGATGTTGTGTGAAAGGCAACTTGATGAAKAGTTGGTTTCTCACTTGTCCTCAAATTCTGCTGTTGTAGTTCTTAAAAGATAGTGTCTACTAGCTCCTGACTCTTATCCTGAGAGGCAATTTGTGAATGGTTCTAGCTAGGTAGATTCTTACCTAATGCATTATTTTTTCCATCTAGAGCTGAATTCTAAAGGGCTTCAAGGGACTGAAGTTATTTGTCGTGGGTGGTTACACTGCATATAATAACTGTATGCAGATAGATTGTTGGGAATCATAGTTTGAGATATGTGATAAATATATCTTACAGGAGTAATAGGGACTAGAAAGGAATAAATTAATGTATCCATTTCATAACTAACTGTCCTGTTTTGGATTGCGAAATATGAAAAGCAAACATTATTAGTAATGAAATAATTCAGTGCAGAAAAGGTTCCCTTAAGTATCCTTAGTAGGATACAAAATTACTGGCTCTTCTAAGTGTGTAGAAAAAGCCATTATTTGATGTATTATTGATGGATATTTGATGTATCAAACTAACATAAAATTGGGCAATGCTGTGCGGGTGTTTACTTAGGGTGGGACAAGTGCAGAGTTGGAACATGAACACCAGAGTAAAGAATAATTCTTTGGACTGCATCTGCTTGGTGGAAGATGTTTGCTCTGTTTCTTCAATAAGGTTTCGTTATAAAAAGCACTTTCAAAATGGACAGATGATGCCTACTGGTGCCTGCAGAGGGATATATGCAAGTCAGATGTGGTTTTCTTACACTATTCTCTTATCCAAGGAGTGTTCTTGAAATGGTGTGGTGCCTGTAAACTAGAGAGTTTGAAATACATGTTGATTGTGTACCTGTGGAGGCCAAAATCTTCAAACTTGGACAGCCAAGGGTGAGGCCTCTAAAGCCATGTGGGAGCACGACTGTGCCAGTGGCCTGATTTTTAACTGTTCTAATGAAAAKTTTTCTTTATTCTGTTCATTAGAGTGTTAAACAGCCAGCAGCTTCACTCACATTTTTGGTATTGATCTTGCCATAGAATCAGATCACTCTTTGATAGATAGCAAAGCATAATTGAAGAGTTAACTTCATGCAACTGATAAAACTTCTACAATTTACAGGGCTTTACAAAATCTATGAAAATTATGACCTAATAATGCAGTTTTAACTGTTATAACTCACTTTTCAATTGTATGGAAAAGTAGTATTTAAAAGCATATAAAGGTAAAACATATTCTTATGTGAGATAATAAAAGCATTTTAGTCATTGACTTTTCTAAACAGGTCTTACTTTCAGTTTTATTTCCAAGGAAATAGCAAAGAAATATGTTTCCCTTTTTTTAATTAGATCAAATCCATTTTATGAACCAAAATCAAGCCCTGCTTTCATTAAAGTTGCTCTGCTGCAAGAACCAGAAAAGAAGATGAAAAGAAAGGCTCCTGAGCCCCCAAACCTCTTGCCAAAGACAGAGATGAGCATGGGTGAGAATGTGTCAGCAATTCCTGCATCGAGGGAGCTTTCCTCCTCTCCTAAGGTAAGCTTTTCATACCAAAATTTCTTCTTTGTTCATAACTGTACCTTCTGTGCGTTGTAAACATCCTGTTTATTTCTGCAGGCTGTCTTAAAAGCTTTGCTTGTACTTAAGAAGGTGTTGGCTTGTCTCTATTCCCTTGGTTCATAGGGAGGGTGCAGCAGTAGGAGCTTGTATTTTTTCTTCTAGGGTTTAATGACAGCAGTAACAGCAACTGCAGTTTCAAAGAGTCTTCTAGTAACCAGTGTTACAGGACAGCTGGATATGCCATTGAGAAGGAAGAAAATCGTGTTGAACAGTGCTTTGTCCTGATCTATTTTAATGCTGCTAAGCCTTGCCCCTGTTGAAGAGTCTGTCTCCACATTTCTGTCATAAATCTGGGTTTTAAGAGCTTAGTACTGGATACTGTTTATTTGTATGGGGATTTATATATGTCCAATTCCATAGCTATGTTGAAGTAATAAAAAAAAAAAAAAAAAAGACAGTCTACTTTAAATCAGATTAACTGTTTACTAGGAGTGTCCAGACTAAGCATACTTACATATGCACATCCATCTCTGTTTGTCAGGGGAAAATCGCAGTTAATTTCAGTGGAAGAGGCAGTGTGAGGTGTGAGTGTTTTATTACTACAACAGCCAACTTCTGTCAGTGTGGATTTCAACTCGTGTTTCAGCAGTTAGCACCACTTGTGCTTTTTTTTTTTTGAACAAAACAGGCATTTAATAGTGTAAGTTAGTGGACCTTTTTTAGAAATGAATGTCACACATGCTGCCTGCTTGTTTTAAATGTGGGAAGATGAGGACAGAATTCTTTCCTTCCAGTGTGTCTTGCCCAGTGTATGCATATTATCATCTGGTTTGCCTTGAATCAAAGCTGCTGTACTTTAATTTAAGAATCGAGTGAAACTACTTGTCATACCTCTCATTTTATTGCATAATTACTCAGGCAGATTGCTCACATGTCCTTGTCCACTCAGGCTCTGATCTTGTTGTCATTTTACCACTCACTCAGGCTAAAGAGTGTGAGACCAGAAATCTAATCTGTGTCTGCTCACTGCAAAACAAAACAGTGGGGTAAGACCACAAGTACACGTCACAGGTTATTCTTAATATGCAAAACTGCAACCAGGGATATATGAAATCACAGCCCAGCAGTTTTATGATGCTCTGAAATGGGATTCAGTCCTCTTGGTTGGAGTTTCTGCATGAAAAATATGACGTATTATTTGACATCTGGTGGAGTCTACCCCTCGGGTCAAAGCAAAATGGCCAAAGTAAAGCTTTCTGATACTGCCAGGCTGTGAAAAGACATCTGTGGAGATTTTCATCAGGTTGCTTGATGGAAATTGTGTCCCCCTAGCTCACTGTTTGAGAGGTGTTTTTTACAGATATGCATCCAAGGAAATTCATCTCTCTGCTTCATATGTGTCTTTGTTGTGCTGAAATGACCCAGTTACTGCTGGGTTTGGTTGTTGTAGTGTTTGTCTACCCTAGATGAAGCTGTAGCGTGTCTGAAAGGTAGAATTACTCAAGAAAAGATTCAGGATTGAACTCGCTGAGAAGATTGTGCTGTTATGAACAGTCAGGTAGTTCCTGCTCTTCTGCATGATGTTACTTGGCCAGTATTTTGGTGCCTGCCTGCTCGAGCCCACCTTTCTGCCACTGACCCTGAGGCACAGCTGAGATCAGCAAAGGTCCCTGTACTGAAACTCTGATATTCATTAGGCCTGGGAGAGAAGGTGGAGCTCTATGCTGACATGCTCTTTTATAGGAAAGCTTTAATTTATTTTTTTTTAACAGGATTTTGGAGGATATGAGACTTTAGGGAAGGCTCCAAAGCAGATGCAGTGTCCTGGTTTATTAAATTACAACTACAGTGGAAAGTTTTGCTGAGTGGGTGTGTTAAAATATTGTACGGTCACTTGCAGTGCAGAAAGCTTTCTGCAAGCAGAGTCTTTTTTCTGTGCTTGAATTGTTTTGCTCTCAGATCAAAAGCACTTTACTTGGAATGCTTTTTGAAATTTGGAAAAGTACTGGCATTTAAAAGAAAAGAAAGAGTTTTCTCACACTGCAGTACAAAATAGTGCCCAGGTGGGACTATTTGGCACAAATAACTTGTTTATTGCTCAATAGTAGAGACAATGTTTAGCAACTCTGGAAGAACTTCCATTCAAAGGTATAGGCACTATACAAACATGAACTTAGGACGTGCCCTTATGTAGGGGGAATARTCCTATAGAGGTAAACTTAGGTAAAGGGAGGTTAAGTAATGTATCTCATTCAGTGTTTTGTCCAAGTTTGCTGTGCACAGAAGATTTTGGGAGTTGTACCAGAGGCTAAGTGGTTTCAGCAGGTTCAATTCCCTGTCTTGGTTGCTGTCATAGAAGATATCTGTGGAGCAGAAATGTTAATCTTTAAACTACACAAACATAGCATTAATATTAGAACTTTAGAGTTTAAGGAAAAAGATTCCGGAAGTTCCTCTGCAAATCTTTGACAGAGTATTTGGTGCTCATTTTTCCTTCACATGCCAGTGGCATTCATCACATTGACTGAATCCAAAAAATACAAATGCTGTCGTTGCCATCTATGTACCGGCAAGTTTATTAAGTGATGAGCAGTCAGTTACCTGTAGTAGCAAACCCTTTCCAAGCCTCTTTAATCTTTTGATCACTTGGAGATCCCCCTGTCACGTGTATTGGTGAGGACGGGTCAGTTCTCTATCTTAGATAAGGCAGGGTCTAACTCTCCAGAAAGGCCCAGCTAGCTCTTCAGTCCACGGTATTAGCTCAGTATTTGCCATGTCTGAGTTTGGAGGAAGTTGTGCTTTCAAATTTTTTTATCTACTCACACTTCCTAAAGGAATTTCTTAGTTCTCTCGTGTCTTCTTTCCCTATCTCCTCCAAACTAATCTGAGTCATCAGAGGCAGCTTAAAATGCAAGGTCTGAAATGTCGAATTATCCCACAGTTAACCATCTCAAACGACTTGAAAACTCTGGTATGCTGACTTTATTTAGGTGAGTCTGACAAAGTGCAAAGCTGTAATTAAGCTCTTCACTCGTCAAACTACTACAGTGCTGTCAAGCCCAACTGAAGACTTGTTGGGCTTGTTACTGTCATACACATGTGTAACTGTTCTTTACATGGTTTGGATAACCAGGTTCTGCCTTTCACAGAGGTGATGGAGACTTTAAATTTCTCTCATTTGTTGACTTTGTGGAAAAAAGAAACGGGGTCTCAGGCTCAAAATGTGTTATCAGAACAGTAACACAGCATTGCATATCAGTGCTCGTCATTGCTTTAGCTGATTACAAAATATGTATATGAACTTCAGCTGGGTGAAGTCTCAGCCAGTTTCAGTATTTCTTCTCTTCCCTGCATTATGTTGTGTTTATTTGAAATAAGATCAGTCTCAGAGCTGGCAACTAGGTCTCATGGTAGAGGAACTAAAGCCATGTGTCTCTGCACAATCAAGGATTTTATTGCCATTGTGAGAATGAAGGGGCAGGAATGCTACTGAATTTATGTAGGAGGTAAAGAATTATTTACTAGGGAACAGGATCAGCACCCTCAACCATAGAGTTATTTTTATATGTCAAAAGAAAATAGTTCCTGCACTGGATTGGCATTACTCGTTCACTCTTTTGAAGGATAGCTTATGCCCTTCGCTTTCAGGAAACAGTTCTGAGAAAGGCTTTTCTTATTATTTGGTATAATAAGTTTATTGCCAGACTGTAGCCAAAGCTTGTGTTGATGACTCAGGAATCCATCAGGTTTCTGCAGTTACCATTAATTAACGTACTGAAACTAAACAGGTATGTTATATTTGGTGAATCCAGCTTGGTCTCACATCCTTTCTCCTGTCTTCAGGGTCTGGAAGCCTGTGTTTAACGAACATATGCTTTACAGAGTAGCTGCTGCAGGCTGAGTAGCTGCCAGCCTGGGATTTGGGAGCTCTCAGAGCTCCATCTCACAGCTGCCTACCCAGAATCAGTTAATGAAAATCCAGGACTGCACTCCAGTCCTGGGGATAGATGTTTCTCTGGCAATCCATGATTATATGTACAGGMATAGAATTGATATCAGACCACAGGATGCTTTTTGAACTTTACCTTGAATGGATTTTTAGTTATGCCTTGCAACTGATGAAGGGATATGGCACCAGGACAGGATGATAAATCAGCTTAAGACTATCATTATTGTATATCCCATTCTTGCCTTTATAAAGGTCATGGTGTTGCTGGTAATCATGAAAACATAGGAATTGGTTTTGGTGCTTGTACACAAGAGCTTGTCATGGCCTTTCAAGTTGGTGGAAAAGGAGAATACACATTCACATAATAGTCCAGAGTCAATAGTAACATCTCTGTTGGTCACCATCGTTGTTTAAGCTCTCTCTGTCTCTTATTTTAAAACTAAAATTAATTGTTTTGCATGCACAGTGWTAGTCTGCTCTCTCATGCCAGACAAGCTAGCTGATTTAAGCTCTAATGAAACATTTATAAGAAATACAGAATCCTTTTTCTGCATGACATGTACCCAGTATCCTTTGTAATCTGTTGTGTATCTGCAGYGCTTCTGTTCGGAAAGATTTCTGCCTAATAGACAGTGTGTCCTTCAAACAGCAAAGGAGGTACAAATTACTTCCTTGTGAAAGAAGTTCTCAGATACTTCCCAGATACTTCCCAAAGGAGCAAGTAGAAACCTGTAATTTTTTTTTTTTTCTCCTTCTCGTTTAGTCTAAGTCAGAATAAATGCTTAGAAAGAGAGCACAAAACACTCCRGTAGGTTTAGTGGAAGGGGAGAAGTGACATTCCGTATATCACCAGACACAGCTCTCAAGATCTCAGAAATCCAAAGCCTTCAGTTGCTTATTTTCTCCACTTTTATTTACCTCAGCATTATCAACCTTATGTGACCAAACAGTAGGAAGACTTCATCCTAAAACACAGGTGCAGTGTTGCAACCAAGTGAAGAAAAGACAGTAAACTCCAAATGAGAGATGAAGATCACTCACTGCCTCTTGGTATCCAAAGTATCTCCAGTTGTCCATCTACAGAAGGACTTCCTGGCTTTCTGCAACATCTTCTTTACTGATTTTGCTCCTTTTCAGCTTCACATTTGCTGCAAAGGAATTGTGCAGCTTCTTTGCATGAGATCTCTGTGTAGACAGATAGTTCAAGCCCAAGGAAACTTGGGAAGTACTGGATAGAATTGGAAGATATCTACTACTATGAACTTATGCATGCAGCCCAAAGACATTTTTTCTTGTAATAGGAAGAAAGACAAGCTRCACACGTAATATGAACAGAGAGATGGTGAGATAATCATATGGGAGCACAGGCAAGTCATCCAGCTTGCAGCTTTTCAAGTGTTAAAGAATAAAAGAGGCTTCTTTTTTTAATGCAATACTTAAGCAACTTCTTATTACTGTTTTCATGAGTTTTAAATGGTGTTTGTCAACTTGGCTATGTAGCCTTCGTATTGTTCCCGTGATTGGTGCCAACAGGAATCCACTGTTAGACATCAAGACTATAGATGAAACCAAGCCCTTCCTTGTTCTGTGTGTGGCTTTCTGCCCTTCTGACTGAAGTACCTTGTGCCCATTTTCTAGCAACAAGCCGGTCAAATTGCCATCAAAAAGATTTAGGTGTGCTGCTCTGTAGTCACTTTATCTCTAAGGCAGATGCTTCCTTCAGAATTTGAGGGTTAAAACCCTCTGTAATTTGCCTACATGTTCCTGCAGCAGGAATTATGCCCGGGTCTGGAGGCRGAGCTGAGCTGCTTCCATCCTCAGCCCCTTACTTCTCTCCTTGTCCCAGAAGCTGGAGTAGTACCTAGATGGAAGCACATCCTCCCATGGTGACTCATGCCACACTCTTATCTGCTGTTCTGCAGGGAGCCAGTCCACGCTGTGTGCTGAGCCAAGGGCCAGAAAAAGGCACTGCTTTCTGTGACAATTCAGCAACTGAGTGCTGTCCAGGAGCAGTGAATGGGATCCTTCCCTCTGTCATGAATTCCTTATGTGTGGTGCTAAGTTACTCTCTTGAACTCAAGTTTGGACTGTGGTGGTTTGGTTTTTTGGTTTTTTTTCTCAAGTTCACAGCTTGATCTAACCGGGATAAATTAGCAGAGCTATTGGCTTGACTGTAGTGCCATGCAGCTGAAAGAGTGCTGGTTTGTGTCACATGAACTATAATAAAACAAACAGTTCTCTTTAAGGTCAGGTTTTGGGTGACTCAGACTGAGGATTCAAAAACATTAGCTTATAGTAATTTGAGGTTGGGTTTTTTTTGTGACCTCAGTTTTTCTTCAAAAATATATATATATATATATGCAATTATACAGAGGATACTAATAAAAACAAATTTGTGACCATAATTTTTGAACACTTGATTTGGCAAGTTTAAGTGCTGCTACTTAAGTGTTTGACTGTTTCTTCTTTAGGTCCTTATTAGTAGGGGGGTGCAGATAACAGATGTTTTTCTAGCTGTCCTAGAAAAATATTTTTCATCTCAAATTAATGTACATAATGTTCAGGTTGATAAATGCTTGACTTCTTCTGCCGTTTTCATAATTGCCCTTTAAGGTGTTTCTGCATTACTGGTGCAATGTAGCTCCTGCTGGAATGGATGGAAGCATTGTCAGTGCCTGCAGCAGTTCTGGGTTGCACCAGTTGGCACTTCTGCAAAATGTCTGTGCAAATAAGGTTTGGTAACTGCACCAGTGTCGTGACATTCCAAGCCTCACTTTTCATGTTTTAAATTTAACTTACATTTACAAATCACAGCACTCAGATTTGCTGTCATAAAATATTGCTTCAGTTGTTGTGGAAAAATATGCTCTTTAGATATGTAATTGCAGTAATTTCATGTTTTATTTCATCTTGGACRTTTAGGATTGTTCACCCCTCTGTAAGAGGAAAATCCAACTCTGGCAGAAACTGGAAAAGCCAACGGATAGGTTGTGTGACATAGTGTTGCTAGTAGGCAAACTGTAACAAAAAAAATACTTATTTCGTATTTTATTCAAAAATGACACCAACACAAGAATTTCTTTAATTTTTCCCATATAAATATATGTGATTATTTATGTGAAACTTTCTGTTTCCTTGAGTGAAGTGCTCAACAGTCTGTCTTAGCCACATGYGCAATGCTGGTTCAGGAACGGTGTCAAGGCTGCTGAAATCAGGGGAGAGGAGAAGGCCTTTGGATTGTGGGAACACCCACGCTGCCTTTTCTGGGCTCGAACTTCCCCCATTAGGAGAATGAAATGCTTGAAGGCCCAGGAGGGAGAGAGAGGTGGGGAGAGTGACTGGGGGGGATCTCCAGAGGGAGAGCAGGGCGTGTGAGCCGAGTTCTRCGCTGCCTTTGAGACAAGTCTCTCGTTGCACCCATTCTGCAGGACTGGGGAGGGGACTGCTCTCCTCATGGAGGTGCCAAAGGCATTTGCCTGAAATCTATCCTTAAAATATCCCTGAGGTGCATAAATGCAAGGAAGAAGTCAGGAGCTGCCAGGAGCATTGAGGTTTCTGGAGTGCTGAAGGCTTGGTTTCTGTCCCAGAGGACGCGGGATTAGGCACAGACACCGGCTGGACAGACCAAGCAATCCTGGCCTGCCCAAACACCTGAGTGACAACTGCACTGGGTTAGCTCCGTGTGAGATCTGGGCTAGCTTCAGGGAGATGTCTGAAAATCCTTATCCCTGATGAGGGCCTTTTATTTTATTTTATTTCCTGTAAGTTATTTGCCTTCACTGCTGCGGCAGAAGGGAGCTGAGAGGAGGCAGGCAGATGGCACAGGGCTGTGGGCTCCCGATGTAGGTCCTGGAGGGCCACCTTCCTGTGGATTGTGTCCTTTTCAAAGGACCTGGAGGGCTTTGATTCTCTCGCTGGGCTTCGTAGACTCCTATTTAGTTCAAGTGTTGCTCTTTTAAAGGTAAAAGGAAGAAGGAGCACTTCTCTCCTAAGACCTTTTTTAAACTATCATCAAAACAAAAATCCTCAAAATCTTCGCAACAAAAACCTCATAAAATCTATCCTGTTTCTGTACAGTTTTGATACCTTATTATCAGGTTCCTTAACAAGAGCCACACAAGCAGAGTACAGGACAGCTTTTAAATAGAAAACTTGATTCTTCCAATGTTCCCTTGCACCTAACAAGGACCTCAACACAATTTGTAGAAGTTGACATTGTAACATTTAACTTTTGGCTGTTACCTCGAGCTTTATGCTGGGCCTGGTTTAGACAAAATCCTGGGTACTCTCTGCACCATCCATGGCCCATCCATGGCCCCTGGTGCAGTGCTCAGCAAAGGAACACATTAACAGTGTGCCTGGTTCTCTRCTTGCCTGAGGGATGGGTTTGGTTCATCGTGGTTGGCAGGCACCTCAAATTGGAAATAAGTGTGCATGAATAAATATTCCTTTGCTTCTGTCATGATGAGTTATGGACATATTACAAAAATAATTATCTTCCCTTCATAAATCAGTCTGGTAGTTAACTTTGGTTTGCTTACTAATTCACTGTTCCTGCTAAATGTTCTTTGGTTTGGGTCAGATACTTAAGCATAGGAATAAATCACAAGTCTAAGCTTTTTGTTGCTGGGAAAGAAAAATAAGTCTAAAACCAAAATCGATGGCATTTGTAAGCAAATCTACTGTGCAGTGATGGCCCTAAAATGAAGCGCTTGTATGAGCTTTTCTACCCTGCTTTGTAAAAGTATTTTTAGGTAGAATTTTGCCTAATTTATTTAAAATAGTGATCACCATTAGTTGTAGGTGAGCAGGTTAGTTAAATAGATTTGTGAAGCAAGATATACTCGGAGGTAAAATGCAGGAGAAAAAGGGAACCCATAGATGCCAGAAGCCAAGCCTTAGGGCACGTGAAACACTCAGGTATTCTGTGTGTATGTTGCAGTCATACTCACCAGCAAATGCAAGTTAAGCACAAATCTTTTCAAAGGAGAGAAAATCGAGCCAGTTAGGAGGAAAATGTTGTATTCCCGAGCTGCAAGGAGAAATATGTTGCCAATTCATATTGCAACAGAGCTCTGGTGACAAGAGGCTGCATAATAAAGCAAGTACTTGTGCGATAGTGCCGGCACACTAGCTGCATGTTCTACAACAGCATTTTTTAGCCATGTTCAACAGTGTGCCTGCTATCGCTCCTCCATTTGTTGAATTCAGGATGACCTTTGCATGAATAAAGTCAAATAGGATTAAGGCAGGAATTTTCAACAATGGGAAAGAGCAACAGATGTAGCCGACTTTGAACGTGGGAGGATTGTTGATGCACGGTTGCCTAAAGGGAGTGTCTGTGGTGACAAAAAAAAGGGGGGGAAAAAACCCAACAATTTCCTAAAATATTAACCACATAAAAGAAAAGAAAATAAATAGAAAACAATCCGAAGGAACTGAGTGATTCTGGTTTTTATTGGCATCAAGCTGAAGGCAGGGTTTTTTGATTCACTGCCTCCTTTTAAATCTATTTCTTTCTATTCTTTCAGCAGAACTCTGTTCTCTGCAACTGTCACTCCGTGAGCTGTCTGAGGGGTTTGTGGCATGTATCATATTCTTAGATTCACATTTTTTTCTGAGTTGTTTTAAGGAAAGCAAAAATGGAATATATGAAGGAAAAAAGAGATGGTGTTTTGCTGGAGAATTAGCCGTTTGAATACAAAATCCAGATCCTGCTAAYATTTTTTGATTTGATTTATCCTGTGTAGAAGCATATAGATGGATTTCAAAAGAATACAGTGCAAGCACTCTATATGGAGGCTGTTACAGAAAAAGGGGGAAGAAAAGGTTAAAAATATATTTAAAGCAAACACTCCTTCTGATATAACTTAAGTACTTTTATWTTTTATGTGCCCTTAGATATACCAAATTTGTTTTTATCTCAATAAAAAGAGGATGTGCAACTGTATTTTACTTTACTTAGTTTCATTATTGACAAGAGCTGTTTTGCAGTTTAGTAGATAGTTGTGTTAACCCCTGAATGATACTTCRTAGTTTATAGTAATGAATAATGCACAAAATTTAGATATCGTTCATATGTCTAATTCAGACAAATCAGCTTTGAAAAGCATGGATAGGAAGAGCTTTTAAAGTGTGAATGAAATCATGTGCTCTAGCTCAATGAAAGGGCTTTAAAAGGAGCAAGCTAGAAACTAAAGTAATTAAGGAAGTCACATTGTAAATGTTATGAAGAATATTGGTGAGCTTAATATATTAGTTCAACTGTAATATTTAAAACCTTGATTAAACACTCACTGATTAAATGCTTACGCTACACTTTAAAGAGAGCTATGCTGTTGAGGGCGCAGTCTCTCACAACAGAAGAATCATTTGGATTCAGAGGATGTAGCATGGTAAAACRTCTTCTAATACATCTTATCCTGCCTCTTCCCATATTCGTTTAGAGCAGAGCTTGCTGGGGTGAGCTGTGGTTTCCCACTAGCTGATGACATGTCATAGTATACTCAGTAGTTGTAACATGTCTCCCATCCCCAAAATAAGGAGTATTTCAACAGGCATAACCAAACAAACAAACACCCACACACACAAAAAAGAAACAAACAAACACAAAACCAAAAAAACTATCCCCAAAGCCCCTGTTGTTACTTGGGATTGAATATCTTGAAAAACACAGCTCTGTAGGTACTAGAGGCTTCATTACTAATTTTTGTTACCTTAGTGTAGGTGCTGTAATGTTTAATTTCGAGACGAGGAGCAACTTCATACGCATCTTTAGCACCAGGAGCACATAGCTGTTGCTTGCCTGGAGTGGATTAATGCCCACTGTGGCTGTGGAAAGTCACCCTTATTTCCCTGTGGGCTCAGTGTGGGGACTGACATTAAGCTCACAAATGTGTACATAACTGCTCACATTGTGCATGCACAGCTGGGTGAGAGGCTGTCACAGGCACACACCAAAACCACAGAAATACATTTTGAAAGAACAGTTGGATGCTGATTATTACACACCTGGATTTTTGTAAGCATTCGTGAGACTTAATGCAGAGTCCACTGAAGGCAAGGAGAAGTTGAGGTCCTATTTAGTTGCTCCTCAGTTATGTTCCAGAGCAGTGAAATCCTTCCACCCAAGGTTCCATGACTATGAACTGGGGCAGGTTAGAGTACATAAAAAGGTATATATGTTATATGTATACCTTATATATAACAATATATAAATATTATATATGTGTATACCTTTATATATAACAAATGTACCTGTGTTATCTGCATGCAAGCTTTTTAGAAAGTAAGTTCAGACAGTAATTTGATACAGATGGCTTAACAGTTTCAAGTGTTTTGTCCTGGTTCATAACTCAACCATAGTCCATAACACCATGACCCCTTTTCTTAGCGTTGCCCAGGTGCTCTTAGGAACTCTGTGAAAAGCTTTGTTTTTATCTCTGTAAAGTGATGCTGAAGAATTGATGCCTTTCTAAAGTGCCCTTCTGGCACTCTGGGCTATGGGTAAGTAGTCTGTCATGATTGTCATTGACAGCAATGGCTCAGTAACATAATGTGATTCTATCTTTTATTTTGAGACATGGGTGTATAGATCAGAACCCAATCAATAGGCCTAAGTATAAAACTATAGCAAACCAAATATTGTTGCAATGCTCAAATTCTAATAACTGTAACCACAACTTCTCCATTGTACTTAAAATGCTAATGGAATATTACCACTATGATTCAAAAAAAAAAAAAAGGTAAAATGAAAAGTTGCTTTTGAGGGGTTTCCTGGGAAGGAGTTTTCTCTGCAAATGCATATAACTATTTTTACATTTCTTTGTAGCAAGAAGATTAGGCTTCTATAAAACAAATGTTTCTGATTTTGCCTTCTAGAAATAAGTTTTCTTGTAGGACAATGTATTTTTCTTATGTTTACATATTTACCGTTGTTTTCAAATGCAGGACCAGAATGTGGCATGGGTATGAGTAATAGGGAATAACTAGAAGATAATTCCGATGAGAACCTTCACATTTTTTGAAATGTTCTTCCATTTCTGGTCTCCTTGGATATACAAATGGTTGATTTAAAATCACAATCTGTCTTTTTTTGCAAGCATTTAAAGAGTTGTAGAACCCCTACAACACATGGGACATTAARGGCTTTGCTTCAGAGCACTTTCTTCTCTTTTGGAAGAGTATTTCCTTCGTTTTTTAGAGGAAGCCAGTACTGTGATTAGTCCCCAAACAAATGAAATGTGTTGTCTGGGATTCTGGGTCTTGTGTGAGTTTGTGTGTTTTGGGTTTTTTTTGAGCACAGATGAGCTGTAATTGGTCCTTCATCACCCTCAGTCTCACTTTCTCTGACAGTTGTTCTGACAATATTTCATGCCCAATACAAAAGAAAAAGAATAAAGAAAGCAAGATCATGCAATGGGTCTACTTTGTGACCAGATTTTARCAATTGCACATCCTTAAACTCCTGAACATTGTCCTTGCTGCTATCCCTGCRTGAGTGTGGATGTCCAACCAGGTGATCTAAATAACACTGGAAAATTGCCTACCTAAACTCCTCTTCTGAGAGCCCAGTGCCCTCCCCTTTCCCCTTCCTCTCACCCACCCCCAAACTTGCAGAAGGGATTGTTAAATACCAGCACTTAACACTGCCAAGGTTTTATAAATAGGAGATAATAAAAATCATTGCTAAATGACTTTTAAGTATTTACATGTGATAAAAAGAAACTATGTGAACATAACTCATTGAGAACCTAAACTATGACTAAAGCAGCATGCACACTATTTATCAACTCATTATTCTCCCACTAGAGCTTCAGCACTTCTGTTTGGGTACACTGAGTGTTTTATTGTAACTGYAGGCAAAACTGCTCTTTGAACTCCCCTCCTGTGCAGCTTTAAAGGTAAGGTAGGTCTTAATCAAATGATGTTGCTGTACTTGTTTACCAGTCATGTCTTGGGTCATSCTTCTGCTGCTGAGTGTTGCCTAGAAGTGTGAAAAGCTCGTGTTTTTAACATGATGKGTCCTACATCTTTAAATAATTTTTAGAAGCTCATGTAACTTGGAGCTAACACTCAGTATTAGAAMAAACTTTGTAGATTCAACTGGAAGCTTATTTAGAGCAGTTGGCTTTTATAAATTTGTCAGAGTTTGGAAATTGCAGCTGGTTTGCTGTTACAGAGCTCTCCCTTACATTAACTTTCTCTTCCCTTTATTCTCCCCATTTCAAAGACTGTCATAATCATTTAATCTCTCRTTATGCAATTAGATATGTTGCTACACATTTATTAGCAAACTTACTGTCAGACTAGTAGTAATGCTCTAATTTACACTTCCCAAAGCATGGAAATTCCTGTGTAGGAATGAAGGCTCCCTTCTTTTCCCTCCTCCACCTATCCCGAGGTGCTTGTGCAGTGAAAGGTATTGCAGGAGACTGAGATGTGTGAGTGATAAGTGCTCTACGTGTTGTAACACCTGGACATGATCAGACATGCTAAAGATGATGCATGAGGCTCGAGTGTGAGTTTTCTGCATTTGTGCTAGCTGAAATTATTCCTCTTGTATTTCCTTGGGCTTCTCTGATAAATCTCATCTCATCCTCCAACCCAAKAAAGAGCAACTCATAGCTTCCCCTGATGTTCCTTCTAATAGCACTGGTACTACTGGTTGGAAGACTGAAGTCTTCCGGTGCAGTCCTGCTATCCAGGTGTTTCCTAGTTCTGTCTGCAGATGGGTATTTGGAATCACGAACAGCTCACACCAGAAAAACATTAATCATCACATCATCTGGGGACCAATAGAGCACCTTTCAGGAATGCTGAATTTTATTCAACACACCATGTGAATTAAGTCCGAAAGGCACTTAAAATGTAACGCTTTCTTCCATTTGTGGAAGCTCAAAGGCATAATGCCTCTAAAGGATTTTGATCCGTTGGACAGTAATGTATTGGGGATGCAGTGATGTCATCTGCCTGTCACTGGGAGTTGGTGACAGTTAATGATGGGTTAACGACTGGGATAGTGTTGAAAGACCAGGGAGTCATGACTCTCTATCTCTGGTACTGCCTTAGAAGTGCAAACTCCAATCTGAAACACCTATAGAGTTGTCTGTTCAGGAAAACCCATCAGGCCATCATCTGGATCTGAGGCTCATGAGTATTGTGGACTCTACAGGTGTAATAATGCATGCTAAAAACACTGTCCTGTTCCTCACATTGCCCCATTGTAGCAGTACTCCTCTCTCTCTCAGCAGCTTGGAATACTTCTTGTACATATGGTCTGCAAAATTTGTTCCTTGAAGTCAAAATCAGCATTTTGTCTTGAAGCTTCTAATATTACAGTGTTTACCAAGTAATATTTTCTCAAAGTGGTTTGTTTTGTTTTGGTGTGGTTTTTTTTTATGTGACAAAATATTTTTTTCTTTTGGGAATTTAAACCAGGGAAAAAAAAAGCTGCTGAGCAAATTCTGTAGTTCCAAATATCAAGCTGATTTTTGAAATGTTAGCGTGAATACTGTATTGAATTAATGAGAAAAGCTATCTCTGTGGACAGTGTACTAATATTTAATTCAAAATTTTATGGAGTAGATCCTGGGGATCATTTAGGAGTTTTACATGTGTTAAACAAAATGAAACCCAGAAGATCTGACTGCTGTGCATTGCTGTAACACCCCTGGAACGTGGCTAACGCCCAATTACTGCATGCTTAGACTTGGATGGGAATTACAATTGAGCTGTAAAATATTTTGACAGTTTCCAACTGTTGTGTGGTTATTAGCCAGGCATCATAAGAGAATGAAATACAGTGATTTGATTAGGTTTGTATCACAATCTGCTTAAACAAGGACTTTCAACATAAACATGTAGTGTAAAGTGTTAATCAGAGGCAGTATTTAATTATTAGCAGCTTTTTGTGAGTTCTGTAGGAAAGAATTTCTCTCTCCCAAAGATTTTGATTTCTTAAATGGGACTTGCCATACCTTTATGCTTCAGCTTTTCATTTACAAGCTTTTACTTGTTGAGTGCTAAAAGCATAACCACACCAAATTTAATTTGTCGCATGAAAATTATGTGTGTATTTTTCAAGAGGATAGATTTGCCAGTGTTGAAGCTAGAAAAGCTTGTGTTAATTACATATTATAAAACAAAAAGGATATTTTCATTTGACATGTATTTCTCCTTTTAGCTGAACGAGTCCTAGCAATTAGCAAATTTGGATAGTGTAAGAATTCCTGGAAAAATATATGTTAAGCCAAGTGGCACTTGAATTGCTGTTACTTTTACATGTATTTTTATTTTGAAATGAAACTAATAAAGCAAAAATATTCAAACTGCATGCAAATTAAGCTGCAGATTGTGCCAGTCTTGTTATGTTCATTAAGCTATTGAATCCTTGAGTAGTGGCTGTTATTCCATGGGGACTATTCACAGAATAAGGTACTATTCAGAGAGGTAAAGATAACAATCTGCCTTCACACTGCTTAAATAATGCTCATTCTGTTGGGCAACTTAAAGCAGGAATATTCAAGCCTGTTGTTCCTTAATTTTTCACTTGCTTTGTTTAGTAATGCTTTTTTGTTTTCTGTGTTGTTTATGAATGGTGCTTGTGAGTGAAGCATTCTATTTCTGGTAGAGAAGACTTTTTCAAGTATTACCATCCTGTTTTTTCTTTTAAAAAAAAAAACCCTCTAAGGTATTTTTTGTTTCTTTTGTTTATGTTTTGTGACATCTCTGCTGTGGCTGAGAGCTGAATCCAGCTGATTTGGTTGCTTACGTATTGCTTACACGTTACTCTTTGCCTAAATACCTCATTTCACCCAACTGCAGTTGGTGGCATTTTTTATGACTGTTGTCCTGGGTTTGACCTGAACTCTTACCTTCCAGATGGCAAAACCTTTCTAAAGTATCCTAGATTTTAAAGTGGCTTTGTGGAAATGTGCTGAGTGGGAGAGAGCCTTCCTCTCTGGTAGTCCTCACAAGCAGCAGTTGGAGTGCTGGGGTTGTACTTCTTCAAAGCCAGTCTCCTGAACAACTAAAAGAGAAAGGACACACGCTGTACAGTTATTCATTGGGAGAGTTGTTAGTGGTTATTGAACTTCCTGTGTATTCAGATAGCTCTGTGCCAGGAAAAAAAGCAAAATATGCTGTGCTTTGCTGGGAGATCTGATTAAGGTAGGGGAATTGGTGCATGAGTTGCTTATGGAACAAATAACACCAGGACCTCTGCGCTAGAATTAATTTTTAAAATGGGAAGTGGGGTTTTTTTGGTGGGCAATGTGAACTGAGAGGCCAGTGTTGCTTGGTGGGAATTAGGGGGTTTCCAGCTTGCTTCCCCCACTGCCAGAGCATGCAAGGAAGCTCTGCCAGGCTCCTGCTCGCTGATGGCATCAGCTCATGTGAGCTGTGTCCTTTCTCACAGAGAATGTGGGTCTGAAGCACATCTAAAAGATCACTTGGTCCTTCTGCTTGCACAAGGGCTAAGTTCTCCTTTAGAAAATGGAACTTTTCTGCAACCTGTTGTTAAAGACTTCCAATAATTAAACATCCATGGCTTTCCCAGGCAGTCTTGAGTGCTTCATTATACTATATTATTGATTGCTCCTCCTGGAGTCTGACCCATTGCAATTAAAGCCTGTAACTTTGTTTTGGTAGACACTAGTATGGGGGTCAAGGAATTTTCTTTCTTCTTCAGAATTTTATATGCCTGAAGACTTACCATGGTACTTTCCTTTATTATTTTTTTCTAACATAAATGACCTAAATGTGCTCCAGCTTTCTTCATGCCTTTTTTTTCCCCCCAATTTTTCTTTGAGCTCATCTTCCTTACACTCTGCATCAGGGAAAACTGAACATAAAATTTTTGTTGTGGTTTTGTTGATGCTGAGTGGAGTGGGAAAGGCAATATGTGTCTTGCAAGCTTTATTCCTGTCTGTACGTCTCAGTACCATGTTTGTCTTTTTCACAACAACTTGATGTTGTTGACTTTCTGTTCAGCTTGAATAGACTGTTTCCCCCACATCCTTTTGTGAAGAACTGTTACCTAACCAGTTCTTCCTCATCCTGCATTTATGTAAATGATTACTCCTTCCTATGTTTCACTTGTACCTATTGAATTTCATACTGTTTTCTTCAGACATTTTCTCCTTTTCGTGTGATTTGAGTTCTTGTAGTGCATTCAGTGTCCATCCCAGCTTCTTTTCTAGTGCATCATCCACCTTCCTATTTCAGACTTTCACTGAACCTAGGAAATATTCTTGCAGAACCCCTTTTAACGCGTAATTCCAAGAATCATTTAAAACTACTCTTGGATATAGTTTTCCAGCCTGTTTTGCACCTATGTGAGTCTCATTAAAGTTCTGTTTTCTGTGCTTCCTTATGAGAGTATGTTGAAAGACAATTGAAAGAGCTCAGCTGCATCTGTAATCTGTTATTTGATTCTTCTCTACTCCCTGCTTCCCTCTTAGAGAGGGAACTTGGACTGCCRGTCGTGATTTGTTGATGATAAATTAACGTTTGTTGCCTTTCTTAACTTTCATATGCTAAGAAGCACCTTAATTATTTGTTCCACCTCTTTTTCATTTGCTTGTCTGCATTCTTCCTATTTGTCTTTTTCTTATGCATTTAAGACTAGAAAGAAAGGTAGTCTTTTCCTACTCTTGATATCTCCCCTGTGTTCAAGTTTTCAAACTGACCGTTCATTTTGGGTGTTGTTTCGTGTTGGTTCTTCCAGTACYCTAGGATTACATTAAATGTGTTCAGCTGATCTGAAAGCATCTGGCTTATCTAAGCTGTTTCCACACGGGGCTGAAATCTGACCTTTCTGTGTCTGTATGAGAAATGCAAGCCTACAACTTGCATCTGATTTGTAGAATAAAGACAGATGTAGAAAAAAAGAATGAARCATTTCAGATGTCTCCCCGTCATCTATGGACAGCTTCTCCTTGCCACTGAGGAGGGGAAGCAATACTTTTATTAATCTCCATCTTGTGGTTGTTTACATAGAGTCAGCTGCCAATGCAGTAGTTTATCAAGGCAAAAACTTGTTTCCATTAAATTCTCATTTATCTATAGCTGTCCTAAGGAGATTTAAGAATATCCACCTTAATGCCTRGTGTAAGCTCATGGATACCAGCACCTCATGCAGGATTGTGAAATATACTGATTTTATTTCCACTGTCAGCCAAGAGGTGTGCTATGGCCTTCAGAGGTACTGTGTCRTCAATACCAGGCTCAAAAATACTGAGTGCTCTTAGCACACACAAACACAGAGATTGTTTCCCTTTGTTAGTGCAATACCTGCACAAATCTGGCATCTGTGTTGTGTTCTCCAGATTTCTCATAGGTAAAGGCTAATGCTTCCATAAATCTGCCTATGGTTGTCCATTAATATAAACGATGCAGTAGATTTACAAAATAGGWAACTATAAAGTTCTGAGCAATGTCACCTTAATGATCCAACATCAGAAAGTTGCCTGAAAAAACCATGTCCGTTGAAATGTTCAGAAGAGTGGGATAATGACTTGTGTTTATTTAATGGCTCTGTCAAAAGAAATTCCTGCAAAAGCAACAAGAGTTCACTGTTTTTAGGAAGAATTGGCAGTGACTCTCATTTTTAGTTTGCCTTGCGCTTTCTTTTAGAAGAGATTCTTGTGACCTTTTCTGACAAGCTCTAACACTTCCATTGTTTGCTGCAGGCCTTTGAAATGTGGCAGAGATAGCCTTGGGCCCAGGGAGGTGCGTTTTGCTAGTTCAGTTCACATTTAACAAAGTTAAAAGCTTTGAAAATTGCTATTCCTCATCTGTGGTTTAAGTTGCTTAATTCTGGCAACCTGCCCAAAACCCTGAACGTTCCCATCGTGGCAGAGAGCCAGGGATTGTGAACCAGCAGCATCCTGGTAGCTCATCTGGGCTTCCAGCACAGATTACATGAGAGCAGAGCCTTCAGCCCACATGCCACCGGGACAACTGGAGAAAGGAAGGTGGACACAAGGAAACCGCCTGTCTTCTGAGAGCAGGAAAATGAGGCCCCATCCCTGCATGTCATCTGTTCATACTGTTACATTACAAATACGTGTAATCATCAGAGACTGAGCTCCGCGTTCGCTTCTGCTTAATGGCACGAGTTACATACCTTTCCTTGGGTTTTTTTAATTGAAAACACGTCGCTCAAGACAAAGATTATGCGGYCTCGGGGAAGAGAAGCTAGGTGAGCCCTGGCCAATCCCTTTGTAATGGTTYCATCTGAGAAGGAGATCGCTGTAACTTTTTTCCTGCCTGTTCTGACCATCAGGTGAAATTCCTTGCGCATAAGTAACCAATTCATTATGTCGTCTCAGATTTGTTTCTCTTTTACCCAGTCATTAACATAATCTTCTCCTTGCCATTAGCTAATAAATTTAGGGCTTCTCAGCCTGGTGAGATGGCTGCCCACACTCCTGTGCAGTCCTGTTCTTCTCTGCTAAGAACATCCACGGGGGAGGTTGTCATCTGGAAATAAATCGTCTGTCCTGCTCCTAATTGATTGCCATGAGCAGACAGCCTTGTGTCCTGTTGCGCAAGCAAGRCAATTGTCCAGTAGTTGATGTGTTGTGACTTTTGGTTCTGAAGGTTTAGAGCCTAGTTCTGAATACTTGGGTTCTTTCATCCTTTTAATCCCCAACGATGAAAACCAAACCAAAACCCTAAAAGACTCGGCTAAGAAAATGTTGCTTCATTACTAGACAAAGTAAAAGGCAAAAGGAGGCTACCAGATAATTACAAAAATTACAAAATGAACTACTTAGCAGTAGCCTTTGTTACTGCAATCTCTGCCATCTCTGTGCRCTGGATGCCTGTAGGTTATATACATGTGCACATTTCAATTGTATGATCACATACTGTAATTTTCTACCAGACCACTTCCGTGGTGCTCAGAGCAAAAGTAACCAGAGGCAGCCATCTGCAGGGTGGCTTTCCTTTCTTTGCCCAGGCATAGTTTGCAAAMGCTCTTTCCAGACTCGTGGCCGTCAGAATATGTAATAGGCAACTGAAAACCCTTAGCATGAAATAATTTGACCTACTTGACCAACAGCTAAATTGAGGTGTGTCCCAAGGATTTCACTTTCCTCTTCACCTTGCCAGGTTCAAACATGAGAGCATCATGTCAGCTCAGGCAGATGCCTAAATGTTGGGTTGTGATTGAACATGGGCTGGTTTGGTTGTGCCAAAATTAAACCTGTAAAATGATAAGCAATTAAAAGCTTATGCCTAAGGCTTTTAAGATAAAAGTTTCTATTTTATTGCATATCCACATTAGCTGTAGGCACAATCAGAAGAGTGAGGAAGGCAAAGTTTCAAGATGTCTGATGCTGATGAAACCTGGAGGTTACCTAAATACTTGTTATTAATCATATATAGGAAATAAATTCAGTGAATCTGTAACTTGTGTCCAGCAGCTGGGTTTTCACATCTCCTTCGTTTTTAGGGACAGTAGGAACCAGAGACATTTTGTGTAACTGCACATCATGCAAATAAAGAGCACAAAGTTAAAGAATGTACTCCTAAACTGATGGGTTTGTGTATCACAGTAACAGGATAGCAGAACTAACATTTCTTTCTACGAAATGTGTATTTTCTGATACATGGATGCTCTTCCCTTACTAGAAGCAAAGAGCAATGCCATTGTATTTTGTTGTGTCACTAAATCGTAATGTTATGGTGACCTGCTACATAAAAAATATCTAGGTGAAGTCCTGTGTTATTTAAATAATGAAATTCTAGAGTATCATCTTGATGATACAAAATTATCTATTTGACTGAAATGTATTTGGTATCTTGTTTCTGTTGCACCTTTATACAGCTTTTCAGACTGTTGAGTTCAACTGAGTTCCCTAAACTTTTTCTACATCCAGCCACATGCTACACATTTTCACTCACCTACTTGTGCATTACTTTCATTTACTTTATCTTGCACTTCAGTGGTTTCACGATTTTCAGTGAGCCCAGACAGCATCGTGGTTTTGGTAGGGGTATGGGAAAATCTCTTTTATTTGGCTCAGTCAAATAAGTTAGAGGCCAGTGTCTGTACTTGCCTCTCGAGGAAAAAAAACTTGTTTGTTCATTGTTTGTAGGTCTTCCCTATTCTGAATTTCAGCCCTATCTCAATCTCAGCTTCCTCTCCTGCTGTTAATTACCAATCTTGGGTTGTTCTCTCAGCTCCTTTTCTCTTCTAGGCGTTGTGTTCATTAATGTAAAACTCAAACCACATAAGTCTTCCACCTAGATACTCCTCTCAGCATCTTTCCCTTCTGGCCTTCAACACTACCTGTTGCTGTCTTTAAACATCTCTACCCCCATGCAACCTGTCTACAAGCCCTTGAGCTCCTCAGCCAGAGCCCCTGTGATCTTCGTTCTGGCTTCCCTCTGTGTCACAGTCCATAGCCCCATGTTCTCATCACAGTTTCAGTCTTGATTTTCTTSTAAGTGTTGGGCTGTGTGTCAGAGATGCAGCTCAACCATCGCTCTATGAACTGCCACTGTGCCTGGTGCTGGCTTCCTCAGAGCAGCAAAACAACTCTTTGAATATTTTCAAATGTAGAGATGCAGCCTAATATTTAAAGCTATTGTCGTCTCGTTAGCGTGGAGTAATGGTCTGATGGGATAATCTCCCAGGAGAAAAAATACATACRCTATAAAACATATTAGCTGAGCTTCCAGAATGTGTAAAAGAAGAATAGAGACCTCAGTGCTTTTGTTGAGTGTGAAACGAAGATATCCTGAAGCCAGTGCTGACTCCAGCTGATAAATCCGTCCACACGGTGCTGCATTTAGATCTGAGCTACCTTGTGAAGGACCAGCTCTGGAACCTCTGCGCTTGCCACGCGGCTGCTCCACGGCTGGACAGAAGGCAGTTGTGTTGGATTCCATAACCTGTTGATCAGCGAGCAGCTCTGGCAATCTGGTGTGGATACCTCGTGCTTTTTAGTGGCATTTCCAGCCGAGTTCTCCGGGACTTTGGCTTTTGAACTTGAAAAGGCAAGTCGTGACTGCTGTGTCTTTTAGAAGAATTGTGTAGTCAGTGCTTAGAAGAATGATGTAAGAAAAAGGTTATTAAATTTTCGTTTTCATCTGATTRGTTCCTGCCAATCATGTAGAGCACATACATGCTAGAAATAGGCACTTGGTACTAGTTGTGTTTGCACCAAACCAGTAACTAATATRTGCAATATACAAATATCGAAAGAAAATGTTTTGCATGATGATTTTTCACATACACACAAAAAAAGAAACTCAAAACTAACATTTGTTAACCCCTCTGCAGGCATGTCAAGTCCTCACACACAGTTCTGCCTTTACCCATGTATTTCCATTGTGTCTGGAGTTGGATGCTTTTATCGTAGATTAAATAACAAAAGCTTTGATGTAGGTGGTGATTAGGAGCATAACATTGTCATAGTATTAACTTCACCTTTATCAAAAAAACTTGGATTAATAAGTATGGAAAGAAAACCTTATACAATTTCTGTTTTATCAGGTAGGAGAAGAGAAGAGAAGAGAAAATCGTGTGCGTTATGCACATTATGAGTACGTCCTAAATCTTGCATATTCTGGATAAAGTGCTTTTAGAAAATCTGTTGTAAATAGAAAGCAAACACGGAAAAAACTCCAGCTTAAATATGGATTTTCAAGGAATTGTAGTCCATCTTTTTAAACATTGATCATTTTTAAATAAAATGTGAAATTCTGCTAAATTTATTGTTTTAATAACTTTGGATTTCCTTTTGTAAAGCCTGATTTTAAATTCAGTTACATCTTCAGTTTGTTAGATAAGTAATTAAAGCATTTGAATGATAATATTGCCTAAGGCAATTTCAGAGTTAGCCAGAAAGCATTTAGGTGGTGACTGGAACATTTAACATTTTTGTAGAGAGTTTCAGCAATAAGTAGTAAGACTTTATAGTTAACATTTAAAATATCTGATAAGTAATGCTCTATGATTTGAAGAAGTAGCTTTGTGCATTAAAAATTTGTTAAAATATCATCTTTCCACAATTTGATAATGCTATTTTAATTATTTTCTCTCAGTAGTGTTATTTCCATATATATAACTTATAATAGCAAGTATATTTTAAGTAACGTAGCACCTTAAATTTGAGGTCACTGGTTAGTTACTGGGTTTTGCTTCAAGTTGTGAAAAAAACAGGAGAAAAACATCATCTTACTTCACTGAATCTGGAGGAACTGTCTGTCAGTTCCTATAAAATATTTGTTTCTCTGATTAAAATCTTGTGCGTGGTAAAGCAAGTTTATAATTTATTGCTGCTTTTCCTTCCCTATTTTGTATATCTGTGCTAAGCTGTTAATTCAGTGTATTTAGAGATATTTGTCTCATCGTTAATGGATTTGTTCATGCCGATTTGAATTGTTGACAGGATTAAAAAAAAGTAAGCACTTTTTAACAAGTTATTTTATGCATATGATGTGGTATTAAAATCTCAGCAAGGTATACCTTTTGCACTTTCTAAATGAGTTAGTGCTTCTGTCTGATGAGGAGGTAGTGTGTTTATACAACAACTTTTTAGCGCTGATTGTGACAGTAAATGAAAAATGACTTCCCGGCTCTGTACGATTTTTTTTCCTCCAGAAGCAGTCAAAACAAATCAGTTGATAGCAGCTAATTGCTGAGCACTGACAGGCTTCAGTCAAGGGGGGGCATCGTTGGTCTTTCACAAATAGACAATGACAAGTAAATCCGTTTGACCATAAACTTAAGTGGCTGTGATATAGTAAATTACTTGCTCTTAATTTGTCTTAATTTAAGAACTCTCTTGCTTTAAGGTGCATCAACAGCTTGTTTGTTGTGTATATGTGCTTTTAATTATATTACATTGAAAAAATAAGCGATCTCCGTTCTTTCACTATAATTCAGATGTAGGATTTGCATCGGTCGCATTCTGCCTGTTTGATTAGATCTAAGAAGTTTTTACAGTGACAGTATTTTTCTAGGGGAAAAAAGKGTGTGTGTCTTGAAAACGTCAGCTGCAATCTGTATGTTCTCTGCTGAATTTGAGTAACAGTGGACAGATAGTCTGCCAAATGCCTGAAATATTGTATTTTATTTCTTGGTTTATACCCACAAAAATGCTACTAAGAAGGTCAAAGTAATTTTTTTTTTGGAAACAGTCATTATTAGCTAATGGTGGCCTAATGGTCATTAGCCAATGATTCTTGTTGGAAACTACCCTCTGATAACAATTTTCTCCAAAATTCCTTGTCCATGTAGAAAAGCTAAAGCCTGGAAGAGGAGGCTCTTTGGGTATGGTTGGAAGTGTCTGTTTAGAAACAGCGTGCCRTAATTACCTTTTATGCAATCGCTCACTACCACGGGAAGAGCCCCAAAAACTGTATTCAGGAGCCTGTACCAGAGGAATGAATCCCAAGTCCGTATGTCGTGACTTTGATCCCCCCGCTGCCATGGTGGATTGCAGCTCATGGCAAACTGTGGCCCTGCTTTGCCTGGCCTTTGATCCAGACCCAGTGTTGTCTTCATTTAAAGCGAAAGGGCTTGTGGGGATGCTCTTCCATGGCTGCCTTTTGGGAAGTGTTTTCAAGGCCGTGTATCACGGGCTGGGCAGGACTATGCCGTGTTTCAGCACAATGTTTGCACTGGTACARTTCTTGGCCTCTTCTCCTGTGTAGATCTGGAATCCTGTATATCTGCATCCTTGGGAGACAAGTGCCTAGGGCAACAACTGTAGATAATAACTTGCGATTTGTGTCTTTTGCAAGTTACAGTCATTGTAAACTGACAGCTGTGAAGGACCTAGACTCACATCAAAGGATACAGATCATCTAGTTAAGTCAATTAATGTTAATTCTCATCTTCCATTAAATTCTTTTATCTTCTCTCCTTTTCTTTTTTTTTTTTTTTCCAGCCAAGCCCAATACCAAGTCCTGTTTTGGGGAGGAAGCCAAACGCTAGTCAGTCATTGCTTGTGTGGTGCAAAGAAGTTACAAAGAACTATAGGGGAGTGAAAATCACCAATTTTACCACGTCGTGGAGAAATGGTTTATCCTTTTGTGCAATATTACATCACTTTAGACCAGACCTAATGTAAGTTGTATACTCTTTGCCTGCATAAGCTAACTCTCATAGAAATATTGAACAGTTTTTTTCCTTAAAAATCAAATACCAGTGTTTCGGGTGTTGAACTGTTTTTACCCTTTGCTTTCAAGCAGGGAACCATCCCTTCTAAGAAACCGGGTTTACGAATGCTCAAACTTTGTGACCTCTTTGCTCTCCCTTGTTGCATAAACAATTATTTCTCCCCTCTCTGTGATTTGTTTTTCTTCTTCTTAATCTTATACAAAGAACTGACTTCAAGATGATTATGAGAATTGCGCCAGTGTTGAAATGAGATGAGAGGAATAAGCTCTTTGTATGCTGACAAGGACGGATTACCTYCTGGTAAATTTGGTTGTCAAGGCTGGCCTCTAGTCCCTGCCTTAACTTCTTTTTTAGATGGAGAGCTTCAGGCAATGAAACATGTAATCGGTGTTTATTTATTTATTTATTTATTCCTTTAATTTTCCACACTATTAGTTTTGTTGATTGAATTGCTGTGAAATTGCTAGTTACTGTATGATATTATTGTATGTCAAATTTTTAGATTTAGTTTGTTTTAAAACTGCTGCTTTTATCAAATACTGTATATACCCACTGTGCCATTTTCCCCCTCAGTGACTACAAGTCCCTGAATCCTCAAGATATTAAAGAGAACAACAAAAAGGTAAGAACTGCCAGGCAAAAAAAAAAAAAATACATAGCCTCAATTTTGACTTCACTGCAGGTTTTTATTAATTTTGGGAAAGTGCAGTTGTTTTGTAAGGTCATAACTGCGGCTCACAGAAGGTACTCGGCCTCCCGTGGTTCAAATCGGATGCATTATTGACTCGAGTTTGTCTTGGTTTTAACATTCACAACAAGTGCAAGGCTGGCATTAGAGTTTAATATTTGTGTGGCCTACATTAACTGTGAAAGCAGAGGAAGGGCCTGGCCAGCCTTCTGTGAGCACTGCTCTGATTTTTCCAATCAGCCACGTAATTAAAAAAATGGAAAACGTAACTGCTGTTGGACTGTTGTACACAAGCCTTCTCTTGCTTTTGCTTTAACAGAGCTCTGGGAACCGGGCATGGTTGATGTTGCTTTGATGGTGATTTTTATATTTTTAAGGATGAAATTTTACACCTACTCTTGCACTGCATCAGCTGAATGAAGTGGTGTGAGCAACAGGGGAAGTTTAGGATACAAAGTGTTGAGACAATATTTTGCAAACAAATTAAATAGTAGCAAAATAGTTTATAGCCTTGTGCTGCGCAGCTGTTTTAAACCGCTCTTTGTAGGTACAAAGACGTAACAAGTTTCTCTGGAAAAAGCAGGAATTCAGTTTGGGAATCACCGGAAGACTTTTTATTTCTCCTCACTATTTTAGGCATGTTACAAACTTCAGTTGGGCCCTAGGGACATGTTTAGAAATTACAATTTTCATGTGAGTCACTGATAATAAAATTGTTCCTGAAGACCGTCTGAAAATTGTTTTAAAGTATCTGCCTTCTTAATGCTGTGATTTTATTTTTATACTGCTTTAGAAGGCACTAAATTTAACTGGGATGAAGGTATAAAAATATATTTTGAATAAATTAACCAAGTTCAATATTATATAGCAAACATATCTACAATCTAATATTATCTAGTTATGAGGAATTTCTGAGAGTGCTTTATTAAAATTCATTGTTGTTTATATTTTAATGTGCCTGCACACTTATGTGTTAGGCAGGGAGTTACTTGTCTTTAATTTACTACTTAAGTATTATAAATAATGAAATATCTCTGAGCTGCTGCTATCTAATAAGTCATTTGGCTGATGATTTTTTTTTTATAATAATATGAGGACTTATAATGACTTAAGTGGATTATCTGTGACATCACAGTATTTTCTGTGACCATATGTTTTTGTACTTCAAGTTTTGTTGAGTGTCTGGGCTAATTAAGGTGGATTATAAGAGAGAAAGAATAGATTATTAATTGAAAATGTTAGCAGTATGATCAGTCGTCTTTTCTTTGTGAAACTGTGATGGCAAACAGTGAACTTTTTAGGCTGTCTTTCTAACAGGATATCGTTCCCAGAACTGAAGAAATAGTGATTGTTGTTATTGTGCAGTTTTTTTCTTTCATCACTTTGCCAGCCTTTGCCTGACAGCTACACTGAGTATCTCAGTTGCTTCCTGCAGATTTATTTCCTGGTCTCACACAGTTCTGCCAGATAACCCCGTGTGCCCTTGGTTGGAGTGAATGCAGCACTGCCGACAATGGCTGCCTAGAAATTCCATGCAGATATGTAACACATTTGACAATGATTCCTCCTAACCAATTAAAATAACATCTTTGGATGAATGGGATGATTTTCTTTGTCTGAAGCAGCTCTTTTTTTTTAATGTTGCTCCACCTTCCCCCCTCTCCCTGGAAGGGAAACCATAGATTAAAGGTTAACGCGTAAGAGTATATCTTTTAGAAGTGTGTGACCTTGTTTGTATATTAATAAAAAAAAGAAGAAATCTTAAGAGCCAACTATTTCAGTGCAAATAGTGTAATTACACGTGGAAGTGCACTTTTAAAAAAGGCACATCATCGGAGGTTCTCTGTAACACACACCAACCACTTGCCAATTTGGTGCTGCCACTGATGCTGAATAAAAAAAGGGTATTTACCTGTGACATCTGATCTTGGCCAATATGTCAGTGAGTTATAGGGTTGGGAAATGATTGGAATACTGCCTGTGGTGCTTGTGCTGATGGATCCCCAATTGATGTCTGTCAATCAACTTGTCAGTAAATTAAAAAAACAGAAAACTTCTTTGGGAGATAGGTAAATAGGCTTAGTGTCCAGCATATACGTATGTAAAAAAATCTCAAGCAACTACTATTTTGGCATCAGCCCGAATTGGAAGGTATTTTTGGTGCACATTGCAAATTCAAATTTCTGCCAGGAACAAAAGAGAAACCAGGATTATCTTTGAGGAAATTAGAAACATTACAGGGATACTTTCCCAGCTGGTCCAAAGAGTTGTGCTTCTACTTAAATCTCAGATATAGCAAACTATCCATATTGCCTTCCCAATAATGTTAAACAGCTAATTTGATTTAATATATCCAGTTGATTATTATTAAATAATACTTACTGAAATTTAAAATAATGAAAAAGGTATTAAAATTACAGCGTACTGACAGTATAGTTCCTTATCAAGAATAGARATTTTTCATGTTGCTAATAACATGTCCTGCACTTGAAAAATATAAGGTACTAAACAAGACTTGGCTGGAGCTTTGAGGGGATGAAGGAATGAGAAGTAGAAGGGCACAACAGTATGGTTCTAATAACAAATTTCTGGTTATAATTGTTGTTTATAGAAGCTTGTTTCATTTGAGAGATTATTTTGTGGGAATATCTTTTGGATGTTCAGTTGGCACTTTCAATTTTTGTGATGCTTTTTTCCCTCCAGTTTTCGGCCATTTCTAACAAATTCCTCAATACATTTGGACTTGAGTGATCATCTTAATAAAATATTCCATTTTAAAAAGGAATCCTTAAAAACTATATATTTAAATGGAAGAATTCAGAATTACAGGGGTAGTATTGAGTCAAAATGGAAAATATTCCTTACCTTGAAGCTGGAGTCATGTTTTTATAATGGGTGTTCATGCTCACCTCTACAATTTGATTCCACAAAGTCATAAGCACATATCTAATTGCATGTGTAGGAGGTGCTTGTTGGCATCAGTAGGATCATGTAGGAGCGAAGTTAAACATGTAGAGAAATAAACATTTGCGAAAATCAAGGCTGAGTTGTGCCTCTGTTTAATAAAAATAATTTGACTTGAAAAATTTACTCTGGTAATACCATATTACAAACTAGTTAGAAATACGATGCATTTATAAGTATGCTGAAATATCAAGAAGCTCCCAGCTTTTCTAGTAGAGAAGGAGAACCCATCACACACTGCTGTATGGACACGTCAGGAACAATTGCTGTTTCTAGAGCTACTGTCTGTAAAACATTGGCATGCCAATCTACGTATCTAGTTTACTTTGAAAGGAGAGAAACAAAAATGGGTATGAGGATGAGAGAGGACGGGAAATAGATGTCTGGCATCAGTGGGAAATAACTGTGTTTTGATCCCAAGCATCACCAGAAGAACTGAGCAGCCCACAAAGGGTGATTGCAGCTGTATTGAGAATATCCACCCTTCCAAATTCAATCCTCCTGTAGTGTTACTTCTAAGCAAGCACCTTTCCTGACAACCCTGAAACACTGTCCCCACCTTCATTTTATAGACCCTGGGAGATACCTGTAGAATTTAGTTTTATTAGCATATAAATAAGAAATTAAGAGTATAAAAAGAGTTCAGCTCAAGTCATGTCTATGGGCTTTGGCTGYGCTGGACTGCTGTGCCTGTCTTTAAGTCCTTTCATTCTTCAGATGGTAACTCCCACTACCTGCAGTGTGGGGTAACAAGTTATTTGTGCCACTGAATCAGCACTGACCCACTTAGCAAACAGCACATCCTGGTGTTACCTTTAGTCCACAGACAACACAGGTGGCTTGCTACGTTTTCATGCCCAGCCCAGTTTCTGCTGCTGTGTGAGCATTCATCATTCCTGATATCTGCCATGGCTTAGGCTGCCCACCCCAGTCCCTGCACTGTTCTCCTTTAACTCGCTGTTCTCTGTGCTCCTCATGTCTATTCAGTTCTGCCCATCTTGTCTCTCTGCCTCCATAGCCAGCCTGATCCTGCTCCTCCAGCTCCGTTTCCCAAGATCATGTAAATGACAGCTGTCCCTCTTGTACCATCTGAGTTGTTTCCATTCCCTCCCACCTATCATTTTGCTGCTGTTCTGCTCCATCTGGAGTTTTGTGTCAGCAAATACATCAGTCGTGTTTGGCACTGCTACTCCTATATCTAAGCACAGCTCTGTATTTGTAAATGAAATCACAGTCTCTCAAAATAATAAACCTTCCCAAGAAATACCACGCCAAAGACCAGCAATGATTTTAGGCCCAATCATTTTCCATGGGGAGAGCCAGAAGAGCTTATAAATAAATTATTCAGACCACTTCTATGTCTAGATAAACTCTGTGAATCATTTGTTTTAATGATGTAAGAGTTACTTCACCTAAAATGCTTTGGGAAGTTATGCCTGAGCATGAAGGGAAGCATGCAGAATTTCAGGAAAATAAATTCCAGCTTTTAGAAGCAGAGTTTGAAAAGCAGGTGAAACGAAGACTGTTTGACCCTCGAGTAGGGAATGACATTGCAAGGACAAAGAGATCTTCCTTTCCTCAGAGCAAACAAAATATCCGGGTCTGCCGGGAGCTGGCCAGCCCAGCCCCACATTCTGTCTCACTGTTGAATACTTCCTAATATGAAATCCAAGAGGATAAAAAAAAAAAAATCATAATTGATTTCTTTTTTTTTCCTATTCTTTTAAAACTAAAGAAATTAAGGAGAGAATGTAAAGTTGAAGCGTCGAAGCCAGTGATGTGTGTTACTCTTTCCTTGTGAAAGGACAGTTTTCTCATCCATGTCTTAAATTTAGCATCTGCTTTTGTTCGAAACAGAGTAGGATCAACTGTGAACATTGCAAGCCCCTTCAGGAGACGGTGAAAAGGAGCTGCAGGATTCCTGGGGGAGGAGAAGCCCACATGCTTTAACTGAGTGCATCTAYGCTAACAGGAGGCCTTTTAAAGGCTTCCTTGAAACACAATATTGTCTTCCAAGGTTAATCCAGGATAGTAATAATTAATTGTAAATTGAGAAACGGCTTTAATTCTTCAAAACTAGAAAAACCTGATGCACCAAGCCCACTTGCTTAAAGGGCCAGCAGTAGGAGGACAATGTGGCCTCACAAAGTGAGAGGCTTGCAACTGTTTAGCTTTTAGAACTGAAAGTGAAATGGGAATGATTTTCACTCTCTCTTTCTTATAAATTTAGCATCAACAAATGTTTTTAAAATGCATTTGTTTGATGGATTAATGTGATTTATGTCTGGTGTCAAGTAATCTGTGGTGGTGTTCTTTTTGGCTATCTGGTCATAGTTTTTCATCAGCAGAAATCACTGCAATTACATGACCAATAGAAGGCAGAAGGTTGATCATCAGTGATAAAGCTCAAGATGGATTAGTGTCGTGTTTCTTATATCTGTGTTCCTTATCTTAAAAAGCCATCCTGAGTTGCTTTTTTTTTCTGGTCCAACTCTTAGACTTTTTTTGTTTGCTTGTTTCCTGCTACTTGAGTGAGAACCATTTAAGATATTGGTAGGTTTTCTTAGTGCAAAAAGAAGGGCTTTCAAGCTGCGGTTTCATGAACAGCTATTTACTCATAAAAGTGTCATACTTTTGAGTAACCAAAGGTTTTACTATAGTATGGCATTGAAGTATGTTAAAAATATTTATAACAATGCCATTAGAGTGTCTTTGCTGGTTATATTCTCTCAATTTGCTTTGCTGTRAAGATACCCTGGGGAGATGTATAGAAGCCATCAGGAAAAATTGATACGGTGTATGTTGCATGGTGCAACAAAAAATAGTAATGACTCTAATGAAGCCAAAAGAATAAGAAGTAATAGAGATGAAGTTGTATTCTCCCTGTAATACTGGATGTGGTTTAGGCTTGCTTATTTTGACTGAAACTTCCACTTGCATTCTTGCAATGTTATGATACATGTAGGAAACTGCCACCTTGTGATCTTTATTTTTGTCTGTTTTCAAAGGCGTACGACGGGTTCGCCAGCTTAGGAATATCGCGGTTGCTGGAGCCCTCGGACATGGTTTTGCTAGCCATCCCTGACAAACTGACTGTTATGACCTATCTCTATCAAATACGGGCGCATTTCTGCGGCCAGGAACTGAACGTGGTTCAGATAGAGGAGAACAGCAGTAAAAGCACGTACAAAGTGGGGAACTACGAGACGGACACGAACAGTTCTGTCGACCAGGAAAAATTCTACGCGGAGCTGAGCGACCTGAACCGGGAGCCCGAGCTGCAGCCGCCGGACAGTGGTTTGGCAGACTTCGCTTCCCAGGATGACTCCGTGTTTGTCAATGACAGCGGCGTTGGCGAATCTGAGAGCGAGCACCAGACTCCCGACGACCATTTGAGCCCGAGCACGGCTTCCCCTTCTTCACGCAGGACTCGAAGTGACACGGATCCGCAGAAATCCCAGCAGAGCTCTGGCAGGACTTCTGCGTCTGAAGAAATTGGGAAGTGTAGCAGTTCAGACACCACACAAGTGCAGCCTACGTTGGGAAGGAAGAAATTGCTGATAACTGASACTTTAGACTTCAGTGACTTAGCACATGTCAGTGATCAAAAAGAGGATATGTCTCCCACAGTTGCTTGTGAAGATAACAACAAGAAGAGACACCAGAGCTTAGACAGTACCACTGGTTTCTCAGAGCAAGAAAAGCTGGGATGTATAGGATCCACAGAGAGCACAAGAGCAGATCCCAGTTCACCTCTCACAAAACCGAGTTTATCTCCTACTTCTAAGCCTGGATACTCCTATAATATGGATACAGATCTTGCAAAGAAACCACATGTTTCTCCAAGGCAAACAGAATCTGATTCTGACAGTGATGCCAGAACAGCTTTAAATCATGCAGATCAAACTGCAAAAACAGCCCAGGTAAGAAATTTATGACTGAGTTAGGATGGAGATGCTGTTCAAGTTCTTTCTCCATGTTTGTAATTTACACCAAACCTTCCGTACAAATGGCGAGGTGAGCAGCATGTTTCTATTTTGGGGCAATAAGTATTTTGCCTAAAAGGTAGGTGATGCTGAAAAACAGTCATTACATGAAAAGCTTTTATAGAAATTGCCTCCCTGTTGTTCTTTCCAATCTCTGTCCAATTAAAGAAAGTTGTGTTCTCAGCTATCTCAAAGACAGCTCCAAAACTTTTGCCACTGTCTGTGGCAGCATGTTTCCTCTGAGTGTTGCATACTGAGGCAAAAACTGGAAAAGTACATCAATTCATTAGGAAATGTAAAGCTTTGAATACCTTAAAATTTACTAAAGATATTTCAAAATCTTGTCAAGGAAACCACACAGCCTTGTGAACATAGCCACGATGGTGAGGTAGAAACTCCAGACTGTTAAATTACGCTGCGTTCCGTTGAGTGGCCTAGAGCGCATTACTTCACCTCAATATCATTTCCCTTTCTATAAAGATAACAGCGTATGCCCACCTACCTTGAAGATGTATTGTGAGAATGAAAGTTGAGTATTATATATATGCTGCATATGATCAATAAATCATAAAAATATGTCATACATGTTATCACCTTCATTTACACAAATGCCAAAAACAGGCTTATAATTTTACCCCTGTGAAGAGCTTTCTTGAGTTTGGACTTTGTTTGGCTTTGTGCCATTAGCTCTGGTAAGAAAAGAATATAGCCAGTCTTTTGGTGGTGTGAATTGCTTCAAATACTTTTATGGGTTTTTTTCTGAGTAAGCACCATAAAGATTCATTTTATTGCAAGAGAAGCGATCTATAGATGGGTGATAATGGCCAAAATTAGTTCCATAGCCAGCTAATTTCTTTCCTTAATCAGTGAAGTCTCATGAAGTTTGTCTTCATCATCAACATAATCATCTTTGTGTACTGGATGAGAAAGAAACAGCTTGGCCCATACAGAATAAAAGAGCAGGAGGAGATAGGATTTGTTGTCTATGAAGATTTCCATGGGCGAGGGTGTAACAGGCCAAGAAAAAGCAAGAGTTGACTTTAAAGGCAGTTCTTTGTTGTTAATCATCAGGGCATTTGCAAATGGTAATAAAATCTCAGATGTGAGGCTCGCTCTGAACCTACACTCAGTTATTGGTTAGAGTCAACCATCTCCATTTCCACGTGGTTGTTGCAGGAGCACAAAAGGCAATACCTGTCCCAGCTCTGGCTTGTGTAAAGGCCTAGAGATGCATTTTCCCAGACTTCAGAGTTGACCTTGACTAAGAAGCCAGCCCTTGGGAGGGCTCATGTTCTCGTGTTACCTGTGCAGAACCCCCTTTTGTTATTTCTGCTCTGCAAATATACACAGTCCTGTGCATATTCATAAATTAGGTAGAAGCAGATATTTTTGCAGGGTCTTTTGCCTTGTACCCAGCCTCTTTGTGTTCAATGTAAGCTATAAGTGAGTGGTACCCATGTAAGTAGCCAACGAAGCATTTTTGTTGTAGCCATATTTGCATACATATTAAAGTAAATAAGTAAACACATAGCACATTTGACATGGCTTCTGTGAAGCCAATTGTTTTTTTTCCACAGTTGCAGTTTAAAGGCATTAAATATTGATAGAAATCAAGTTTTAAGAAGAAGGAAGAAAATTCCTATTTACATTATAAAGGCCTATGACTTTTTTTTTACATTTTGATCATCTTTTCATTTCTGTAGAATGCTCTGTCACCTCATGAAGACATAATTCATGTGGCTCCTGACCTTTATTGTATAGGAAGGCCCCTGGCTATTAACTACTGTATAAACGTTCAGTACCCTGAGGCTGCCTTGCTGTTAATTATATTTCTTTATTTTTAAGCAACGTATGTTGTCAAGACAGGAAGAACTTAAAGAACGAGCAAGAGTTCTGCTTGAGCAAGCAAGAAGAGATGCAGCATTAAAGGCAGGGAATAAACAACTAACCAGTACCCTCATCCCAGCCCGCAATAAGCAGCTGAACGATGTAAGAAACGTTGGCCAGTCTTGCAGTTTACAGAGYTGAAATGCGTTGTATGTGCTGTTGTGGGGGGCATGTCCTTGCAGAGTATTTCTTCTCCACATTTGATGTGTCATGTGTCCTTCATTCACTCTTAAAGCCTGTTTCTCCTGATGTTAAGGCCAATAGAAAGGTGCCTCCRACTTCCCTGGAAGCGGAAGTCTGGGAGCACCTTCTTTGATTGGCACTGCAGTTTCTGGTGGGATGAAACCCAAAAGTTACTTGTTAAATAATAGTGAAATAATTTGTGCTGGTTTTGAGTACTTCTCTTTCAGTTAATGTAGATCATTTCCCTGAGCCTCTGATGCGAGCTCCTGGCTGCTTTAGAAGTGTTGTTGCAGTGAATGGAGCTGCTTGTGTCAGTCTTGTAAAAGAGTTGATGGAATAATTCCTTTTTATCACCAAAGTTGATTATGCTGGTGAGGTGGGAAAGTGGAGCTGGGGAATGAGCTCTAGTGTTGAAGCAGCAATGGTGGCATCTCCAGTGGCCTCCATGGTGACCTGGAAGGATCCCTACTCTCTGGAGATGAAAGCTAATTAATTTTTATGCAAACCTTTGCAATGCAGGTTTTGTGATTCTAACTAGTGCACATTAGAGACTGTACTGGCAACCGAGAATGTAACTGAAAAATGATACCCAGCCAGGCTTGAATCTTTACAGATTCCCATCTTTCAGAGCTGAGTCCTGAGGGGCAGGTTCTGCTCTTTACAGAAATGGGATCATACAATCAAAAAATGAAGACAGTGACTTATATGTCTCATTTCATTCTCTCAACTTTCTTGGATCTATGCTGGACTTTTTTTTTGATAGAAATTCTTCTCCCTAGACTGACACTTCATTTTACTTTGAAATATATTTGTATATGCAGACAAGTTTTATTTGTATAATGATAAACAATGTTTTTCCTAGATATGTATATTTTAGTATAAATTTCACTTTGGATTTTTTTTAAATTAGCTTTTCATAAAGAAAATAGCATTAGAGGAGAGTTACTATAGGCAACTACTCAGGCAGAAACAACTGTAATTAAAGTTGCCTAACATTTTTTATTACAAGCTCCTATTTTCAAAGGTTTTACAACTTTGCTAGTATTTCATTGTTTGAGCTGAAATCTTCCCTGTCAGCTCTTCTGCCTCAGGGTAATATTTTTAAATTTTTTAATTTTTTTTTTAAAAAAAACAAAAACCCTGTTCAGCTGTTTCTCTGTATTAGGTTGGAAAAAGCGTTGTTTTAACCATATTAAAAATAGATAACATTTGGGAAGAAGGTTCCATTCCCTTGAAAAAATCTGTTCAAAACAATCAAAGTTGTGTTAATAGCACAATCTTGTCAGAGAGCCTTGAAGTTCAAGAAAGTTCATAAGTGTCAGTAAAAATCTATGGACACAGCCCAGCAAGAGCATCTTTTACCATTTCTGTCCTAAGGACCAAGGCCCAYTCTGCTGCAGGTCATAATTTTGGAAAGCAAAACTTTCTCTTTTAGATTCAAACTCCTGCTAATGAAATCCAAACAGGAGTACAAGGAGCTGCCCCACTGCTATACAGAGAAGAGATGCCCCAGGTAGCTGGAAGGAGGTGATAGAAGGAAGATGTCAATGTGAAGTTAGACAAAAATGAAGATGGTGTCCAGCCCATGAAAACCAGCTGAAGGGTAGGAGATGGTGAAGGGTTTTCAGGGTGAGAGTGAGGATTGTGTTGTTCAGGCAGCCAGTTTACCCATGGGACCTTATTTCATTAGGTAGAGAAGCTGAAAAATTAATTAGAAGCCTGCAGGAAAGGGAAGGGCAGTCTTTTAGGGCAGCTTGGCAGAGCCAGAGTTTCTTGCTGCCTCCATCAGAAGCCCAGGGAGAACTGTCCTGGAGCAAATGGTTCTGGCTCATGTGAAATGTGAGCGCTGTGAGCAAACCATAATGGGAACTCGTGACTTAAGAGTTGATTGTCCCGTAAGAATGACAAAAGCTCCTCAGCTCTGAAGAGTGTTGAGGAGATGTGATTTGGAACCTCTTATATCTAATATAACTCTGATTATGTAAAGTTGATGTATAATAATACACATTATATAAAGCTGTGTGTACCATGTATGTATATGTTATACGTATGTTATATACATATCCATACCTGTGAATATTCTTAATGGCGATGTATGTGTGCATCAACATTTATAGGTATAAGATAAAACACATTGATTTATGTTTTTCTTTAACTTATTTGATATTAGTAGAGATGAAGCATTTCCATTTGATGTAGTTGTGCCAGTTTTCTACAGGTCATTGCTCATTTGATTGTTAGGATATAGTACAGACTTATTTCTATTCATGGTTTTTTTGGTTATTAAGGTTAATAATAAGAACTTTGACTCAAAGCGGTGTTGTATGTGTCAGTGTGCAGTAACGTGTAGTAGTAGTGTGTTATCCAAATGAAAGTTGTGATAATGAGAATCAGCATTTAGTAGTGGAAATTGGACTAGGCTCATTTTCGGGATGAATTGAGATTCAAAAGAAAATGGTTTAAAACAGGAAGATCTAATTTTAAATAAGAAAACTTTGAAGAGATAGTTCAGGGGCAATACTTTCGAAAGTAACTCTTGAAGTTTGCAATTGCACCTCTTTTGATACTTTCACAAAAAGATCTTTAAGCATCCTAGTCTTTCAGAGCGTGCTCTGAAYGTCAGTCACCGCAACTAAGCGAAGCCTGTGGAGTCATTAGTGACTTCAGAAAAATCTCATCTGCTAGGCCTTGCTGTTACCACTTTCCATGTGTCATAGGAGAGCCAGGAATTGCTGTTTGCTCAGTAACCAAGTGAGATCAGCGTTCATGGTGGGGGGTTGGACAATGTGCATGGTGAGGACGGGTTGTATTGCCACTCGGGATCAACCACAGGGAGGAAATTTCCAAATCTGTACGATGGCCATAAATACAGGTTACTTGGTATGTGCCAGCCTGATTTGTTTTGGTAAGAGTCCATTTTGAAAAAAACCAGCGTTCCTGTTCCTCCCCTAAGCATAGAGCATAGCCCCATTTCTTCCCTACTTGCAGCATGGCGGAAGTTTTTTCACTGTTTTGTCGGCTTCTTTGGTGCTTCTCAGAAGCCCTCAATCTCAAGCTGTATGCATGCCAGACAGCATGTGGAGGTATGTGTGTGGGTATTTGAAGTCTAAGAGGAGACTGCATTGATCAGAACCTCCTTGAAATCATGCTCATGGTTTGGGAGGATCATAGCTGTGTCATTAAAATTGATGCAGCCCTTTGGAGACTGGAAGAATTAGCTTAAGAGCTCTGTGAACAGAGTTACTGATCCCCTCGTGGATCCCTTTCTCTATGGTAGATTTATAAACAGCTCAGCCTTTCTGCTTGCTTTCTTGATGTGTGTGTGCATGTGGTGACTCTTTTACGAGATGCTTCTGTCATTTGCAATCTGATATAGCAGCTGTAATCACTTAGCTTTTAACCAGGAGAGCCTTTTTATTAGCTTACTCATTTTTATTTAACTTGCCTTTTCTCATGGTGAATATCACAGGGCTAGAAGGGACATATCTGCTCCCACCAGATGCTGTAAAATATCAACYTGTAGTGATGGTTGTTAGCAGCGGCAGCTTGGCTGGAATGTGATGTTGGAAAGGTGAGGAGACTGGAGCTGGGCTGTGCGACTTAACCAGCAAAGTGACAGGCTAGAGGCRACCACAACGAGTGGGAAATATTCAGAAGTCATGGGCCTAAAAGGCCTTTCCAGCAGGGAACCCTCATCTGCAGAACATGAAGTGGAATCCCTAATTCCTGAATTTCAGCATAACTCTGCTGTCAGCAAATATCTACAAAGGCCGTTGGCAGAATATTCTTATTTTCTTTTAGTGACTGGTCCACATAAAGAATGGAAATTTACTGCAGCTGTCATTTACTGTCTAAACTCAAATGGCTATGGTTATGGAGTCAGCATGATTACAGAGAATGGAATTAGGAGTTAAGAAATGCACAGGCAACTTTAATTAACCTCCTTTGTGTATATGCATTATGATGTAGTCTTTAATTATGTGATCACATACTATTTTCCCCAAAGCAATTGTGTCTCATTTTCCTCCRAGGATGGAGGTGGTGTAGAAGGCTGTTTGTCCAGAGGACCTCTGTACTTTTGATTGCAGAAGTTGGAAGGTGTACGGCAAACGAAGCAGGGATTGTGAGGAGTGAAAAGATGAGGTCATGGTTAAGGTGCTTGAAAGAATTAAATGTACTTCTGCCTTTACCTGAGTTCCTGATYGGTGCCACTAAGTCCTTTGAACCAAACTTCCTCCAAGGGGTCACTGTTTGTGTATCCTTCCTTTCTSGATTGCTTTGAGGCGAAAGTTTGATTTGCAGATATATTGAGCATCCAGGTCTGTCAGGGAAATCAATTGGAGCTGTGCTTGAGACATATAAAGAGCTGTATAAAGCTTAGTATACTGAAAAAAACCCCAGGTAATAGGCTTCCCAGAGCAAGCACCCAGTGATAGATCCTTTTAGCTGGATCTCTGCRTCTCAGTTCTCACCAGAGGAGCAGGGTAATAACTCTTCCATGGTGTGTTGTGAGAAGGAAATGTGATTAATGCYTTTGAGGCTCTTCAGTACCGTAGTGCTGGGCACTGTAGAAAGAAATCAAGAAATTAATAATTCTGTTTTCAGAGCAAGGTTTGAATATTGCGGCATAAAGAATGATATACATATTTGTGGGCCTACATGTTGAATAGTGAAAATAAACCAAGCTATTGAACACCACTGGTTAGAGCTCAGGTCTGGGCTGAAGACCAGGAGATAGTGAAAGTAAAAGGTGGTGCCACAACAAGGCTCTCTTTTAGAGGATACAGAGCAGGATGAAAATTAAGATTATGCCCACTAATTTTATTTCTGGCATCTCCTAAATCCTGTGTAAATTCTGTTAACTTGTTTTTTTAAGATAGACAGCTTTAGCAGGGAAGGCCATACATGGAATTCATGAAAAATACTGCTTACCTGCCAAGGGTGTGTTTTTCTCCCTAACAGGAGCCACAGATCGTTTCTGAAGYTTTTTGGGGGTTGCATGAGCTAAGGATTCCTCCTTGGTGAATTTAGGTGCAGGACTGGGCCACTGAAATGGATTTGGCCAAAAATTTTGCATATTTAGGATCTGACATAGATTCTGGGATGCAGGAGTTCAATAGCACGATATCTGGAGAGAATCGCTCTGTGTTTTGCCTTTCGTGAAACACTAAAAGAGTAATTCTTTCTTCACAGCAGCATTCAAGTATAACTATGCTAAAAATTGTGAAGGACTCCATTTGGACAATAAGTATTTAAAAGCAGATTAATATAAACTGAAGGGGGGGGGGGGTTCAGAGAGTAACCCTGATGCCACTGCTGTGCTTAAATGCAACTGTTGCTCCCCTGCTTTCTGTACAGAAAAAGATTTGGGGTTAATTATCTCTGCTACCATTATTTTATATTTATTCAAGTAGAACAACAGCAATAGTTTCCTCAATATATATATATATATAAAGAAAAAAAGAAAAATTTGAAAGCAGTGGTGACTATATTCAACTCTTTTAGTAGATTTTGCAGATACAAAGTACTTCACGGAAGAGCTGTTTCCTCCAAACACACGAACAGTGTGTGTGTTTGTGTGTGTGTGTGTGCAGAGGGCAGAGGAGCAGTCTGTGCCATGAGATTGTTTCTCATTGCTCAGAATACTGCTTTTTATTACTCCCTTGCTCAAAAGACTTGTTGCAGCTGTATCTAATTCATTTTTAATAAACTCTTTCTACTTCAGGTGTCAATCTGTTGTGCCCATTACTGTTCATTTTCATAAATATTTGAGTGCAAAATGATAACTTTTTTTTTTTTTGCATGCACTGGACTAGTGGAGATGGAAGTTCTTTTTAGAAAGTGACAGAATCTGAAAGGAGATGAGTCTTTATTATTTTACTTTAATTTTGGTTGTATACATTTGCACAGATACAGGATATGCCAGCTGCCGTAAAACAAAAACACAGCATTATTTTAAATGCTCAGAAAAAAAGTTTTAATAAGTGGTCCTGTTTATTGGTCATGTCCTCCAATAATCTGCTGCCCCTCTGAACTAATAAGCTCCAAACTGTTCATCTCCAATAAGTAAACTCTAACCAACATGAACAGAAGTGATACAGAAAGCAAATTCAGAGCAGACAACAAAAATAGAATGTTTTAATTTGATTGAAAGATGCCTTAAACTCAAGSTAGCAATGGAAGTGTTCTTTCCTCCAGTTATTTTAACAGGTTCTTGAAAATGAGTACAAAATAGCTTCATTCAGTATTTTTTTTTCTTTGTGAAACCAGAATCCTTACKTTCGTTGCATTAGGAAAGGCATCGAGCTCACCAGTGGATTTTTTTGTAGTCTCTTCAGCTGGAAAAGAAATGTCTGTGATGGAGGTGGTAATGTTAATTCATTTAAAGAAGCACTCTCAAGTTGTTCCTATCTTGCTTTTCTTCTTAAAAAAATAGATAGAAAACCTGACCTTTATTAATTAAACATCTAGCATGAATTTGTGGAGGTGTAGGACTTTGCAGATGGCAACCTTGGTCTTTTAATATTAATTGGAAAATATTGATTGAAAAAAGACTAGTCTGTCGTGCTGATAATTGCAACCAGATTTAGATACGATCACTAGATCTTCCCGAGATTACAAAGAAGCAGTTACCATCTAATTGGTAAAAAGATTGAACATTATTTTGGTAATCCCTGAGCTTTGGTAACTTATTCCCTGTTGTTCAKTTATATGTCTTGTCTGTATGCCACTATAAAGTGGTTAAATATGGTGTAAGCTGATAAGACTATGCTGTAGAGTATTTACATTTCATGAGCATTCCAAGTTTTAGAGTTGTTTTAACAATATACTTTTCTTTAAATGGAGGTTAGACCTGCTGACTGAACACTTCAAACCCTCAGCTGACCTGGTATTTACTTCTTTATAGCGACAAGCTAAGGTTGAGATAGTCTGATCTCAATTCCTTGATGGCAAGAACAAGCAAGTTGTTTTATTTCAATACATGAAAAATAAAAATAATCTGTAACTTCCCAAGAAGGTTCTACATCTTTTGACTTCATATTTGATCTGTTTAAGCACTTTCTTACTATGAAGTTGTGATATTTCACTGTACAAAAATATTGCTGTAGACAAGTCCCTGACATAGCTGGGAAAATAAATCAATTAGTGCAAGTAAACTAATTTTGAAGAAGAATTAGTATGCACTGTCAGTTTTATACCAGGAAGGATTTCCTGAATAAAGCRTAACCTTTGATAATGCACGACAAATGTTAGCAGTTTCAGTTTTAGATATAAGTGCTTGAGTTTCTTGGCTGATTTTTATTGCTGTTATTTCCATAAGATGCATTTATTTACACCACTTAGGCATCTGGCCTAAATATATAAATTTATTTATTGTGTTGCWGTAGATTCAAGGTGCTGCACTGTCTGCAGCCGTACCATTAACTCACACGCTGACAGAAAATAGGCTGTCAGTTTATTAGTGGAATTTTAAGATCGTCTGAACAAAATTAGTTCCAAAATGTTAGCGCCTTCCGTCCATTTATAAATATTAGCAAAAAAAAAGTCTCTGTTTCAGAGCTATCCCTTTGTGTACAAAGTGAGAGCYGGGTTTCTCAGCCCCTGGAATGCTCTTTTTCTATCGCTGCTAATAGCTGTGGACGTTTTCCGTGTGGATGTTCAGTACACGCTGTTGTGAATCCCAGGATGATATCGCCATTACTTAGAGCTGTATTTTGCATTGCCTATTCTGTTATTGCTCAGCATGCACAAGGGTAGAGTTAAAATCTTTATTCATTTCATTTAAAAATGTTTCTTTTGTTCTCCTTATCGTGTTCTGGCTTTCCCAAGGATATATGCCTTGAACGAAAAGTCACATGTGCATTACTAATTGTGTGCCATTGTATTTACAGTTCCTAGTGGTGGCACTGTGAAGCTACTAATTCTTTTGCTTCACTTGATGTAAAATAATCTGAGTGTCTTTGATAGCAGTGAAACAGTATTAATTGTTTTGTACATTTCTTGGTCACTCTTCTTAGGTGGTCTTCATAATCTATTAGAACTTTCAGCCAGATTTTTGTAATGTCATGCCTCCAGCAGTGATTAAATTGGTAATTAATGAACAGTCCTTGGCAACATAAACCACATCCCGTTAATTTTCCCTTTTGAGTTTTTCGAAGTTGTCGTCTCTGTCAGAAAGCATTGCGCCACCTTGCTACGGCCCCTTGGCATGGAACCACAGCGACGGGATTTTTTGCAGCCATTAGTAGATCAGAGCAGTAATTTCACAGTATTTTGGTCAGGGTAATTATAGTACCAAGTACCGAGTAGAGTTGGGAATTCACACAAGAAGTCCAGAAATACCAGGTGAGCTTCCTTGTGTTCACTGGGACGTTATGATTAGTTTAATTGGGCTTTGTTTGATTTCAGCCGCGGAGACTCTTTGTGCCACGGCACTGCAGCCACTTTCCACTTTAGTGTTTCTGACCTGCATTGACAGGAGCTGGTGCAAAAATGAACTCTTTGAAGTGGGACTCTTTGGAGAGGGCAACTAAAAAAGGGGAAGAGTGATGTGTAAGTAGTGTACTGTAGCAAAGCTCGACGCCAGCCCGAATACTCTGCGTTTTGCGGGTGATGTGATTCAAATTCTTTCATATTTTCAACTGGAACAGATAATATTTCTGCTACATTTGGGCAAATGTCAAGTAAATTACTGCATTTAAAAACACAATCTTTTTTTAATCGCTGGCTTTTACATAGCACCTGCTGTTCTACCTTCCTTTGAAGATACAGTTGTTTCTCTCACCAGAAATTCTGTGAATCGCCTATTTAGTCCTGCAAACAAATCTGGGCAAATGCATTAATGAGACTGCAGCTGCACTTAGCAGTTCACATGTCACAAAATAGTAGGTAAAGGCATTCATACTTGAGTGACTGACTATAGGTGTAGTGGCCTTCAGCAGTACATTGTGCACATGAAAGTTTAAATAGTCACTTGCCTGTTGGCTTCTGAATGAAAGGACTGTCACTGGTCACTTCTCCTAAAGCCTTAATGAAACCAAATAGTTTGCTACGAGTTTGGGCCTAACCATTGGGGTGTTTCATGCAGTCTTGTCAGTTGATGTTCATGAATTGACTTGAACGAAGATCAAAGTGTTTCTCAAAATGGAGAAGCGGGGAGAGAGACAGCTCCTTCAATTGCACCACAAGAGCTAATCAAGCCATCAGTTCTTTATGCACTCTGCGTGCCTTTAGAATTTAATACCCAATGGTTTGTCAGGACAAATTGAAATTCGGGGGTTGGCGGGGGGGGTGGTAGGAGGTGGAGAGTGTCCCTCCTCAGCCTGCTGAAAATAAAATAAGCGCTTCACTCTTCTGGAGGATCGTTTTGATAAATTTTATCATTTAATGTAAAACTGCAATGTTGATTAAATGTTTGGGGCTGAAAAAAGAAGTTACGGTGAAGGATTCAATGAGAATTATGCACCTTAGCGCTGAGTAAAGATTCAGGTTTTAAAGTGAAAGAGAAACTAAACTCGGTGTGATGTTTTTGTTTCTTTGATTGCTAATGAACTTTTTTTTTGCTGAAACATTTTAAATTGGATTCAGAAGATAGATTTTTGAGTGTCAGTTAAAACAAAGTCATGTGAAAATGCCTCTCTCCCTCCCTCCCCTTCTCTCTTTTTAATTGATATGATTTAGGCAGAGGAAAATGGTAAGGGGGATTTTTCTATTGCAGAAGCAATTTTTAAGGGATTTAGTCTTATTTAGCCTGAAGGTCTTCACACTAATGAGAGCACTTAAGTTACGTCCAGGCGTTGATTAGACAGCTCATCTATCAACTGGAGCATGAGAATTTGTATTTTAGGTACCTTTTCTACGTTATAAATTTTTTTTTTATTACTTTAGACTTTATTTTCCACGAATTTTTAATTGCCTTCTTTCACATCCAAGGTGTCTGTAACACAGCTGACAGAGCACAAACGCTAACAGGGAAATACCCTACATTTGACGTTGAGTACATTTCGATACATTTCGATAATACCGAAATTTCAATAATATTGAAACGGCATCTGTAGAAACGGGCGTGCTGGATGCAAATTGCTACCAGGATACGTTCCTTAAACAGCCACGGGCTCTCTGAAATTCTAAATGCATTTATTCAGGAAACTCAGAATTATATATATTTTAAAATGCCCAGCTACTCCCTCCACCCCCGAATTGTGAATGCTCTCTCTACCTGTAGTTTTTTTGCCATGTTTAAAACGCAATAGCGTCTTAATTATTTTCTGGACCATTCTGAAAAGTACAGCTTTTGTAACTTTTTGACATTTCAGGTTTAAAAAAAATTAAAACGTTGCCACCAGCTTGCACTATGAGCAGCCTGTAATAACAGTTAAAAAAGCTTTCTGAACTATTTGACAAGATTTCTTAGTGCTGAGGCCATATGCTGTAGCCTTTAAGCTATTTCTTCCTATCAGTTTCATTATCACCTGCCTCTGAGTCTCCAATATCATCAGTAAGCACATGCAGAATCATAATTATGCCATGTACAAGTTCTTTGATAACATGTACAGTTTTCTTCTTAATTCTTTATCAAATGCATTGATCGTGGCATGTGTGCATTGATCCAGGTCCACCATCTGGCTGTGTGTGATAAGCACAGTGGCATCTTTGCATTTCCACTGTCATTCATTGCGCTACAATTTGGCTGCAGGGGAGTAGTGGCTGGGATTAGCCCTGTTCTGCTACTTACTTGCATTTTAAGTTGACACCTCTACAGCGGCTCAGACCACATTACAAACTGAAACACATACGCACGACTTAGTGATGTGACACTCCTCAATAAGCTTACTCCACTAGCTACTCAACAATCTGTAATTGGATTTGTAGGAATAACAGCAAAAGATTTCCTAAGAATTGCTGGGGACAGAAGGTGAAGTTTTCTCATTATTGGCAAAAGGCTAGGTATAGATCTTAGGCGATTGGTATTTTCCATTAAAAAAACCTGCCAGCAGTTTGCAGGACTTTTTCGAAAATAAACCCCAGCAAAATAGGGTCCAGGGAGATGTAGGGTTTTGCACTTGTTCTTTTCATTCTCATCACATAGAAGCAGACAGGGATCTCGTTACCCTCCCCCAAAAATTAAGAGAAGGGGGGGAGGAAAACCAACTTTCGGAGGCCCCCTGCAGCCCGCTGGCTTTGTTCGGCTGGGAGTGACCCGGGAGCATTCCTCAGGAGGGCACGTCCCCTCCCTTGGCGCGGGGCTGCCCGCCTGAGGAGGAAGCTTCCCAGGATGGCAGTCTGAGAGATGCTGCTCTCCAGCTTACGCATCCCATACACTTGCCAAAAGCCTTTGTTTCATAACACCACTTTTTTTTTTTCTTTTTTTTTTTTTTTTAAATTATAAAGTCAAGTTTACACAAGAGAAAATCCCTTAAGTGGAGCTCGATGAATGTTGACTCCTGCAATGAGTAAGCAGCTTTCTTAACTTCTGTCTGTAACTCAACTGTGGAAAGGCACAGAAAACACCATCTTTAGCCTGCCCATCTCGGATCGGTCGTTCTGCCCTGTCTGGATGATGGCACTATTTCAGAATATTTCTCAACCTGCACCCCTCTGTCTGTGGGGAGTGTCACTAGCATTGACTGTCACGATGACAGGAAGAACAAACTCATGTGTCCTCAGCACCTTAGGTGATTGTTGACCTTAATTATACTTCCCGGATGAGGGAGAGCACAAACTTGCCTAAGCAGAGAAAATTCCAGGGAAGAAGTTAGCGGAGGTCTTTGTCTGCTTTTGGTTTAGGTCAGCTTTCTCGGTGGTGTTTCCTGGGAGCCCTGTGGGTCGGCAGGGCTGCCCTCGCAGGGTTCTCTGGGACACCACCTCACTCTTTGCGTCAGCGCAAGCGAGCGCGGAGAGAAGGAAAACACAGAGAAGGAAAACACAAAGTGTTTCTGGAATTAGATATTTCAGCCTGTCCCTAAAACTTGCCATAGAGCCACGTGCAGTGGGAAGCAGACGTGCTCACCTCTGTCGTCACGGAGATGTGCAGCTCCCAAATGGTTAAATGGGTTAAATCTTATTTATCTGAATAGAACTTGGGGGCTGTTTAGCAGAATGCTCCAGCACAAATACCTGTGGTTCACTTTGACGTTACAATTTTTTTGTTGGTTTCTTTACTTATAAATACTTGAACTGTTAGACCTTTTACTTTTTTCTCTGAGAAAGATGTATTTGTACCAGATTAGAAAAGCTAAACTGTTTCTTTACATTGAATAATCAGCCTGTCATGACAAATCTATCTACTTCTGCATGAGTAGGTGCCAGTTTGACTAGCTTCTTTTAGGCTCACACTGGGTTTTAAGCTGGATCCGTGTGCATGACTGGCAGTGCATTTGTTGGACCAGATCTAAGGAGCCAGAGAGCGTTCAGCTCCTTTTTGCCTACAAAAGAGCAGCCAGACAACCAGCAAGAGGCCTTGGATGTAGCACAAGGTGATACTTACTTAGTCAGCCATTCTTTTTTTCAAATATTTTTTTTCAATTCAGTAAACTAAGAGTTTTTCAGTTTCACAATGGCACAAGGAATTAAATTATCAGTGGATTGTTTTTCTACAGCCAGCATTCTTCACACCAGAAATACTCTACCAAGTGAATTGTAGGTTTTCCAGAACAACGTAGATTATTTTAAAAATAAAGAAAAATAAACCTAAAAGAAATTTCTGACTATTTCTTTAAAAATACCTCCCTGGTTTAAGGAGATGTCTTCCATTTTACAGCTACACAACCCCATTTTATTGTTAATTTTGGGAGCTTTTTTTTCTTAAGGGGGACAGCTTTGTTAAGATATTGTTTGTGATTCTTCCAGTTTTAGACTTTGAGCTACTTCTGTTTTCATTCTCTCTTGTCTCATCAGTGTATCGGTGCCATAGCTCCTAAGCCAATAGCTACATAAGACAAGCGATTGGGTACTTTTTGGGATATGCATTCATGAAAAATTATTTTCAAGCTACATGCAGTTTATGGATAGTGAGGTAGCTGATGCAGACACCAGGCAGAAGGCAGAAAATACCCAAGATGTTTATGTCTGTCTTTGATTACCACCTCCTACGGTCTGAATAGCCACAGAAATCCAGAGCCACTTTTGTTTATGCCGAGTGTTCCTTGCTTAGCAATCCATATTTTGCTCACTACCTGTGTATTTTGAGCTGTTCTGAAACAGTGGTAGAGACCAAACATAAATGTGGTCCCCAGGGTGATCAAAGATTTAATCTGACCAGATGGGACAAACTTGAGAAAGATTTTGACTTTCCACTCTGTTTTGCAACAAGAAAGGCTGATTTTTTTTCTGCCGTCCTTTCTTTGTTAGCAAAGGCAGAGATCAGGCCATCCCCAGAGGAATGAGCAGGTGTGGCCATTTACAAGCATGTCTGGTTATATTATAAACCAACATAAGAAAAGTTTGAAATGGTTTGAAAAGATCTGCTAAACAGTTTTAATGTTTCATCCCAAATCCTATTTACTCAAACAAGAGCCGATCAAGGTCACAGTACAACCCAGCCTGCTCAAACCTTTAAAGCTCGTGTAATTTTATTTTTTTATTTATTTTTTTTATTCTGTCTTCTCTACTAACTGAATAGGTACATTTTGGTAATCCTGAATAGGTACATTTTGGTAATCCTTGCCTCTGGACAAGCACAGAAGTCTTTTTCTTTCTGAATGGCTAATAACAGAGCCGTTCTTCCTGTCTAATGATGAAAGAGGTGGCAGTCAAGTTCTTTCTCTTAGATGTGCTGTGCACTCAGGGCTGACCACGAACCATTTTGAAACCTAAAGCTTCAGGAATCGCTCACCCTCAGGTAGAATTCTGGTTTGATTTTGTTGCTGTGGATTATAACTAATTTGCCACATTTTTAAAATTTTTTTTTTGTCTCACAGTCTATGGACACAGTAAAGAATTTACTCTTTAAACATCAGATAAATGCAGTCCACCGGATTATATTTTTTTTATAGTGAGAGGATAATTCGTTATCAGACTTCTGGTGTAAACTCAGTTTGGATCCTCCCAAGATTTTTACAAAGGAGGACTGAAAATTCTGGCAAAGATTTTGCGGTTTGTTTTGTGGGGTTTTTTTTAAYGTGAGAAGATTGCAAAATTTTTACTCGTCTGAGATGTTTTTTAGGGGGGTGTTTGGGTTATTTTTGCCCCTGCAAGCCTCCAGCACTCTCTCAATATTTTACTGAGTTGGTCAGCTCTCAGCTGGCTGGGTAATGATCTCGGAAACGGCCCCGCCAGTGTTTCACATTCGAATTCACCTTCCCAAATCCACGGCATAATTTTTGGCCAAAGTAATGTCAGTCATTGCTGTCTGCGGCGAGTACAAACAGGACCCCCTAATGGCAGCCATTTTTATTTGTTTCTTAAGATCCAAAGGCTGCTGAAAGAACAATTGGATAAAGTTGAGGATTGGAGAAGCTTGATTTTCTTGTTCCAGTGAAATGAAACTCCCGTCCTTTTTTTTCTTCCCCTTTCCCTTAAAAGCCGGAGTCAGCTAGGGGGTTGTAGCTGTGTCAAAGCCGTTGGGATGCCACTGCTGATCACTTTAATTACTAGGACTAAGGAGGATAAAATTAAAAGTAGCACCATTGAAGCAGTGGAAGAAAGCTTGCCGAGATGTCACTGAACTGTGAAATATAAAAATTGCATACCAATACATTTTTATAGGAGGGAAACAAGGAATTACATTACTTATTCTTGAAGAGTTTGTCCTTAAATAGTGAAGTTTTCCTCACTGTGCATCTGCATGGCGGATCTTTAAACCATTACAAAATAGTTGGGGGAAAATAACAAAGCGAACTGTAATGTCTCTTTGGCACGTCGGGCTCGTGTCAGAGAGTGAAAGATTTTACTGAGTTTTCTTTTCAACTGTACAGGAAAAAAAATTGGTGTGTGTGTGTTTGCTTGGACCTTTCTTGGTGCAGCGCTTCTCTTCGTGTCTCCTGGGGTTTTTTTTAATATCTTTGTTCATGTCCGTACCTCTCCCGAGCCCTTCCCTTTCCAAATTCTAGACTGACATTCTCTTTAACAATTTTTCTGTACCTCCAAACCTAATCTATCTACTTTTTCTGCTCTCAGTTTTGTTGCTCCTTCCACCACTGTTTCTTCTGCCAAGCTCAGTAACCGAGGGTTCAAATACCTGAATTGAATTTAAGCAAGAACTAGGCTGGTTTTTCCCTTATCCTCTGGTGATGATTGGCTTAATCAGCACAAACACAAGCCACCATAATCTGTGTTTGCTTGGAGATCCCCGGGATGTTAATGACTATGCTAATAATTCAGGATACAAGTTCTCTTTCAGGAGGAGGGGAGGAAAGGAGACGGGAGAAATCAGCCAGCTCAGTTTAGGGCATTTTTGTCACAAACACGTAACTGGCCTAATTTTAAATTACGTGTGCTGAAGTAGATTAAATTGTTTGACGTTAAACCACATGGGAACCTTAATTTTGTACATTCGTTCTTAAAAGTCATTTAAGCCCACAAGTTCCTATATACAAGGAATTAGGAATATTAGAGATTTGAGCAGTTTTATTTCAAGTAAAATTCAATGTAATTAATGTTACCAAATACTGTGGGTCGGAATAAAACCGTTTGCTGTGTCAGTTGGCTGGCTAGAAATTAAATTAAATTGATCTATTATAGTGCATAGGAGGGAGGGGGGGGGAAGCTTTCCAGTTGTCTTTCTAATGTGTACTTTACCAAATAAATTTTTGATAGAACTGTTGCTCTGTGCCTTCTGGGAAGTTAAAGGGTGAGAAAGCAAACAAAGCCCATGTGCCATCCCGCTGCCTCGCAGAGCCCAGGCAGAATTGTCTTTCCAGGGGAGGACATTAGGAGAAAAGTAAATCAAGGCAATCTGATAGGGAATCGGGACTCTGTCACTCAGAGCCGAGATATTGTGCTGTGTCCATATACTTTGTTTACTGTAGGGTTTTATGAGTTGTAACCTGCCCATGGAAGCTGTTAATGAGGCTAAATCTTTCTGCTTGAGGATTGAATTACAGCACACCTCTGGGCTAATGGTTATAAACAGAAAGTCCCATTAGGGCTGCATTCTGATTCAGTCATTTGCATTTTTTCTATTGTGCCGAGAACAATGCTGAGTAAATAGCTACAAACAAACAATTTACATGGAAATGGATAAAATGTACCTAATTAGTATTTTGCGCTTGTTTTATTAATGATTGCTTAAACTAAATAGCACTTAGCAACAGCTCTCACCAGCCTCTGCAGGTGTGGGATGCTCAAGTTTCTGGGTTGGTGGGAAGGCTGCCAGGGTGGCTCTCCAAAATTAGGCAGTTTGTTATATTCCACTCAGTTCAGGTCAACAGCTGTACCTGGGATTTATCCAGGTCATTATGTCAATAATACAAACTTACTGGCAGGTCAGATTTAAAGCCAGGCACTGACTTTGTTACACTTGTGAGCATTTCTGATATTGAGGGGAGGGGAGGAACAGTCCTAACTTCGAAAAAATCCCATGTTTGAGGTGAAAACTGAAATGGTTTCCCTTACGGAAACTATGGAGTCTTATAGATACGTTTAAACACATCTTTTTGTTAAGATTTTTTTTATCATGRTGGGTTAGTCTTTTACAAAATTTCATGCTGCAGAACTTTGCTTTTTTATGTAACTGAAATATTACCATACTTCTAAGTTATGGGTTTTAGTGGGACAGCACTGTCTGGCATGCTTCCAATATGATCCCTTTAATTACTGACCAAAGCCCCCCTAATAGGATGTTTTAAAGGGATGCAAAGTCTTTYCTGCTCTGAGAGCATCTATTGTTCTTTCAGTAATTTTCATTAGTTTATTCTTTTTTTAAAAGTATCCATTGAACTCGAAGAACATGCCTCAGATTTGATGCCACTTTACACTTTGAAGTCAGCTTGGTGCTTGAAGTAACCAAGAGCAACATCTGGCTTCTCAGTTCAGTTGTGTGAGAGAATACTGCTCAAATGAGTAATTCARTTTAGTAAAACCATTTTATAGCCACGGTAAAACTTCACTTGAATCACTCATTGGGTGTGATTACTTTGAGACTGAAGTGTCTGCAAATTTTCATCAAGGTGTTTTTATAGAACTTAATTTATAAAAGCTTTAYGTTGCAAATCATTAGGTTTCTAATGCTGTAATAATTTGGGGAATGCTTAAAAAAAATAATCTGACGCATGGATGTCTTTAAAAATTGTGGTGTGACACCGARCTGATATCGAGCGTCCTATTTATAAYGTGGGCCAAGCACCATGCTGTAAACCAGTTCCTATCATGATGATCAGATTGAGAATGAAATTGCATTTCTGTCAATTACTGAGTTGGCAACTGTTCAATATATCTTAGCAGCAAGATGAAGAGCGGCGTCGGCAGCTGAGAGAGAGAGCTCGTCAGCTAATAGCAGAAGCTCGATCTGGAGTGAAGATGTCAGAACTTCCCAGCTACACTGAAATGGCTGCAGAAAAGTTGAAAGAAAGGTCAAAGGCATCTGGAGGTGAGCTGAGGAACCTTGTATCTTATTCCTATGGCAACGTAGAAGCCAGAGACCTTATTTTTGGGTATCACTTTTATTCACACTTCAAAACGCTGTTGTTCATCAGGTGAACATATCAAGAGACCTGGCTGTAGATGTGTTTCCTAAATCGGTGTTGTGTCACTTGATTTCCAACAGTTAAAAGAAAAGCATATATGTGGTTGAAAGAAAAAGACGTTCTGTGAACGTGTAGCTCATGTTGGCCCAATATTTACAGATTTCTCACTACCCACAGTTTTTTAGAATTTCGTGGTTGTTGGTTCTCTTCAATATTTTTTTATATGGGAACATATATTCAATATGTTTTTATATGGGAACATGTACACAATTTTGGTGGAAAACAACATTTAGAAATACATAAGAAATGTTATTTTGTATTAAATGTGTTCAAAAGACTGCTTGGGAAGAGAATTTTAAAGGTGGCCTGTGAGAGGTGGGGGCAACAACCTTTTGATTTTAAAYGGCAGTCTTTTGATAGACCACTTGCGTATACGGGTTTTGAGTTGTAATACTGCTATAATGTTATTAAACTGACTTTGAAATATCATTAAAATTCATATACCTGCCAGTGCTATGAGCTGGAGTAATGTAGTGTCACTCAAACTCAAATGGGTGCTGAGCACACGTTTCAGTGCAGTCTTCTTTCTCTTTTAGTGTCTTCTACCTATTCTGAGGGAAATAGTGTTTCTCAAACTAACAAGTAATCATAAGCCAAAGTGTAAGAAAAATCCAGCTTTATACTCACAATGCGTATAGATTCAACAAAAATATTTATTTCTTCTCTACTATGTGTATTTTATTCATAAATATTTAAATATAGTCTTATTGCATCCTGAGCCCTACACTTCTGTTCCRTTTAATACCAAAGAGAAAGCAGTGAGTTGTACATCCCCCTTTGGGTCTGGTCTTCAGTTTTACTCTCTTTTCCCAGTAAACCAAGCTTGCCAACATAAGTCTCTTTCGTGATAAATAGGGAAATTACAACCTYGATGTGGAGGCAGTAAGACAGGCTGAGCTAAATGACATAGTACTTGGATATTACGTAAACTGTGGTGTTCCTCATCCCTCTTCACAGTTTATGACTCCCCATCCTACATTATTTCATTACTTCCTCCTCACTGTTTCATCATGCCTGTACATAGCTGTTCCTGCCATACCTTCCCTCAAAGTAAGGTCTTTGTCTGGTTGTATCCTGAGTGCTCAGCTGGAGAGTAGTGACTCACTTGTAGTGTTGCTAAATATCCCAGTGTGCTGCTTTCTGGGATGTGGTCTTCCTGTTCGTATTTTCCTCTGTATTTTACCATTGTTCTTCCTGCCTTTCGTTCAATTTGTAAACAGTCTCAGAGGTGCATATATATTAAAGAAATCTATATTTATAGAGGGGGATTACATGTGCACCCAGAGAGTTTAGTGTTATTAAAAGAGCAGACAGTATCAGCATACTGATGACAACTTGTTTATAAAATTATCACCACTCTACCTGTTGGGTTTTATCCAGTGTAACAATTTCACAGCTTTCTACTTTTGCATTGATTTATACTTCCTACTTTGATTTTTCTTTGTTCATACAGTAGTTTGGCCAATCTATTTGAACTTCTCTTGGACTTAAAATTTTCATTCCCTGTCTTTGCTCTTTTTCTTCATCCCTCTTTGCTCTTTTCATGTCAATGTACATTTTATAGTATTTCCTTCTRCTTACTCCTTCTCAAAAAGCTTTCCTTAAGACACATGTTCCACATACTTCTGCCATGCCACTGGTAGTGTCAGRTGCCACACCAGATCTCCACTCATGAAATTCATTCTTCTAAAATGTAGTAATTCTGTGAACTGGCACCAACACTTAACAAACTAAATGAATTAGAATTATTTCTGGGTTTAGTCTTTTTCATTTTTCAATTTCCACCAAAAATTAGGATTTAATAGGCAGTCTTCTTTTTGCAATTGGACTCTGAATCTTTCCCCTAACTGCATTCATGTGCACTAGGTTTTTTTATTGTGTATTCTCCTTTATTCCCTACACAATAACCAAAACAGGCTTATTATCTTATGTCTTCCAAGCTCTCTTGTCCATTATACATCATTAATCTCTTCTTCTGCATTGAGTGCAGTTACTTTTTGATTTACAGGAGGGGAATGTACCAAATAATTTTACTTGCCATTCAGTTATCTCAGAAAAAAAGTGACTTTTCAGCTTTGGGATTCTGGAGTTTTTAAAGACTAACTTCGTCCTTAAAATTGTAGGTAAAAATGTGATCTCTTTCATTGTTTCTATATGCTCATTAAGAATTTCATGCTTTGGCACTGGTGCAATATTCTCTGTTAGAAGGCTTTATTTAATCATGGTCTAAAAAACTCAAATGCCTATGGCAAGTTGAAACTTTCCTGGATAAGCAGCATCCTTAGCTATGAAATCTAGTCTTTTTCATAGGTTATTTGGCATGTGAGACAGAAAATATTTCTTCCTGCCAACTGCCAGAGGGTTTGGGATGGCAGCTTCAAATTTATTAGATGTCCTACTAGCTTCAGGCCGATAAGCGGATGCCTTGAGATGGATCCAGGGACAGTATCAAGATAGAAATCCAAATATCCCCCCTTTTCCTAGCAGCTATGGGACAAAGGAATTGACATATTATCTAGGTATTGTCCCTGTGCGGTGGAACACCCGTCTACTCCTCTGGGACTTTGTGTTTTCTTTACTCTCTGGCACATCTCCATCCTTTATTTGAGACGGCATCTGTGTGAGGAAGTGGCTCAGACCTGGGTGTGGTGGGGACAGGGTATGTGCAAGTTTTCACTTCTGAGGCAGTGATTTTTAGGGAATGTACATGGTGGCACAGGCTTACCCATCATGCTTAGGCTCCAATTCCTGGAACAAGTGTTAAGTCCTCAGTATTTTTAACAGGCAGTATTTCTCTCTGTTGGCATTTACTGCTGTAATTTCTTGTCCTGACATCAGATTTCTTGTACACGGAACCAGTATTTCAACTCTGCATTTCTTCCATTCCCCACCTTTGCTGCCTTTATTGCTGTTCAGAGGCTCCTGTCACATCCTGTAGCCTTAAAGCGAACTCTGTACCTGAAAGTAAATAAACTAAATATCTCAATATCCACAAGCCTGAAGGATTTCCCCAAGACAATTCTGAAGGCTGGAGACATCTTCCCTGAAAGGCAAGTACTGTTGGTGCAACTCCAGTGGCAGCTTCTCCCAGTAACGTGATCCAGCCTCCATCAATGCTTTTGCTTCACTATGAAAATTATTCCTTTTTAATTTAATCTAGAAATYGATGCAGTCAGCTGCAACTCCTTCACATGTGGACAAGCTTAAACCGAGTCAGGAGAGTATCAGTTTAACCACAAATGAGGCCTGACCTTAAGCTGAATAGTAAGACATAAGAACTATAAAATGGCTCTGGATACTTTTCTACCAACATTGGGGCATTTCCATGTGATTCCAAAAGATACTTATTCCTCTCTCTCCAGTCCAGACTGCAGTCCATACTGTGTAGGTARTGGTCAGTGCTGCTTAGTTGTTGACTCAACCCTTTATCTTTTATTTTGTTCATTTCTTCATGACATAGTAAAGCTTTGCTGTCTTTCTAGGATACACATTTATATACTTTTCGGGGAAGCAGTTCCTCAGTCCTTTTCTAAATATTTGCTGTGGTTCTAGACCAAGTGCTTTAAGTTCTTCACACTAGCAATTTGTTCTTTTCATAAAAGATATCTGTTATCTCTTTGTCATGTTGTTCCTTTTATCATGTATAATTGCAAAATCTTGTTGTAACATGCTCCCTAAACACATTTCCCCTTTAATACACTGGAAGAACATTGAGCTGGAAAAAAACCTTAGAGTAGTTTAAATCAAGGAATCTAGACTTTTAAAGATACTCGAAAATTTCTGAAATTACTTCAAATTACTGCTTTTAATTGATTTTTTTTAAATAAAGTGTAAATGTCCCAGTAATTGTATTCAGTCAAAGTCTGCCAACTTTAAAKTAAATAGTAGGTCAGGTCATTATCTGATACTAGAAACTGGTGTCTTCAACATTCCCATCTCTTTTGTTTCCTAAAATGGTGGTGTCAAAGGCAGTGCCTCTGATCTCATCTTGCTATATTAAATTAAAGAAAATCAAATAATCTAATATAAGCATTCCCTTAGTATGCAGGAGTCTTAAACCCTGTCATCTTGTTTAGATTGTTTTGACACATCCAGCATCCTGTGGGGTGACTGGTAGTCGTGAGCTGACCTTGTGAGCTGACTCCTTTGGGTGATTCCAAAAGTCATTGCCTGCTTCTAGGCTCCGGGTGGATTTGGTTTCCCTCTGCYATGACAGTGTCCCTCTTTCTTCTCTTCCACCTCTTCTAAATGTCCGCAGTAGCCTGGTCACGCTTCCAGAGTGCCCCTGTGAACTCCAGGATGTGTTTGAGAGTACCATGGCCTGAGTGCCACTGAATTTCTCCAACACCATCATGAGGGATTTAGTATGGTGTGCAAAGTCCAGCTCCTCATCAGAAACAGTAGAGCGGCTTTGAGGGAAGTTAAAAACCATCAGAATTTTTGCTGTTGCTCTTTTATCATTCTCTGTTTTCTCTTCAGTCTGCTTTTTATCTTTACCTTTTATTGTTTTTTCCACTTCATGATGACCATGCTGTGCCTTTCTACTTCATTCATTTACCTCTGCACTACCTGAAACAACTGGAGTCCAGATCCCAGGATCACCTATGGGAACAGAAAGGGTGTGGCAGAGAGTCAGGAATGTTTCTGCCCACCCACTTGCACACCTGAAGCACCTGTCAGATCTGAGATCTGGTCGCAGATCTTGGATTGGCTGGAAAGAGATGTTCTTCTCCATCACTCTGACTCAATCCTGGGGCAGTTTGGAAGAAAGCTGAGTCTTTCAGAGACCAAGGAGAACTCATGGAGGGGAGCCCAGGGAAGTTATGGTGGTCAGCTGAAACACAAGGGTCCTCCTTCACAGGCTGTTGGTGCTCCATCACACACACAACCGATGTCGAATAAGACACTGAAGTGGGAACTTCTTTGCTCTTGTCTGCAGCAAGAGCCTTACCCTGTATCAGCAGAGGTCTGTGGAAGATGTTGATTAGTTACAGRGAAACTGATGGAATAGCTGCTTAGAAAAGAGTAGTGGACACRTAAAAATCATCAGGCTCCTAAAATGGGAATTATAGGTGCTGTGGAGATAAAGGGATAAAGAAAGGATGCAATTTTATGACCTTTGTGACAGCAGCGTGAGCCTAAAACACAAACTTCAGATCTGAGGTTTAGTGTGTTTCCAAGACAGATGATGAGTGATCAGCACCAATCCTTGTCCAAACTTCTGGTATTCAGGATTATGGCATCTTGGTACTATATTTAGGATCCTTTTTGTTTGTATGACATTTGAATGTACCCATGTCCTGTATTTATAATTTGGGGTTTTTTCCTACCTGAGATGTTTTAAAGTTCCTTTAATAACTGTATGCCTTGTTTCTTCAGGCACACTCCAGCCTACTCTTCTTTATCATTTTTACACACATGCATGCATCCATAGGAAAGAAATGTTAGTGGAAGTCTGAACAAGTGTAGATAGCATTTGATATGAGATTTAAAAGTGAGTAAATACAATGCATCTACTTACTTTGAAAGTACTAATCTAGTTTTTATGGACTCTAATTTCATTATATATTTRTATTGAAAATGTGAGTCAGGATTTTTTCTGGGATCTGCTTCACRATTCAGAACTTGCTATTTGATCTTCCTCAGGTTACTTACTCTTTCTGTGCCATATTTTACCTACATCATCATCATCATAATTGTAATTGTAATAATCGCCTACTTCATAAAACATTATGGGGCTCATTTATGAGAGATATTCATAAGCTGCTCTGAGAAACTTGGTAGAAAGATCCCATAAAAAATATAATTACAATTATTATTTTATTTAAAATGTGCGTAGCTTACAAACAATGCTGATGAAAAGTAGTGCAGTAAAGCACTTTTAACTTATTCATCAATGACTTGGATGAAGGGGCAGATGCCTCCTCAGCGAGTTCACTGATGACACAAAGCTGGGAGCAGTGGCCGATAGCCCAGAGTGCTGTGAGCCCTTCAGAGGGACCTCGGCAGCCTGGAGAGGTGGGCAGAGAGGAACCTTCTGGAATTCAACCAGGGCAACGCAGGATCCTGCCGCTGGGGAGGAACAACCCCAGGCACCAGCACAGGCTGGRGGTGACCTGCTGGGAAGCAGCTCTGGGGAGAAGGACCTGGGGGTGCTGGTGGAAAGCAAGCTGTCCATGAGCCAGCAGTGTGCCCTGGGGGACAAGAGGGCCGGAGGGATCCTGGGGTGCATTAGGAACTGCATTGTCAACAGGTCATGGAAAGTAATTCTGCCCCTCTACTCAGCCCTAGTGAGGCCAGTCTGGAGTGTTGTGTCCAGTTCTGGGCTCCCCAGCACAAGAGAGACAAGGAGCTCCTGGAGTGGGTCCAGTGGAGGCCTGCAAAGACAATTAAGGGACTGGAGCACCTCACTGCTGAGGAAAGGCTGAGGGAGCTGGGCCTGTTCAGCCTGGAGAAGAGACTGAGAGGGGACCCCATCAATGTCTGTCAGTGTCTGCAGGGAGGGGTGAGAGGATGGACCAGGCCCTGCTCGGTGGTGCCCAGCARTAGGATGAGAGACAACAGAGAGAAACYGAGGCACAGGAAGTTCCACCAGAACAGAGGMAGAACTTCTTCCCTGTGCGGTGCCCGAGCACTGGGACAGATTGCCCACTGGGGATATTCAAGAACCATCTGGATGCAATCCTGTGCCAGTGCTCTGGAATGACCCTGCTTGAGCAGGGAGGTTGGGCCAGATGACCCAGTGTGGTCTCTTCCAGCCTGACCCATCCTGGGATTCTGGGAAAGCAGCAGTTCATGAGTGTGCTCTTGCTGCACCTGGCATAGRTGCTTACTGAGTGTGACCTTCCAGGTGGTAATTTTCCTCCTTGTACCAGAAGGAGACTTTAACACCTAGGCAAGGTACRGTGATCTGCTCTGGGATGTGCTGTACAAAGTGAGGAGCAGCAAGTCTCACCGAGCTGGGAACTCAGTGTCTGGAGCAGCTGCCTTTCTCAGGACAGTCCTTCTGCTGTCCAGGCCCATCTGAACCTGCCACATGCCAGCTTTGGCACCCGTTCTGCCATATGGGGAACTGGGGGAAACCATTTTCACCCGAGCTGCCCAGAGGTTCAGCACAGAGAACAGCCACTGCTGAGGCCAGACTCTCTTGTAGCAGGAGTTTCCTTCCAGCAGAGACCCCTTTATGTTTATTGAATTGCCCCAGTTTAAACATAAATCCGTAAGTGGACAGAGTGAAGTCTCCTTCCAGACTTATTTAATTGTTTGCATTTTTATCATAACTCAGCTTGTTCTCTAAAGCATTCTTTGTTTTTTTAGTGACGTGTTGCATGTACATATGAAAATACTAACCTTAATGCTGTATGTTCCTACAGATGAGGATGAGGATGATGATAATATTGAGATAGATACTAATGAGGAGGTTCCTGAATGCTCTGTTACTGGAGGTGGAGATGAACTTACTAACCTAGAAAATGACCTTGATTCAACGGGTAATTTAAATAATGGCTATTTTGTGTATTTTGCATGACTAACACTCCATCATCATATAAGTACTGATGTGCTGCTTGTCTCTCTGTCATCTGTATTCTCTTGTGCCTTTTCAGGTTTTTTAAACCCTAATGCTTAATATCCTGCATTCATGTTTAGTTGAAATTTAAAATCAACAAAATCGTTATTTCCGACAAAGGCAGATTTAAATGTCTCTTGCCTRTTTGATGAGGAAGGGGGCCCTAGGCCACATTGGTAAAGCAGAGCCACCTGAAAGCACCCTGCCTGGGTTGTGCCAGGTAGGCAGAGGGATGAGCAATGGCATGGGTGAGTACAGCTGCCACTCTGCACTGCCATCCTGGCCCATCTGCTCAGGGAAGAGGAGCAAGTGTGTCTTTCTGTGTTTGTGTAACTTGGTGTGTCTCCGGATCCTTCCTGAGGACCAGTTCTCGTGTTTACACATTGTTGCTCCAGTGTGGGCATGAAGGTACAAATATCAACAGATGTAGTCCTATTTATTTAACAGTGTTCACATAATAGGGGTTTTATTAACACATTAAGTGCCAGGAGTGGTATTCCCCCCTTTCAAAAATCTTCAAGCCAAACTGGAGTTTAGGTGATAAATACGATGCTAAATACATTGGAATCTTTAGAGGGAGATGCTTATTTCAAAAGGAGCTGAATCTTCAGAGCTACACAAAAGGAATTGCCCACCCATAAGAGGCTACTCTGCTTGCAGAGAGCTGCTGAAGGAGTTTGTCCTCTGTACAAGTCTGCCTGTTCCAGGCAGCCACGAGGAGTGCCCAGGATCTCTGTTTGTGGGGGCTTGTCTGCCAGGGCCTTTCTGCTCACTGCAAGTGAGCTTGAGCCTGGAGCAGCTTGACCAGCACAGGACTGGGTCATGAAACAGGCATTACAAGAGACAACATCTTCAGCATCCTCTGACTTGATTCTGCCCATGCCAGCTGGACACAAATGTGTAGTCCATAATATGTTAAATCAGAACTTAATTTAGTATTTGTTCTTTGTGAATTAAACCAACAGTGATGTCTTGCTTGCATGCGAAAGATTTGAGTCATGTCCTTTATTTTTTTTCTATTTGAGGATTTCCAGACACGTAATAAAATATATTTAGTRTTTCCAGCATTTGAATTTAACTTACTTAAAGCAGAATGCTGTCAAATAATCTTCCAGCAAAAACTGGTTCATTTTAGGAGAAATAGAAAATGAATAAGTGAATATTCCTGTCGCATTGCCCCAGYGACTTACCAACATTTATTTCTGTGGGCCCTTCTTCCTGAGAGATACCTTTTTGGGGATACAAAGCCACTGCCCAATGCTCCGTGTCCACCCTGGGGAGACATTCTGGGACATCATTTTGCAGTTCAGTCTGCACAGYAGCCAGAGGTACAGACAAGTAAGAAAGAGGATGGGCAGTAATACAGAAAACAGTTTAGTGCTGTGATAGAAATGAGAGCACACAGCTTTTGGTGTAATTCTGCCAGTTCATACCAAGTTCTATTGAAGGCTGGATCTCCTGGGAACACCTAACAGTAAAAACTGTAAGGCACATTTCACATTTGRGATTATTATGGACCATCTTAATTAGTCCCCTGCTGAATCTTAGTCACTCCCATCTCTCTCAAGAAGAGGAAACTATTTTTACTGTTTCTTGGTTTTAAATATTGTTTCTGTCTGTATTTGTCAGTACTCCTACATGTTGTGAACCTTTTATACCATWGTTATTACATGGTGTTTATGTATAAACCCACGAGAATGTGCATGTACTTACATGTGAGCCTCAATTAAGGACACCTCGACTGGGTGTGCCAGAGGAAAGGGAAACCATCCTTCTCCATAATCCAACTCAGCCCGTTGCTGCTGGAGACAGGCAGCATTTGACTACCAGCATGCCAAAAATGTTTTGGCTGATACGAATTGGAGGAAAACCTTGGAAGGAGCTGTGTGGCAAAACAGTCACGACTACGCTTTCCACACCAGCTAGAAGTCACCAGCCTGCAGTGAAAAACTCAGGTTGTGYCTATAGGAAAACATAGAAAATGCTATTTCCTCTGCCTTTGACCCAGGGCCCAGGTGTAAGTGCATCCTATGTGCAGGTGGTGCTCCAGTGCAGGGGCGATTCCTCACGTGGGGCTGCATGTAGAGTGTGTCTAGGGGCTTCTGTGCAAGTGTTCCTCTCCTTCCCTACCCAGGGACAGCTCCACACTCCTGTGCTGCAGCTTGTTATTAACACCTTTCTCCTTCTTACGTGTGTGTGCGTAGGTAACTGTGCGTGTGTAGGTGTGCTACAAATTCATATAGTCAACTTTCACATACAGAATGAGCATTACTGGGAGGTAAAATTCTCGACTAGTATTTATTTGGGCTCTGATCCAAGTTGCTAAAATTGGTGAAAAAAATTTAGGGGCTTCAGCAGACTTTGAATCTGTCCCTTTGATGCAATTCTGAAGCATTTTACAGCTCCCAGTTTCAGCATATTCTGTAAATCATAGTAAATTATTACTAGAAGGTCATCTCTTTTGATACTGAAATTTTAAGAGAAACTGTGCTGAGAAGCCGTAGGATGAGTTACTAGCTCATAAACTTGAGGGGTTATCAGTATGTAAATTATTTGATAAATTGTTAGATGTCATCATAAAATAAATGGCTCTTTAAGTGTGTTTTCATACCAAAGTATAAGTATGTACTCGTTGGGAGTAACTTTAAGTGTTATCTACTTTCTGTGTTGTTCATCTGCTGTCTGCAAGCATGTGTACTTGTTCAGCTGAGTGTCATGTATGTTTTTCTAGAAAAACAATCTATGTATATTACACAAACCTGCACCAATCTCAATCACAAAAAAATTCCTTCTAGGTTTTTTTTTTAGTTTGAAATGATAGCAAAGTGAATTAAATCTACCTTTTAAATTGCTACATTGTTGTAGCAAGTCTGCATTGAAATGCATCTCACTCTGTTGTATGTGGTATTTGCATATTTAGCAGAACAAAACAGTAAGTTGGTGGATTTGAAGCTGAAGAAGCTCCTAGAAGCTCAGCCACAGGTGGCAAATTCACTCTCCAGTGCTGCTCAGAAAACTGTAACAGATAGCTCAGAGCAAGACATTAAGGTAAGTTTTGCTTAATGCTTTTGTTTTGGTACCTGTGTGTTATGATTGARGGTTTGTATTTTGTGAGGAGGAAGATAATTTCTTACCAAATCCTTCGGAGTCAGAAACACAGAAAATCTTCATGGCAGTGCAGTTACATGGTTTGCAATGCACTAGGTTTTTTTCTTGTTGATTGTTCAACACATTTTCCTTCTTTCCTTTTTTTTTTTAATCTTGATACTTGTCATTGGCAGAACACTAACAGATATAAGAAGCATCTCTCAATTCTGCCTGCTCAGGTTGTTATTGATATCAGAAATGCAGCACGGGCTCCATCCTGCTGCTGGTGCAATCAGCAGCCAGACTACCTGACTTGAATGGGAGCAGGGTTGGACTCTCAGAGATTTGCTTCCCTCCCARTCCTGCTCCTCTGTTTTTCCTACGTTAAAATTAAGCTGTGGTACACTTTAAAGCCATACATACTTTGGGAGCTCGATGAGTGCTTCTGAGAAAAACAGACATGAGTATGTGGTGTATATGGGCATTTTGCCTATTCTAAATGTTCATCACTTCAGCATAAAGTGCCCACCAATCAATTTTGCATTTCATTTTCTTAATTAGACCCCTTGTGTTCTTGCTATTCTATTTKTTAAAAATAGTCCCTGTATGTCATTAATATCCCTATGGCTCTGGGGCACTTCCAGTTGGGTATAACTTTTCACCCACCTGCAGTCTGTGGGGAGAGCACTGCTGACTGAAAGGATTTCCTTCCCCAGATACAGAGATGCTTTGAAGTCCCAAAACAATGACTTTCATTGCTTTTCCCTTACACTGTCGGTTCCTATAAATTGGTGATGAAAGTGTGTGGCAGCAGCAGAGGACTTTCGGTCTCTATCTTTGAACAAAAGGAAGCCTGGATCAAGTCTGATTTTTGCGTTCAATTTAGCTTTCTGCAGTGGATTTAATGCAAAATGAAGCTGGCCCAAGAATAATACAATGGATTGAAAAGGCTAACTGAATTAGTGGGCTTAGAGGAATACATTTGTAAAGTGGCAGAAGTCCCCAGTCATAAAAAGGTTTCTTAAAATGGGATTTACTAGCTAATCACACTGATATTTTAGCATGTTGCCAGGCCTAAAAAATTAGTCATGTTTGTTTATTTTGGTAAAGACTCTGGTTTAGGCTGTCAGATGGTTATTGTGCTAATAACAGGAAACCACCTTTTATTTAACCAGAATCATAACCACCTGATCAGTGCAGCTGAAAAGTCATCCAGGGGTATAAGCAATACTTGTTTAGGCTTTATTCTGTGAAATGACACACAGGCTGCCTCTTAGAGTAATTTGGTATCACCTAACCTCACAAAAATGGTATTTCTCTTTATAAAAAGCTTTTGTGAAGGAGTTGATTCTTTTTAAGGTACTCCCACAAAAAGGTGCAACTTAACAGTTTATCTCTGCGTGCGTCTTTTCTAAGGAAGAGTTGAAAGGCGGCGTTATAAGGAATATATGGTGTCCATCTGTTCTCATGGAGCTCTTGGCATTGAGGTGGATTTGTTTTTTAATAAAATGCAGTTTACAGGTTTCTAAATGAGGCATTCTGTGTTTGTGGAAAAGGATAAACTGTTACCTTCCCTTGGGGATTGTGTATCCCCGGCCTCCTTGAGGCGAGAGAATAGGCCRTTGGAGAACTCCCTCATTACCGATTGTCTCAATGCAGAGGAAGGGCAAAGTCTTGGTAGCTTTTGATAACCAGTTTCAGCATTCAGCAGGCTTAGCTATTAGTCATGCATCTTAGCCTTTCCCTATTTACTTTCAAAACACTTAATAAAAATAATAAAAGATTAGGTATAAAATGAAATATTTGTTTGGTACACAGCACCTCGGTATCTGCAGCTTCCACACACCACAGTGGTTCAGTCTTCTGGGATATTTCGTGTTGATAGAATCATTTGAATTTGTTACCAGTATTAACATAGGAAGCCCTGGAAAAGATAATTGTAGTTTCCTTAGCTGTAAAGGGCTTACTTACAAATCTGGCTTTGGAAAGTTATAGCTGATGAAATGCAGTTCAGTGGGGTAGCATTATAATCCTACCTTTTAGACTTCATCCAGCATTAGTGGTTTATCTCAATGGGCATAAAATTAGAAACTAGTTCTTCTTGTCATACAAGTCTATGGGACTACAGAAAACGACAGATTTCTGTACCGGGCAGGGAGAGAGGCTAAAGGCAACACGCTTTAGAACGATACAGATCGTGTTCGGGGGCAGAGACGCCGCGACTTGGCAGCAGCACGCGCGGGGCTTGGCACAGCAGAGGTGCAAAGGAGGGATTTTTTGTTTAAAATCGGCATCGCTGGCAAATGCCGGTCACAATGAAGAGGTCTGGTTGGTAAAGAAGTAGGGACTTCTGCAGGAGGGGGCCCACAGAGCAAAAAGCCAGTCGTTGCCACCACAAATTAAACTAAAAAAAAAAAAAGAAAGAAGGAGAAGTTAATCACTCTTCTACTTTTTTCCCCGCAGCTGATGCTTTCATCCAGTATAAACCACAGCCCGAGTTGTGAAATGCACTTCGTAAAAGCTGTGTCCTGTCCCCTCACAAAAACGTACCTTTCAAATTAATGTCTTCCCGCTTGTAAACAAAAGAAACTGTTGTGTGTCTGTTTTTTTTCCCAGCAGAATGGAACAGAGGAACATCGTGCTGAGCGATCACAAAAAGCAGCAGAACGGTTTAGAAATCCCGTTGTGTTCAGCAAGGACTCGACCGTCAGGAAAACTCAGCTCCAGTCTTTCAGTCAATACGTGGAGAGCAGACCAGGTAGGAGAAAATATAAAACCTGTTTTCCCGTCTTATGATTTAATAATATTTAACAATAAATATATGAAAACCCGATAATGTAAGTCCACATTTCAATACATAAATATCAAGCTTTATAATAATTTTACATGTCTTTTCCCTTTTTTCAAGAGATGAAAAGGCAGAGATCAATACAGGAAGATACAAAGAGAGGAAATGAGGAGAAGGCTGCGATAGCTGAGACTCAGAGGAAGCCATCAGAAGATGAAGTGCTTAATGTATATTAATTTTTTGTCTGGTTTCATGATTGCTGATAATTCCAAACTGTATGTGGAAATAGTGCCTTTATTTGTTAAAATGAGATGTTAGGGTTTTTTAGATGTCAATCTCCAGTGCATTCAAAGCAGAGTGAGAGGGGTGCACTGTTGAATTAGTCTGCAGTGTGGTGATAATTGTCAGATAAAAAAAATGAATTTTTCAGAGTTCCACAGCCCCAGCTTCCTTGAGACATTTCCATCAGGGCACTTCCCATAAAGAGATTCCAGTATTGATCTACCGGGAGGATTTTAATTATTACAATAGCAGATACCGCAGAGCTGCAGTTAGAGGGAAGAGTCACATGAGACCTGCTAGAATTTCTCAGCCAACCCATTTTGTTGGCTTGGGTTAATGGGTGTTCAACCTTTCCATTATCCAGATCAGCCGTGAATTACTAGCTGAATGATGTTTGCATTAATATAATATATATGGTAATTTCTTCACTTAATTAACGGGGAGGTTCAGCTCAGTAGGGGTATGGGCTGATCATGTGTAAAATTGATTTGTGAGGGAAATATTTGATAGACCGCAGGGAGAAAGCTGGTTTTGATGGACAGCTGCGGGACAGAAGCAGGAAGAACCAAGTTTTAACCTGAATTTTTTTTGTCTGAAAGCGCAACACAGCCTTTGAGGGTGGTTGTTTGTTGCTCTCCACAGTTTATCTGAGCACATTTGTCGTTTTTGCTGAGGCAATCTAGAGCTGAGTAGCAATTTTGTACCGCTGTCATATCTACACCAAAACATCGAACTTTTTACGAGCCAGAGTTATTTTTAGCCCAGTTGTACTTTTGCAGAGCTGAAAAGGTCTGGCACAGTGAGTTCACATTATATATGCAGATGATACACACGAACTCTTGGGATATTACAGCCTGACACAGCATTTCTTTTCATCTTCTAATAGCAATTGTTAACAATTATGCATGCTGACATTAGGGAAGTTTTCATACTATTTTCAATTAATTATAGTTGATGAAAGGCAATATACTGCACATCACTTCAACTCCCCASATTGATTTTTTTTCTTTCTTCAAGGTCTGCTCT